>CM031977.1:17435513-18136593 GCA_018804465.1 Populus tomentosa
TATCCAAGACAAATGTCATTGCCGCACATCCTCTATTCGATTCCTGATCTTGACAAACAAGGCCTGCCTTCAAGGATCAGATCAGAAAGATAGTAGGATAAGAGTCAGCTAAACAGTAATCAATCAGCCAAGCATCTTTCCAAAAACTTACCTGCTTACCTTCTTGAAGTTTGCAGCTATCTCACATGAGGGTGCTAGCTTGAGTATTACTGGTAATAGTTGAGTAAGAGCGTATTAACCGATATTATGGTTGTTTTTAAAATAATTTTTTATGTTAAAATATATGATAATTATATATTTTTTTAAAAAAAATTATTTTTTATATCAATATATTTTCAAATTAATATATTTTTAATATTTTCAAATTATTTTAAATACTTTTAAAATATAAAACAAAACAGCACTAAATACCTTTTTCAAATCACTGAAAGTCTTTTACTGAAGTGAGGTAGCACAGTTGGCCTTGTCATTGCAGCCAAGTTTTCAAATCCATTTTAGAGCTTTATTTTTTTGTCGAAACAAATCCCATACCAACCCCTCCCCTATCTTTTTCTATGACCACAATCTTCCAAGCCAACACGTGGATCCTTTTCAAAATAGCTAAATTATTTAAATACCTTTAAAGGTGAATTTTTTTAAGCTGAGATCCAAGAGCTTTTTGTTCCTTTATTGTTTTAGCCAAGTGAAATGACTACTTCAACGTCTTTAAAAGAAAAAAAAAAAAAACTAAAACTCATGGGTATTGAGTTATAATCAATTTTAATGAGGATCAATTTTTTATTTTAATAAATATAAAAAAATTATTAAAAAAATAGTTGGCGCTGTGAAAGTGAGTGTACGCTACCCAAGCTTTTTGAACGGCTTATGCAGCATCGTATAACAGCCAAAATCATCCAATTGTCATGTCTTTCAAAGCATCCAGCGACGACCCAATTGATAAGGTGGCAGTTTATTTATTTTTTCTTCTCTTATTTTTTCTTTGTTCTAGCCTCAGAGATTTATGATGGTCAAACCAAAATTCAATTCCGCCTTTGATTTGTATTTATTTCAAATGTTGTTCTTTTTTATTATTATTTGTGTTGATTTTAATACTTTTTTAAGTTTATTTGTTTTTCAATTTAATTTAAAGTATTTTTTTATTCAATTTTGTCTTAACTTTTTTATTAATATTTTTTTATTATTTTCTTGATTTATTTTTTTAAATTTTGTCGCTGGATATTTGTATTTCATTTATTTTTTTATCCAATCTTGATTCTTATTTTTTATATATTTTTCTTAATTTATTTTAATTTTTAATTTAGTCTTTAATTATTTTCTTTCATTTAGTTTTTCTATCAAATTTGATTCTTGTTATTTTAATTATTATTTATTTTATCTTTTAATTTTTTATAATTAAAGATTTTGTTTTTTAATTTTTTTGTGTCTGCTTTCTATGATGTAATCATTGTCTCAAAACCAGAATTACTAACTTTGAATATTAACTCATTTTAAGTTTGATCGTTTTTTAGTTTTTTTAGTTTTTATTTTTTAACATTAGATTTTGGGTCTTGAGCTTTGTGGTTTATTCCAAATTTTTTTTTTTTGGTGGCGTCATCCTAACTCATTTCAGGTAGCAGGATAATCAAGTTCAGTCGATAATTATTTTTTTGGTCAATGTTTTTTTTATATAAAATTGATTTTTTATCATTTTAATTATTTTATATTAAATTATTGGTTCTTAAACTTTGTGATGTTTTTGCTTTTTTATGTTGTTATTTGAGTGCAGATTAGTTAAGTTAGTCTAAGATTTTTTAATTGATTTAACTTTGTTTTTTATGTTTTTTTAATATTTTTTTTTAAATTATCTTTTTTATTTTAGAGTGTTAAGGTAGTTAAGATAACTTGATTAGCTTTCTTTGTATTTTTTTAAATTGATTATTTTTTATAATTTAATTAATTAACATTTAGTTATTATTATTTGTTTTTTTCAAGAGATTATTCGAATCTCATGTTTTGAATTGCTTATTAATCAAATTAATTCAAATCAATCCGGAATATTAGATATTTATTGTACTATAAGAAAAGTTTATCCAGCCCTGTCATGAACCGCGGGCTATCATTCTAGTGTTGACTCTGTTGCTTGAGAATATATACATATATCGCAGTTCCTTTTAATGTTATATGGAGTTTTGCTCGTCTGAAAATCACCATACTTCTGTAATATGGTGATTCTCTGTAACATGTTCGTTCTCTAAAAATAAAAATAAAATTATAGTTCGGATGCAATTTCTACTTTGTTGGATTTAATTAATTTGTTAATGGGTGCTTAGCTCAATGCTCTCTATTGCAAAGAAGTAATTATGAAATCCAAGTGAATAATTTGTGTGGTAAAGTTGTTTTTCATAAAAAAAAAAAACTAAAAAAATTATTTTATTTTAAATTATTTTTTTAGTATTTTTAATTTGTTTTGATGGGTTGATATTAAAAATAAATTTTTTTAAAAAATATATTATTTTAATATATTTATAAACAAAAAAAATATTTTAAAAATAATAATTCTCTTAAACACCTGAAGGTTTGTCATTCAGTCGCCCAGAGTCCCAAACTAACTGGTAAGTATATTTTTAATTAAAAAATATTTTAAAAAATAATTCTTACACAACACCCCGCTGACAAAAAATATTACAGAACCTCCGAAAACTTGGATGGCACACAACTCACAGGCCTAGCGGTCTACCAGATCTGAAAATTGCAGACTCTGTAACTAATAGCAACTGGCATGCGTCCAAAAATGGATAAACAACAATTATATTGCATCTGATCATCAACTTTAAATCCATTTTGGCCCTCCTTTCTCTCATCTTTTTCTTCTCTCTCACTCACGAGCTTGCATTAGCCTTTATATCTCGTCTGAACCCTTAGCTGCTTGTAGGCTGTGTGCGGTGAGCTGCAGTGGCCATACACAGCAGTTTTTGGTCACTGCAATCAAGGTATTGAGATGATCAAAAGAAAAAAGGGAATCCTGGAATTTAATATAATCTAGTCATGGCTTAAAATGCTATTTTAATTAAAATCAGGAGGTATTGTTCTGCTGATTTCTTTAAACATTCGCAAAGGGAGACGTTTACCTTTCTCAAGTGTTTCGGTCCAGAAATTTCACATGCAATGGCATGCATTTATTAAAAATGTGTTTGATATCTTGCCAAATCTATGCATGTTGCTTGATATCTTGTCAGATAACATAGATCTTACATTTAGCCAAGTTCTAAAAAGTTATATATCTTAGTGATTTCATGGGTTTGATTTTTGTTGAACTTTCATGATTAATTGTTTTTTCATTGGCTTTTCTATACTTTCTGAGTAAATTGATTCCAACATAAAATATATTGCTGCATCAAAAGCATACTTTATTACAAATCTCAAAGCAATATCCTAGCAAGGGAATCTATCAGAGATTATTTGTTTTCATGCTCTGATCTGATAAAAAAGAGAGAGAGCAGTAATTAAGTAAACAGTGTTTGCAATGTAACGTCCAATCTAAGGAATAAACCAAACATCAAATATGTAGCCATGTCGGCCACTAAGTATTTTTCCCTGATGATCTTCATAACAATTTTCCCTCGGACAGAAGGCTGTGGTGTCGATGCGAGCAGAACCAGATTAATGGCCGATAGGAGAAATAGTTTTCATTGAGCCGTTGACCGTTTGAATTGTGACACATGTTCACTCTTAACTTGAAAGCGGCAAGGGGCCTATGAAATAAGAAATTATTGCTGTACATCTGCAATGCCATTTTCATAGATGTAATGATCGTACCGTTTGTCTTTGTGCTTTCGAAAAATGGAAAGAAACAGAAATTATCCTCTCATCAAATAGTCAAGGGAATTTTTTCCGCCACTGTTTCAGTCAAATTTCCTTTATTTTTTTATAGCTAAATCACTGAATAAAAACGTTTTATTTTTACTTATAATTATATTAAAATAATTTTTTTTATTTTTTTAAATTAGCATATTAAAATATCAAAAAATATTAATTTAAAATAAAAAAAAATTAAAACTTTTTTAAAAACACTTTTAAAATATAAACAAAAACAAACAGGGTATAAAGATAAAATATCTTATGAGCCGGAATGGGTGCTATTACAAGCTGAAAATAATGATGAAAACGTTTCCGGGTGATGTGCCTTTTGTCTAAATTTAGAATTTGCTTTTTTTAAAAAAAAATAAGGTGATTAATTTAGATCCGATGCAAAGAGTGTTCTTACAAGCATCAAGTGTCTTCAGCCAATAATCAATAATCGATCAAATTAAACCCACAATCACGCAAAACGAAATTGGAATTATTGAAATAATGAATACATTTTCAAACGAATATGACACGTTATCAAACAAATATAAATATAATATATTATAAAACACTAAGAATTATCTTATGTAGTTTCAATTTTGTTTTACAATGAAACATCACATCTACATTAATTCAATATTTTTAATTATATGTTAAACTTAATTTTTCTTATTGAATTCAAGGTGAATCTTATCATTTTTCATCTATTTTTTTTTTATATCTATGTATATTCAATATTATATTTAACTTATTGACATCAATTTAGGTGTTTTTGATGAAATTAAAATTTGAATTTTCTAACTTGGTAAATAGATCAATTTGATACAGGTTAACTAACTCATGCACTCAAAGGATTCTCTCTCAAATACTTTATTGTTATTATCTTTAACAATTTAAACACGACTTCTAAACTTGGTTTTCACAATGGATAAATAATTGATTATATTATGATTTTTTGTATAAAAAAAAGTGTATAATACACTTATTAGGATTGTTTGGAAAATAAAAATAAAAACATCATTGATGTTATAAAGACCATTTCTTTTATTTATTTAAACCAAATCATTGTGAAAATATATTCTAATTTTTTATTGATATCATATCAATAATATTTGAATAATAAAAATATTATATCTTGTAATTTATTATATCACATCTCAATAATTTCTTGTAACTTGCAATAATAATTAATTTTAAACTCATAATTGAAAGTCAAATATTTTATACAAATTCTATTATTATATGTATTTTTATCCTTGTCATATTATTTGATATGAAAGACTTTCATTAATGAAATACTTATTATAACACTGGACTATTCTTTCAAATCTAAAAGATAGAAATTCAATCTATTAGCATTGGCTCGTATGTTGAACATTGTTTCGAAGTTAACAAATATCAACATCAAAGAAAAAACCTAATTAAATCTAAACCTAAAAGTCATGAAATATTAAATACTTTCATGTGCTTTAAACACATGATAAATTTTTTATTTGGTAAGAAAAATCAAGATTCACTAACATTTGAATTTTAAAATAATAGTAATTGATAATATTGTTTAAAAAAAAATTAACTGAATTTAGCTTAAAATAGAAAATATAAGATAGAATGATTTAACAATATATAATTATAAAATTTACTTAACAAACAAAATGTATCAATTTATAACAGTCAAATAGTACAAAATTCTGTGCTTGTTTGAATTCAATGTTTTCCTAACTGAAATTTCACTGACAATTATTATTTTCATTAGAAATTATTGATGAAATATTTATGTTAGTGTTTTTGTTACTATTTATTAATTTTTTTGATAATATAAAATTTATAAGGGCTTGGTTATTATCTCTAAATAAAAGAGGTAGAGAAAATGAAAAAACGTATCTTTATATTTTTTATTTTTAAAAAAAGTTTTTAACTTTGTATTTTTAATCATTTTTTTTTTTTTAGTTTTGTTATTTATATCGTATCGATGTCTTGTCTTGTCCCAGAATACAAACAAAACACATCTTAAAAAAACAAAAAACAATTGCCCCGTCAATTACTGCTAGAATCGTGTGCAGAAACAATGGAGCCCAATAATATAAAATGGAATCCCAATTATTAAGGAGCCCCTGAAAATTCAGCAAGTGAACCAATCACATTCCAAGTGCTTTTTTCTTTTGTTTGCAACCGCACTAATTACTTGAAAATCATGCGCAGGTACGGGAAAAACAGGCTTATTTTTCTTGTTTTTTAAATAATTTTTTATATTAAATATATATTAATAATATTTTTTTATTTTAAAAAAATATTTTTAATATCAGTACATCAAAATAATTTAAAAATATTGAAAATATATTAATTTAAAATTAATAAAAAATAAATAAATTTAATTTTTTTTTAAATATTTTTACAACATAAAAACAAACATTTATCTTTCTTGCAAGGCCAGTTAGTAGTTGATCCAGTCCTGCGTGCTTTTAAAAAAACAATCAACATTCAAACCAAACAGATGGGAAGTCCTAACATATTCTTTAGAATATCATGTTTCCCGCCTTTTGAGACCTGGATTTGGATATATTGGGATTACTCGGCGTCCATCTGCTGGTTCCACCTGCACAAACCTACCACGGGGATCAAAACAATTTGAAAGAAACGGAATGTCAAAATCAACAACATACTTTATCAGAATTTATATCATTTTCTTGTTTTTCCTTTGTCAGATGGACTGTTCACTTTACGGATTAGATTACCAGATATTTGCTTAATAATGCCGTCAAAGATAACTTTTAACATGTTCCTGGCAGATATTAGGTGCATGAGGACCTAGTCTCTGACAAATGGCATGCCGCATTATTTATAAAGAAAGAGGCTAAAGCTTCTATCTCAAAAAGAACAAAAAGAGAAAAAGAAATTAAAGCAAGGAAGAAACGCTATCTATCCATTCTTCATTTAGAACAATATTAAAGGGAAGATTCTTCCATGGAATAAAGGGTATGCATCAAAATACATACCACCGGAATACATGACATGAAAGCCAAAGAATATCATATGATCCTTCCCTTTCTCTTGGCCTGAGCAAATAGAGCACATGGTTTTGTTAGGTCATGAGATTTCTAATTTCCCCAAGTAGCCATGAAAAACAGGGCCCCATATATAGATTAATTACCATAGTTATGCTTAGCACTCTTTTTTAGGTTCATGGAGGAAGATAGTACTTGCATATTGAAGGAGCGAGAGGTGGATAAAAGTGATAAAGGGTTGTAGGGGAGAGAATTTGGAAGAACTCGCTTCCTTGTCTGCATGGTGGTGGCGTGGGCATGATAATATTCATTTTGTCTTCGCTTTGGACCACTGCTATCTGTTTTCTTCCTAATTTATTACTATATCCTCATAATATAAGCTTTTCAGTCTCCTTATTATAACCAAAAAAGATTAAATAACCTAATCACACTAACACCAATTAGAGACGAGGCATTCTTGTCTTGGCCCTTGGCCGCTATATATATCCTTCCCTTCCTCTCTTCCCTAGCAGCAACCCCATATGTAGAGAGAACTCAAAACTAGTTACATTTACTTCTCTCTACCTCCCTCTGCCCCCCTCTCTCCCTGTCTCCCCGGATCGCTGGATATTGATCCGTTGATCATCTCTCGTGCACCACTAGCAGTTGAAGCTGCCAGCATGATCTAAATTAACTTCCTTCTTTATCAAGGATGGATTAGATCATGTGGTAGTTTCACCTGCTGATGGCATCACGAAAAAACCCTAGCTACTTCTCATTCTAAATCCTACTTTAAGCGTCAAACTGTTGCTTGTTAAATACACAATCATTGGTGGGTGTTAGATGTTGTAGATGGTAAAGTTATTTTAGAGATTTTTCAAAAAGAAAACAAGGAATCAAATCTTGTTTGCATTCGATGAAGAAAATATACTTTATTTTGTTGTATATAGTCCAGCCCGTGGGTGGTGATACTGCTCACGCATCAATCTGGGCCTGCTCCCATGGACAAGGTTTGCTCTAATTTTGCCCTCTTCCATTCTAGCCAAGCAATCTCTCCGGGTTTGAGAGGGCAGCATTTCTCCTCTGATAGCATGGTTGATGCTTTTGAGATCCTATCTTATCCCTCATGCATCAAGCCCTTTTCTCTCTCTCTTTTTTTTTTCCTTACACTCAATTTTTTTGCTTAGCTGACACATAGTAATATGCACAACATCATTGGCTGTGAAACGTGGTTTTATTCTTTTAACATGATGATATGGGTGCTAATCATGAAATAATAAATACAATAAAGAGGAAAAAAGAAAGGGGAAAGCACTTGGAATCTTAATTTGTGGCTCGCACTGTTATAAACTTCAGATTAATACATATTGTTTTGATGAGGATATTCTTGTTTATTCATAGGAATCCTCGAAGTGGTTATGGACAAATCAAAGGAGGGTTACCTGTTATTGACGAGTTGAATCTAAGATATTATTTTATAATCTTAGCTGTCCACGACGCTTGTCTTCCTCCTAGCTAGTTGAGGATATATTTTTTAATGAATAGAATATCTTTAAAATAGTCTTCTCTATTTGCCGGGAAGTTTTAGACGCTTGAATATGAAAGAATTTGTGCTTTCTTGAGTTTTTTTCTTTCTTTTACAATCTTCTTGAGTTTTTATTAAACTCGGTTTATCTTGAATTTAATCAAGTTTTATATTAAATTAAATAAAAGTTGATTTGGTTAAAATTAATTAATTTATCTTTTTGTTTTGTTTTTTTTTAATGTTAAAATAATACCGTTTAAGATTCGAACAAGAGGATGCTGGCCATCAGCTCAAGAGCACCGAAGTAATAAAACTAGTTTATAGTTATCAAAAGAACAAACCATCAAGCACTTTGATGGACTTTAGTCCTTGTCTTGGGCATTTGGGCTTTTCTTTTCTACTTCAATGCCAGCTCATTAGCCCTTTCAATTTTATCGATAGAGTATCCTCCAAGCTAAAGGACCAAAACGACGCAAATATGGACGTTTGAATTGGAGCTTACAAGAAAGCGGTGCGTTTTGGCTTAATCGTAACCCTTCACCACCGTGTCTGAAGCTGAAGCTAGCTTGCCCTGATCAGTCATGCCATCAATTTGCTATATGGTGCTCTCTCCCGCGCTGCGTTTTTTTAAGTTCAATATGTTTAGATAAATTTATGAAACTAAGTCCTTTCGCGATTATTCTAAAAGCGCACATTTTATATGTATTTGATGCATTCAAAAGAATTAATAAATTTTCTTGGATGTTATCTCTAAATTTGAAAGCATAAACCAAAAAACATCAAGGAATTGAACAAGTTTACTTAATCACCTGACTCAACAGCTTTTGCAAATACTCAAGGATTTTTTTTTCCATGCATATATAGGTAAAATAGTGAACAATAATCAAATCTCATCTTTTCAAAAGAGATCATTTGGAAACGTCGAACAATCCATATTTTAAAAAAAATTCAAAAAAAATCAGCTAAAAATAAATAAATAAATAAATAAATTATATATATATATATAGAGAGAGAGAGAGAGAGGGGGGATCGTTTTAATGTGTTAATCCTAAAATTAATTTATAAAAAATAAAAAAAAATTATTTTAATGTGTTTCAAAATGAAACACATTTTAAAAAATAACCACAACCATACTTTACCCTAAATACTTTCCCCATATTCTTAATTCTTAATTCTTATTTCCTTCTCTATTCTATTCTATAAGTACCAAAATTTGATTGTAATTACTGGGATTTTTAAACTCGGTTGTGTAGGTTAATAATTTGGAGGGATAGATTGCACTGTTGCTTGATCTGGTCCAATAAAGCTCAATGGGAGTTGATGATTCTCTAATTGTATTTTCATAATTTATGCCCTTTGCATGTTTTTCTTTCTTGTCAGAGTAGATTAGAAAATGAAGGGCGGGCTGGTATTATTATCATGGTAAAGCTTGCGACCAAGTCCAAAAACTTCATTTTGAATTGGGCCTTTTTCGCGACTGTTAGAACGGGTTTAGGATGATATTTTTTCTTCAATTGGGTTGAGCTTGTTGTTCCTAAATTTCTACAAAACAAGTAACATATCAGACAAAGAAGCCCTCTCATGCATGATTTAGTGAATCATTAGAGCAAAATAATGTAGAAAAAAAAGAATAATTTCATAAACCTATGACTTCCACAAAAAATAATTTGGTACGCGTCGTGTAACAATAGTAGGAGGTGGTGTTATACTGTACTCGCAAGATGGATGCCCATAACTTCTGCAAGTTAAGTTTTCCAAGTGTTTGGGTGGCGAGAGCACATGCATAACAATTTTTTTTTTCTTCCTTTTTTTTTCTCTACTGCAAATTATCTGATCAATTAATTTTGGAGATTGAATCAGGGAGTTGTTGAGGAACAAAGGGCTGAATTGAAAACAAAAGGGGGGGAAAGAGATGGTGAGTATAATGCATGTGCTAGCTTGTGAACCAGACCAAACACTTATGGTGGTGCATGGAGAGCCATGATGACTCAAACAAAGGCCTTTTTTAGTGTAATAGATTCATCTCGACAAGCTTTTTCACGTGATGCAGTCTGTACAGGTGGAAAAGGCATGGTAAAGCTCTAAAAGCCCACCCTTCTCTATTTCTCTCTTTATTCTCCTAGTAAATGAGTCGGTCTTTTATTCTTTCCTTTAAAGAGTAGTTCAAACAGTTTTTTTAACAATCAAAGCCCAAATAAGTGTTTGAGGTTTTTTTTAACTGGACAAGTTGTTGTCTGATTTTGGTTGTTGGGCCTCGTACCCAATAACTTGACCGAACTTTTTTTTTTCTTTTTATAATAGCCTTGGGCCTTTTGGACTATTAGCTGCCCTCTAGAGTCTTTAAAATTATGTGCATTTTTAAAAGACTCGTGAATTTTACTTATCAAGTTATAGACCACTAACAGTGTAGTGTATTACCACAACTTGGTACATAGAAGCATCTATTGTAAAAGGTCGAGTCAGGACAGTGGATACAACATGTATTGATGAAGCATGTTTTAGGTTTACAATTTATTAGTCTAGAAGCTAATGGAAGCAAAATAATTTGTTAATTATTGTTTTTTATACAAATTTTAAGATAAATGAACTAAAATTCATGTCTAAAATTCTTATAGAAGTAATGCTAAGAAAGAAAAATAGCTGAAAATCTTGAATAGACATCCACAATATCAAGACAAGAATAGTTTAAACTTGATGATGAGTTTTTTCAACTAAGAAGAAAGGTGCAAAAAGTTCTTAAAAACAAATATTTTTCCTTGATTATTTTTTTTCTATTTAGTTTATGAAATTAAATAATATGCTTAATAATTTTAGAATTATAATGATTTGATACCTTCTTATTTGAAAGGTAGGATGCTTATTATTTTCCTTTTATTTTTTTAAAAAAATATTTATTAATAAAATTATAAACTAGGGTTTTGTGTGACAACCTTAATCTAATTCAATTTTTCTTTCTAACTTATTGTTTTCTTGTTTGTGTTTTTGTTCAGCGGTGCTTTATTGACAAGGCGTGCATCCCTGACTTTTGCAAATTAGGTTTGTGTAGTGTCTGGGCAGCAAGAGCACATGTGTGCCAATATCTTCTCTTCTTTTTTTCCATTCCCCTGCAAGTTGTTTGGTCAATCAAATTTAGAGACTGGATTAGAGAGCTGTTGGAGTCACGGATTGAATTGGAAAAAAGAAGAGAGATAAAATTAGCTAGCAAGTGTAATACGCCCGTTAACGTGTGAATCAAGCTCGCCACTTGCAGCGTCGCCTGAGGAGACATCATGACTCTTTCGTTGGATTTGTCTCCCTACGATCTTCTTAATATGCATATAGGTGGAGAAGGCACGGTGGAGCTCCAATAACCCGTCCTTTTTTCTCGTTTTCTCTTCTATCGGTAAGTGAGCCAGTCTTCTATTCTTTCTTTTAAATAGTAGCCCGAACCAAGGTTGTAAATTCTACTTTGATAGATGTTTTGTTTTTTTAATTATAATAAAATATTTTAGTTTTAAAGTATTTTGGCGGGATTGTACCGTTCATATATATATATATATATATATATATATATATATATATATATATTCAATAAAAATAATTCAAATTCAAGATAAATTAATTATAAATTATACAATACAAACACAATGTCAAACAAATATAATTTTAAATTTTAAAATATTTCTAAATAGTTAAGATTAAATAGATCTTTAACTTAAAATAATTCAATTTAAACAAAATATCAAAATATTATGAAAGTAAAATTTTTTAACAAAAATATTTTAAATATAAAATTAGGTCAATGTTATCAAGTGGCTAATGAAATCTAAAATATCCTTTTTTTTGCTCAAATTCCTACAAAGTATAAACATGAAAAAAAAAAACATGAATATAAACCATATATATTAGTGATAAATCTAATTTTAAAAAATTAATATCATTGTTAATGAAAATAATAATAATAATTTTTAATATTATTATTAATAATATCATTGCTATTGAAAATAATAATAAAAAAAAACTTTTTATAATCGGATGGTTTAATTAATGAAATTAAGCAAGATGAAATCAAAACGTTTCGGGCTGAATTTAGCTGAAAAATTCAAAACAGATCGAAATTTAAAATAAAATAAAATTTATTTTATTTTTTAAATTGGTATAGAATATTTTGAACAGAACAGCTGATTGGGCTTCTCTTAATTTATTTATTTTTTTTAACTGGCCGGACCAGGTTGACTGGAAACATTGATGTCAGTGTTGGGCAAAACTGAACAGGTTTTTTATTATTATTATTTCCTTCTACGAGCCTTTAGCCTACCAGCTACGCTGTTTAACAAACATTTTGGATCTCTCTACATATCAGACAATAAAATGATACATTTTTACAAGAAGACTCTGCGCAGCGAATTTCATCTATCAGTATATAAAGCTACGAGGCATCGGAAGAGTAGTATCCTGAAAGTGGCTAGCTTAAGAGTGCGTCGCGTCAGTGCCATAGAAAATTACTCAAAGCTTATCTCAATAAACGAATCCTTTTTTGCCACATTCATGTCCCAATGAATCTTTAGCGGCGTGAATCTGGCAAAAGAGGATTCGTGAACTGGGATCAAGAGTAACTTGCTTCTGATGCACAGTATGTAACGTGCTATTATCTGAAGCTTCTTTGGAATACTACTCAGCCTATACCGTTGGCTTTGCTGGTTCTAGAACCCTTCTATTACCTTCTACCACACCCAGTTCCAAGCCCAGGGGAGGATGTTCCTCTGAAGCACATGGAATGCATGACTCTTTTGGATGTTGCTATTGGCTTCCTGAGGTAACTGAAGAGTGGTTTGCCTGAAACTGGTATAAGTTTCACAAACCAACCAATTGGCCACGATACAGCTGCTATCACAATACAAGTCACCCACTGCCACCAGTTCAACCTCTCAGTACTTGCAAACTTCTTTAGGAACTCCACCATCACCACCTGAAGAACAATAGTTATTGCGATGATACCCAGAAACAAATGGTTCCTGTGAATGCCTTTGAATACGTTCTGCTTTTCCATACTCCTTGCATTGAACTCGTTGAAAACTTGGCAAAGCACAAAAGTGTTGAATATTAGCGTATCGTTGACCTCTGCACTTACATTGAAGATAGACTCGCCAGCAAATTGTAATGTCAGTAAGATTGCTATCTGGTAAAAGGCTTGAGCTAGAAGATTTCTCCACATTATATTAGTGATTAGGGGCGCGGTTCGCCCCACGGGTGTCGTCTCCATTAGCTCATCAGTGGGCCGCTCTGTAGCAAGAGCCAGAGCTCCCAATGTGTCCATGATGAGGTTTACCCACAGCAACTGAACAGCTGTTAACGGAACCTCACCAGCAGAAACTGCTGCAATAAAGTTGATTACAAGAGCTGCAACGTTCACAGTTAGTTGAAACTGGATAAATTTCTGAATATTGTTATAGACACACCGTCCCCACCTCAAAACAGTGGCCACAGAAGTAAAGTTATCATCCAGAATGACGATATCTGAGCTCTCCTTGGCAACCTCGGTACCTTGGATGCCCATGGAGAGTCCTATATCTGCTTCTTTTAATGCAGGCGCATCATTTGTGCCATCTCCTGTGACTGCAACAACATGACCTTTCTGTCTCAAGCATTGTACCATAAGAAGTTTGTCGAAAGGGGAGGACCTTGCCATCACGCGGATCTTATCTACCTTCTCCATTCTCTGTTCATTTGTGTAGTTCCGAAATACGACACCTTCCACCACTTCTTCATTGTCTACATGGTTATTGAGCTCAAGTATGCCGCATTCTGTTGCTATAGCTTTCGCTGTGAAAATATTGTCACCAGTTATCATTTTCACGCTCACCCCTGCAGCTTTGCAGATTTCTACGGCTTTCTTGGCTCCAGTTCTACATGGATCCTTCAGACCAACTATCCCTAGAAAGGTCAAACCATCTTCTTGTAGCCTCTGGTGTGACTCGCCATCATCGTCCTTCATTCCTTCCTCGGTAACCCTTTTATGAGCAAATGCAATGCATCTAAGGCTACTAGCTGCCATACCTTGGATTATTTTCTCGATTTTACTTCTGTCATCCTCATCCATGGACTTTATGATCCCGCTACTCTCGTAATAACTTGAACACAAAGCCAGAATCATCTCAGCAGCTCCTTTCCAATGTACATGAACAGTATTATCAGCCATTTTCCTTATTGAAACCCCGCTTCGTTTCTTCTCTGAGTTGAAAGTTTCAACATGAAGAATGGTACAGCTTTGCTTCAGTTTTTCCATATCCATGCCCATGTCAGAAACAGCCCATGAAAGAATTGCTTTTTCCGTTGGACTGCCTGAAAACTCAGGTCCAGATCCTGATGCAGATTTGTACACACTTCCGGTCGTGTTTAAACTGACTCCTTGGTGGAGTAATTCAAGAATTGATGGCGCAATTGCTTTATAAGTATCTTCCTCAATTGGTTCTTGGCCAAGCCAGAACTTGGCTACTTTCATCTGATTTAGTGTCAATGTGCCTGTTTTGTCGGTGCAGATGACTGTGGCTGAACCCATTGTTTCACAAGCTGAAAGTTTTCTGACCATAGCTTGATCAGCCATCATTCTCTTCATAGAATAAGCTAGTGTTAGTGTGACTGCCAACGGCAAACCTTCAGGAATAGCAACAACCACAATAGTGACTGCAGCAGCAACAATGCGTACAACCGCATTTAACACATCATCTGTATCTGTTTTGCTACCGATATACTCCTTCATCCCATTTTCATCTTCTGTATTTCCTGTGAAGTAACGAACTAACATGACTACAAGCACTATAAAAGCAACTGAAAGGCCGACCTTCCCAATAGAAGAAGTTAGTTTGTCAAGCCGGGCTTGTAGTGGTGTTCGTTCATCGGAGTCACGATTTATTGAGCTCATCATTTCCCCCCATGCTGTGTTCATCCCCACAGATGTCACGAGCATTCGAGCATATCCATCTGCAATTTTCGAACCAGAAAACAAGAAGGGGTTCTCTTTGGTGTTGGCTGCTACATGATCACTCTCTCCTGTCATGCTTGACTCGTCCACTTCCAAAGAGTGTCCATCCAAGAACAAGCCATCAGCTGGAATTTGATCACCAATCTTCAAGAAGACAACATCTCCAACAACAATATCAAATATGGAGATTTGTTGTCGCCGTTCATTTCTAAGAACATCAACCTTAATATTGTTACTTATTTTCGATAGCTTGTCAAATTGTGTCTCCTGTCTATAGTTGCTCAACGCAGAGACAACAATGACCAGAAAGACAGCGACAAAGATACTCCCACCTTCGTACCAACCTTCCTTTATGCCATGTTGTTTGATGCCAAAACCAAGGGCAAGAGCAGCACACACCAGCAGAATAAGAATGGTGGTGTCTTTAAAAGCATCCATCACAAAAAACAAAAATCCTTTCGGAGGTGGCTTATGGTAAGTGTTGGAACCGAACATCTCACGCCGCCTGCTGACTTCCTGGTCATGACCAGTGATTCCAATTTTTGAGTTTGTCCCAAGAACGGTGGCTACACCTTCAACTCCTCCAAGATGGTTGAGAGATATCAAGTCTTTCTCCTTCACCATTTCAGTGAGTTTCGTTTGATCAATATTAGGGATATTGATAGTTGATTCATTTCCTTTCCTTTGATGGTGGGAACTGCTTGGCTCTGTATCAAGCACAGAGTAGGGAACTGAGTGCAAAATCCCGGAGAACTGGTGGCTGTTAGTTTCTGATACAATATCTCTCACAAGAGAAAGCATTGCCCTGACAGAGCGAATTGTTAGATAAGCAATGCGCCATCTCTTTTGGGCCTTCTTGAAGGTGTTGGCGAGCAATGTGCTGCAGTCGATATGTGATGGCTTGCTGCTTGCCATGTTTTCTTCTTGTTCTTTCCTTCGAGGAGAAGCGAAAAGGCTTGGTAGGTGTTCAGAACTAGGAAGAGATTTACTATTTCAGTTCGGGTACAAAGACACGGATTTAGAAATTCATTTCGAACTATCTTGGCGTTTCAAGTTCTTTATAATGAACTAAAGTTGCTGCTGTGGAGGTTTTCACATTACCAAACAAGCTCTCACGTCTATTCTTGTTTTGTCTTATTTTGAAAAGACGAAAACAAGGGGAATCTTTTATTATATATATATATATAGATAAAGAAAAAAAACCCCTTCTCAAGCAAGTAAACAAGTGGCAACAATATTCTAATATTTTTACCAATGTCGTGGTAAGACTATCAACCTACACTGAAATATATAAATTTATTTTTATTTTTTTAAGTAAAATGAACACAAAAACAGAAGTTATCTTCCAACACTCATTGAAGTTGGAGTTTTGCCTCGAATATTTATGTTCCCACGGGACAAACATTGGGATTGGGATTTACTTGTGTGATAAAATACCGTAAGTGTTGTTTATTTAGATAGTTTTTATTTAGAAATATATTAAAATATTTTTTTAATTTTTAAAAATTATTTTTAATATTAGTATATCAAAATAATAAATAAAATTAATTTTAAATTTAAAAAAAAACTCAGTTTTTATTTGCCGCCTTCCCAGAGATCCTCTGAATATATACATGCAGAGCAAGTGGTTTCATTTCCTTTTAGCGACTTGGAAATAAGTTATTTGATGGCCGCAAAATCGGACCAAGACCATCCCATTAGTCTTCCTAGCAACAGAAAAAACAATGGAGAGAGCTATCTTTAGCTAATTCGTAAAAAGAAATTAGAGTATGTTTGTTTTTGTTTTTTAAAAATATTTTTAAAAAATTTTAATTTTTTTTATTTTTTATTAATTTTAAATTAATATATTTTTAGTATTTTTAAATTATTTTAATATACTGATTGTTAAAAATAATTTTTAAAAATAAAAAAATATTATTAATATATATTTTAATATAAAAAATTATTACACTGACAAGGAAACTTTAAGATTTTCAGCAAAAAGCTAGTAATATTTTCCACAATCACTGGCGCAGTTACTATTTGATCGAAGAATTCTTCAAAGATTTTTCCTCCAAGTAAACGGTCCGGAATGGAATAGTACTAGCTAGGACCCAGAGATTTTGGAAAACGCGTTTGTGTCTGACTTTTCTTGACAGACATTAATCGAGACGTTAAGTTGGGCTTGGATACGTGGGCAGCTGAGAATCTTCTTTATACCATTAATTTAATTGTCTCGTTGCAGCCATGGTCTTTCTCCGATTGTCCAGACCCGTACAGCATCCGTTGCCCTACCGCCGCCGGTTCTGACCAGCTGTTTGCCTCCGGATTGACAATCTTCTTTCTACCATTAATTGTCAGGATTGAGCTGACTTGGTTTCTGGATGAGAACAAATTAAGATGCCGTGAATTATATATTTCTTTTTAAACTGCTTGATGTAGTAAATCAAGACGGTTTAGCAAACTAGATTCATGTAAAAGAAAGAATTTATGCAATATTCTTTTTATTTAAAGTTAATTAATAGGAGATTAGGGTCAAAAATCTTGTGGCTTGAAGGGCTCCCGAGTTCAATCTATTCATGTAATTTGTATATTGTATATGATCAAATTAAAATTTTGTATTGAAAAGTGTTTTTGTAGAAAACTTTACTTTAAATTTATTATTTTTATTTTAAAAATATTTTTAATTTACTAATGTTAAAAATAAATTTTAAAAAATAAAAAATATATATTATTTTTATATATTTTAAAAAATAATTATTATCAGTATATTTTGTGAAAATTGTTTTATGATGATAACATATTAAAATAATATAAAGAAATAACTCACAGTTAAAAAGATAAAAAATCTCAAAATTATAATATTGCTGCCGTACCAACCACCACTAGTCGGCATCTTAACGTGCAATATAAACAGTTAGGTGCCACGCGGTGGCCGGACAATTAAAACTGTGTTTGAAATCTAAATTGTTCGTACACTATGTCCCATCGCATGGAATTGGCGTGTGCCGCCCGAGCACCATCAGCCACGGAAGAAAAACATAAATGGACGCTCAAAAGAACAAATTGAAGAGGGCAAATCGAACACCACAACTTTTTATTTTTGTGCAAACCATGAATCTAATGTAGGTATGGGTTTTTTTCACGTGGTCCCCTGAAAATCAAAGAAGAAAAGTGTGATTTTTGTAGCATGTCAGGCAAGAAAAGATTTTCAGTTTGCTGGTTTAGAATTTCCGATTAACCATACAAGTGAAGATTTTCAATTTATATTCATTGATATATGACCTTAGAGCACATGTTTTTTTTTTAAATATATATATATATATATATATATATATTGAATTGAAATTGAAATTGAAAAGGATTTCTACATTCGTATTTTAAGGCTACCACAAAACAAAAGAATTACCTGTATAGAAGATAAAATGAGCTTACTTGCCATTGTAATACTATTCAAGAATATTTAACATATAATTATCTACTAGGTGGTCCAGTTATAAAAGTTTAAGATTAAAGAATTTATTTCCCCTGTAATCTCATATTTGAGCCATGTAATTGCTAATATGATGGTCATTGGAGGCTTACATGATTGTTGATTTTGAAACATGTGAGATTAGTCGGGGTGCATGCAAACTAATCCAAATACCCACGTTAAGAATTAAAAATAAATTAACACAAAATAAAAATCAAGAATCCAGATTTAAGATTTCCTTCAAATTATTGAGAGAAAAATATAAGTCTAAAGAAGTGTTGAGTTTAGAAAAATTCTGACTTATTTTGTTTATTAAATGACTCGGGATATTTATAAATATTTGTCGCATTAACTCACCTTGAGATTTTAAGAATTTTATGCTAATTAATTTGTGAAAATATTAGTGTTTATCATCAATTATAATGCATGACCCTCCATTGGTTGAGAAATAGATGGTTATCAGTAATATGTGTTAACTACAAATAATCATTTGTCAATATAAAATGTGAATGACTTAGGTGCTATTTGATAACATAGTTGTGGACGAGATTCACTCACAGCTACATTAATTAATGTTTGGTAAGCAAAATGAAATTGTTTTTAAAGGGTAGGACTCACATAGCACCGCAGGTTTCTGACTCGTCTGAAAATTAAACTCAACAGTGGAGCTATGCTCCACTGTAGCAATTTCTTTTTTAATTTAGAAAAATCAGTGTGAGTGAATTAATTCACTCGCACTGTTCACATGAGAAGTTTAGGTTTTTTTTTTCCTGAAAAACCAGCGCATTTAATTGATTTCACTCACACTATTCACGTGAACATGAATAATATTATTATTTTTTGTTAAAAAAAAAATTAAGGTGAATTAAATTTACTCGCACTGTAATCTCAATTTTATTCCTGATAATATTTTACCTAATTTTATTACACACTCAAAAAATCATGAAAACTATAGTTCCTGTCGAATGAATTTTATACGCAATGAAATTATAATTTTTTTTTAAAAAAAATTGAGTTTTACTCAAAAAACTAGTATATAATATTATTTAATAACACTACATAAATTAGAATGATATTGCATGATGACGTAGTATCTGTGGAATTTGATCGCAATTCCAATTATGTTCTTGTCGGGTCCGACCCAGCTAAAAAAAATTTAGTTTTTATTTTTATTTTAATTGTGTTTTATTCAAAAAATTAGAAGGATATCGCTTGATGACATAACAAAAAATTCAGTTTTTGTTGTTGCGTGCTTTAAAAACCATGAAAAATATAGTCATTGTTGGATAGATTTCATATGTGATGACATTGCATATAATTTAATTGAATAATAAAAAATATTTGATATCAATGTTATTTATTTCATGATGTAATAATAGCATTTAAATCTACAATATTTAAATTAAAAATATTTTAAAATTATTTTATAACCTCAATTTGAAAAGCATTTTTTTAACCAAACACATTAAACTAATTTTTGTTTAATCTCAATTTCAACCACAGTTTTAACAAAACATATATTTTTTCAAACTAATCTCAACTAAAAATATTTTTTATAAAAATAACTTTTTTAAAACCACAGTCACAATAGCAACCGCAATACCAAACACACCATAGTGTCATCCATGTATAAAAGTTTGTAATGATAGATAATGTGTCATCCATCAAAGCGATCTAGAACATAGAAAAATTAAATTATTAGAAAGCTTGCGTTTCCAAACACTCTCCGTCCAAAACAACATTGGACTGGTGACCATGTCATTTAGAGCTCATTTATTTTTGTGTTTTAAAAATATTGTTTTAAAAAATTGAATTTATATATTTTTTTTCAAATTATTTTTTTTATATATATATTTAGATCGTTTTGATATACCGATGTTAAAAATAATTTTTTAAAAAATATATATATTTTTAATGTATTATATACATATATATATATATATACACACACACACTTTAAAAAATAACTACTATTATACTATCAAACAACCCCAAATAACATGGCAATGATGAACATGCCGTGAAGTCTCATTCTTTGGTATTTTCATGACTAGTATATATATCCAACTTATATATTTAACGAGGATTATGCAATCATAGATGCATTATTTTCTTCCATTCTCACGTTTTCAATTTCTTTGAGTTGAAACTATACATAAAGAGCAATGCTAGATTTTCGAAAATCATGTGATGAATAGATTTTCTCATATTATTTCCACTTTTGGACGAGTGGTCGCCCCCCTCATTCCCATGTGGAAAATTTTGGAGGAAGCGATTCCGGTGACGATACACCATGAATTTAGAATATCCTCTTATATTACTTTTTATTAAGTTATTCTTCTCCTTTCCTTCCGGCCAGCCAAGCAACCAAACAGTCCGATTATTTCCCATCGACTCTCCACTGTATCGTCATCCTTTTCACTTTCCACCTTCCCACTTTACCATTCAATCCATGCGCCGAGAATAGTTGAGAGGAGCCAAAGTGGAGAATGATGTTCGTTTCGTGCTCCGAAAGGAAGATATACATGTAATAAATATATTAAATTAATATATTTTTATATTTTTTATTATTTTAAAATTAAAAAATTTATTATTTTATTATTTTATTATATATATATACTGAAGTGCTTCAAGTGCTTCAATGAGTATGAACAAATTAATTATATATTATTTTTTAATGTGATCGTTCCTAGGTCGTTATTTTTAAAAACAAACATATAACGATACAAGTGGCGAGATTGAGATTTAATCCAATAAAAATAATTTTATAATTTTTTGTTGACTTAAAAAACAAGCTTTCATCTCATTGAACAGACAAATATAATATTCTTTCCTTTCCATCAGGATTCATCACTCCCACTTTCAATTCGTCGAAACGTGAGAGGAGATTTCCCTCCCCGTTAACTCTCACTTCCCTTTGATTTTCCTTTTGAGCCAAAAGGATGTTGGTTGTTGTGGTTTAAAAATATTTTTTAATTTTAAATTAATTTTATTTTATATTTTTAAATTGTTTTGATATGTTAATATTAAAGATAAATTTTAAAAAACAACAAAATATTACTTAAATATATATTTTTTAAAAATAATTTAAAAAATAATCGTTATCACAATACTAAATAAATAGTTAGTGTGCGATCAAAATAATATTTGTTTGAAATTTAAATTTTTTTTAATTTAATTTTAATTATTTTTTTATCATTTTGATATATTAATATCAAATATAAATTTAAAAAAATAATAAAAAAAATATTTTTAAATAAAAAATATTTTAAAATACAAAAACAATCACACTGTTTACTTTCTTTTCCTACCTCCCAAACTTATTTAGCTTTCAGTTAGTTTATACGTCCACATTACCTGATAGGTCCACATAGTTCCAGCTTATTGCAATTTTGAATCATGGTAGCTTAATATATCATCCTTGACCATATCAATAAGCAGTTGCTTGAAATTAATATCGTGTTCTTATTTTCTGTGCAACTCCCTCCGCCACCTCAACCCCCCTAGAAAAAAAAATAAATTCCGCTGACTCAGTCAACGACTGATTTTTTTATTTTTCCTTCAATCGGAATTTATTACGCAACAATCTCCTCCTAGCTTCCCCCTCTGTTTTGTCAACGTTTTTAGAAAGTGTTTGATGATGTGGTAGCAGTTATTTTTTAAATAATTTTTTATATTAAAATACATGTTAATAATTTTTTTTATTTTTTAAAAATTATTTTAACATCAGCATATCAAAACGATTTAAAAAATATAAATTATAATTAATTTTAATAAAAAAAATTTTAAAATTTAATATACAAACACAATGCAAAACGGTACCCAGTAAACTCAACTTTGCAACTTTGTCTTTAATAATAAGCTGTAGATGGCCTGCGTGACACGACAACTTTCACCATCACCGTATAAATAAGGGAAGTTGCCTCGTAATTTCGTGGGAGCAGAGCAGTCCAGATTGCAGACTCCGATAGAGCTAATTTAGTCTATTTGTAGCCGTCATGGCGGGTTCTTCGAAGTCTCCGTGCATACACATACATCGATGAAACTTTGGAAACTTGAGGTGGCTGGACTCTGAAATATAATTTTCTAAAGGGATGGGTGATTTATCGTGTATTTTCTTTTGATTTTGGTGTTTGACCACGACGAACGTGACGATTATGATGTTTGTGGCGGTGATGATAATTGCATAGCTATTTTTTCTACTCGAGCCAGGCAATGTTCTTGCATGTTCTTCTTCTCTTTTTCTTTTTTTTTTGTTTTGTTTTGTTCTTGCCTGCACGAAAACTGGTTGTTATTAGTTTCTTAAGATCGTGAGCTTCGGAAATGTCCAGACAACTGCGCTATGATATTTTATTATCTATCAAATCATTTGAATTTAAGATATTTATCCCCACAACAATGACAGAATGATTTTAAACAACCAGAATAATTTTAAACAGCCAGCATAACTCAAACATCTATGACATGAAAATTCCTTCAATAACTCGTCATATTCCTGTGACGTATTGATGTAGATATAATAAATATTTATATTTTATTATTAAATGTTATTAGAATAAAATTATATTTTATATTTTTTTATAAAAAGACAAAAATAATAAGTTATAAATATGTCGATTAGATTTTTAAAATAAATATTCATAATTTTTATTATATATATATATATATTTTAAAAAATATTTATTTAAGTATTAAAGAGTTGAATCTCTACCAAATAAATTTTTTTATAGGTATTAACCATAAATTATCATAACCTACTAAGTATCAAGTATAATTTATTACTTACTTTAATTAAAAAAAAAAAATAAAATTATTAGAACTAATTGATTAATTAATCATTCAATTTAAAAATTCTATTTTCAAACTAACTAGATTTTTGGGATATCGATGAAAAATGATGATGTACAAGCAAAACGGGACTGGGGAAATAAATATGAGAAGATTTTGCGAACGGCCACAAGACTTGACATGCTTCGATGAGCACATCAGCCGTTAACTAGCAACAAAGAAATGCATCCTTTGGTATCATCAAAATCCTTGCGTTAGCCATTATCTAAACCCTATAATGTTACGAGAACAGGTGAACTTCCATAAGAAAATTAGTTTGCTTGAAGTGTTTGTAGAGTTGAACATGTCCTTTGGCGTATGATGTCCAAATTAATTTAATTTATCAAATGACCGGACAAGTTCTTAGCCCTTATGGTAAGTAGTCGTAGGTGCGTGTCGTGTACGACCAAGCTGAACCTGGTCAAATTCATGTGGAACTAATCGAAACGAGCAACTGGGTTATCCCTGCCGACCTCGAGTATTCTAACCCATGCATGGGGTATCTCTTGCCATTGGTGCGCAAGTCCATTCTTTTTTAAAACCTGGAAATTAGATAATACAATCATGTCGTCCAAGCATCTGCCGACATGCTCCAAAAAAAAGTTCTGAAAAACGCCGGAAGGTATCACTAGAAGCCGTGGCCCTTTGCCTTTAATTATGTGCTTCACATTAATTGTAATAGCTTTCATTGTCGATACAAGTTCAATAAAGATTAAAATTATGACCTTTAATTAATAATAATAATAATATCTTTATTCGGTATTTAACTTTTATATTTATATCTATTTATTTTTTGAAACCACATTTTAAAAAGTAACTAACAAAAGAGATTACTGTTTATTCCCAAACATAATAAAATTTCTTTGAAACGCTGTTCTTCATGAATAAAAAATATATTATTTTTAATTTTTATAAAATTTTGTATTTTATAAAGCAAATCAGTATTTATAACGCCTAAAAACCTTGAGTGGATCATTTTATTTCTAATTATTTTTTCAATGTCAAATATATTATATGAAAAAAATAATCTTAACTCAACAACATGCTTAATAAGTTTATTTAATAAGAACAGTCACATTATTATATTTATTAGTCAAGGAACAAGAGAAGAGATATTTGATCAACCAACTAAAATTTTTTATTTTGTTGTTAATAAGTTTGTTTTAAAAAATAGAATTCTATAAAAATAATATTGAAGTTTCACCTTGCTAAAAAAAGGCTGAGCGAAGTTTGGTAAAGTTTTTAAATTTATTCTATTTTTTAATTAATTTTTAGGTGTTTTGAAGTTAAAATAGATATAATTAGACTTTGTATGTTTTTTCATATAAAACAACTTCAAAATAGTTTTACGGGGCCAAAAATCCAAAACCCAAGTTTGTAGCTATCTCTGTAATCGAAACAAAAAAAAAAAAAAAAACAGAGTTTCAATTGCAGAGATACATTTCCTTTCTTGAATCAAATGATTGAACATTTTTTTAGTATTTATTTTATCAGATTTTAGTTTTTTATTCAAAAAATATGATACTAATAAAAAAACATGTTTATTTATTGTTAAAACAAAAAAAAAATACATTAATAAAAAAATAAAAATTCACCTGATAAATATATATTTAATTTTCAAGATTTAAATTTCTGCTTTTCTTAAAAATATCTATTTTAATTGCAATGTAAATAAATAAAATTTGATTTTAAAAAGTAAGAACTACCCCAACAACGTCGTGCAAGGAAAAAAATAATAATAATATGCTATTATCAATATAAAATTACCATTGTTAACAGTATTTTTATCACCATCGATATTGATAGTTATTATGATAATAAATACCCTTAAGTAAGAATTTTTTTGGAATTTTTTGATTTTAAAAATACTTGTTTGAAAAATATCAAAATAAAAAAAGATGAAAAAAAAAATATAAAAATGTGTTTTTGCCAAAATCACATCTTTAACTCAAAACAGAATGAGTTGGATGGGCTTGAAGCTTAGACCCAGCC
Organism: Populus tomentosa; assembly: GCA_018804465.1. Classification (NCBI taxonomy): domain Eukaryota; kingdom Viridiplantae; phylum Streptophyta; class Magnoliopsida; order Malpighiales; family Salicaceae; genus Populus; species Populus tomentosa. Next base: position 17,461,076 of record CM031977.1, read on the forward strand.
CAGCCTCAGTTTTTTTTTTTTTTTGTGGGCTGGAAACGAGCCAGCAAGTCCAACCTGATCACTAGCCGAAGCCAGTTACCCGGCTGGCTGATCACTCGTGCATCAGGTAATGCACGCTTTGCACGGCAAGGAGGTAATTAAAATTGCAAAATGGGGGAAAGCGAAAACTTACCTAGTTTGCAGAGAATTTGCACGAAAATGCAGGTGCTGGGCGAAGCTCCTGTCTTCAGCTTCCTTCCTGCACCTCGTTCTTTCCTTTTCTGTTCTTTCTGTCTATCTCAGTGTCTGCCTGGAACTGAAGTTTGATGACGAAGACAATGGCGCAGATGTGTTGATTGGACAAAGCTAACTTCTCTCCTCCTCTGTTTCTATCTCTGTTGCATGCTACTGTTTCTGGTCTGTTGTTCCCGTTTTTCTGTGTGCTGTATAGCTTCGTTTCCGTCGTCTGGTTTTTCTTTGGTTTGCTCTCCGTACTCTCTGTTTGCCTCAGTTATTGTCCTCCTCCCCTCTGTTTTCAGTTCCCTGGTTCATCCTTTTCTCCCACTCTGTTTTTGTCTATGTTCTTCTTCGTTCCCGTTCTAGTATTCTTCTGGTTTTTCTGCCTCCCTGAAACGGTTTCTGAGGAAGAAGGCAATGAATAGTTTTTTTTTTTTTCCTGAAACGGCTCCGTTTGCCCAATTCAAATGGCTATTTTCGATTTGGTCATTGGATGTTTTCCATTTTGTAATCAAGCCCCTGGATAAATTATAATTGGATCTCTTAATTTTATTGCTTTTTACAAGAAAGCTCTTGTTTGTTTTTGCATTATTCAATTTAGTTTTTAATTAGCTCTGAACTTTGATATTTTTTAAATAAAGCATCTAATTTTATTAATTAAACTAATTTTAAGTTTGATTAAGTCCCTAAACTTTCAATTATTGATCAAATTGATTCTTAAATTTATAATTCAATTCTTATCAGTTCATAAACGTTCAATTTATATTGTCTTAGCCCAACCTTCATTTATTTATTTTTTATTTTTTAAAATAAAAATAAAAATCATAAAAAAAACTAACAATTTCAATCCAAAGTCTAGAAGAATACAAACTTACCCAAACTCTGGATTGATTTCTTTAAAATAATCGATTTTAAATTTTATTTTAGTGATTTTATATTATATCGACATTTCAATGGTCTGATTAATTGTTCAATTTCTATTTCTTCTTTCAGTACCTTTTTCATTTAAAATTATAACGTTATATACATGCATAAAACTTGCCTTTCTCCCCCCCGCTCTCTCCATGTATTGTAAAGAAAATGGTTATTATGGACCCATGTTCTCAACTGAGGTTGTGGAAAAATTGTTAATTAATTATATACATAGTTTACCAAATTAATTATAGATTAAATAAATAAATAAATACAGGATATGTAAATAAAATATACTGTTTTATTGGCATCAATAATAGTGGTATCGATAAATTGAGAAATCCTAACGTCCTCGGGTTATAATTACCAATATTTAATATCAAATGGAGAACAAATATTAAAATGAAAAAGAGAGAAAATATACATTCAAAAACATAAAACAATTACCACTCTTATCCTCTAGAAAAGGCTGTCTATGACTAATGTTCGTAATTGACCAGTAGCATGTATCATAGTTTTGAAATTCAATTTAGGATTTAGTTGATTCGGGGCTAAAATCAAATTGTATTGAAGAAAAAATAAAAGGATAAAAAACTTGGTGTGACCCAGTTAACTGGACAAGACCCGATCAAAAACTCAGTTGTAACTTATTGATTTTTTTTTACTAAAACGATATTATTTTAATTTTTTTTAAAAAAAATTAATTCGAATAACCTAGTGACCCGATCAAAACCTAGAATTCAAGTCCTGGATTGAACCGGATTTGAAAGGTATGGTATGTGCTGTAATTCCCAATATAAACAGTAGTTTTACTTTGCTGGGGTCTAGAAATGTAGTATTAAAAGATACATTTCATTTTTTTAAAAAAAATTATACTAGTTTTTGATAGTTTAGATGTACTAACCAAAATAATCTAAAAAAATTGTGTTAATGCATATTTATATAAAAAAAAAATTAAAAATATTACGTGTAACGATACCAAACACACAATATATCCTAACTCTGCTGTGATTAGAACTCATAACTTGAAAACAATCTCTACTCTAAAATAATAAAACATGAATACATATACTGTGTATATATTAATTTTATAAAATAAATACTCGGCAAAATGTCTGCTTTCAACGAGAATAAAAATAAAAATGAAAATGAAAGTGGTGGCTAGTTATTTACAAAACAATCAGAAAGCAACCATCATCATCGTTGCAAATTCCTCGTAACTAACTAGACCATCACCGTCCACATCAGCCTCTCTTATCATTTGTTCAGCCTCTTCCTCCGTCAGCCTCTCTCCCAAGTTCATCATCACTTGTCTTAGCTGCAGGTTGTCAACACTGTGTGAGCAACTAAATAAATTTAACTAAGCAATTGTAAACGAAGTGACTGTTTTTTTAAAAATATATATATATATATATATATATATTTTATTATTTTTTTGTTTTAATTTTTTTTAATATATTTTTATATTATTTTGACGTGTTGATGTTAAAAATAATTTTTTAAAAATAAAAAATATATTATTTTAAAAAATTTCTAAATAAAAATATTTTGAAAAACAACTAAGAGAAATCAAATGTAGTTTTTTTTTTTACCAAAAATTTTACTGTTAGAAGAAAGTAAAGATCAAAGTAGAGTAAGTTTAGGAATATCCAAAAGGCATTGGCGATGATCTTCACCTCATTGGCCGAAATATATCCGTCTTGGTTCCTATCAAAAACTTTGAAAGCTTCTTTAAGTTCCTCAGTAACATTTTCCTGCAAGAATTACATTTACATTAATCCTATAGTCTCTGAGAAAACAACGAGCATTCCCATATAAAAGCAACAAACAATGGGTGTGTGTATATAAATACGCTTTAAAAATGTGTTTATTTTTTAAAAAATATTAAAATAATATATTTTTAGTTTTTTCTAGTGATTTTAGCGTTATAATATCAGAAATTTAAAAAATATTTTAATACATTTTAAAATAAAATTATATTCAATTACATTACTAATAACACATTTCTTATCATATTTTTAATTACCTTCTGCTTTCTCCCCATGATATTTAAGAATTCTTCAAAATCCAATGTCCCATTTCCATCAAGATCAACGTCACATATCATGTCTTGAATTTCTTCTTTCGTAGGACGTCTATCCAATGACTGGACAATGGTTGCCAGTTCTTCCATTGTAATGAAACCTACACGTTACAAATGACATTATTTTTTTTATTTAAAAAAAACAATATTTTCTAGCTGAACCCTGACTGAAATATGATTTCATAAAATAAAAGTAATAAAACCCAAATAATAAACAGAAATCAAATAAACACTGTTACAACGAGATTCTCAATTATCGAACAAAAATAAAATAAAAGTGTAGAAGGACGCACCATCTGCGTCCTTGTCGATCAAGCTAAAGGCCTCTCGGAATTCAGCAATCTGCTCTTCTGTCAGAGAATCTGACATCTTCTTTTTTTTTTCCTTAAAGATTCGGAACAAAGCTCTCTTGTTTGCTGGTAGATGGAAAACAAGAGCAACGAGGAAAGAAATTTATATGGAAGCTTAAGCTCGAGGCATGAAGGCCTCCCCAAGAAGGGTAGAAATTAAAAACTATTCAAGGGGCAGATTGAAACAGTCATACACGCTTTAATCGATGATTTCCATTCAAAGCTAGAAAAAATCTAGAAGAGAGTCGTAAATCAACGGTTGAATGGGCGAGATTTCAAGGCCCCACTTTCATAATCTACAAGGCGTCTGTGTCTGTGTCTTGACCCTTAGAAATGTCATCTACGCGGTGACTTTTTCTCCTTTGCACGTGATTTCCCATGAAACCTTTTGTTCCGTTCAAAATACGACGATATTTAAAATTTAATTAAATTGCTGGACACTAGAAATTAGTATTTAATAATTTAAATAGTTGCTTGCATGGATCTTTAATTCATCACGCCACTGGTGGACCGAGTCGGAACATGTGTACCGAGCAGTCTAGAGTGAATGTGAAAGGATGTGGAGTATAATTATAAATGAAATATTTTAAAATATTTTTAAAAATATATTTTTATGCATATCAAATGAAGCATTGTAAAATCTTCATTTTGTACTTAGAAGAGCAATTATGATTACATAAAGCAATTATCAATTATCATTTTATTTTTTATTTTTTTCCCAACTTTCCCTTTTTTTCATTTTTTAGTTCATTTTTTATTTTTTTCCCGAAATTACTTTCCTTGTTTTTTTCCAACTTTCCTTTTTTTAAAAAAAATTATCTTTTTCAATTTTATTTTTTAAACATTGAGCTAATTAAAAATTTTGCTTTGTAATTTTTTTTCTTTGAAATATTATAGATTACTACGGTGTTTTTCTAAGTAATTTATTTATTTATTTATTAAAATTATATTTATGGATTTTATTTATTTATATTGAACTGATTGAGAATTTAGTTTTGTAATTTTTTACTAATCCACAATGCATTCCTCTCTCCTTTTTTTCACCTTTTCTTCTTCTTCTTTTTTTGCACTTTTTCATTTTTTTTTCCCAAGTTTCCCTTTTTTTTATTTATATTTTTTTTCAAAATTATCTTTGTTTATTTTACTTTCAAAATATTGAGTTGGTTAAAAATTTCGCTTTGTAATTTTTTTTAAATACTGTTGATTCCTATGGTGTTTTTCCACCTCGTTTTTCTATTTTATTTTTTTTATTTTTTAAAATTATATTTGTCAATTTTTTTTTATATTAAGCTGATTAAAAATTTAGTTTTGTAATTTTTTTCTTTAAAACATTGTTGATTGCTACAGTGTTTATCTGCATGTTTTTTTATTTTATTTTCTTCAAAGTTATTTTCTTTGATTTTATTTTTTAATATTGAGCTGATTAAAAATTACAATTACAATATGTGAGGAAAGCACTGTGACTTTTCTTTTAAATTACCGTGGATTGTTAGTTGTTACAGTGTTTTTTTCCACGTGGTTTTTTTTTCTGTTTTGTTATGTTTTTTCCTAAAATTATCTTTGTCAATGTTATTTTTTAAATATTAAGTTGGTTAAAAATTGCAATTACAAGTAAATACAAGTTTTTACTTGCAAAACACCATGGATTTATACAGTTTTTCCTCACATGGTTTTTTTTCAGTTTTTTTCATGTTCTCTTCTTTTTCTTTTTTGTAATATTTTTTTCCAAAATTATTTTCATCAATTTTTTAAAAATGTTGAATTGGTTAGAATTTAACTTTGTAATAAATCTTAATCATGTGAAAAAAGCATTGTGGCTTTCCTCACAAAACATTGTTGATAATTACAATTACAAATCATTACAAATAAAGCTAAATCATGTGAGGAAACACTGTAGTTTTCACCATAGAACATTGTGAATTGATACAATATTTTCAACATGATTTTTTTCCTTTTGTTTTGGTGTTTTTTTTTTCTTTCTAAAATTATCTATGTCGATTTGATTTTTTTAATACTAAGTTAATTAAAAATTTATCTTTGTAGTTTTTTTCTTTAATATTGAGTTGGTTATAAATTATACTTACAATAAAGCTAAATCATATGGAAAAAGCGTTGTAGTTTTTCTCACAAAACACCATGGATTGCTATAGTATTTCTCTAAATAGCCTTTTATTTTATTTTATTTTATTCAAGAAAACATTGTACTAAATAGCCTTTTATTTTATTTTATTCAAGAAAACATTGTAAGTTTTCTCACAAAACATTTTCAATTACTACAATGTTTTTTCTCATTGGTTTTTTTATTTCCAAAATCATCTTTGCTGGTTTTTTTAATATCAAGTTGGCAGAGAATTGAGTTTTGTAATGTTTTTTGTTTTTTATTAACAGAAAAGCTAAATTATATGGTAAAGACACTGTATCTTTTATCTCAAAACACTGTGGATTGCTACAAATTATTTTATTCAGTCTCCAAGTTTTTGATCACCAACATAAATTTTTTTTCCTGTTATGAAATATTAGCTCCGTCATATCTTTAGTTTCTACTATTTATCTAGCGCTGGTTCATAATTATAATATTATCAAGTATATTTATTTTATAAATCTATTGCGGCGTGCAAGCATATCATCTCATATATATTATAAAAAATATATATTAATTAATTAATTAAACACTCGCAAATCCATCATTAAAAAAAAATGCACTCGGAGACAAACGGATCCCGGCGTCATCATCACCCGTTGTATCTACGAACCTCCTCGGGTCAAATGGACTCGAACCTGAATTAAATTTTTTCAAAAGAGTAACTCTCGAAATTGAATTGAATGACGGTGTTTTCACCTGTTGTTTTTTCAAATGGACGGCAGCTCATGGCTGGCCCATATGTGACATGCGACCCGGATTGTATCTGACTACTAACGGTTCTAAGCAAAAAGCCCAAATAACCGTCGGCTCAATCATCACCAGAGTTTACATCCCAACACGTGGCGCTCAGATAAAGGAGCAATCATGCATCCCCACGAAAAACTTCTTCCCTGCGAAACACGAGAATGTACCCCAGGGCCCAGCTCACTAAACACGTGAAAACTGGACCAAAACCTCTCAGAGCAAACGCTCAGCTAAGCGAAAGAACATACATTTCTCGCTCGTCGGCTCACGTTTGCGGCCGCTGCTTTTTCTGTTCTCCAGTTGTAACTCGCTAGTCCACTCAGTCCCGAGCTAAGTTAATCACGTAATTAAGGTGACATCGAAAAGCCATCTCGCTCTGAAATCTTCTACTAATCTCCTTGATTTATTTTTTCTTTCAAGATATTCGAGCATTTTAATTATAATTAGTTATTGTTTCACTGTGCACGTTCGATGAATTTAAAGCGAAAGAAGCCTGATTTTATTGTTCTCTGGGATTGAATCTAAGATTTAGGGTTTAGGGTTTAGGATTTTTCTATTTCTGTTTTAATAGCAGGCTGCATTTCTAAATTAAATGCTAATCTTGAGCTGTTGTCCAGTGTTTTAGATAGAGGAGAGATGAACAAGAAGAAGAATCCTCTCGTATTCTTAGATGTGTCCATCGACGGAGATCCTGCTGAAAGGATTTTTATCGAGGTAATGCATTTTCTTAATCTTCTTTATTGGAAGGAAACTGAAGTTTGGTTTTTCAGCATCAATATAAAGATAAAACCTGTTTCATTTGAATGGACAGCTTTTCGCAGATGTTGTCCCCAGGACTGCCGAGAATTTTCGGGCACTCTGTACAGGTATTTCGAATCTCTCTCTCGCATTCTTACAATTCCTTTATCAGTTTGTACTCGTCGTCTTTTGGCTTTAAGAAAAGCTGTTGAAGGCACTGGTACCATGAACTATTGCCTGTAATTTATTGATGGGATCTTGTGTTTCATCCGATTGTGTTCAATGTGCAATGAATCTCCATTTGAAACATGCAAGTTGTTGACAAAATCGAATTAGTGATTAAATGGTTGCATATTATAACGTGTATAACCATTTAGCATTCATGCCAAGAATGAAAGAGTCTTATTTTAATTTGTGATCTGCTAAGTTATGGAAGCTTATTTCAATTCGTAATATCCTAGTCCACTTCCAAATTGTTTTTTCTGCTTGATTATAGATGTAATACCTTGTTCTTCTTTCTTTTGTGTCCCGAGTTAGTTACTCTTTAAGAACAGTGTTTCAGAATGCCTCCCTCTAGTGTACCTTATTGAAATTTTGATAAGCTGTTCACTCCTTGTAACAATTTAAGACAACGTACTTGGTTTTTTGATGGATGTTCTTGGGCAGGACAAGGAACAAAGGACTAGGATGTATTGACATAATAGTGGCCAAAATGTTCACTAAACTGTAAGAATGTATATTTAACTTCTAATTACTACACATGTCTGGACTCTGGAGAGTGATTTGCATTCAAAAGGATCAGAAACAAGAAATCTTATGTTATAAATTGGAAGACCAACTCCATAAGCATGCTGTCATTTAAAGTTCTCCAGATTCCTAATATATCTAAATGGAAGTTTGCACTATAATGTCACCTTAAACCACATTAAGAGAACTGAAAAGTCGAAAATGGTGAACAACTTATGCTTTTGATGGGATCAAAGTGGGTGACATTGTGTACATGAATTTAATAGCAAGTGCATTGAATTGCCCGGTAACTGGTTCCCCTTATTGGTCAACGATCCCTAATGGTTAAGTGCACAAGCACAAGCAGAGAAAGATTGGTAATCCTTTGAAAATTTATCATGGTGCTGAGAATACTGGACCTCTCCATGAGGAAGGGGCTGCAACTGAAAAGGATGGTTGTCTTGAGCATTCACACTTCCTTTTAGCAAGACATTTCTTTTTTAAAAAATCCTGGCTGTGACTGGTCAGCTTTGTGGTAGTAGATGCCTATATTTCTTGTCAGTGCTAACACTTCAAAAAGATGTTTTCAATCTGTTATTATAGTTCGGCAATTTTAATTTGGATGTTATCCTTTTCTTTTTGTTGGCATTAGAAATGAGTGGCATATTTTCTCTTGATTGAATTTTCTTCTTCGCTAGTCAATATGTTTGAAGGTGTTCCTTGTTAGATTAACTAGCAGTGTGGTGGATTTCACCTTTGTTTGTTGTCCATTGTAGGTGAAAAGGGTATTGGAAAAACCACTGGGAAGCCTCTGCACTACAAGGGCTCTTCTTTCCATCGAATAATCAAAGAATTCATGGCCCAAGTATGTTTTTTTTTCTTTGTGAATAAGTGTTACCACGAGATATTATGATGCTTTTCTTTCGATTACAAGTAGTTTTGTTGCAAATTTTTAAACATTGTCAAGCTATTGGCAAAAGCTACCTGGTTTCTCTCACTGCCTGCTCTCCAATTTTAAGATTTTCTAAGTTTTCATATTTGTTTGAGAAGACAGGATTTTATCTCTATGCACATGTTCTCGAATCCCAATGTTATGGATTCCATAGGATCTCTTGTCCATAAACTGATCTGGTCAAGCCTTGACTCCTGTGCCCCCATTAATTTTCAGGAGATCATTTTTTGGTGGGGAACTTACTGATTGCCATAATCAATGAATTAAATAATTGACTTGATGCATGCTTCTGAACATGTCGAATACTAGTAAATACTGAACTCTGGTTTATTGACCTATCATCAATTTTTTTGTCTTCTAACATGTCATGCTTAAAGATTACTTATCTACAAATATTTCTTGGTTGTTATATCTTTAAATCACCAACTTTGATTTCTCAGTATGAATTTATGACGCATCAACTTATGGATAAACTTGTACATGTAGTAGATGTTGTTTATGTGCCTCCCTATACAGCTGTATCCTGGTTTCTTGATTGTGCAAATAATTAGTATGCCTACTTTGTATATGTTGTTTCTATGAGATCAAAGTTCTGCACAACTATTTAACTGGATCCATTGTTTGGGAGATGGAATAACATAGTACATCGAATTACACAGATCAAAAGTTATTGCAATCAGAGGGTAGCTTCTGTCTATGAAATAGTGCTGCAGAAAGAAGCAAGTTTTTTAGGTTTTTGTATATATGATTAAGAGCAAAATTTTCAATCAATTTTCTTGTCCTGACAGGGTGGTGACTTTTCAAAGGGAAATGGTACACTTTTTGACTCCATATGTTCTCTATCCTGCTAATGAATCATGTTTCACTGTTTGAGCCCCATACTCTCGGCCAGAATAGTAAGGTTAAGGTTCGACCTTTAATTGGTTTGCAGGCACTGGTGGAGAAAGCATCTATGGAGGGAAGTTTGCAGGTAATCTTCCATGTTTAATCATCTGTGTGCTTGCAATGATGGATTCCTCCCATCGTTACATCTTATAAAAAATTATGCTCTTGTTTTGTAGATGAGAATTTTATACTGAGGCATGAAGGAGCAGGTCGTCTCTCTATGGCAAATAGCGGTCCAAACACAAATGGTTCCCAATTCTTCATAACATTAAAGCCTCAGGCCCATCTTGATGGGTATTTGACCTTCACTTGTTCCATTCATTTCTTTGGCTCTTATTACTTATTGTCTATTAGCCTTCAAATCTTTTATCTTTCATTGCTGCTTTCATGATCTCATAAAACCTTTTTGCAAATAAGGGTAACTATTAAAAAATGCTCATATTGTTAGGTTCCCATTTTCTGATGTATGGCAGGAAACATGTTGTCTTTGGAAAGGTGGCTAAGGGAATGGACATTGTGAAGAAAATTGAACAGGTGGGAAGTGCCCGTGGCCAACCTACCAGACCTGTAAAAATTGTGGATTGTGGTGAAACTTCTGAAAGTAAAATTGAGGATGCTGTTGGGAAAGATACAGGTAAAACTTGGGTAGTTGCACTTTTGTTTCTGGAGCATGCTTGCCAAACTCCTTAAGATGTACAATATGATGCTGCTTTCTCTCAGGAAAGAATAAGAAAGCCGGGAAGCCTTCAGACGATGGTCCAAATGAGCAAGTTAGAGGAAGAAGTAAAAAATCCCTGAAGGATACAAGGAAGAAAAGAAAAAGGAGACACTCTTCATCTGATTCAGATTCAGATTCAGATTCAGATTCATCTTCATCTGATTCTGAAACATCATCTTCAGAATCAGATTCTGATTCAAGCTCATCTAGTGATGGAAGGCATAAGAAAAGGAGGAGGTCAGCAAAAAGAGGTAAGTACCATGGGAGAAAACAGAAGAATGGACGAAGGGAGAGGAAGAGAGGCCGAAGTGATAAACGATCAAGGCGGAAATCTAAATGGTCAGGTTTATATTTAGTTGAAGTGCAACCTCTTTAATGATGCCCTTTCCCATCTTGTATTTTCATGTACTTCTCAATGGTGTTAATTGTACATATTGGTCTTGTTTCAGGAGTTCCGAGAGCTCAAGTGGTACAGAGACTGATAGTTCTAGCACTACCAGCACATCTGATGATAGAAGTCCCGTTGCTGCTCATAAGACCAGTAACTCAACTCAAGCTGGAAAGAAATCAATTCAGAGTTCTGGTATGCATTTTCCCTGTATTTCTACAAGTTACGAACTCCATTATATTGTATTATATTTACATGATGTTCTCTTCCTGGCTTAAATGCTTGTAATACAGCAAGACTTATGAATTGCTTTGAGATTTTTGACAGTGATCCTGCATATTTTAACTTATTGCTGAATTGATATTGCAGGTGCAAGTGGAAAATCCCCATCCCGTCTCTCCAAGAAAGAAGCTGTGGTGGAACAACACCAAAGGAATCAAAAGCCTATGAAAGCTGCGGGCAGCTCGCCACATGAAGAAGGTGAATTGTCTCCCAGGAATGACGAACATCAAAATAATGGGCATGAGATGGATTCTAAATCGGGCGCAACTCCTAATCAGCATCCCCCTTCAGATAATTCAAACAAATCCAGGTGTCTGCCTTTACATATTTGTGCTTTTATTGCATCACACATTCTCACTGGAGTTTCTAACTTATTGTAATCGCACATTCTTACAGGAGAGCAATGCCAAGCTCCAAAAGGAGGCCAAACAATAGCCATAGGAGCAGTCCTAGCATGAGTCCTAAAGAAGTTTCCAGGAGTCTAATATTCAGAACTGACAGTAGAAGTCCAGTTAGGAAGTCTGGGGAGCTGGGCCAGGGAAGGTCATCAAGGAGTCCACTGAGTAGTCCTGCCAACAAAGGCCGCCATGAACCTTCTATGTCAAACCAGAGTCAATCCCCAAATGGTGCCCCCACGCGCATTAGAAAAGGGCGTGGTTTCACTGATCGTTATGCATTTGCACGTCGGTATCGCACCCCTTCTCCCGAACGATCCCCTCAGAGGTCCTACCGTTATGGAGGAAGAAATATCAATGGGAGGAACCGTGATAGGTAAGCTCAGTGCCATAAATTGCATTTCATTTGAAGGACTTCCATCATCTGAATATAACCCTCTTTTACTCCCCCACCCTCCAGGCTGCCAAGCTACAGAAGTTATTCTGAGCGCTCTCCACCAAGACGGCATATAAGTTCACCTAGAGGCAGGAGTCCCCCTAGGTTCTCTCCCCCTCCCCTCCTCTCTCTGTCTTTCAAAAATCACAAATTATCTGTCATGCATGAGATATGGCTAGGCTGGCTCTCACTATCTCTCTGACTGATGCCAGCAGTCAGACAACTCCATTCCATGCTATTTTCATTTTCTTAGTTTCTCGGCTTTTATGTTGCTTTATTTTTGCAAACTGAGGCACTACATGCATGGCGATTTTTAATCAGACTTGATTTTTCATAGGCATGGAAGGCGGAGAAGTAGAAGCAGGAGTCCACGACGAAGTCCTACACCTGGTGATAAGCGACCTTCCATAAGCGAGGGTTTGAAATCTCGATTAGGTCCCCGTGTTGATGATCAGCCATTTCCTAACAAAGGAAGAATGAGATCCAGGTCCAGTTCCAGGTCTAGCAGCCGTGGATCTTCTCATTCTAGATCTCCCGATGCTCTACCACCAAAACGTCAAGGCATAGCAGCTAGAGCTAGCATGTCTCCATCAAGCTCACCGTCTGAACAGCAAGCTTTAGTTTCCTACGGGGATGCTAGTCCTGATATACTGAAATGAGGTAGCCTTGAGAGGCCTTTTTGTCATGGAAAAGGAGAACGGCAATCTTTGCCATGTTCAAATTATGGTGGTGGGCAAAGTTGGTGGGAGTTCATGCTCTCTGTGTCTCTTAACTGGGGCCTAATGAACTTTGGGATGTTTCTTTCTTGCTCTCCATTTCAACACGAGGCTCAGCATTTTTTTTTTCTTTTTTTCCGTTTCTGTTTCTGATACATGCACGGCCTTCTTGCTCTTAATAGTCGTTTCAATTTCAAGAACGATAGGATATTGAAGTATTCGAGAAAAGAAAAAGTTTGACTATCATAAGATGCCTTGCCCAGTAGGGATAAGAAGAACGTTTTTTCACAGAATTGCGTTCCCGAATAGTCTACCCGAATGCTTAATTTTTAAATTAAAAAAAAAAAACTAAAAGAGATCATTTGTATAGTAAAATTATTATTTTATTCTTGGTCGGTAAACTCGCATCCTGAGTTTAGGAGTGTGAAGGTATTTTTAATAGGACCTATCAGTTATTATAGTGGAGAGGGTTAATTGTTATATTTACATCTTTTCTATCCACTGTATAATTAATATCATCTTTAAAGAAAAAAAGAGTTTTTCTTGGGTTAAGGAGCTTTTTGGGTTTTTTTTTTTGTCAAATAAAATTACTTATATGCCTCTAAAAAATAATGATGTAAAGGTGTTCTAGTTATTTTATTAATTTTACGTGGTTGGGTGATTAGATTTTTTAATATGTATAAAATAATATTTTAATTAAAAAAGTGGCTGGTATATAGCAGTGTTCTTGTTATGGTGGTGAGGCATATACAAAAAAAAAAATCAACAATTGAGCTCCGATAACTTGTTTTTTTTTTCCCTTCCTCTCTCCTTTTTTAGAAAAACATGTTGGTTATTGCCAAAAAAAAATAAAAAGTATAGTTATTTGTTTGTTGATTCAATTAGTTCATTTTATTTTTTTTGCAATGTATTTAATTTTGAGTTATTTATTGAATTATTTTTTTTTCAATTTTTTTTTTATTTTTTTTTCATATCAGATTTGATTTTTATTTTTTTGATTGTAATATATTTGATCCTGAATTTTTTTTTATTTATTTTTTAATTTTATTTTTTATATATATATTTTTTTTATGTAAAATCATTCTTTTCAAATATCCTTTTAAGATGAAAAAAATAGAAGCGCGGCCATCTATCTTATTAATTAACTAATAGCTGCCTTTTGCTTTAAGGGAACAAATCAGCAACCAGAACACTCGGCGATCGGGAACCACAACCAACAACCACCTTTATTCCGGTTAGCTTTAATGCGAATGGCTACCTTTTTCATAAAATCCACTTTTTAGCAAATCAACGGTGATGTAACTTTCAGCTACCACGGCGGAGATATAATCCCATGGATCAAACGGTTAGGGGACACCCGGGATGATGCAATTGACGTTTTCTTGATTATCTGGTGGAGATGAAGACTTAAACAGTGATAGCAAAACTGGAAGGGGCACTTAACAGTAAATTAATTCAGAATTAGTGTTAACATGGGAGTATTCTATTCGGGAAGGCCATATTCTGCAGCAATATCATAACTCGGGATTCATTCGAATATATTTCTCTATCCTCATGATTCATTACCATCGCAAGTATTTATTCATGCCGGGCAAATTGCATGTGATGGACGGGGAAGAAAAACTGGGGCCTGAGACGTTTGTTTCCTCGTAGCACAAGGGGCTATTTTTGCTTATATAAATTTGTTTGGTGCTCTTCATAGAAGAGCAGCATCGCTTTGTCTTAAGCATAGTGGCTTTCGTCCTATTTCGTTGGAAGAAACTCCATATCCGAGCAGCCTTGGCATGGCCTTTTAAAATCATCAACGCTTGTTAAAGAGAACTGGAGGAGATGAGGAAGAAATGCCTCGAATAATTTTAGGAGATTTTAAATAAACAACTCGAGTTTAAAACCCACCTAGGGTTTGGATATAACAGCACGCCTATGACTTAAGCATTGTGATTAGAAAAACAAAACAGGGGAATGCATGTAAACTCAAGGACTACGAGCAGCTCTAACCTCTCTCTTAGATTGGTCTACCTTTGGGTACAATCTGATCTTTGAGCCACATATATATGGGAACCAGCACATAGTAAGTTGCTGCCATGGCACCCAAAATGAAGCGCAGAAAGAAGACGAATGGGTTCGCTGGCTTTGACACATCCTCTGCCTTTGGGCCAAGCTGTGGTAAAAGAAAAGGAAATAATGCGAAGGTGAAAGATAAGATTAGTAAAGAAGCTTGCAATTGCAGAACAAGTCATAATTTTCAAATGGATTCCCAATCTCAATTGCTCCAAGGGCATCAGTTTCATGGCCACATACAAAATCGCAAGTCAACTAAAACCTTGCATTCAAACTACTTTCCAGTCAGTTGCAGGAATCTGATCATGCCACTATTAAAACCAAAAGTTGTGGTGCCCATAAACAGGGCGACAAGAATTTTCTCAATTTCATCATTTTAGCTGTTCAAGAATTTGGGCACAAAACCATGCTGTGATGATGATTATGTAGGCAGTGATATTGATCTCAATGGTGCAAAGATGATGAAATTGAGACTAATTACAAATGTTGTGTGTTAAATCATATTCTTTCTCAGCAAGGAACCTATCGATCAGATTCTAGCTTTCAATTTGTCAACTTTCTCCTAAAACGCTATGTTGGAAAATTCCAAAAATCCTATACTATTGCAGGATCAAGATTCAAATTTGGAAGCTCAAACCAAGTTCATTTATGTCCAGAACCTAAATTCTACAATAGTGCAACAACCTTCTTTCTTTTCTTGGTGGAACCTGAACTGTTCAGAATTACAAGCTCATCCCCTTTCAGCCAGGATCAGCACAAAATAGATCCAAGCAACTGGAATTCATTTTGCAGAGTATGGATCAATGACTTGCTTCAGGAATTCTTAACAGAGATGATTACTGGTGGTTCTATGTTGTCAAGTTTACATCCCCATGACCTAAAACAGTGAATTACTCCCAGTAATGAAAAGACTGATGATAGAAGACTACAAGATCCACAGCCATCTCAATATCAATAAACTCCTGTTGAATCTCTAAGAGAGTACAACGAATTCATAACTCGAGTTCTATATTTCATATTAATATAAACATAAGCTCTAATTCTAAATTAATAATGATTTAAAAATTGAAACCTCAATGGCAATGACCAAAAATTAACATGGCAGGTAAGCCAGCCAGGTGCAAATAACAGACTCCTATTACCTCCATTTAAATGACATGCAAAGCTAGAGTAAAGTGGGTTGTTGTGATCATGCAATGGTAAGTCAAGAATAGTTACCTGCAAAGGAGAATCTCCAGATGCAGGTTTAACACCTGTTACAGAACATCCCATGATCAGCCCGTGCCTACGAACACCACGATACCACTTTGGACCAATCCTCTTTAGTTGAACATCCTTAAACCCAGCCTTCTGGAACCACTCAATGTACTCTTCCTCCTTAGGGAAGAGCATCCAGACATCAGCCAAGAAGCGAGACAACCAGAATGTTGGGTGCACTGGACCAATTAAGCAGGCTTTACCTCCTAGCTTCAAAACCCTGTACGCTTCCTTGATGCCACGCTGGGGATCAGGCCAGTACTCAATACTGAGAAGGTGCAGACATGTAATTCCCATAAGAAATCATTAAGAAAGTTTACCTCGCTCAAATTTCAACAACAAAGCACCAATTATTTATTTTTTCTTGAAAATCCACCATATTCTTACTCTTTAAGCTACATACTGAGTGACCAAAATTGATGTATGCACACTCCTAAGAGCTTACCCAAAAGCTTCTATTACATCAACGGTACATTACCAGCATGTAGACTAACCATTAACATACTTGATTCATAGAAACCAAATAGAGGCCATCGCTTGCTAAAATCAAGTAAGACTTGGGATATGCAGGTTATAGTTCAGGAGAAGCCACTTCATGCAAAATATTGAAGACAATGACTTTCTCCAAATCCTCCCACTTTTTAGCCGGGTGCCACTTTGACGGAACTATATTTTTTTTAAGTTCTGATGCCTTCTGGAAAGTAGATACCAAATTACAGGAAAGCATATTCACGAAAACCATTCGATGGAATTTTTGACCAGGAGAATCATTCTGGATAATGCTTAAAAGGAATTAAAAAGATCAAAGGTAATAAAAGAGTTTGCAGAAAAGCCTCATTGTAGTCCAACATAAATGACTGTTTCTTCGGCCACCAAAACATGAAACAACCAGAATTTAGCACAACAAAGCGCAGTATCAAATAGCAAAAACAATAATTCAGTTCAAACAAAAGGCAAGGCATGTAATTCAGAGATATACCTCCCAGCAGACACATATCTATCAGCATAATCGGTAGGAAATGGTAGATCCTCAGCATCGCCCTCAATAATCTTACAATCCTTCAAAGGCTCTTTCTGCTTGGCCTTTGCAAGCTGGTGCGGAGATTGATCAAGGATGGTTACATTTTTGGCATCCACATGCTTAACTATACCCAAAGTGGTGAAACCAGTGCCACCACCAACATCCACCACTATCTTATTCCTGTCACTGAGATCAGCAGGCTCAAGCGCCTCATCTCTCATGTCCTCGGTCCAGTGCCCAGGGTTTATGACATGGTCATACACAATTGAAAGAAACCTATAGAACCAAAAAGCCTCTTTCTTGTGTTGGATAAACCTAGGCTGTGAAGCTGGCCTAGGGGCTGATAAACTGCACTTGGGTGTTAAAGTTCTTGTCTTTGAGATTCTAGTGCTAGAGATTAAACTCACTTTAGAAAAGTGCCTCCCTTGCAAATCTGACCCCAAAAAGCCTAACCCTTTAGGGGTTATGCCTCTTATTACAGCGAGGTTTTCAGCTCCATTGAACACTGAAGAGGTCATGACTGAACCAAATAAAGAAAACCCACAGAGGAATAGAAATGAATTTGGAGATTATAGAGAAAACCCACTTGCAAAAAACTTAATCGCCTGTGGTGTGTCGTTGTTCAAAGAGTGATGTTGATGTACAAGTTTCTAGTGTGCAAGGTTGTTGTTACTCGCTATATCTCTCAAGAACCGAAACAAAATATAGATAAAACAACCAGTAAATGACCTAGATCAGCTGTCGAGGAGGCTTACCACCAGTTACCAGAACATGCAGTGGGTTTGGTACCTGAGATTTATGTGCGTAGAAGAGGGTTGGGTTGGTGGTAACAAAAGCACTGGTTTCTAGATATTAGGATACGAAAGGAAATGATTTTGTTTTTTAAAGTGTTTATTTTAAAAAAAGATATTAAAAAAGTATATTTTTTCAGTATTTTTTTAAAAATAATTTTTAATATTAATATATTAAAATATATATATATATATATATATATATATATATATATATATATATATATATTATTTTAAACACGTTACCAAGAAGCTTCAAAGTAACGCTTCGTAATTTTGGCAAGTTAAAAAACCATACTGGTACTTTACTATTATAATTTAGTTTAATTGATTTCTCTACATTTAATTTAACTTTATAAGCCCCTCTACTACTTTGTCACGTGATTATAAAACTCGAGTTTTTTTAAAAATCAAACCTTTATATTCTCGTTATATTCTAAATAATTATGTGATATTTTTCTAATATTGTACAGATTAATTATATTAGCTATACATGTAAAATATTTTATCTTTTAAATTGATTATATAGAAATGAGCTATAAAAAGAGTACTAGGATCTCTCATGAAGAAAAATGGGAAGGATTAAAAAATTTCCTAGAGGCGGCCATGGAGATCATAAGCCAGTTTGTTTTTTATTTTTTTATTAAAATTGTGTTTAGATGTTTTTGTCATAAAGAATATTAAATTAATTTTTTTAGTGTATCTTGATAATTTTAAAATGATGAAATTAAAAATTTTAAAAAATATAAAAATAATTATTTTAATTAATTTTTAAATAAAAATAATTAAAAAAATACACCTCAGGCCTTTTTGGCCCTATGGGAGGATTCTCATGCGAATAAGGAAAAACAGACAAGGAAAAAGGAAAGACTTGATAGTTATTAAATAAGTAGAAATTGACAACTCAACGAGTACTAACAAATTCCACAGTGCTTTGAGTTATAAAACGTCATCGTGCTGTTGATGTTCAATTGTGTCGGCGCAAGACACTCAAAGGCACAGGACAAGAAATACGATGTGATTACGAATTAGTGTCTTCTTGTGTTTTCTGGGCCTTGACCCCCTTCCTCGCGGAAAAAAACAAAAGAGCGTACATCAAGCATATTACATATATTATAATAATTAACAATTAACACGAAAAAAAAATAAATTACTAGGTGTTTTGCTGTTCAGTCTTGTACTGTGCAACTCCATGCCGATCACTGTAGATTTCAATATTGCTTTTTTTGTTTTCAAATTTTTTTTTATTACATCATTTTTTTTATTCTTGTGTTTTTTAAGTTAATAACTTTATAAAAAAAATATAATAATATTTTAGATAAATATACTCTAAAAAAATTATAAGAGAGTGCTGGGCTTGTACAATGTATTACCTAGATCAAAGCATGTAAAGTTTGACAGTGATAATTCAAGCCCAAGACCAAGACCAAGCCCACTCCCAAGCCCAAGCCCAAGCCTATGTTTCAGACTGCATGCCCAAGATTTTTTTATCTGATTAAATTTAAATTTAGGTTTACCACAGTCATTTTCCGGCTTCCGTTAGAATTAATGGCAGATACTTGAGGAATCTTTCTTCTTGCTGGCACTGGAAATTGAAACACAAAAGTTAATTGGAAAAGGTCGAAGCCAGCTGGCCATAGAACCTTCATAGACAAAAATGTTTTATTCTTTTTCTTTTTTATAAAATAGACATTAAAATCTTTACGAGGAAGTGGTACTAAAACTAACACATTGAATGTAGAGGAAAAACAAAATAATACAGAGTGGATGGAAGTCGGAATCCATGTAGAATCCACAGATAATCCTACGACTCAAGTAATGAGAGAATTTCGTCATCTATTCGGTGCTACAAAGTCATTAATTACAGCCCTTTTCACAGCCATCGATTTTAATTACCAGTTTGATGCAGGTGATCGGTTGTAATTTATATTCAAGCACAATGTACTGATTGCTAGCACAAAAGATAATTTTTTTTCTGCTTGCTCCTCTAGTCCGAGATTCTGATGGATTTCACAACTCTTTGCTGTCTACGAGTTTTCCGATTCAACGGATTTTACTGCCTGACACAATTGCGATCAACGGATTACCTGACAAAATCATTCCCATGTCGCTAAATATTCCCCAAAACATTGATGATCGCGTTTAGATCAATAAGCTGTTCCTATATATGTTAATAGAATCAGGCCAAAAGCTGTAGCTTTTATAACAAAGGAAAAAACAAAGAAAACACCCCATCATTTGTTAACGTATCTTCCATTCCTTAGGTAGTATCATTATAACAGCCAACTTCCGGCGAGCATTTCATTGCCGAGATTCCAAACTCGTAGGATTCTCCGCTTACCAAAGAAAGACACAGTACTTGAGCTTCTTCCTTTTCTTGTTAGACAATGGCATTACTTGTTTAACCCTCAATATGATAAATTTCAGTTTACAAAAATATCGATGCTAGGGCTAGTAAGCAATTTAACAAAAGCCGATTACGGGGGCAGAGTCCAGGCACCTTAGAGAAAGCACAAGAGCAGATTCGCCCACTACTTTCACCTATATATAGGCGCAAATACAGCATCCTCCAAATTAAATATCATCGCACCCTGTGTGCTTCAAGATTCAACACCACCTCCTGTATATCGGAGGCAAAAAAGCCGGAGTCCAAGACAAAGCTCAGTCCAAATGGCAGAAATTCCAACCAACCTATTGCCCGATGAGGCAAGCCCGGAGTGGATGAACAAAGGAGACAACGCGTGGCAACTCACGGCAGCAACTCTCGTGGGTCTTCAAAGTGTGCCGGGCCTTGTGATCCTTTATGGCAGTATCGTGAAAAAGAAATGGGCTGTTAACTCCTCATTTATGGCCTTATACGCCTTCGCGGCTGTGCTCGTGTGCTGGGTGGGCTGGGGCTACCACATGTCATTCGGAAACAAAATGCTTCCTTTCCTTGGCAGGCCCAATATTTCCTTGGACCAAAAGTTTCTTTTGGACAAAGCCTATGTTGGGTACTTGCCTGGTGCGACCCTGGTCTATTTCTAGTTTGTGTTCGCTGCGATCACGTTGATTCTGGTGGCTGGGGCGTTGCTTGGAAGGATGGATTTTCATGTGTGGATGCTGTTTGTACCACTTTGGGTTACCTTCTCTTACACTTTCACTGCTTATAGTCTTTGGTGTCCAGATGGTTGGTTAGCTAAGCTAGGGATCATTGATTACGCTGGAGGATATTCCATTCACCTTTCCTCTGGCGTTGCTGGTTTTACAGCAGCTTATTGGGTAACTAACTGTTAACTAGCACACATGGCTCAGTTAAAACGGGACATATGTTAGAAACTTGTAGTGTTACTAGCTAGTATCCATATAATAATAATAATAATAAAAGGCTAAAAAGCCTATGAAGATGATGGATTGAAGTGGAAAATCCAACTTTATATAATGCTAGCGGTTTATATGGAACAGGGGGACCAAGGACAAACAAGGACAGGGAAAGGTTCCCACCAAACAACATTCTACTGATGCTGGCAGGTGCTGGGCTGCTTTGGATGGGGTGGAGTGGTTTCAACGGCGGTGGTCCTTTCGTTGCCAGTACAGATGCATCTCTGGCCATTCTTAACACCCATGTGTGCACTGCTACCAGCTTGTTGACCTGGCTCCTTCTTGACATTGTTTTCTTTGGAAAGCCCTCTGTGATTGGAGCCACACAGGGCATGATCACTGGTCTCGTTTGTATCACCCCTGCTGCCGGTAATATCACGCCCATAAATATAACGATACACTTGTTTTTGCTTTTTTTGGCCATTATCGTCTGCAAATTAATTTTAATCTTTTCAAGGCCTTTATCTTTTGGCAATATCGGATCAAACCAATTAAATTTCATAAGAGACTAAAGAAACATTGTGAACATCAACTTCTGTAGTATAGCTTAGTTTTAGTATTAGTCTGTTAGGTGATTATATCCCATGAGTTCAAAGTTTGCAAGGACCGCAAATGCAAACCATCTACATCCTTAAATAGGAACAAATTTTGGACTCATCACTAGTCCATAGACACAGCGATGTGATGGCTGATGGTGAGTCGGACTCGTAGCATATATATAGAATATACTCCGTAAAATTAATACACAAGATTAGTCAACCTAGCTTGCTGGTGGCCAAATTTATTGAAGAAAATTACCATTGAACAGGAGTTGTGCAAGGTTGGGCTGCCATCCTGATGGGGATATTGTCCGGAAGCATTCCATGGTACCGTATGATGGTCCTGCACAAGAAAATATGGCTTCTCAAACAAGTTGATGACACCATGGCAGTTTTCCACACCCATGCTGTTGCAGGGAGCTTAGGAGGCATCTTTGCAGGCTTTTTCGCTAATCCGAAGCTCAACCGCATCTTTTACTTGGTAAAGGACTGGCAGCATTACATAGGACTTGACTATGGCCTACAAAATGGCAGGACCGCTGCAGGACTCAAGCAAATGGGCGTTCAGTTGCTAGGAATTCTTTTTGTGGTTGTTCTTAACGTTTTTGTCACTAGTGCGATATGTTTGTTGATTCGGTTGGTAGTTCCATTAAGATTGACTGATGAGGAATTGCAAACTGGCGATGATGCTATTCATGGGGAAGAAGCCTATGCATTGTGGGGTGATGGGGAAAAGTACGAGTCCAAGCACAACTCACTTCACGGCGTTGAAGAGTTCCCTCAAGCTGTGTCAAAAGAGGTTGAGATGGCTTGATGATTTGGTCCTGCTTATTTGAAAATGTTTCCTCTTTTTTCTTCATCTCGTTGTGTGTTCTTACATTTCCTTTCTCCTTCGTAGATTTTTAATCTGGGGTGAAGCTGTAAAATAATAAACACGACCTGGATGCACAATGACATGGGATTTCTAGTCATTGCTTGTGCTAATTGTGTGGCATTTCTGCATTTAATGTTGCTTTAATTTGCAAGTTTAATTGACATTTTCTGTTCAAGTCCAAACAATTAAGGCTGTGAAATGGGGTGAATGGAAGCAACATTTGAAGGGGGCTGTATTCATTTTCCTTCTCCCTCGTTGCCATAGATAATTGGATTCAAGTTTCATGAAATAGTATGATAAACTAATGCTCTGCTAATTTTTAGTTTTTAATGTTTTTAAAAATATATTTATCTTGAAAAAATATTTTTTGAGATTTTTTTTATGATTTTAATATAATAATATTAAAAATAAAAATAAAATTATTTCAATTTATTTTCAAATAAAAAATACTTTACATTATAATACTAAATACTTTACAAAAAAGGCTCAAAAGCCTACGAAGATGACGGATTAAAGTAGAAAATCCAACTTTATATAATGCTAGCGGTTTATATGGAACAGGTGGGACCAAGGAAACAAGGACAGGGAAAGGTATTATAGTTTGTAGAAATGTAAGTAAAATAAAAAATATTTTAAATTTTATTAGTTTTAATAATATTAACCTAATTTTATATTTAAAATATTTATATTAAAATATTTTATTTTTATAATATTTTGATATTTTATTTAAGTTAAATTACTTTAAATTAAAGATTTATTTAATCTTAATTATTTAGAAATATTTTAAATTTTAAAATTATATTTGTTTGGTATTGTGTTTGTGTTACATAATTTATAATTAATTTATCTTGAATTTAAATTATGTTTGTTGAATTTATATATATATATATAAACAGTACAATTGAAACAGCATGACAAAACATTTCGAAACTAAAATATTATATTTTAATTAAAAAAATAAAATATTTACTGAAACAAAATTGACAATTATAAAATAGGATGAATGGAAGCAACATTTGAAGTGGGCTGTGTTCATTTTCCTTCTCCCTCGTTGCCATAGATAATTGGATTCAAGTTCCATGAATAGTATGATAAACTAATGCTCAGCTAATTTTTAGTTTTCAGTGTTTTTAAAAATATATTTATCTTTAAAAAATATTAAATTAATATTTTTTGTGATTTTTTTATGATTTTAATATAATAATATTAAAAATAAAAATAGAATTATTTTAATTTATTTTCAAATAAAAAATACTTTACATCATAATACTAAATATATATTTAAATAACTCTTATAAATAATTTAATGATTTTGAGGCTTCATGGATTAAAAAATGGCATGTGCCAATATACAGAAGTAAACAAAAAAGACAGCCTAAAAGTGTGGGGAAGTGCCTTCAAGAAAGCCAACTTTACAAGATAAATACGGCATCTTGATGGTGGTGGCCGCCAACAATGAGTGGATGTCCGTGTAAAGTATTCTATATTTTATAAAAAGAAAAACAAAATGCCGAAACAATTCTTAGCTGGGCACCTGATATGGAAATCTCACAAGTCTTTGTTTTTTAGTTGCTTATTTATACAACCTACGAAGAGGTTGTTAGCTTATGGTTAGTTGTGCAGTTAGCAAATCCTATGCTACTGCTTCGTTAATAAATCCCTGTTGTTTAGGGAGTAGTTATTTTTCAAATCCTGACTTAGTCTATTACCACGTAATAGGTTGTTAAACGTGGGCTGTTATTTCCTTCTTTCACTCTTCCTGTAAAGCTACTTAAGCTGCCATTGTTTTCATTATTCTATATGAATCATTCTTCCTCTATAATCTAGCAATCTGAACAGTTCCTGTTTTTAACAATCGGTATAGAGCTACCTTCTAGGGAGCTTGATTTATTGAAAGCAGAAGAAGCAGCAGTCTTCCAGGTGTGAACATGTCGTCAGAAAGCAGCTATGTGCAGCCAGCAATTCCTAAGTTTGATGGGCATTACGATCAAAGGTCTATGCTCATGGAAAACTTTTTAAGATCAAAGGAATATTGGAGTATGGTGGAGAATGGGATCTCTGCAGCAGCAGAAGAAGCAGATCTCATAGAAGGACAGAGGAGAGTCGTTGAAGATCAAAAACTGAAGGACCTGAAAGCCAAGAACTATTTGTTCCAAGCAATTGACCGTTCAATTCTGGAGACAATTCTGAACAAAGATACATCAAAGAATATATGGGATTCTTTGAAACAAAAGTATCAAGGCACCACACGGGTCAAGAGAGCACAGTTACAAGCTCTTCGAAAAGAGTTTGAGATTCTTCACATGAAGACAGGAGAATCTGTCAATGAATACTTTGCCAAGACTCTCACCATAGCTAATAAAATGAGATTACATGGTGAAAAATTGACAGATGTGTTAGTCATTGAAAAAATTTTGAGGTCAATGACCTCTAAGTTTGATTATGTCATTTCCTATATTGAAGAGTCACATGATCTAGACTCTATGTCCATTGATGAGTTGCAGAGAAGTCTACTTGTTCATGAACAACGTATGAATGATCATATTACAGAAGAACAGGCGTTGAAGGTCACGTTTGATGAATTTTCTGGAGGAAGAGGTCGTGGATATAGCAGTTTTAGAGGAAGAGGTCGAGGGAGAGGCAGAAACTTTGACAAATCAATGGTAGAATGTTACTATTGTCATAAACGTGGGCACTTTCAATATGAATGTCCAAGCAAGGAGAAAGGAGCAAATTTTGTAGAGGCTGGAGAAGAAATTCTATTGATGGCCTATGTTGAAGAAACAAAGGTGAACAGAGAAGAATTGTGGTATCTTGACTCAGGCTGCAGTAATCATATGTGCGGAAAGAAGGAATGCTTTTCAGATTTGGATGTGAGCTTCAAAGAAACAGTAAAGCTTGGAAACAATTCAAGCATGGCAGTTTATGAAAAAGGCAATATAAGGCTGCTAGTGAATGGAATTGATCAAATCATCACTGGAGTGTTTTATGTATCTGAGTTGAAGAATAATTTGATCAGTATTGGACAACTTCTACAGAAAGGACTTTCAATTGTATTTCAGAGTGGAAAGTGCAAGATCTTTCATCCTGCAAAGGGCTTGCTTATGGAATCTGCAATGTCATCCAACAGGATGTTTGTTTTGCTTGCTAGGTCCCAACCACAGGAATCTACATGCTTCAATACAGTCACAGAGGATCAAACACATCTTTGGCATTGCAGGTATGGACATTTGAATTTCCAAGGTTTAAAAACTCTCCAGCAGAAGCAGATGGTGAAAGGATTGCCCCAACTCAAAAATCCTTCGAAAGTATGTAAAGATTGCTTGGTGGGAAAACAACACAGGGATTCATTTCCTACAGTGAGCACTTGGAGGGCTTCTCAAATACTACAACTTGTTCATGCTGACATTTGTGGACCAATCACACCAATCTCAAATAGCAAAAAAAGGTACCTGATCAGTTTTATTGATGACTTCAGTCGCAAGACATGGGTTTATTTTCTGGTAGAAAAATCAAAAGCTTTTATTACTTTCAAAAGCTATAAGAATCGTGTAGAAAAGCAAACAGGTTCCAGCATAAGGGGATTAAGAACAGATCGAGGTGGCGAATTTACATCTCAGGAGTTCAACAACTTTTGTAATGAAAGTGGGATACGCAGGCAATTGACAGCATCATTTACTCCACAACAGAATGGAGTTGCAGAAAGGAAGAATAGAACCATAATGAACATGGTCCGGAGCATGCTTTCAGAGAAGAAAATCCCCAGAACTTTCTGGCCAGAAGCAGTCAACTGGACTGTACATGTGTTGAATAGAAGTCTAACTTTTGCTGTCAAAAATCAAACTCCTGAAGAAGCCTAGAGTGGTGTTAAACCGTCAGTGGAGCATTTTAAGGTTTTTGGGTGTGTCTCTCATATGCATGTACCTGATAGCAGAAGAACAAAATTAGATGATAAAAGTTTAAGTTGTGTTTTGCTTGGCATCAGTGAGGAATCAAAAGCATACCGATTGTATGATCCTGTCTCACAAAAAATTCTTGTCAGCAGAGATGTTGTGTTCGAAGAGGATAAAAGCTGGAACTGGGATAAAAGACATGAAGAAGTACCAGTAGCTGATCTAGAATGGGGTGAGAATGAAAAAGGAGCAATTCTTGACACTGAGTCTGGAGAAGACGGTGCTGCAGACTTCAACAACAACACAGGAGAAGAAGCTTGTGCAGACTTCAACAACAACACAGCTGTCAACACAGCTGAATTCAATCACAACTCAGGAGGAGAAAATGCTAACAACAACATAGGCGCAGACTTCAACAACAACACAGCTGCATTCAATCACAATAATCCGGACAATCCTCCTAATACAAATGACAGAAGAGGTAGAAGGCCACCAGTATGGATGGAAGATTATGAAACAGGACAGGAATTCTCTGAAGATGATGTGGCTAATTTAGTCATGTTTGCAGCTGCTGATCCAGTTCACTTCGAAGATGCAGTTAAAAATGAAAAATGGCGAAACGCCATGGACTCAGAAATTCAAGCAATAGAAAAGAATGATACATAGGAATTAAAGGAG
Source organism: Populus tomentosa (assembly GCA_018804465.1). Lineage (NCBI taxonomy): Eukaryota > Viridiplantae > Streptophyta > Magnoliopsida > Malpighiales > Salicaceae > Populus > Populus tomentosa. Next base: position 17,488,234 of record CM031977.1, read on the forward strand.
TTACCTGCAGGAGGAAGAACAATTGGAGTGAAGTGGGTATATAAAACAAAGCTTAACGAGAATGGAGAGGTAGACAAGTATAAGGCAAGGCTTGTAGCAAAAGGTTATTCTCAGCAGCATGGGATAGACTATACAGAAGTGTTTGCACCTGTGGCACGGTTGGATACAATTCGCTTGATAATAGCACTTGCAGCTCAAAGCCAATGGAACATTTATCAGCTGGACGTGAAGTCTGCCTTCTTACATGGGGAATTAAATGAGGAAGTATTTATTGAGCAGCCTCAAGGTTACGTGCACAAGGGCAATGAACAGAAAGTCTATAGACTGAAGAAAGCTTTATATGGACTTAAGCAAGCTCCACGAGCTTGGTATAGTCGTATAGAAGCTTATTTCATGAAGGCAGGATTTGAAAAATGTCATTTTGAACACACTTTGTTTACAAAGACAGCAGAGGAAGGTAAAATTCTAATTGTGAGTCTTTATGTTGATGATCTCATATTTACTGGAAATGATGAATCTATGTTTGCTGAATTCAAGAGATCAATGATGCTTGAATTTGATATGACTGATCTTGGAAAGATGCGGTATTTTCTTGGTATAGAAGTTCTTCAAAGGGCTGATGGAATATTCATTAGCCAAAAGAAATATGCTCTGGAGGTGCTTGAAAAATTCGGAATGAATAAATGCAATTCGGTTCTTAATCCAATTGTCCCAGGTTGCAGACTTTCTAAAGATGAAGATGGAGTTAAAGTAGACAACATTATCTACAAACAAATTGTGGGAAGCCTCATGTACTTAACTGCTACTCGACCGGACATGATGTTTGTAGTTAGTCTTATTAGCACGTATATGAGCAATCCTACTGAACTTCAAATGGAGGCAGCAAAGAGAATCTTAAGGTATCTCAAAGGAACAACTGACTTCGGGGTGTTCTACAGAGGAACAGGAGAATTGAATGTTTATACAGACAGTGACTATGCTGGAGATCAAGAAGACAGGAAGAGCACTTCAGGTTATGTGTTCTTATTCAGCTCAGGGGCAGTGTCCTGGTCATCAAAGAAACAGCCAACAGTAACTCTATCCACTACTGAAGCAGAGTTCATTGCTGCTGCTTTCTGTGCATGTCAAGTAGTGTGGTTGAGAAGGATTTTTGAGACGCTTGGTAAACATCAAGATAAGCCTACAGTTGTTCATTGTGATAGTAGCTCAGCTATCAAACTTGCAAAGAATCCAGTGATGCATGGACGCAGCAAGCACATAGACATTCGTTTTCATTTTCTGCGTGAGCTTATAAAGGCTGGAACTGTGGAAATGATGCATTGCAATAGTCAAGACCAAATTGAAGATATAATGACTAAACCTCTGAAGTTAGATGCATTTGTGAAGCTGCGGAGTATGTTAGGTGTTTGTCAAGAACCATCTGTAAACTGACTGCAAAGTGCATTCAGTTTAAGGGAGAAATTGTTAGCTTATGGTTAGTTGTGCAGTTAGCAAATCCTATGCTACTGCTTCGTTAATAAATCCCTGTTGTTTAGGGAGTAGTTATTTTTCAAATCCTGACCTAGTCTATTACCACGTAATAGGTTGTTAAACGTGGGCTGTTATTTCCTTCTTTCACTCTTCCTGTAAGGCTACTTAAGCTGCCATTGTTTTCATTATTCTATATGAATCATTCTTCCTCTATAATCTAGCAATCTGAACAGTTCCTGTTTTTAACAGAGGTGAAGTTTTCAAAGTAAATTTGAAAGAAGATTGACAATGGCATCAATGAACAACGAGAAACATGTTTAAGTTTGGCTCTTTATTTGCTTGGGGTGAACTCGTATAGGACAGCGAACATGTGGGTGTGTGCAAGTATGGAATAACAATGAAATCTGGAATATAAAATATAATTTTAATGAAATATAAATTAAAATATTAGCAAAGTAAATCACACATTGAAAATTATATTATTAAAGAAAAAGGTAGAAAAATATGGATCCTTAAAGAATTTAAAATTTCCATTTGAATAACCATTAATTTATAAAAGGTATAAAAAAAGCAATGGCTGTGGAAGTAGATTAGCTGTCTAGTTCATTAAAAAAAAAAACAAGAAGAAGAAGAAGAAGGAAGTAGACTAGTCGGCAGACTCGTGGGATAGTAGAAATCTCTTACTATTTAATTTTTGTTAGAAAAAGTAAAGCAGCTTTGTTCAAAGGGAAGAAGAAAAGAAAGTCGCTGTATTTTCTGCCTCTTAAATAAAATAATAAGAGACAAGAGCCACTGGAGCCTCGAGGAGGAGGAGCAGGAGGACGCAGTAATAAAAACCCCCCAAAAAGTCCAAGAGTTGTCCGGGCATTCTTTCTTAGCAGTTTGTTTGGTTGTAGATCCATCCGTAGGGCTGTATGTACCGATTCTTGTTTTCAATTTAATGCAGTGAAGTGAGATATTTTCATGTTAAAAAAACAAGTGGTGATGGAAGAGTAGGAACTCAATCGTGGCCGAAAAAGGAATGGAGTCTGAAACGGCGTCGTCGGTTGATGAACAAGTTAGCGGTGGTGGTGGAGGAGGAGGAGGAGGAGGTGCGTCGGCGGGAGCTGATACGAGAGGAAAACATCGGATTCTTGCTGAACTAAAGCGCGTGGAGCAAGAAATGAAGTTTTTGGAGGTCAGTTTGAACCCTTTTTTTTGTGTTGGATATTTTAAATGCTATAGACAGCCTGCATTATTACCGTATGCGATGTACCGTTTAGGTTTGGTTTTATGGGAAAGTAGTTTTCTCCCATGATGTCGTTAAGACCTTAGCTTATTCTGTCTAGATCACCGGAAAGCTTTTCTTTTTTAGCATGTCTGGACATTGGCTTAGGTTTATGCTTAATCCCGCTGGCTGGGTTTGGACTGGGCATCGACCTAGATGGTTTATGCTTTGATTGAATTGTATGGAAAGACCGAAGGAGAGATCACTGGGAACTTGGTGGGAGCCAGATGATTGTATAGGAAAAATGATCCTTTCTGGTTGGAAATTGAGTTCATTGTCAATGTAAATGGGGAAGGCAATTATGCTATCTAAATTGGTAGAGCTTAACATGTTGCAATTTTGCGGAGTGGACTAAAAGTCATGCACAAAGTTCTGGGATTCATTAAGTAGGAATGGTTTGGGGGAAAATTTGAAGAATGCAGCACATAAATTATACTTCTCATCTTTGGTGTCTGGTCTTGATGACTTGTATCTTAACACGAATTCTGTTGTGTTTATTTAGCTATAGAAAGTTGGACTGTTTGACTACACTGCTGTTTTCCAAGCCATATTACTTGGCCATGCTCGTTGAATTTTGTTTTTGAAAGCTGTTGTTGAAGCTTTTCAATCTCTTTCTATGATTCTAGTAAACAGAGTGACTTTTAAGTTTCATGGCTAACATTTTGTTTCAAGAGCTGTATTGTTATGCTTGGGAAATATTTGTATACCACACAAAGCATCATAGCAGTTGAGCTTTGGCTCAGATGTTAGGAAGAGTTTAGTCCTTTTGTTGCTTATAGCTTCTAGTTGTATACTTGTGGCTACTTCGAACTGTTCGCTTCTGATTAAGTACAGTACCGCATTGACATTGTGACTGGAGAATTTAGAAAAAGCGAGCAAAACATCAACATGTCTCTGAAAATCACCATCTAGCTACAGGTTTATTATGCATTTACTCCTGATTATATTTCTTGAATAAAAAACAACTGCTTTAACCTGGCATATTCAATAGGGTTTTGAAATGATACCACCGTGTTGGTGCGGAGGTTAATGGTAGGGGTCGAGGTTTGCTTGTCACTCAAAATGTTTTTCTCAGCCATGCTGTGCAGATCAATGTGGGGCATAATCATCTCCATTTCTTCATGTTCATTTAAGTATGCATCATTGGCATGGACTCAGTTGTAGGCAGAGTGTATTCTGGATTCATCTTATTTTGAATGTTTCATCCACTTTTTTAGGAAGAGTTGGAGGAGCTCGAAAAGACAGATAATGTATCAACTGTGTGTGAAGAGTAAGTAAAACAAATGATTTTTGTTTTTGCAAAACTATGGATTTGCTCAAGAGTTCCTCAATCTCTTCCCCAAGCTGTTAAGAATTTTCTTAGGATTGAATATGTTTTAATTGTTGTTCTTCAGGTTGCTGCGCAATATGGAGAACATACCCGATCCGCTTCTATCACTGTAACTTCACTAACACCCTCAATATGCCCTCTTGTTTTCCTCTTATGACTTCTTGTTATTGTCTATGATGTTCATTCATTGGTTTCTTCCATTACAGAACAAATGGCCCTGCAAACCCATTGTGGGATCGATGGTTTGAGGGGCCTCAGAAATCACAAGGTTGCGTGTGCAGGATACTCTGATTTTTAACATTTGTTGCTGGAAGCTTCAAGACTGTTATCTAACAGATTTGTGAAAATATGACAGCACAATTATTATTTTAGCGAATGGTCAATGAATTTTCCCACTGCAACAGAGAAATTTTGGGTTTTGACAACTGATATTACAGCCATTTCCGCATATAAAATTGTAAATCAATGACATTTAAGAGATTCTCACTTTCTCAAGGATGTCAAAGCGGTATCCTCCCATCTAGCAAGCTGAACATGTTAACACCAGTCGCTATTTTGTAAATTCCTGATAGTTATTGAAAATCATCAGAGGGATTTTTTACATTTCCAGAAGCAGTTTCCGCGCTATACAACCGTCACTTAGCTTGAGAAAAGGGCACGATCCTTTCTCGTTTTTACAAAATCAACTCTTTCGGCAAACATAATCAGTCAACACGGGAAAATCACTAGTAGTCTTAACATGGTGGTGGTTCTGAGCTTTTTATGAATTTCAGAGGCGCAAAAAATCTGATTATAAACCGCTCTTTGCATTTTCACCTCGATATATTTTGGAAGGAACTTCGGTGCAACTCAATACTGCATTTGCATGTATATAAGGAGCTCCATACGAGAAATCCCCCCGTTTTCAGAAACAAAGCTGCCAATATTATTCCATTGAAGCGGGGTTGACTTGAGGAGTTCCGTGGGTTCTTTACACCCCGAGCCAGAAATATCGGTCGTTGTTGTCTTGAAGCAGCAGTTGCGACGCTAGATTTTAGAAGACCAAAATATCCTACGTGTTCATATGCGCACACACCGTAAACAGCCAGATGTAATGGATCTTATGACACTTACGAAGAGACTGCTATGTTGGAATGGTTTGCACCAGACTTCCAGAAATTAGATGTAGGATAGATCAAGGATGCAGAAACTAACTACTTGTTTGATTTCAAATGGATCGATTTCATCTTCTCAAGGCTTCAAGAAGCAGCCGAAAAACACTATAATTTCCATAGCAGGTGGCTAATTGTTAGGCAAACGCCTCCATATCCATCCTATAATATCACATAAGCCCTTTTCTGTGATAGAACCAGAGTCCGGTATATGCAGTCTACTACCTGATAGAAATGAGCAGGCATGATACTTGGCGGTGGATCTTCACGAGTGCCATGCAAGCCAACTTAGTTTTAACAAGACAGACCAAAACATTCTATTCATACGTATAACCTTATCTGGTGAGGTGCTGAACTCCGAGAGCACGTGCAAGACAAGGATTTCTATCATTAGCAAGCATCAGGAACAGAAACAACTAGAATATTTCAAAACAATGTACACGGTAACATTGATGTACAATCAGAAGTTGAAACGAGGCCACCAACCATGAAGTAGTTTGAAATCAGCTGGAACCAATTCCAGAGTTATCATTGTGTAGACCTACAAAGAAAAAGGTGGTGAAGAAAAGAAGATGATTACAGGACCTGAGTGGACAATAGTTGCCTCAGATGGAGCAGATGTTCCTCGTCTGAAATGTGAAGGGATAGGCGAAGATTTGTTAGGAGTGACTCTTGCTCCCAACTTAAGGGACCTGAGGCATATAATGCCTGCACAGTTGACCGATAAGCATGAAACTCTAGCTCATGGATTTCAGCTTCTAGCTTTTGTCCAAAATAAGGAGTTAAACGCTTGATGAAAGAAAAGGAAACAAATGATGACTCGGCATCTGACCTATGGGATGCATTATCCAATGGTGTTTGGAAATTATGACTGGAGGAGTCGGCGAAGCCATTAGAACTGCAGCTAGCAACAGAACTTTGGTTGCTATCTGCAGTCAAAAGAGGCCTGGAAGAAGTATATAACCACTCAGTAGTTGCTTTTACCATGTTGGCATTCATCTCACTAGATCCCTTAAATTTCTCATCCACTATTAATTTTTCAGAAGAAATGTTGTCTGCCCGCTTAAAAAAAGGAAGATTCCGTACAAGTTGCTTGTGGCATCCTTCCATACAAGAAACCAGGTCCTTTGAAGATCTTTCAAGATGATGCTGGTCAAGACCCATTTTGACATTAAGCTGTCCATCTTTAAGGTGTTTTTGTCCATCTTTCTCTAGTAAGCATGGATCTTTCCTCCTTACTGGTACCAGAGCCCTGCGCACCAAGCTACCAGAATGCTTTGACTTATTTTCTGCACATTTTTTGGAGTGTTCTATATTTTGAGCAACCTGCAATTGAAGTTATTCGGATATCAGTAACAGTTTCTCCCTACAAAACTTGTTAGAAACCTTTAGCATTTGGACTAGAAAAATAAAATGACACAATTCTCGTCAAAATAAATTGTAATTGTTCTCATACGAGTGTATGGATGCACAGCAGAGGAAAACTAAAAGCAAATAAACAAAGACTTCTATCAAGAGCAGCAAGACACACTGGGTTCAAAAAAGAAGACTTCTAGCCATATGATAGTGAATGGCTAGAAAATACATGGATTTAAAACAGAGGAAAACAGGTTATACGAAACATTGCAGTGACATAATACATTAAGACCAGAAGTATGATAAACTATCAAAAATATCAGAAGACTGGTGCTCACAAGCAGCAGCACACATGCACAAGATCTCATATAGAAAAGTCAAGAAAAAGAACGCTCGTAAGGAGTCCTATTGAAACTAAGAAATATAGGCCTGCCTGCCATCCACACCAGAATAAATGGAGTTTTCCGAAAAAACCCTGCTAGTGGAGGAAGACCTCCTAGGGATAAGAGACATAGGGCCAAAGAAAGAGCCAAAAAAGGATACTATTAAGCTGATTTCTCAAGAACTTTTGCATGCAATTCATATTAGAAAGAGAATGTCAAACATTCAGTTTGCAGATCAAAATGCAGTTCAATCTCAAAGTACGATAAACTAGCATTTATACAGAGGGAGGAGGCAGATTTTTGGAACAGCTAGAAAGGGTTAGCCAACGAGAAATTGAAAGTAAACCAAAGCATAAGCATAAGCAGGAAAACATATACCTTTCCTATCACCGACCAATTATTATTATGCCAAGCCTGCTGAATCCTTATGCTCGATTCATGAAATTCTTTGAGTTGGATGGACCCGAACAGCCTCACAACAAAGAGGTTATTATTCAACACCTTTGCAATTTTTCCCTCTCTCCAGCATCGAAAATCAAAGATCTCAGCAACATCACCAACCATCCATCTTTTCCTTTTTTTACGAGGGGGCTGAGGCCTGACATCCTCCTCACGCACCTTCTCCACGACTGGCTCTCCCTTGTTGTCCGAAAGTGATTTGTACCTAATTTTACAATAATTGCCAATGGCCGAAACTACACTTCCGGGAAACCACGAACCACATGGCTCATGGTCTCTTCTTAAAACCTCCACCAAATTCCCTTCTTTAAACTTCATGATTCAAGAGTCTCTCAAGCTTGAACCTGAAAATATAAGCAATAAATTTAGCAAAAAGAATAATTAGTATTGTATCCATATGCCATCTTTTAACATCATAACAAGAACGAACACGAGGAAATATTATAAGGGATTCGTCCCCAACCTGCCAACAAAAACTCAAAATTCGATCTTGTTACATCAGATCAAAGATTTAGAGGATCAGATTGCTGAAGCATGAAATTGAATACACTCTTAAGCATTGGCAGATCAAGTAAACAAAATGCTGAGTGAGATCTCAAATCCAATATATCATTTTCATACAAACAGAAGCATCGTATAAGAATTGAAACTTGGTCATCTATGAACAGCAATCAACAGAGACACAAACATAAAAATCACCAAACCTTCAACAATACAAGATTTATTCATCGAACTTTTGAGGGGTGCTACAACATAAGATTGATGCTTTTAAAATTTAACAGGAACCATGTTATATTGTGCATCAGACCAGTTCCTTCGACTTTTAATTAAGGTTGTCAATCATGAATCGGACAAAATCAGCATTAGAATATGTCACAACCAGACACATAACATCATTCTTTTCCTTACTTCACTTTTTTAACCAAGAAAAAAAATAGATTGTCTGTTGAAGAAAAGGGATCCTGCCCAGAATTCATTAAAATCTTTAAACTATGAGTAACTGAGAAACTGTGGACTAAAATACAAAACAACAACACATTAAACCATTCAAGATTGAATTCAAAAAAGAAAAAAAAAAGGGTAATCATGCTCAAAAAAAGAAAATAAAGGGGCTTACCTTGACATGGAATGACAATTGCAAAAGAACAGGGACACGGCTTTGCTGTGCTCATAACCACAACTTTACGCATACTGGCTAGCTGTATGTTTTCACTCTTCTTCCTTGCTTGAAAAACTTTTCCAGTATGGAATAGCTCATTCGATGGTAACTTAAACCCGCTTTCAAGTTTGGCATTATCAAGTATTTTGTCAGCCTGTGTCAATTTCATTGGACCATTCATCCTTGTAATTTTTTTTTTCTTTAATTATTTGCTGCAGCATAGGGTTTATTTTTTATTTATTTTTTTAGTCAGCCTATTTTCAAGTCAGCATTCAATTACAGAGAATAAAAATTATCCTCCGGTCACCCTTCAATCAATAGTTTAATACTAATTCTATTGAGAAATTGTTTTACATATCCTCCCTTTTGTATTCCAGTTAACGTAAAATATAATATCGGGCAATTATATATATTTCACCTGTAAAAATAGTTTATTGCTGTATTCAATTTTTCTTATATTACCATTATAGTAAACTTAAGAAAAAATATAATAATTATTGTTATTATAAAAGTTGAAAAATATTTTTTTCAAAGTAAAAAAATAACTAATGATAATCTTATTTTTTAAAAGTAATAAATATCATTTAGACCTTCAATAAGTAGAAATGAATGTTCTCTAAATGCACAGCACTTTCCACGGCGAGAATAATGGTTGCTTGAAAATAGTCTTAGGGATAGATCTAGCGGTGAGAAAAAATTTGTTTTTTTATTGAATTTTTTAAGATATAAATCCATATAAATAAAATCAGTACGTTGAAGATAAAAGGAGAAGGAAAGAGACTACCGCTCGCTTGCCTTATTTTTTGCGAAAGTGGTGGTGATTATTCTGGTTGTACGAGGATCGTCCATTACAGTGGTGGATCACAGGTGACGTCATGTTGATAAGAGTGCTTGTTCCTCTTATATATCTGACAGGTTATGTGCCTCAACGGTCCATTGGAATGATAATTGATGCTTGCATCATAAAAAGCCATCCTTATCTTTCTAAACTCTTAATCAATCTTGTTTTATTATCTATGCCTAATGAAATCATATATATATATATATCAACTCTAGACTTTCAATCAATTAATAAAGATAATAGAATTTAAATTTAAAAATAAATAAATTAATTTCTTACTACTTGATTGTTCACAAACAAGTTATTATTGAGAATTATTTTATGGTTTGCCATCATCATGACATAATCTATAGCTTGATTTTTTTATAGCTATGATCTCAAGTAAAAATGTCAACGGCAAGGATTGCTTGCTCAAACTCGCAACGAGGGCTCCAATACTGCAAGATAGATATTTACACATCATGCATATTATGTTGAATCACATAATAAAGAGAATAATCGTGGGTGGTGAGGGGATCACGCTTGGTGATTTACGTGGTTGGGCTACAGTACATGCACTGCTTGAGAGAAGAAAATCTAAAAACGTCATTTAATGTTTTTTAAATCCCCGTGGGCTGGACTGGCCTGGGCCAGGCCCACTAGAGGAGAAACAAGAGGAGGCCATCGTGCTTCGCCGCTTACGAGTGATGGGCCAAAAGTGTTAAAACGCAGGGGGAAGCAGCAGGAGGTCGTTTTAAGAATTTTAGTGATGTAATGGCTCGCTGTCTGTACTTGAGAATACAACTTCTCATCCAACTTTAGGTTAATTTACTCCGCAAGCAAAGCGTTGTGCCACTAACACTAGTATATGCTTAAAGTGCATCGATTTATCAACTTAACATAAATTTCATTGGAAGACTTAAAGATTGCTAAATATATTGTTAACAAATGATTATCACAGGAGGCATCCACTGTGGCTCCATGCTCTTTGCCCTCTTCAATGAGGCCGTCTTCACTTGAAAGAATACGAGAGTACTGAGAGAGTTAGGGGAGCCATGTGAGGCGAGCACGAATCGATGATAAAGCCCACTGCTTTTGGCAGTTTGGTTACTATTCCCAAGCAAATGGAAACGTACACCTTGCACCCACATCCGCATATATATTATCTTTTTATAAAACAAGCTGCTGTTCTTACCATTATATATATTCATTTTGTAGTCTTAGTTTGGCCTCTATGGCCTATCGACGGAAGCAAGGGAAAGGGAATTTAAATCCTAATTCCCAAGCTAAGCTAGTAGCTAGGTCCAAGGAGAGCTAACCCTAATTCTCTGCACACAAAAAAAAAACGTAATTTATACACATAGGGTCTAATTAGGAGGGTAGAAACTAGATTTTTTAGAAAAAAGATAGAGAATAAAGACCAGAACAGACACCTGGTATGGGGTCCAGAGAGAATATATGAAGCAAAATAAGCTAGGGTCTAGCTTGGGGAGAATGACTAACCTTCTAAACAGTGTCTGTGCGTAAAATTAAACCCTAGAATAAGGTCTGAGAGGAATACCCACTCCGACAAAATATGTCTGTGAGTGTCCTGAGGTGCAATAATCGACCAAAATCTTAGATGGACGCCCGTGATCAATGAGGCTATTTTCTATTTTCTTATGGCTATTTTACTTAGATGCTGCAATAATCATTATATCAACAGGCAAGCTTGATGATCTGATGTTTAATTAAGATATATTTTGCGGGACTAGGAAGAGACAGTGAAGGAGCAATAAGTTCAAGCACCAAAACATGCCATTGCATCATGCATGTGCATGCCTAAAGTTGAGCGATCCCTCCTGTTCTTGCCCTCGTCAGAAGGAAGGAAAAAAAAATAATGACTGTACATGAGCACATGCTAGGAGAATTTCTGTTTCACTTTTAGATAATGCGACATTTGCTTCTGCTTGACACTCATTCCATCTAACTAAAACTGACACGAGAGTTGTGGACTGTCATTAGATTCTAAATTGTACAGGGGGGGGAGAGTGGAATATATATCTTCCATGCTTCAAGACAACTGTGCGGTTTGTTAACGCGGGGGTATTCATAACAAAAAACTAAAAAAAATTATATTTTTTATTATTTTAATATGCCAATAAAAAATATATTTTTTTAAAAAATTAATATATAAAAAAAAAACAATTTTAAAAAATAACTACGGCTACATTCTCATGCCACAAAACCAAAGATGCTAACTCTTCACCTGTGATTTCCATCCTTAAGAGGGCTTTTTTTCCTTCCCCTTTTATGGAATAAAAGGTCTTATAAATGCCCATTCTTTATTTGACTACGACATTCAGTTTAAGATGATTTTTTTAGTATTATTAATATGGTTAAAATCATGTTTGTATTTTGTTTAAAAAAATATTAAATTAATTTTTTATATATATTTTTAGTAGTTTTAATGTGTTAGGTTAAATATATATATATATATATATATATATATATATTTAGAAAAATAATTTTTTTTAAACACTATATAATATAATAATCAATACCTTTCTTGACTTTACCTAACATAGCTGAACTAATAACATTTTAGTTCAGCCACTGTTCGTTTCTCCCAAAATATCACTTAACAAATTTGTAATTGGCCCAAAATTTACAAGGCAAAGGACATAAACAGGCGCCTGGTCCATTTTTAGCAACAGTTTAAGAACTAAAGGGAGAAGGGGGAGATTAAGAAAAGGTCGGTTGGGATTAAAAAAAATTATAGGATGGTTGTTTTTATTGGTTGTACCTTTCCGGTGCCGGAAATTAAGTAATTGAAATCTGAGTTTATAAAAAGATGCTGCATGCCAAATGTAATTTTGTTTTTCTGGGGAAAAACGAGTGGGGTAAAATACTAAAACTAGAAATATAATTAAAGGAAGCAAATTTGGAATTTCAACTTCACAGTGGAGATGTTTTATCCAAACCCTTATTCCTTAAATAAATAAAAAACAAAGAAGAAGAAGAAGAAGAGGGTAACTCTAAAAGTTTTTTTTTTAACAAAAAAAAAAAGTGAAAAAAGCTACTTTTTACCCGTCAAGTGTCATAGCACGGTCGTGATACGCAAATCCGAGACTTGGCTTTTTAACCAAGCGTCGCAGTTAAGCTGAAACGGGACCATGCAACCGGAGCTCTAGCCAGCAGGCAAATTGATTTTTCATTTCCAATTTTAAAAAAATTCGTGAGTCTTGCCAGTAGTTGTGGCTCTTGTGAGGGAAATAAGATTAGCAGAATTGGAAAAAAAGAACAAAAAAAGAAGATTAGCAGATTTGAAACGGAAGCGGCAAGATTTGAAGCGGTCATGGGCACTCATTTCATAAGAAAATATAAAATGGCCATGTGACTTTAGGATAGAGTCAGAAATATTCAAAGTGGTCCAACCTAGAGAAGAATCAGAATCCCCCATCCCTTCATGATTGTTTCAGCATTCCCAAATCCATTTAGCCCAATCAATTAATTTGTAGAATAAACTATGTTCCCAGGGCTTCCCCTAAGCATACGGGGACTCTTCCATAAACAATAAGGGCTCGCGTTTCCGTGAACAAGTTTTGATTATCCATTCATCTACTAGTTGGCCCTGTATTATTTTAGTGAAGGTAGCTGACATTCGTGGTTCAGGGCTGGCTACAGCCTACAAGCACCATATGACCTCGCTCAGGCTACAGAGGGAGAGGACCAAGTAATAACTCGATCCTTTAAACGCATTAGAATGCGAAGGCGTGCAAGAGCTGTGGCTTGAGAGGGAGCTAGCTAGGGGTTGGTGAGAAAGAACACGGAAGTTTCAGGTTGGGATTTGTGCTCTTTCACCACATTCATGTAACCAGGACATGGGGCTTGAGAGGGGCGTGGGCTCCATGAATTATCAGGACACCCCACCTAAGTTTTCACTTGTTTTGTTTTTTTGACCACCTCCACTTATGAAGCTGGCTTGCGCGAGCCTTGTGAGTGATGAAGGTAAGTGATTTTTTTAAAAAAAAGGGTAAAACTTAAAGGCATGCTGGAGATCTGAAATGCATGTGGGTTAAAAGAAAAGGAACTAAGAGAGTGTTGAAAGGTGAAAGAGAAGCGGGTGCAAGCTCTTTTCTATGATATATAATAATTATTGGACCATATATAGGTGGACAAGACGTATGAAAGAGATGTTTGGCCCTTCAAAAAAGCATATGATATTAGGCAGAACTTAGAGAGATGTTGTTCGCTGAGAGAAAGACTCACATGGAGGAACGCAGAAAGCTCTATATGGTTATTCGTCCCGAAGACAATCCACATGGGGTGGCAGCCCCGACCCCCAAATTTCCATATTCGAACCCCACTTATCTCCCAAAGCCATGTCATAAAAGTAAATCTCAAGGCAACTCAAGGGGCCCTGTTTGGCATGCACCAGCCATCTTACTGCTTGTTTAATTACAGCTGTTGAAATTTATGCACTAAACTCACTGTATCAGTTACCTCCCTCCGTAGAGATGACAATTTTTAATCCCATCCGAGGTTAACATGTAGGATTTTTTAATGGATTTCTATTTTATTTGATGTGTAATTGGATAGATTATGAATATTATCAAACTAAAAATCAACTCGGTATGTATATTCTTATTATATAAATATATATACATACATACATGACATTTATATTTTTAAAACTTTTAATATAATATATATAAAGAAACACTACCCGCCGTAGTATCCTTGGCGTCCATCTCCACTAACTGAGATGACCATAATTTGGAGGTAATTGGAGCTCTTTCCGAGGGAACAGTCGAGCAATACTAGGTAACTCGAAGTTTACAATTAGCCATATGTGACAAAGGTAAGAGAATAGAGTAAACACTTTTGTTCATTTGCTCACCAGATTTGGATTTGACCACTCGGGTCCTCAAATTTCTCAACTCGCAGTCGGAATACAATAACATGTTACGTGTAGATTCAGAGTTCAGTCAAAACTAAACTGGACGGGTCTGGTTTATTAGATTAAGACCGGCTTGGAACTTGCCAATTTGAAGCCAGCACCGAATCCCAGATAACCTAACTGTGAGGAAATGTTGCTGTTTTACGTCGATTGTGGAGACCTGGAAGTCAAAAACTCCTCGGCTTTGATTGTCTTCTATGCACATTTAAGCTGGTATAAATGGTTGAAATCACAGGCAAAGAAACCTAGAACAGCTAGTGCTCAGTTCATTAATCTGCGCATGCAGCTTCACTCAAAGAAGAAGGTTTACCGCTACTGGACGCGAAAATACCATTTATAAAAAGGACAACGCTTGTGAAATTCACAACGGATATAAAAGTCCCAAAAACGATGTCGGTGCTCGATTTTAAGGATGGGCACAGCCACAAGAACCATTGATATTCATGCCCTGTGTTGAAAACTGTGTTTTAAGCGAAAAAAAAACATAGAAAAGGATTTTGTAACTTATTAAAACACATCAAACTGCGTAAATAAACAAGTATCTACCTCACGATGTAAACTACTTAAAACTCAAGCTAATGGTCATGTGTATTGATAAAACATTAGGGTGCTAATTATTAATTATTTATTTTCATGACTTGTTCTATTATGGATAATAAAAACTCCAATTATCTTTTAACTGACTTGATTACTAGTGGTACTGAGCACTGTGAAAACATGAAAAAGCAAATTAAAAATTTATATAAATCATTAAATTAGTCAAACATGAATAAGTGTGTATACTTGTTTCGACACAATACACCGTACCATACAAAAAAATCAAGTTCATGTTTTTTATAAGATGCACCACTCAAATAAATGAATTTTATAGTAGTGTTTGTTTTTATTGTTGAATATATTTTTAATTTTTTATTTAAAAATATCAAATTAATATTTTTTTTATTTTTATGGTTTTGATGTGGTAATTTAAAATTTTAAAAATATAAAAAATATAATATTTTAATATATTTTTAATTAAAAAATATTTTTAAAAAATAAATTGAATCACATTACCAAACATATATTAAATTTTTTTTTAAAATCACAAGGTAATGTTTATCATTGTCAATAATTTATGTGGTAATTATAACATATGATCAAGTGCAAATGCGAATTATGTCTCAACTCTGAAGAGTAAGCAAACTAATTACGTGTTTGTTATTATAATACAAAATATTTGTTTTAAATTAATTTTTTATATATTTTTTTAATTTTTAAAATATATTAATGTTAAAAATAAATATAAAAAATATATTATTTTAAAGTATTTATAAACAAATATCTCGTACTTGCAAACAGTCAGCCGCCCTTCACCCACATAATTACGTGTCAGGTTGTGTCTGTTACAGCACTGCTGGCTCCTTGATTCTCTCAAACTGTACTCATGCCTCCTTATTTGCCTGTCGTGACGTGTATGTCTTTTCCAGGTGTAACCAAGATGAGATACCACGTGTAATCCTCTTTGGACTTCGCGAGCCAAGCCTGGCGTCTTTTAGTAGTGTACGGAAGTGGATTGGACCGGTGATTACTGGTTAGTGAATGCATAACAGTCTCGTTGTGGTGACCCGGTGCGAGGATGTATGGTGGGTTTATTTTTCACTGCTCTCGTGCTGCTTTTTAAGAGGATGTATAAAATATTAATGAGATTGTTTTTTAAATATTTTTTATTTTTAAAATTTATATTTCACATTAATATAATAAAATAATTTAAAAACATATAAAAAATTAATTTATAATAAATTTTAAAAAAAAATGACGAAACGACAGGAGCATGTTGCGCCCTAGAGACATTTACTTTCAAGTTTTCACCACTGCAAACACAGTCACCATGGTAAATAAAAATTACAAATATTATATTTATTTATTTTGTTGAGGGTGTTTGGAATTATAAAGTAGTTAAATTTTAAAACAGTTTTTTTAAATATAATAAAAGAAATTTAATTTTTTTATTTTTAACATTAAAACATTACAACAATAAAAAAATATTAATATTTTCCAAGTAAAAAAAACACTTTAATACAACATCTAAGAAACAAAAACATAAATCCTGCAAAACACCACCATGTCTCTCGTGATTCACCTTAATATGAACCCGCTGCTGTCTCTCTTGGCGCCATTAGAGTGCTTTGCAATGCGCGTGCACCCCACCAGTGATTGGTCAGAAGTTCTCAAATCCATATAAACCGTCGGATCCCTGTGCCAGGCAGAATTCAGTAGAAGGATCCTTAATTAAATCTCAACTGCACTTGAAAAAAAAAAAAAAAAAAAAAGGAGGAGCTATTGTTGTCTCTGTATTTTTAAGTTTCACATGAATTGAAGTCTTGAGAGGTTAAAAAGATAGTAAGTGAATAATAATTGCAAAGGGACAATAATTTATTACTTTCTTTTAGCCGACATTCTATATAAGTTGTGAATCGCCTCGGTTTTCTTATTTTATTTTAAGTTTTTTATTTATTACTGAATCTTTTTATAATCTAATTAGGTAATTAAGTAGAATTAAGCTTGAAATTATAAAAACAATATTAAATTAAAAGATAAAGAAATGTCGTGTTCTATATATATATATATATATATATATATATATATATATATATATAATCCCAAATTCTCAAGAGTTTTTATTTTGGTTACAATCAAACTTAGACGGAAACTTCTTGATATACTTGCACTATTATTTATTGTAAAAAGTATAATCGATCAAATGTTAGATTTAAGCATTTTAAATTAATGAATTAGTTATTGCTCCACGTTTTGTTTTAAAAGCTGATATTTAGAGTTCAAATTTGAGTAATAAATTTCAGTCTCATGGCTTAAAAAATTTTATTTTTAAAATAATTATTTTAATATATTTTAAAATAAAAAATATTTTTTAAAAAAATCCCTACAATAATTCCATGCACCAGCATAACAGTAGAAATGAAATAAGATGTCAGGCGGAGTACTCCATGAACTTATGAACTTTGTCGAGCGAAGTCTACGGAAGTGGATTGGATTAATGATCAGTGAATACTAAACAGTCTCGTTTTGGTGGGACGATGGGAGGATGATAGGTTATTTTCCACTGTTCATGGGCTGCCTTTTTACTTTCAAGTTTTCACCACCAGAAAAATAATCACCATGATATATAAAAGTTAAAACCACCTATCCAGGGGTGCAGTAAAAAAAATAAAATTAAAAGAGTAAGATTTCAATTGTTTTACTATTTAAACTAAATATTTAAACTAAAATTATAAATATTATTAAGAGAGGGGTTAGAAAAATAATTTTCTTGTAGCGGCCGGCTCCTGTCAACCTTCCCTGGTGATGTTTCAAATTTTGCTGCAAGTACGTAGTTCTCAAAATAATTTCTTACTTAAAAATATATTAGATTTTTTATATATTTTTAATATCAATGCATAAAAAAATATAAAAACATTAAAAAAACATCAATACTTTTTAAAGTCATAAATATTTTTAAAAAACAACTAAAAACAAAAACATATAAAATACATGAAAATAATCAAAGTGAAGGAATACAAAAAGTGATGTACAAAAAAGGAATACAGCTCCCCATTTATAGAAGTGAGTCGAAAATGAAAAACCAATATGAAATCCTATTTACAGCCAAACTTAAACGGATGAGTTCTTGATATACGTACTTGTACTATTATTTATTCTAAAAAAATAAATTCGATCAAATTTTAGACTTGAGAATTTTAAATCAATGACTCATTTATTACTCTACATTATTTTTAAAGCTAGTTACTGAAGCTTAAATTCGAGTCATGAATTTTAACGACTCCTTAAAAAAATGTTAATAAGATGAGAAAGTCTTAAAACTAACTAATTTTATTTTATGGGTTCAAAAATCATAGTTCTAATCAAGAAAAAACAAGCCGTGACAAAAGAAGAAGAAGAAGCCTGTATAATAGTCTAATGAAATGATTTATGTGTATTTAATAAAGCAATGTAAAATATTTTTTTAATTGAAAATATATTAAAATAGTATTTTTTATTTTTAATATTAATATATTAAAATCATTTTAAAAATTATTTCAATAAAACTAATTTAATGTCTCTTGAAAAAATATTTTAAAAACAAATTGTATCATAATGCCTAATACACGGAACGGAAGGGGTCAAAGCAAGGGCGAAGGTATGTTAAATGCTTGGGTTGGCTATATTTCAAATTAAGATTTTATTAATATTTTTTAATTAGTTTTATATATAAAAATTTATAATTTTTAATTAAATTATCAAACAATTCTAAAAATTTACATGAAACCTTCAATATGATGTTTCAGCTTGGGTTAAAATTTTCTGAGAAATTTAAAAATTTGATTAAAAAATTACAATTTAACAAGTTTTACGTTATTTAACGTAATTTTCAATCCAACAATTAGACTGAGCTAAAATTTTACGAGATATCTTAAAATATATTGAATAAGATTTGATTAAAATTTTATGATGAACAGAGCTTGGTAATGTTAAAAAAAAAACTGTCAAATAATAGCAAAATGACTCGTTAAGGGTAAAATGGTTACTTGCATTAAAAAATAAAACAAATCAATTTTTCCTTTCTGCTATACATTGCCGACTGGACAGAAGCATAATAAAAAAGGAAAGAAAAGAAAAGGCAAGAGAGAAAAGTAAGGGAAAAAAAATCTAAGGAAAAAAAATAAAAAAATAAGAGAATAATCTTGTAAACTTACAAAGTTTAAGTTATAAAATATTAATCTAAAGAAGAGTCAAGTGAAGGGAGGAGGGACTGGGAGAAGAAAAAAATTGTAATTACCTTGTCTTTCAGTTAACATGAGATTGTGATTTTATCCTGGTTGAGGAATTATTACAGTATCGATTCAGATTCGATTGTAGATGAATTATATTCTACAAAACATCAAAAAATGTAACTTAAATAATTGATTTATTTTCACTTCTACTCTAATTTTATATACTTTTAAATTTATTTTTTAATATTTTAAATAATATATTTGAATTAAAATTTTATTATTAACTTTAAAAATTAATGTATATAAATAAATTAATAATTAATTTTTTAAAAAGTTATATATTTATTCAATAACCAACAGAAACTTTTTTTTGGCTATCCTTGGGTCAAAGATTATACAACACACACACACAAGCGTGTCGTTAGATACGGTAAAACCTCAGCGAAAAGGTTGTCTAGAGCATTAAAAGTAGGAACAAACTAAGTTGGGGTCAGATCAGGGAAAGGGTAGTCAATCTATGAGTCATCGTTCAAGCTCTCGATGCTCTAGACAATGGGTTATCTGACACGTAGAGTACATTGCCGACGGAAGCTGACCAGCTTATTGCTGGTCTTGCGCGGTACAATTGGAATTTATTTTTTTGCTAATCCCGCTCAAATTCGTTACCAATCCGAAGGCTCTGGTTTTAGGTTACTCCTACTAACTTAAATCAATTCAGAAGGCATGTTTTAAGATTTTTATTTTAATAAAAAGTAAAACAGTTTTTTTTTAAATCAAACCCATTAATTAAATTGGTTAAGTCATAAATAGATATGTTAGACTAATAAAATCCAACAAAATCAATTTTAACTTGATTTTTTTTAAAAAAAACATGATTTATAAGCCAAAACATCAAGTTAACCAAGAAACAGGGCAACTTTTTTTTTTTTTATGTTAAAAAATATTTTTATATAATTTAAAATGATTTTAATATTAAAAATAAATTTTAAAAAATAAAAAAATTTAATATATTTATAAATAAAAAAATCTTAAAAAAAACAACTACGTGCTGAGTTGCATTGCCAGGAATTGAAAACGCCTATTTCAAGCCCCGTTCTTATTAGAGGACCCAAGTGCCATTTCATGATAAGGCACAAACGGCTAAAAACCAATCTGGCCTTTCTAGTAAATAAAGGGTAAATCTTGTCATTTTGTCTTGCCCTTCCTTTTAACTTTACCCACTCTTTTAAAGACCAGAAAAGCGGGAGACGATGATATAGGCGCAGTCTCAGAGAGAAATACACACGGGAAATAGATAGAGAGAGAGAGAGAGATGAAGTCTGGAGAGTGAAATGTTTTCTTGAAAAAGAAGAGAGTTAACGAGAAAGTGAGTCAATATACAAAGAAGGGAAAAATAAAATGATGGGAATTGTACAAGAGCAAAATATGGAGAAGCACGTAGAGAAGCAGATGGGTTGCATGGCGGGCTTCCTACAGATCTTTGATCGTCAGCAGATTATCACCGGAAAGCGCCTCTATGCCACCAAACGTCTCCCTTTATCTACGGCAAGTTTTAATAATCCTTTTCAATCTTCACTCTCTGTTCTGTTGATATGTCCCTGTTTAGTTTTTAATTTTAGTGTGTAATTATTTGTTGGAATTTTCAGGGTGTTGATTCTACCCCAGAGCCAGAAAAGTCAATTGGATCACCAGCTATGCCAAGTGAATTGGAGAAACCGGAGCAAACAAGATCAATGCCTTCTCCGGACAGGTTTAAGCAATCTCCGGTGACGGAGCTCAGCTCACCGGCAGCACCGCAGTCTTTATTATCGGTTGAGATTCAATCAAAATCGCCTCCTCTTCTTCCTGTTCTGGAATTAAAACAAGGCACTAAATCATCTTGGAAGTTCTGCAAAGAAGCTCCAAGACTGTCTCTTGATAGTAGAGCAACATTTGATGCAAAAGGAAGCCTTAAGCCGAGAGAAATTCGTACAAACACTGCAATCTTGTCAGTCAATCGGTGCAACGAAGAGCGAACGGACGATGATGACAAACAACGCCGATCGCCAAGTGTGATTGCGAGGCTTATGGGGCTGGAGTCATTGCAGGATTCGAGTCCGGATCCTTCTGAACATGTGAACAAATCTGAACTAAGAAGATCTGCTTCTGAGTCTAGAGCCTCCAGAGATCTGTTTCAGTATCGATTCATTGATGGAGTCAATTTTCAGTTGAAGCAAACGCTGCATCAAAACACACAAACCAGTGTTTCAAGAAACGGAGGTAAGAATCTGAATCCAAATGGCAGAGCAGTAGATCCAAAAGCGTACAATGCGGTGGGGAACTTGAGAGCTGAACCAGCTAGAGCTCAAAACAAAGGCGTTGGACAGAGAAAGAGCTTCTTCGATTCAGCTGATTTCTTTCCCGAGCCGAAACAGACTATTTCTATATGCGGTGAGATTGAGAAGAGGCTGAAAATGAGAGGAATTGATGAGCCATCGAAAGATCTGGAAACCCTTAAGCATATTCTTGAAGCTCTCCAACTCAAAGGCCTTTTGCATGCTAAGAAGCCAAGAAATCAAACTAACCAAAGAAACTTTGTTTACGAAGAAACTCCAGTAGTCCTAATAAAACCAGTAAAATCACCGGCTTCAATGAACCGGCCAGATGGAAGAATCATCAGCAATTCGCCTCCTTCAAGTTTTAGACAGAGACCTGGTGTTCGTCGAGATCCATACTACTCCGCTGAGACATTGCCTGGTATGAGCCCCAGGCGCGAGGGACCGGAGATTGAAAGGAATGTGAGGGGCCAAGTCAGAGGTAAGAATACGAGTCCGCCAATGGCAAATGAGAATGGTGGTAGAAGTCCCAATAGAAGGAGACCTATGAGTGTTGAAACGCAGAGGAGAGTTAGTAATGATTCATTGGAGCAGAGGAGAGAGTCTCCGGTTCAGTCTCCTAAAATTAGTTCGAAGACGACAAATCGGTCACCAAGAAGAAAACCAACGGTTGAGATTTATCACAGAGATGATAAAGTGGCGGTCCCTGCTGAGGATGAATTATCCACCGTCTCTGAGAGTAGTCTCAGCACCTCTTCTCACGCAGATATAGAGGTGAATTTTCAGTATTTTTTTTAAATAATTAAGGGATTGATTTAATTTAATTTGTTGATTAATTTGTGCTAAATTTAAAAACATTAAGAATTTGCAGTTGCAGAGGTTGAAACTGGAGGATTATAACGAAGGAAGAAATCTCTTGGAGAGGTGTGATAAGCTGCTTCATAGCATAGCAGAGATAACTGCAAACGAGTTGCAACCTAGTCCAGTATCAGTGCTTGATTCCTCGTTTTACAAGGAGGAATCTTCTCCTTCACCTGTAATGAAACGGTGCGTTGATTTTAAAGGTAAGGGGACTCCCTGTCTCTGTCGCATTTTGTTCTAATTTTTTCTTGCTTGGTAAAAAAGTTCCAGAGGAAGCTTCAAAAGCTAGATTGGTGACGTAGTTTCTGATTCCTTACTTTAGGCCTGGAATTTTAGGCCAGTAGATCTAGGCCTGCTTGTAGTCAGCGTGGGAGTCCTCTGCTCCTCCTCTACAGTGCAGCAGTCAAGTAAGATCCATTAAAAACTTGCCATGTCAGTGGCTAATAAGATGCCTAAAATCTGGATATCGAATAGATGACGTGGGTTGGTTTAATGGGCGCCTTAGCTACTGTTTGATAACATGGTAAGCTGTGCTATATTATTGTTACGGGTAGCAACCTAAAACCAGGTGATGGGGCCGGTTGGTTCATGTAAAAACGACGTAGGAGCTTGCAAAATGTAACACGCACCGGTTGTGTAATCACGTGGGAAGATGGGAGAACTTAAAGTTAAAAAGTGATGATGATCATCGGATGCGAGAAAACGACTGCGTATCTTGGACAGTCCTTGTTGAAGATTGTTAAATGCCAGAGTAACTCAGTAACTGTGACGTGTAACATGCTGCAAAATTAAGTGTCGAAGAGGTACTCCTGCTGCAAAATTACTGGAATAAGAAAGAAAAAAATATATCCCCCATCCCCGTACTCTTCTTTTTCTCTAATGCTTCATGCTTGTCTTGGTTACTTTTAATAATGGCCTACTGTGTTAAACACAGTGCCCTGCCTTCCTGTTATAGAGAGCTAGCGCAGTGGGTGTTTGTGGATGTGGATTTCCTTATTTTTATGACCAGTTGCTCTCTCTGTCAGTTCTATTAAGACTTTGTTGCTATCATGGTCCGTACTGACATGGACACTGTTTACCTTGTGTTAAAAGTAGAGGAACATTTTAATGGGAACAGTGCTGCCTATGAATAATGATGTTGTTCTGTTAATTTATCGTGACTCTGGACATCGATGTCTTGTAACACTTTTGATTTTTCCGATCAATTGGCAGAGCTAGAGGATGATATGTGGAGCACAGCAATCTCTCATCCCGAGTCAAATTCAGACGACTGGGACTTTATTTACATTTCTGATATCCTCCGAGCTTCAAATTATTTGCCCGAAGACTCAGATATATTCCAGTTTCTAGAGAGGCAGCGGCATCTCAAAGGAAAGGACACTTCCCAGGTGTCAGCACTGCAAAGAAAGCTTGTTTTTGACACAATCACGGAAATTCTGAATCGAAAGAGACATTTGCCTCCTTGGAAGGGAGGACAGATTTCGTTGCAACAAGTTTGGTCAGAGTTTCAAAGAATTAGGGAGAGAGACGCATCGGATGACTTGGTTGAGGTGATCTGTGGTATGCTTAGAAAGGACCTCGCAGGTGATACTATTACTGGATGGGGAGACTGCCCAATTGAGATGTCTGAAGCTGTTTTAGATATCGAGAGGCTGATATTCAAGGATTTAATTGGGGAAACCATCCGAGATCTCGCTGCCTTTTGCCGGAAGGGGAAATGCAATCAAGTAGTCGCCGTGCCTAGAAGGAAGTTGTTATTCTAAAATTGAAAGAACAAAAAAATAAAGTGGCCTTGGTTTCTTTTTTTCCTTTTTTGGTTTTTTTTTTTTTTTTTTTTTGAGGGGGGCGGGATTTTTAGTTTAATTCACCAGAAAACCAGGGAAATCTAACGTTCAGTTTTGCAAATTGTAAAGAGAATTGGGGGGCGAGCTACGAATGAAAATGTTAAATTTGGTGTGGGTAAGCTTTCAAGCACGCATTATGTTTGGTATTTTAAGATATTGGTAAGTTAAAAAGTGCAATTATTTTACCACTAAAGCATAGTTAAGTGCACAAGTCTTCTCTACTAAGCAATGAATAATCATTCCACCTGCTGCTCTGAAATTATAGTCAGAAGTGTTCATTTCAATGACGACTGCGCTAGAGGGTGTTGGTTGGTGGTCATCATATTTATAACGTCCACCGACCACCGTGAGCTCAAATTTTCAAGAGAGACTCGCAAGTGTTTTACTGTTAGATAGTCCCTTCTTTGGATCACAAATGTTCATATGATGTAACGAGAATCCTCGGAAATGTATGTTCTAGGTGGTCGGGAAAATGGATTTATACAGGAGAGGGAAAATGGACAGAATCCCTCCTACAACAGGTAATTGTTACTTAAACTAGAGGAGTAACTCTGAACTGCCTCACTCTTTAATTGCACTTTTTCCCTCTTAATGCAAGATGCAGAAGATAAGGGACTGCCAAAATGTCTCACTGACCAGCAAGTAGCATGGGCAAGGGCTTGGAGTGACAAATGACTGAGCTGTGGCAAACCGTCCAGGGTAATCCATGAGCTGACTAGTGGAAGTGCTGTCAATTTAGATTTGGTTTGACTGGTTGGTTACCTGAAGTTTTCCAAATCTTTGCTTGGAGCTGGCTATAATTTCCTGTTTCTTCACATTTTACTCGCCGGAGCTGCAGGAGATTTAACCGCGCGCTTCCATTATTTGCTTGTTTGCAATCTTAAAGAACTTGGTCGACGCTCGTAATTTTTCAACTTACAGAAGCAAAATTTCTCTATTTATCATAAGATTCCAAGAACAATCCTTTTGTGCTGAAAAATATTACAAGAAGAACTCGAGTAGGAGGGATTATGACCCAGGGACCCTTTGGCCCCGGTTATATAATACCATAGGCAGAGAGAATTTAAAGCTTGTCTTCAAAAGTACCGATAGAAAGCTGCTTAATGGCTAATGCATTAACTAAATAAAAGACACCTAGGTTTCTTAGACACGACTACTTCTCCTTCTCCCGCATCATAAGCATGCCATGTGCTGATTTTTAATGTTTTTCGAAGATCCAGAAAAACCTGTTCTTGTCTCATCTTTCCGGCAATTAATTAGTCCTTAGTCCATGGAGCTTGGCCCTCAGAAATTCATGGGTACTGCTCGCTATAGTTCGCGCTTGAACAATCACACCAATCCAACCAAATCATGGGTTTCTTGGGTCCTTCTGTAGGGCTTATCCGGCCGCTTAGCTTCCTGCTGTGATTAAATGAAATGGTTTGTGGTTGGTACATTATTCAAACCAGTCATAACACCTATAAGTATAACCATTTGATGCAGGCTGCGTATCTTTTCTGTTAGTTTTTGTGTTTGTAGTGAAACAAATATAATAAAATGTTTGCTAACAAATTAGATTATATTTTATGTCGTGGGATCTATTAAAAAAATAAGTTTGAAATATAATTTTTATGCAGCAATTTTTATATTTTTTTTAACTGTGTTTCGTGAAAATTTCTAAAACCCTGTTTATTTTAGCGTTTTAAAACGCTTTTGAAAAAAATTAAATTAAATTTTATTTTTATTTTTACTTTAAATTAATATTATTTTTTTAGTATTTTCAGATTATTTTGATGCGCTGATATTAAAAATAATTTTTTTTAAAAAAATATTATTTTAATGCATTTTCAAATAAAAAACACTTTAAAAAATAACCGTAACCATACTTTCAATACAACAACCAAATATTTTATATATTTTTTGTTGTTACATATAAACTTTAATTATAATTTTTATCAAATATATATCTAAATCCAACTAATTACAACTAATTACTTTTTAAAAAAAAAATTACAATCATAAAACCTATCTAAAAAAACAAACAGGTAGTCGGACATTGACACCGTTGTTGATGCATACCTTATAGGGTTTTACCTTACCAGTCTGATAAGTGTACAAGGAATTTTTCACGAACCAGGGTCATTTAGCCACAGCCCCTGACGGACGACAAGAGCCAAGCATATCTTGAACGGTTGGGCTAATTCATCCACATTTATCCCCACCAACTATAAGGACAAGGCATGCCTATATTAAATGCATTGTGTTTCCAAGACCATCTTGCAGATCAGAAAATTCCAATGATATCACATTTACTTTCAATAGTAATTTGTCACTTTTTTTTTTGGGGTTGCCGTCAAAGCACACGTCGGTTAAAATACAATATTGTTTTTGAAATTATTTTATATATATATTTTTATTATTTTGATGTATTGATGTAAAAATAAAAAATATTTATTATTTTAATATATTTTTAAATAAAAATACTTTTTTAAAAATTACTATTACACTTTTAAACTCCCCCGGAACCAAGCAGCGAAGGAATCAACATGTTAAACCTTCTTTTTATCGTATATTTTTGCTTTTTATTACTTTTTTTCCCCCTCCAAAATGCCAGTAATGTGTAGACTTGTTGTCCAGTCGATGAAAGCAAAGATACAAATGCAGTGTGGGGTTATAAAGCGATAGGCACCTCAACACGCTGCCCTCTTTAGTTGTGGGCCTCGATCCCTTCTTCCACATCACTTTTCCATTACAGGCCTGGTGGCCCATATGTCCCAGTTGGCTGGTCCCTCTTCGTTATTTGTCCAGACCACTTTCTCCTCTCACTCGCAGATATTAACGGGTAGTCCTACGTAACCAGGGCTTCATTTTTTTTGCCACTTTTCCTTTTTTCCGCCCCTTCTAAGTAGAAATCTGCGGTACCAAGAAGAAGCTATGACCGTGAATCTCTAAACATGGGAAAGTTGGGGTCCCTGTCATCCAAATTGTGCACAAGCTTATCCATTTATACGTTGAAAGATGCTAATGGTGCACCGGCATGGGCACATGCGACTGCTATGGACTTGACGTTAGTTTGAGAACTAGAGGTACATGTGTTCTGGGGCAGCACGCAGGTGATTGGTTTCATGAACTTAGACTGCAAAAGAAGTCTTAGATCTTGTCTTAATCCGTACAGTGACTGGCTTTCTTTGCCACCTCTATGGGGCCTCTGCATGTGACAATCTCACTGGGAATTGCCGGAGTATTATTTGCCAAGCTAAAGCTCAAGGATATATGTACGTGGAGTTCAAGTATGATTGGATACTTTAGGGCACCGGAGATTTTAACCAAAGGGCAAACAATGGCAGCTAACGTTTTTCTTTGATCAACGATGGATGCGTACCATCTCTTGTTTGCAGACGGTCTTTATTGCGAAGAAAGGATGGACAGATCAATTCTATCAAACTTTTATTTATTTATTTATTTTTATCGCTATCTGTCTTACAACTTGCAATTTACTCTACTCTTGAACTGTGCAAGACACTAATTAAGAGCTACAGACAAACATTATTCTCGTAATAAATGAGAATGATGTCCTGCTTTAGTAGGAAGCAAGTGCTCTTTCACAAACGACAATCCTTGCTTACAACCCTAATCCTCCCATCCCTCGTGCCAAGAATCACAGCAAGCGGTGTTTTTCCTATTTCGAATTGGAGATGGTTTCTTAGTCACCCATGCCCGGTTTTTTTTTCTCTATTATTTTTTTTATTAATTATAAATATTTAAATCAGTTTATATACATTTTAATTAATTAATTTTTCAAGATCTTAAAATTAATTATATGGGTTGGGTTAGTTGCGGGGTGTAGAAATCTACCTTTGTCTAATACCTTAAATGTTGAGAAACTCAAGCAGGAGTGTTGGAACTTATAATGTGGTGTTTGTTTATGCGGTTGAATATGTTTTTTGAAAATTTATAAATTTTTTTGTGTTAAATTGATTTTTTTGTTGTTTTCATATTACTTTAATATATTGGTGTTAAAAATGAATTTTAAAAAATAAAAAAATATATTGTTTTAATACATTTCTAAATCAAAAAAATACTTTAAAAAACAATTATAACATATACTAAAATTGCTCAGTGTTTCACTGTGGACTGCACAGTAAAACGTTGAGCTGTATTCTTTTTTTTTTTAGCTTTTTTTAATTTTTTCCTTTTTATTTATTTATTTTTTTGTTTGTATGCCTTTATTGGTTTTTTTTTTGTTTTTTTTTCTTTTAATGAATTTTTTTGTTTAATTTAATTTATTAATGTTAAATTTTTTTTATTTAGTTATCAGACTTTCATGACATGGATCCCCGGTTTGACAAGTTAACATGGTTTGACGAGTTAACTTGGATTATTTTTTTTTGCTTTTTTTCTTTTTAATTAATTTTTTCGTTTAGTTTAGTTTGTTAATGTCAAATTTATTTCTATTTCATTATCAAACTTTCATGACACGTATCTCGGGCTTAAAGAGTTAACCCAGTTAATTCGGGGTTAACTTGTCAATTTTTTTTTCTATTTAGTTATCAAACTTTCATAATACGAATCCCATGTTTGACGGGTTAACCTGGTTTGAAGGGTTAACCCAGTTAACTCAGATTTTTTTCTTTTTTTTCATCCTGTTAGTTTTTTTCGTTTTAATTAATCTATTTAATTATTATACTTTTATGACACGACCTTGCAGCCAGACCTACATCTAAGGCTTTTGGGTCAGGTGTTACAGTCAGACTAAATTAAACTTGAGTCATGTAAGTTTAATATTAAATTACTTTTAGGTCAAGCGTTGCAGCTAAACTAAAGGTTTTTAGATATATCTTTTGCAGAAAGACCTAACACTTTTAGATCTTAGTCTTTTTTGATATTTTTTACGCAAGAAAGAAAAATTAACTTGTAGTGTATGTCTTTATTTTTATATTTTTTTTAAGCCTTTTATTGTGGATTGCACAATGCAGTCTACAGTGAAAAAGATGATGCATTTAGTTTTTTTTTTTTTTGTCTTTTTTTAAAAAAAATTAATTTATTTTCTTAATATTAATTTTTTTTTGTTTAATTATCAAACTTTCATGACACGGATCCCAGGTTTGACGGGTTAACCCAATTGATTCAGATTTGTTTTTCTTTTTCTTCATTAGTTTTTTTGTTCCTATAGGTTTGTTTTCTCTTTGCTTTTTCCTTTTTAATTATGTTTTTTTTAATCTAGTTCATTAATATTAAATATTTTTTGTATTTAGTTATCACACTTTCATGACACGAATCTCATGCTTGATGGGTTAGCCTGATTTGGCAGGTTAACCTAGTTGATTCAGATTTTTTTTTTCATTAGTTTTGTTCTTTCAATTTTATATTTTAATATCGTATGCAATCCATAGTGAAAAGATTGATATCTTTAGTTTCTTTTCTTTTTTTCTTTTTTTTCTTCTTTTTATGCCTTTCACTATGGACTGCACAATGCAGTTTACGGTGAAAAGACTGATGCATTCCTTTTCTTTTTTAATTAATTTTTTTATTTAATTTGTTGATATTAATTTTTTTTCTATTTAGTTATTAGACTTTCATGACACAGATCTCAGATTTGACGGGTTAACTCGGTTAATTTAGATTTGTTTTCTTTTTCTTTATTAGTTTTTTTCTTCTTTTATTTTTTCTTTTTATTTCAATTTTTTTTATTTAATTTAGTTCATCAATATTGATTTTTTTATATATATATTTAGTTATTGGCTGATGTCTTTAGTTTTTCTTTTTCTTTTTTTCTTTTTGCTTTCTTGCTATTTTTATGCCTTTAATTATGGAATGCACAATGCAATCCACAGTGACAAGACTGATGCCTTCTGTTTGTTTTTTTCCTTTTTAATTAATTTTTTCCGTTTAATTTAGTTTGTTAATGTTTGATTTTTTTTCTATA
Organism: Populus tomentosa; assembly: GCA_018804465.1. Taxonomy (NCBI): domain Eukaryota; kingdom Viridiplantae; phylum Streptophyta; class Magnoliopsida; order Malpighiales; family Salicaceae; genus Populus; species Populus tomentosa. The sequence continues at coordinate 17,518,244 of CM031977.1, forward strand.
TAGTTATCAAACTTTAATAACACGGATCCCAGGTTTGTCGGGTTAGCCTAGTTAATTCCGGGGTAACCTATCAATTTTTTTTTTCTATTTAGTTATCAAACTTTCACGATACGAATCCAGGGTTTGACAGGTTAACCTGATTTGAAGGGTTAACCTAGTTAACTCAGATTTTTTTTCTTTTTCTTCATTAGTTTTTTTTCTTCTTATTGGTTTTTTTTCTTTATTTTTTTAATTAATTTATTTAATTATCACACTTTTACAACATCACCTTACAGCCAGACCCATATCCAAAACTATTAGGTATAGTATTGTAGCCAGACCCACATAGACTTGGGTCATGCAAATTTAATGTTTTTATTAATATTATAAATATTACTATTGGGTCACGCGTTGCAACCACACCCAAGACTCTTGAGTATGGCTTTACAAAAAGACGTAACACTTTTAGATCTTAGCTTTTTTTTATATATGTTTTACGCAAAAAAATTGACCTGCAGCATCGCGCGGGTCATGTAACTAGTCTAATAAACTAAAACTGGTCAGCCTTGCACTATGACAATCCACAGTGAAACGCTTAGTTGTCTCTTTTTTTTATTTATATTTAAGCAGTTTTTTTTCTTCATTTTTTTTATGCCTTTCATTTTTTTTTGCTTCTTTTGTTTTTTGGATTTTTAAGCTATATTTTTTTAATTTTTTTTTTCTTTTTATGCCTTTCACTTTTTGTTTTTTTTTTTTGCTTCTTTCTTTGTTTTTTTTTTCTTTTAATAAATTTTGTTTTGTTTAATTTAGTTTTTTAATGCTAACTTTTTTTATTTAGTTATCAGATTTTTATGACACTGATCCCGGGTTTAACAAGTTAACTTGGTTTAACGAGTTAACCTTGATTTTTTTTCTTTTTTTCTTTTTAATTAATTTTTTTGGTTTACTTTAGTTTGTTAGTGTTAAATTTCTTTTAATTTAGTTATCAAATTTTCATGACACATATCATAAGGTTCACGGGTTAACCTGTCCATTTTTTTTTGTTTTTTTTTTCTTTTGTTAATGTTAAATTTTTTTTATTTAGTTATCAGACTTTCATGATACGGATCCCGGGTTTAACAGGTGAATCTAGTTTCACGAGTTAACATGGAGTTTTTTTAAAACTTTTTTTAATTAATTTTTTTCATTTAGCTTAATTTGTTAATGTTAAATTTCTTTTTATTTAGTTATCAGACTTTCATGACTTATAACCCAAGTTTGACAAGTTAACCTGGTTTTTACAGGTTAACTCAGTTAATTCTGGGTTAACCCGTCTTTTTTTTTTCTTTTGTTAATGTTAATTTTTTTATTTAGTTATCAGACTTTTATGACACGGATCCCGGGTTTAATGGGTTAACCTGATTTGACAAGGTAACCCGGAGTGTTTTTTTTGCTTTTTTTTCTTTTTAATTAATTTTTTTTGTTTAGTTTAGTTTGTTAGTGTTAAATTTCTTTCTATTTAGTTATCAAACTTTCATGACACATATCTCAGGTTTGAGGGGTTAACCGAGTTAATTCTGGTTTAACCAGTCAATTTTCTTTTTCTATTTAGTTATCAAACTTTCATGACATGAATCCCAGATTTTATGGGTTAACCTGGTTTGAAGGGTTAACCCAGTTAATTCAGATTTTTTTTCTTTTTCTTCGTTAATTTTTTTCTTCATGTTGGTTTTTTTCTTTTTAATTAATCTATTTAATTATTATATTTTTATGATACGATCTTGCAACCAGACCCACATCTAAGGCTCTTGGATTCGGTGTTGCAGTCACACTCACTTAAACTTGAGTCATGTAAGTTTAATATTATAATTAATATTTTAAATATTACTCTTGGGTCAAGCGTTATAGTTAGACCCAAGACTTTTGGGTATATCTTTGCAGAAAGACCTAACACTTTTAAATCTTAGTCTTTTTTATATTTTTTATGCAAGGAAAAAAAAATTAACCTGTTGGTATGCCTTTGTTTTTTTTTTTTTTAAGCCTTTTATTGTGGATTGTATAGTGCAATACAAAGTGAAAAGGCCGATGCCTTTAGTTTTTTTCTTTTGGCTTTTTTCTTTGTTTTTTTGTTTTTTAATTTACTTTCTTAATATTAAATTTTTTCTATTTAATTATCAGAATTTGATGACTCGGATCCCAGATTTGACGGGTTAACCCAGTTGATTTATTTTTTTTTTCTTCCCGTGGGTTTTTTTCTCTTTGTTTTTTCCTTTTTATTTAATCTTTTTTATAATTTAGTTCATTAATATTAAATCATTTTTAGATATTTAGTTATCACACTTTCATAGCACAGATCTAGGTTTAATGGGTTAACTTGATTTGGCAGGTTAACCCAGTTGATTCATGTTATTTTTTTGATTAGTTTTTTTTTTCAAATTCATCTTTTAATATTGTATGCAGTCCACAATGAAAATGCTGATGCCTTTAGTTTTTTCTTTTTATGCCTTTCACTGTGTACTCCACAGTGGAGTCCATGGTGAAAAAGCTGATGCTTTCTTTTTGTTTCTTTTCAATTAATTTTTTTAAAATTTATTTTATTGATATTAAATTTTGTTTCTATTTAGTTATTAGACTTTCATGACACAGATTTCAGGATTGACGGGTTAAACTAGTTAATTTAGATTTTTTTTCCTTTTTCTTCATATAAGTTTTTTTTTCCTTTTCTTTTTAATTAATATTTCTTTGTTTAAATTAGTTCATTAATATTATTTTTTTCTATTTAGTTATCAATTGATGCCTTTAGTTTTTTTTTCTTTTTGTTTTTTTTCTGTTTTTATGCCATTGACTATGGACTGCACAATGCAGTCCAGAGTGAAAAGACTGATGCTCTTTGTTTGTTTTTGTTTTTTTACTTTTCAATTATTTTTTTTATTTTAATTTGGTTTGTTTATGTTAAATTTTTTTCTATTTAGTTATAAGACTTTCATGACACAAATCTCATATTTGATGGGTTAGCTCAGTTAATTCAGATTTTTTTTCTTTTTTTTTTATTAGTTTTTTTCTCCGTATAGGTTTTTTCTTCTTCGTTTTTCCCTTTTTAATTAAATTTTTTTAATTTAGTTTGTTGATATTAAAATTCTTTCTATTTAGTTATCAAACTTTCATAACATGGATCTCAGGTTTGACGGGTTACCCAGTTAATTTAGATTTTTTTTTCTTTTTCTTCATTATTTTTTTCTTCCTATAGGTTTTTTTCTTTTAACCCATTTAGTTTTTTTCTTTTTAATTATTTTTTTTGTTTATTTTAGTTTGTTAATGTTATTTTTTTTATTTAGTTATCAAACTTTCACGACACGAATCCAATGTTTGACGGGTTAACCTGGTTTGAAGGGTTAACTCAGCTAATTCAAATTTTTTTTTCTTTTTCTTCATTAGTTATTTTCTTCATGTTGGTTTTTTTTCTATGTTTTTTTCTTTTTACTTTATCTATTTAATTATCACACTTTTATGATACAACCTTGTAACCAAACCTACATCAAAAGTTACTGAGTCTGGTATTACAGTCAAACCCACTTAAACTTGGGTCATACAAGTTTAATATTATTATTAATATTATAAATATTACTTTTGGATCAAGTGTTGCAGCCAAACTGAAGACTCTTGAGTATACTTTTACAGAAAGACCTAACACTTTTAATTTTTAATTTTTTATATATATATATAAAAAAATATATTCCACGACTTCGCATGGTCATGTAACCATTATCTAAATTTTATCACACACTTCTTACTAAATTTTCTATTAGCTACTTGGCATTTAACCATTAGCCCAAAACCCCAACCCATTTACTAAGCCCATACGAAGCCCCTCACTCAAGCAATATAATCGGGCCAACGGAAGCCCACGATTAGAAGCCCTTTCTAAAGGAGCGATGACAATTTCTCTCCAGCCAGAGCCTATTTGTTTGGAAATTGGAACTGAACAGATCAATGAAGGCACATGACATGATACGCTAATACAAGGAAATCACAGTGCCGATTCTACTTAAGAATCTTGTACAACGACGATCATTTAGTAACGGTTTTTGCTACAAATCTCAAAATCGGATCTCCAAGTTCCTTCATTTGAGCTCTCTTTGCTCATTCGTGCTGCAATGAATGGTACCTTCTCGTTTTCTTGTATATGTTTTTGGTTGATTGTCAGTTTTTTTAATCCGTTTTGTGATTATTTTCGTTCGCTTGGCTTGGCCTTTGATTACTGATGTAGCTCAGCGTTAAGATTATTTACTGAAACTGAATTTTTTTTTCACGATTTCATGGGTTGAAAATTATGCTGTTTTGAAGGACATTTGGCATCAGTTTTCTGATGCTTTTACTCCATAATCACACTCCAAAGACTTGAAATCAATCAATTAATTATGCCTAGTTGATACAGATGTAAGCAATTAGCTATAATTGAGTGCAATTATGCTGTGCAAGACTGTGGAACTCACTGTTTAGGACCCCTTTTGTTTGTGGATTGGATGTTGAAGGTGGAAGTCCTGCTCCACCAATGTCTGAAGTAGAAGAAAATATTAGACTTGTGTGCTTTACTTCAATTTTATGGATTCTTAGTTTCGTTTAGTTTTTGGCATTTTATGGATTCTTAGCTTCGTTTAGTTTTTGGCAGCTTTGTTTAGGTTGATAAGATATCGAGGTGACAAAAAACCTCTGTCCATGGTCGTGAAGTTTTGGCAAGAATAGGCATGGTGATGAAATTCTTGCTATTGCCAACATCGCCCAGGTATTCTTCCCTCTTTATCCTTTTAAATTTGTGATGCTTCTCTACGCATTTTCCATTGTGCCTATTGTTTAGATCCAAACGCAGTCTTTGTGGAATGAAATGATACCTCTTTCAAGGTTGGCCCCAGGTGTGCCCTGTCTCTCCACTGATTCTCATATTTGAACACTTGCAAAGAGATTATTATAAGGGTATCCACTTTCAGCTAAATTTTTTATAATGGGTGGCAGTAGTCAGTCACTCTCTCAACAAGACAGAAAAGACAGCAGAAAAATCTTTAGTTTGATCATTTGACAGAGCGTAAAAGGTGGGAAACAAACTTGGTCCACCCTGCTGATTCTAAACCCTACAATAAATCCTTGGTCAAAGCACTTTTCATAATAAAAGGTTAATTGGCTTTGCTATGAGCATGATTAAGAAAGTAGGGGTTTAGCACCTAGTCCAAGCCTCACCAAACGTTGTGATGAAATCAGCGTGGTGGTAATTCTATTTAGAGGGGAGGAACAGTGTTTTAACGTTTTATCAATCTGTTGAGGATCTGTCTTATCAAAACTGTGACCTTAGTGTTTGGCTTCATTTAAATGGTGCCCAACATGATGGTTTCATCTGAATGAAGGAGGTGAAAAGAGAGTTGATGCTAATAGCCGCTTTGATTTTGAATGACCTTTCATGTTTAGTATATGATGCAAGCATTTATATCAGAGGTAATCATGATTTGCTACCAGCTCTTCAATTTTTCAAACATTCTTGTCTCAGGTATGTGTGACCATTATTAGTGAGTTTCATACAAATCCACAAATATTCCTTCCCCATCGATACCACAACATCTGAGTTGCTTGTTATAGCAGCAAGTTCCATTTATGACTGGCATCCATTACTGATCTCCAAAAAAGGAAAAACAAAAACTATGGAATTATCTTGGAGTCATGACTAGTAGAGTATCATTTCTACCCAAAGCCATCCTGGGTTTGAGTTCTTGGGCCCTATGACATCTATCATAAATTGACCAAAAAGGAAAAAAGAAATTTATCAGACCTTTTCAATAAGGTAAGTTACACATTTGCGTAGTTCAATGTATGGTTAATCATCATATTTTTGTATTTACTGCGATAGCACTGTGAAATCTAAATCACCCTAGTTATAGGCCAACAATTATATAACTCCAAGGACTGCATGAAAATTCTTGAAGAAACAGAGCAAAACTACAGTAGATACAATATTACCGTTTCTGTACCAGTGCTGAACAAGTTGTCTCTCATTTCTTAAGTGGTATATTGAATAAGTAAAAAATCATTACAATATTGTGACTTAGTACAAGTGGTCATGAACTTCTGAATTGTATACAGTATGAAAGAAATATCTCTCAATTAGTTGTCAGGATAAAAGGTTCATATTGTAAAACGAACTCCTCCTTCCTTGTGTCTTCATGTTAACTTGAGCATTTCATAATGTGCTTTCGGTTTGCTTTACCTGCAAAATACACAAGGATTGTGTGAGTGTGAAACGACTTTCCTTTTTTATTCTCTGAACTTTGATATTATTGTTCTCAATTAGTAGACTGCCTTTTAGAACACTCAAAAGTTCTTCTGGTCCACATATGGCCAATCTGCTGCCAGATTGGATGTGTTTGTTTTGTTCATTAAGCCAAAACATATGGTGGAATCAAGGATGCACGAGCATGTGCTTATGCGAGGGTGACTTGAATTATTACATAGTTTATAGCATGGCTGTTTGAATGCTGGATCTTCAGTTATTGCCGGAGGCTCCTGACCAAATATCATCTCACAGCTCATATCATCAAAATCTACAAAATCGGACAGCAAACCATTAGTAACTTAGCTGCAGTAGACAGATCCCCTTCATTTAAATCATCGTGTGTTGATTGCAAAATTTTAACAGTGGTGGCCCTGCACTCAGCTAATGATTGGCACGTGGGAATGTGACTAACGTTCAACTTAGGTGCTTGTTGTCATGATATATGGGAGCAGGTTAAGGATCATGATTGGTTTCATGGGAAACAGGTGAAAATTAGCGGATTGTATTGAATTTGGACGACTTGGTGGCACCAATCATGGAATCATATATTTTTAATTAATGTTCACTAATTCAGGTAATTTTGACTTGATATATTAGCAGTATTCTTCTATATGCTGAAATTCACACCTTAGATTGGATGGGTTTACTTGCAGTTTTGCACCCTTAGTGGTTATGCTTGGGCCCCCCTTGGGGCCCTCCATTGACATGATGAGCATGGCTTCCACATTCTCTAGTGCAGGTACTATTACTCCTTGAAGTGTATCCCTTTTTATTTTGTTCCTTTTCAATTGCCATGAGAGGAGAAATGGAAAAATCGTTGTTCTATTGGCAACTTTCTATTCCAATGTTCTGCACATTATACGCCCTTTGCAGTGCAAAACAAAATTTGAGTATTGATTTCTTATGCAGTGGTGTTCTGTGTTAGTCCTTTCTTTCTTTTTGCCCTCAAATGCCGTCTCTTATGATTGTGCCACATACAGTGATTTGGTTCTTATGCCTGTGTGGCCATGCATATAGTTGCTGAATGAGAATACTTACTAGGAACCATGTCAACTGGCATTCCAAGGGAGTGCTTGATAAATGTTTGACTCGGAATCTTACACAGATTGGTACACATCCCAACACAGTTTGTCTCCTCTAAAAACCTGCAAGGTGTAGGATTGACGGCTAAGATACCAAGTGCAATAAAAACTTTAATGATGATTTGAAAATGATGATGATTATTGCCATTATGATGGTCATGATGGAAATGGAGAAGGAGAGAGCCTTGAAGCATCAAATTTATTGGAGCAGATTGATTTACCGAGGAAAGTGTCTTAGGCTGGTGACATGTATGGGATAGTGGGACCCCCGCAGGTTATAATAATTATGGTTGGAATTGCAGGGAAGTTATTTTACCTGCACTTTTTTATGTGGACTACATTCTTTTCCTTTTTTCCGTTGAACTCAGACTCCCGCACCTTGTTTTGTAAAATCCATGAAATCACTCTAGTTAGGGTATAATCACATTTTAATAGAAATATATTAATTCGCAAAATGCTTTGTGGGGTGTGTGCGCTTGTGCTTTATTGAGTGATTAATCTGCAAAATGTTCCCATAATTGTGGACATCAATGATTGTCATGACCTAACGTAGAGCTAGCTATTGAGAGGAATTTTGGGTCAGAAAAATATCAAACCAAGCACAAGGGAGAACAAATATGAGTAAACAGATTCAGTATAGATGAATTTAAATGGAAATGTGAATATTGAATGAATAGCCCGACCTTTAGGGTTAGGATTTTGACAGCATATTCAATATATTTTTGTCCTAGGAAGCTTAGATGATGTTGAACATATAATCAATCTAATTATTTTAAAAAATAATTGTTTATTTACGAATTACGATTTTAAATATTGGGTTGCTGAAGCTTGATTAATTAAAACAATCTAGAAGTAATTACTTTTAAATTTGATTAATCAATTATTTGAACGAGTATTTCTTGTTACACGATGAGGGTGGTGCTATGGACACATTTATAAGTCCTTTCACATAAGAATTAATAGTATAAAACTTTTATATATTACATAAAACAGTTTTTATGCATTTATTATCCTACGTCAAGCGATTTAGTAGCACTTGCATTCGTCTAGAATTGCCAAATGTATAATTTGTTCAATCATGGCGGTGCTCTGCCGAACAAATTATTATGTAATCAAAGACTTGCTATAACCCGGCTATGTTGTAATTTAAGTTTGGGGCAATATCTGTAAATAATGCTTTGTATTACTTTCATAAATTAAGTTATTTTTAATTTTTAACTTAAAAAAGGTATAAGTATATTTGGTTGGAAATAACTTTTGATTTAATTTAAAATTTATTACAAAATTAATTTAAAATTTTGATCTAATCAGAAGTTGAAATTTTTAATTTTTAACTTATAAATTATAACTTGCACTATATTCCTTATTAAAAAAAATTGCTTTGAGTGATTTTTACTAAGCATATTTCTATTTAAAGTTATTTTTTATCAGAAGTTATTTATGAAAATAATTTTTCAACTATGAATCATAATTCAAAAGCCATGCTAAAGGCACTCTTAAAAATGTGGTTTCAACTCTTGTATTTGATAACTGAACTGTTTTTCTTTTAATTAGTTACTTGTAGGTTAGATGCATTAATTTTGTATTGAGCACTAATTTTCTTTTAATATGCACCTCCCATGTTGATTTACAACTTAGGAAATTAAATTGTAAATCCAGACTACCGTATAATTTCTCGCATGGAAAATGAAATTAGGAGTCACAACGTGCGAGTTAATTTTTCTCCTAGTTGAAGAAAAGCCATATCTGGGGGAGGCTAATTCTCCATTATTCAAGTTTTTATTTATTTCCGGGTGGACTTAATACTCAATTTTCAGGATGCAATGCCAAACTATTCCTTACTGGCTTTGTTCTGCTACTGGCATGGTTTTTCCCCAAGGGAAAGGATCCTAGGCCCCCTAACCTCCCGGATCACACCCCTCGGGTTTCAGATGTGAAGGAAAAAAAAACAAAAAACAAAGCAAGCATGCCCATAACTATAGTTAAGAAAACAAATTGAAAGCTTTAATTGGAGTAATGTTAAAGCACATGTAAAAGCAACAAATCATGTTTGTTTCTATATCTTTAAAGTGTTTATTTTTTAAAATAAAATTTTCTTATTTTTTCTTTATTTTTAATTAATTTTTTTAATATTTTCATATTGTTCTAAGTGCTTATATTAAATATAAATTTTTAAAAATAAAAAAAAAAATATTATTTCAAAAAAAATATATTTTAAAAATTAATCACTATAACAACATAAAAAAACAAAATTTCTTACCTCGCTGGGTCCGACTAGCCAAGCAAAGAACAAGGTTGTGAAGGCCGCAAAGTATTCTCTTTTAAACGTGGACTCTGGTAGCATTATCTTTATCTGCCACAAATCGAAACATCAACGCTGATTCATTATAATATTGCAGCATGCTATGAACAATTTAGGAATTACACCTCACATGACATAGATCAGTAGAAAAATTATTTAAGAGTTCCACATAATCTAAAAAATAATTTTTGCTTTTATTTTGTTTTCTCCAAACAAACCGTCTTGTAGTGACTCTTGAGTGCCTGTCTCAAACAATCCAGAATCAATTCTACATGAGGGATAGAAGGAATTAGAGGAAATGTTATCTTCTTTTGATAAATTATGCAAAGAAGATGAAAAGGATGGATCATAATACATGTGTAGCAGCTTAAAAATCCAGTCAGAATGCTTTATTTTGGCACATGGTTCCACTATAATTCACTCTATTCAACTTGTTCTCATAGTAATAAAGATGAGAATTTGGAAGGCCTAGGAGTTTCCATGCATTTCTCTATAGTATTTGTGCATGAAAACTAGAATAATTAATACTCTTACACAAAGGTAAAACCAGGAAGGAAAATATGGAACTTGCCATGTTCAAGATCAGTCTGGGGATGGCTCGATTAAGAGATTGAAGCACAAGCCCGTGTTGTTGAATTGGACTGAATTTCTGCCATGTATCTGTAGCTGTCTGCGCCAAGCTCTCATAACCTCTCTTGCTGTTTCTTAACCCTGCACATGTTTTCATGGTCTGATTTTCTATCCTCGAAAAGGAAATGAAGAAAAGTCCATGAATAATCAATATTAGAAGTTAACTAAACCTGTTGCATCTTGAAATTGCTGTGATAGATAGTTTATCGCTAGCTCGGCAAACCAGCTATCATTATAGATAGTCTTTTTCGTAAGTCCTGCTAACTTGTCTGTCCGATTTGAAGCTTTCCTTTTCTCTGTTACTCCAGTCATGTTATTATCCGGTGCTCTTGTAAGAACTGCAAGAATAGCAGGAGAGTGATATTTGATCTTACAACCACGCGGCTGTCGCGGCAGGGATGGAGTAGGACTTCTAGTTTGCCGAAGAAACCCTGCTTCCATGTCTCTGGTTGATCAGAAAGAGATAGTGAGGTTAAAGGGCCTAGACTTTGTATTGTTTCTTCGGATCTAGTTTATGGCAGAAGTGGAGCGTATGACAACAAAGAGAGCATACTTCGATACCATTTTAAACAACACTCCTGGTTAAGAAGATCCTGTAGTTTTTGTTTCAGGTTTTTTGGAATCTTGCAACCTTAATTTGTGTTATTGCATTTCTTGTTCACACTAACGCATATATATATATATATATATATATATATATATATATAGAGTACTCATGGCAAGTACAAGTGGACGTTTACTCGGTGCATTGATTATCGTCACCTTATTGAGTGATCAGCGTAGGTTCTTGTGGCAGCACCCTGTCTTTCATTCAACTTGCATCACATCAAGACATCATGGATCAAACAAAACAAAATCGAAAGAATCTTTCATTGGGAAGTTGCAAATTATGCTTTTATTTTTTCTTAAGGTAAACTGAGTACGTATCCTCATTGGACTAGGTTCATAAAACTTTAGACCAGAGCCAGAGATGTTTGGATCTCTTTGAAACCTGTGGTTTATGACCATTTCAGAAAGAAATTCGTGGTGAATGGAGAACGAACATGAGAATCCCGTGATCAAGTATTGCTCGGTAGCTTAAAAAACCTCTTTTTTAAAAAAAAAAGTACAGAGATTTCAGAAAGAAATGCAAGCCGGTGTCTGTTATTTTGGTTCATGTTAAGAATGTGACAGCTCCTGCCCGTGGGACAAGCATGAGTGCTGATTTTGGTTAGACACTGAGTTTGGACTTGGGACTCCTCTTTTATGCGTTATTAACATTATACCTTGCAAGATTATAGTAAGTTTAGCCCCTCCAAATTAAATTTTGTGTCAGGCTCCACCGCTGAGCCACCATTTAATATTTACTTGTTGTCTAGCTTAATCGAGACCATCTCACTATCAACTGACGATTGAGGATGTAAGAGGGCACGATCATGGATTTGGATTTGGATTTGGATCCCACCAGAGTGTAGAATAACATAAATTAATACACCAACCTCCATAGACCAAGATTGGATAAAGATCGAGTAACTGGTTATGGAGGAGGCTGCTGACGGTACAAATATGCTTGCTCAACAACAGTTTGTCTAGCATTTTTATAATGATAAACTAATAAAAGAAGATTTCCAAATCAGTCATCTCAGAAATCTAAAAATTTTACAGACAGTACATGAACAAACGAAACTGTGAGTCATTAAGGCGTGTATAGGTTATGGATCCCTGATCATTTTCAGAATCAGAATGTCGTTTTCCCGGAAAACACAACTTTCCTGAGCTGCCATGCCTCTTTTAGTAGCCACAAAGTAGTTTTTCCCGATGAAGTCGGTTCCCGCTATTGCATGACAGCATCGGGGGCTGCTAGCATGATGTATTCCTCCAAATTTCGAGATGAATGGAGGTGATCGATATTGTAGACTATTAAAGATAATTTTAATGCATCATGTCGATCATTGATCAATTTATGCTTCTAAAATCAGTACTTTTCGTTACTCTTTGAGCCTCAAGATTTTCTTTCTCGCCCAAAAGTGATTGTTTTTCATCTGAAAATTGTGTAAGAAGGTGATGGCCCTGAATTTACATCTTGATCACATGTTACATGACATACAACACAAGTTTCACGATCGAGACATACAAATTCAAAGCTCTATAATCATTCAAGACTTTAGCACGAGTCACCTTTTCCGCGTCTAGACACACCATGGGATCCATTTCTATATATGATCCAAGAAAGATGGCTCAACTTCCAAGAAGTCCTTGTTAACCCAATAGACTCACGGCACCCATCGTTGAACTTTGGGTTGAAGGCTAGCTATGATCTCTCAAAAAGTCAAGATGGAACCACGCAGCAACTACACCAACTGTTCACCTTCGAGGACATTCCACTTGTGTCAAATTTGATCTACTCACTTAGAACCATGACAAGATATACATGAGTTAAATGAAGGCACGTATCTCTCTGAGATCACTTTTATAGTCATCGTCAATAGTACACAGCTCGTGAAATTCATAATAACAGCTTTCGCATATACATGTTATCAGTTCTAGCACTTGTTGATAGTTTTCAAGTATATTAATAAGTATTCCCTTTGTTTGGACACCATATTAACGTTTAAAGCTATATGATCTCGAGATGAATCATCTTTAACCTTGCTTTCTTCCCTCTGATCTTACCAGATATATTTCTCACTACAATCATTTTCTTTAATTTGTTTAAGCAAGCACGCAACACTCATGAACACACAGCACTCTTTTAAGAATTTATTTCTCCTACATCAACGCTTACTTAACCTGTCCAAGTTCAGTCTTCTCAACTTTCAGTCCATCAATCAATCTCAGAAAGAATCTTATCTCAGTGGGATTTTCCGTAAAACCTCGTCAAAAAGTCAGTTCATGTGTTCCATGCTTAAGTGTATTATCAAGGAGCCTGTTCGAGCCACTCTCATGCGAAAAAGTCGGAGAGGGTCTAGGTGTGTTGGGCTGTGGGTAACCTATCGCAAGTGAGCCCATATGAAGCTGTGGAAATATGTTGCCCCGGGAAGAATGATCATTTGTAAGAGTAATTATTGTTTAATACCTGTTATTTAAGTAAAATAATTTGCTAACCCCTTTGTTTTAAAAAATTAATATCGACTCCCTTTATTCTTCTACTTGTTTGTAACTTGATTATTTTTTCTCTAGAATGTATTTTATTTCTAATTAAAATTTGCATTCTCACCTACTACATAAAATATTAAAAATGCATTTAAAAAGAGCAATTTAGAAACTTGTAAAAAAAAACAAAATCCAGCTTTAATCAAGGGACTAACTTACAATAGCGTGAAATTGACATGGCTAAATTATAATTACTCTTTGAAAAATGAGAATTATGCATTCTGAAATCTTTGTTCACCGTTTAAAATTGACAAGCTCGATAAATTCAAGTTTTCTTACATTGAATTTTTGTCAAATCTCTGCTCGCTAGCAGCACGAGTCCTTCGGCTACTTTCCTGCCATAAGGTCAGCCTCAACACAGCTGACATCAAGCTCTTCTTCGGCAGAAATTGTTTAGCATGCCCGACTTCATTGACCCAAAATGTTTTGCAAAATAGTCTCCCATCCACCCTCCATAGCTGGGCAAGTGAAGAACATGTGATGCATAGGACCTTGGATTAAATCGAACCAATCTACCATGTTTCCCTTCTCTGAAATAATCCAAAAACCTCTCTGCAATACCGCCCTTTAGATGAGCTTGCAAGAAACGTGATCATCGTTCTCTACACATCGGACAATAGCACCACAAATTGCATATTGAATTGCACCCATCTCGTCAGATGCAGCTGAAGGCCACTCCCAATCCACATTACAAATCACATCTGACACTTGCGGTTGTAGGCAAACCAGATTCATGGATAAGCCTTGGGATAAGTTCCCAGCAGAAGGACCTGGAGGGTACCGTTATACCACTACAGGAATGTGCTTGCAGCAGTTCCAATATTATGCTTCTTTTCGATTCGATCCTTGTTTAACTATCGTCTTTCTTATGGAAAGAGAGGAAACTTATATTGCAGGATAAGGCTATCTGACTTGCATTTTTAATGACCGTATGCTGCTTAGTGATTTTAGGACAACCAGTTGCATGTTTTCCTTTAATAATACTATACTATTTGTAAAATCAATCCAACCTTACTAATCGATTTCATAAATTATTCACGGATGCTAGTTCACAGTGCATTGTTTAACGACCTTACCCTCCACCTCAAAACTTGGAACTCAACGGATCTAGATCGCAACTGAGAAAATCTTGTTCCTGGTAAGTAGTGAATTGCCTGGAGTGTTTAGCTGGGATGCAACAGACCAATGACTGGCATAATCTTCATGCCCGAAAGAGGCTAACCCATCACAGAATACTTTTTTCTATTCATGATAAGTTAAAAAGGAATCTACCTTCATCACCTTTCAGTTTCTAGTAGCAGAATTATAAAACACAGCATTCAGAAGCACAGAAACTCGTAAAGAAAGTCAAGAGGATGCTAAGAAATTTAAGGTACGGATCCAACAAACAACATTCCTATTCTAAACGAAGGAACTAGTTCTAGAGGACAAACCTAGAAGTCAAACGATATGTACTTAACCAAGATGTCCTACACAAACGCAAGCACAACATTAATACCAAACAAGTCTAATTTAACCTTAACCTAAACCCAGATACATTCACCAAATTAACACATGATTGTCCAGCTGAAAGCAACTTGAGATCAGATGCCTAAAACTTTATTCTTTAGTGGTTTTGTTGATGAGAGACTTGTGAATGTGAGGGATGACACCACCACCAGCAATGGTTCCCTTGATGAGGGTATCCAGTTCCTCATCTCCTCTAATGGCCAGCTGAAGATGCCTTGGTGTGATTCTTTTCACTTTCAGATCCTTGCTAGCATTTCCAGCTAGCTCAAGAACTTCTGCCGTCAGATATTCAAGGATTGAAGCCAAGTAGACAGCAGCGGTGGCCCCAACTCGCCCGTGAGCTGAGATCCTTTGCTTTAGATGCCGGTGAATACGACCCACAGGAAACTACACCCATCGATCATAGACATAAGAAAATCATGTCAAATGAATACAAACAGCGTCAATAAATCATAGAAGTCTTGAACAAATGCCACTGTTATAGAAAAAAATAATTTCTTGAACAGAATATATGCAGTACTATAACCAAAATCTTACTCTATAAACTAAAGTAATGACCATATCTGTTCTTTCTACCCAAAACAAAAGTACTTTAAATAAATTTTAAAACAACATGGACTACCTTCTGATTAGCTCAAGTCAGTCACTAAAACCTATATTAACACACTGGCAAGCTTAAGGATCTTTAAAATTACACGTTTCATTTCGTTAACAACACTTAATTATTTTCTTCAAAATGTGTGCTTGGAATTTCATATGCCTAAAATTGGGATTCTATTTAAGCAGAAGAAGACCCACTTCCTTAAAATCACAGCTGTTTTCGTACAAAACCAGGAAGAAAAGAACAAATACTGGCAATTATAAGACAGTTTTGCATGACATGACAATCCCAACAAGCTGTAACATGTAATAAAAACTATCAAAGCAATGACCTTTGATTTACTGCTAGAATCAGTCAAATTAGCAATGATAAATGAACGCATGAAAATTAATTTGACTGGGTACATATTTTACCTGAATGCCAGCACGAGAAGAGCGAGAGACGGGCCTCTTCTTGTCCTTGTCCTTATCTTTGTCCTTGTTAGCCGCTGCAGTTGTTTTCGTTGCCAGAAGCCCTTTTCCTCCTTTCCCAGCCATCTTTCACCTTTTCTTTTAAAAAATTCAAATTCTCAGATTGATATATAATGAACAAATAAAACAAAAGGCACAAAAAAAATATAAAGATGAAGAAAATTTGTAAGAGGCTGTTAGCTAAACATAGTTCGAAATTATTAGCAAAATCAGAGTAGAGATATAGGTAGCCCCCAGAAATGAGAGCAGCTGACAGATTTGTAGTTGGGAGAGAGAAAGAAAGAGATCTGGGCTGGACTTTTTAGGAAAAACGAGATATTTGGAATTTGGAATATATAAGCAAAATCCAGTAAAAATACTCTTAGATCTTAAGAGAATTCAAAACAATTTGAACGTAAAGGAGTAGAGTAGAGAAAATATGGAAGACCCAAAAATCCAATTTAGAAAGAAAGGAAAAAAAATCAGAGAGTTAGAGAGCGAGACCTGAGGAGCTTTGAATCTGGAGAGGAGAGGAGAGGAGAGGAGAGGGAACTGTAGAGATTGAATGAAAATGAGTGGCTAGCGTTTGGTGTTGAGGATTGTAATAAATTTAATAAGGAAGGTGGGAATTTGAATGTGCAAAAACCCAAGGGGCGGTTTCTTTTGGTGGGAAATAATTCCCCAAATTTTCGATTTCGAAATTTCTTGCTTTGTTTTCCTTTCTTCTTCTGTTCTTTGGGTTTTACCCTTGGAGGATCTTTGTTTTCCTGTTTAAAAAGCGTTTCTGAATTTATTTTTTATTTTAAATTTTTTTTTTTTATAATTTTATATTGTTTTAATAGATTAATATTAAAATAAATTTAAGTAAAAAAATTTAAATAAAAATCACTACAATTATTATCATAACCTCAAAAACTATATTTAATAATTAAAGTTATAAATCCGATTTGATATCTTGTAATTATTAGATTAATGGATTAATTTATAGGTTACTGGGTTAAATCCACTTAATTAATTTTTATCTAGATTATATTATTTATATTTTTTGGTTTTTTTAGAGGTTTTATATCTAGTAAATAAAATTATTAAATTCAATCTTGAAATTATTGAATTAACAGATAATTTATAGGCTATTTTGTTAGCTCAACTTAATTATTTTTTATTTAAATAATATTATTTTTAAGTTTTTAAATTTGTATTAGTTATTTAACTGAGTTTGATAAGGGTTAATTCATTTAACCAACTTAATTTAATAAGGTTAGTATTTTTTAATTAAAATTAAAATCTAATACTAATTAAGTTATGAATTACAAATCTCTCGAGTGAAAGTATCCATGCATATCAGGTTTAATAAGCATCCTTGTGAGCTAATTTCTTTTGCATTTGCATTTAATTGCGAGAGATACCCTTGCCTTCTGGCTTCTGCTGTAGCGTGACCCCGTAAAGTGGAAGCCCAGTGCTTTTTGCTCCTGAGTGAATCGTCCATTGAGACCGTTAATATGTTTTTTTTTAGTATATTTTTGGTATGACAGATAAAGAGGTTGTTTCTTGTAGATATATGTCCAAGCCCAGGACAACAACTTCCATGTTAATTATTGGATCTTTATACATCCATCACTCCAGTGAATTTACATGGGTAAAGATGCAACTAAAACATGTAGTCTAATTTTAGGTGTAATTATTCTAAATAATTGTTAGTAGTAAAATGAGATATTTAGATAGTTATTAATATGTCATAATGTCATGTTTGTAGGCTTAAAGGATGTCCGTTTACATAACAACTTTTACTTTTAAAACAAACCACATATACAGCATGGTTGGTTAATATGAAAACTTAATTTATTATTTGTGAAACTCAGTATAATTTATATTAAAAACACAAGTTTGTTGAAAATAGTTTCAAACTGTTTCTCCTCTTTTCCTGCAGTCTTGAAAGCGGGGACTGGATTAATTCACTCTTCACTCTTCACATGAATAGTGAAGAATGACTCAACTATTCATAACCATACCGGGTCTATTTCAAACCTAGATGTATTGGACTAGGTCTAACCGGTAAAAAAAAATTAATTTTTGTTTAATTGAGTTTTATTTGAAAAATAAGTGTTTAATATTATTCAATAGCACTATATAAATTAAAAGGAGACCGCATGATGACGTAACATTTTCAAAATTCGATCGCAATCCCAATTTTGTTCACAGTAATATTTAAACTGATATTGTTGCATGCTAAGGAAACCATGAAAAACTATATTTCTTGTCAGATAGATTTCATATATTATGGAATTGTGGATAGTTTAATGAAACAATACAAAATATTTTATATAAAGTATTATTTATTTTATAATGTAATAGTAGTAGTTAAGTCTATGATATTAAAATTAAAAACCATCAATATTAATATATATATATATTTAATTATTTTATAACTTCAATTTCAACCACAGCTTTAACTGAACATATATAAATATCAAACCAACCTCAACAAAAAATACCTTTTATAAAATAATTTTTTTCAAATTATAACTACAAAAACTACCAAAATATTATACATATTTAGTATGGTCGGCCCATACAAGCTCCTGAGTTCCTGTGGACCCAGGTTGATGGGTTTGATATAAGGTAACTCAAGATCAAACAATTTGGATGGCAGGCTTATTTAAGCCAAACCAACCCAAAAAAATAAAGCGGATTCAGGGACTTAAACCCACCCTTGAGCTCTCATGGGCTCAAGTTGGTGGGTTTCCAAGAGTTAACCTAAACTCAAACATATTGATAGGTGGGGTGGGCTTGGACAGACTGAGCCCAAACCCACCATGAAAATAATTTTTGGGTCAAAGCTCTTAAAGCCCATTCCCGTAAAAAAAAATGTAAAGCACCAGCAAGCCTAGCACGTGATATTCATGTTATAGAAGGTATTGAAAGCATCACTTTAGAAATGGATTTGCAGACATATCTCAGATTTCAATTTTGCGAAGTTGCTATTCGGAAGAAACTACGTTATGCTGGAGAAATAATGATTTTTTCTTCGTTAAACTGGAACATGGATATATGTCATGTCAGCTACTTTTCACACTAACACTCGTTTCTGGAATCTTTCCATGTACAGGAATTCTTCAAAGCGCAAATTCATATAAGCTCCAGCGCAGAATGGCATTGGAAACACGACTCCAGGAACAAAATGGTCATGCTGGAATTTTATTTTGAAAGCAAAGACGTCATTTTTTCCCAATCGAAATGGTAAAAATATTAAATATTGGTTATTGAACATGCTTTATTTGCAACCATGATGTGTATCTTGGTTTATTACCGAGGGGATGTTGCAGTAGAAGCAAATATGGAGAGCATTGACTCTTGGAAGAATTTGGAAGAAATCATTCACGTATCAGATGGAGCCATGGTAGCCAGAAGAGATTTAGCTGCACAGATTCCATTAAAACAGGTCCCATCAGTACAAAAGAAGATTTTTCTGCTACGCAGATAGCAAAATAAGCCTGTTGTTGTTACACCGTAGCTGTTTGGATCCATGGTCGATCCTATACCAACTAGAGCTGAAGTTGCTGGTGCATCTGAAGCAGTTTGACAGCTGGCAAATGGATAATTAGTGCTTTCTGATGGGTCAGCCGTGGTTCAATACCCTTAGAAGGCATTAGCTGTGGTAAGAAGTGTGGGTTTTGAGAATTGTGAGGTGGTGGAAGGAGGAGAGACTCCATGGAACCTCTAGTTATCTCACCTGTTGGTATTTCAGAACAGAGATGCAGTTCAGCTGCCAAATTGGGTACGCTTTCATTCCCGTAAATTGGGTATGGCCAGATTTCGCATTTAATTTGCAGGGTTATATTTAGGGTCTTTTGTCATTCTTACATGGATTAACAAAAAATTTAGGAAAATAACACGTAATAAAAAATAGCAAATATAAACACAATTGTTTCAAAATTCATATTACCTACAAATTAACTGACACTTCCAAAAATTAACCTAAAATTTATTTTATAAGTATTCAAATATCAAGAGATGAGATTTAAAATTTAATGGCATGAGAGAAAAGCTAATTTGTCATGAAAAAAAAATATTAAAGAAAAAAAAATTAAAAATGGGTCATTACGAATACATCATAGCTCAGTTTTTAACATACTCAATACTGTAAGAAAAATCATAACTAGATGATTCTAACTACACATTGAAAGATCACCAGACAATATCATAATTGGTTAGAGTTTGTTTGGTGATTTTTCAAAATATAGTTATAATTATCCCATTAAATTTTTTTAATTGTATCGAATGTGTCAAAAAAAATCCTCAATATGTCTTAATGACATATTCTTCTTCTTTTTTTTTTCATCATTTCTCTTTCTTGGTACATCACCTTATCTTTCTTTTTTTCCCTTCACAATTGGATCTTGAATCTTATCTTATGACTATTAGATTTTCATTATGTTTTTACTATTAAATTTTATCTTTCTTCATTAGATGTTCATAAAATTTTAAGTTAGTTTTTATTAAAATTAATTAATTTGCAACATGCTTTTTGAAACACAAGTGTGTCTGGCTTGGAGGTGCGTTGGTTTTGTTTTAAAGATACAATTTTTTTAAAGCACAAACTACATCAAAACTAAAAATATAACCCTTTATAAATCACATATCTAAAAACTAAAAATATATATTTTTTATGCGAGCTTCATAAAAAATTAAAAAAAAAAACCTAAAATCACCTCCAAACCAATCACTATTTAAATTACTGTTATAGGAATAATGATTATATATACAATTGATACAAACTATTCTATTTTTCAAATATGATTTTCAATCTATATCATCCTTCCAAAATTGTTGACAAATTGTGTCATTTTTTTATAAAAAAATCCGGTTATAAAAGGATATTTTCCCAGGGGTCTACGTCACGAGAAGACATTAACTTCAGTTTTCTCATCTTAAAGTCCTGTTTCTACAACTCATCATTGATCTCATTGGTGCTTCTTAGAGATCTTCCAGGATTTATTTTTTCCTGCATGTATTTCTTCCTGCGAGTCATGCTAAACCGTTGAATTTTTTCTCTTTGTTGATAACAAGGCAATCTTTTTTGGAATTTCAGATACCCCCAAATTGGAATTTTTGGTTTTATATGGAAAATGGGAAAATGGCATCTCTTCTCTCCCGTTCTCGTCCTGACCTCCCAATCCTTGCATTTACATCTTCATTTTCTGTGCACAGGCGCTTTAACTTGCAGTGGGGTTTGATACCATTCTACCTTCTCTCTTTTTTTCCCTGTGATGTCAAGGCAAGCAATCTAAAAGGAACTTTTCTGGCTTCTTAATTCAAGAGAGGGATTATTGTGTCTGGTGACCTTATCATTGTTGCCTGTCCTTCAGTCTGTTCGAAGTGATTGATGTTCCCTGAACGTAATGTTCTTCTGGTTGTACTTATACGGTTGCCTTCTAAAGTCCTAACCCATTTTAGTTCAGGTATTTCTTAATTTATGCACACTAATAAATCGAGATACCGAATAAAGCGAGTTATGAACATGACGAATTCTGATCGTCCGAGGATGTGAAGGAGATCAATATTGATACCACCTGCTATTCTTTTTCAGCTTCATCGAGGCCAAACTCTAGCTAGAGAAATGCGCCTTGAGAGCCAGTACATGCTTTACTTTATTTCTTTTTCCCTGTACGTTGACAGTATCAACAGATGCAAGTATTTTTTTGCTAGTTGTGAACTTGTAGTTTAGCTCTGGCTGTGGTAGTGGTAGGAAGGAATTTTGGACAGGCAATAAGTTGGTCTGTACGCTCGCTTGTCACTCTGTTTCCGGTCAGCACTTGGCAATCTTGTAATCAAGTATACATCAAGGGCCATTACTATTGTTTTGATTTGCAGAGATCAAATTGATTGGAATCAATTGTACATATATTTTTTTATAGATTTTTTGTTATTTGAATTAACAAGGGCAAATGTTCTTGTTTTCTTTTTTCGTTTACCTCCCAGTTCAGTTTAGTAGAATGCAGTCTGTGAATTGCAGCATTGCTTGTTGCTATACATGTTACTACCATACATCATCGCCTTTCTTACTAGTTCCGCTGTAATATTTTTGCATGCCTGGCTCTACCCACCATTAATGGCGCAGTGAAATCTTTATCCCATGCCGTATAGGCGTCAGCAATATCAAGAACAAAGAGGACTTTGTGCCCGTATGGTGCTCGGTGACATGGTTCCTCGTGGCGCTCTCTGGGCTCTGGTATACTCTTTTACCGTGAGTTTAAATGACAGTGATCATATAGCCGTTCAAGAATCAAGAGAATTACTTTTTGGTGTATATATGATGTAGTTTGCGACAGAAAATCTTAAGATACTCTCTAGGAGCGAGTAACTAGTATTTCTTTTTTGCAGGAAGAATTATGATGCTCTTCAGATTTTATGATTGCTCCATTGAAGAGTTGGATGACTATAGGGTACATGTATTTCTTTCTATAAAAAAGTGAAGCTGTGCGTGCTAAATTGGTTTGATTTTTGAGAAATTCTTATGCACATCTGATTTACGAAATCATCACAGCCCATGATCATTGAAACTTGAATGTTCCCGATTCCAGGTAGAGAACTGGCGATAGCCATATAGGATGGGTGGCAAAACCAAGCCCTTGCTGGCCCCTTTTCCTGAACCCCGCCATTGATCGATCATCCAGTGTCCGTATGTTCTTTCGCAGATAGCACTCACAATGCATCATGCGTAGGTGATTGATGGCTCTGCGAAAATCGCCACCCTCAGACGCGTTAAGAGGTGTACTAGGTAGTGTGGTGGAAGGGAAATCTAACGGGTGTTGACAAAAAAGTAGACAAGAATAAAGCAAATCCCAAATGTGGAGAAAACGAGGAGATTGTGTTGTGTTCCCCAGAGATCAATTTGTCGTCATGTTGATCATTAAGAATTCAAGGAAAAGAATGGAGTCGTTGATCAATGGACCAAAAAGAAAGGCAGCCAATGGGTCCGAACCCTAAAGCAGTCTCGGAAAACATTATTAACTTTGTCCCAAGTCAACAAAACTTGTGCTTTTGTAGGTGGCAAGCTAATTGAGTAGCTTGCTGCCAAAAACCTTTTTGCTTTACTCATTTAAAATAGTTTAGCCAATGAAAACTTCCCAGATGTTCGTTCTTGTATCTTATTAAATCTTATCTTATCTTCCTTTTTTTAACTTTTTTTTCTTAGAAAATGTTTGTTTTTAAGCTACAACCATGTTTTTAAAAGCTTTTCAATTTTTTTAAATTTATAAAAAATAAAAAGATATTATCTTAATATATTTATAAATAAAAACCACCGTATTCAAATCCCACTGTCAACAGGTTAAATAAAGGGTATCATTGTTCTTTCAATAAGACAAAGACATGTGTGGTATCGCTTGAATTGCAAGACATAAAATTGTGTAAAAGCCACCGGAAATGTAAAACCAGGGGCCACAAATTTTAAATAACCATGGATTGATGTTGCAGAAAGGACATGCCTGACTGTGACTCATCATGTAATTCACAGCCCACAGAAAGAGGCACCGCATGGCTCATCAAGAAAGGAATAATTGCGAAACTAGGCATAGCTTAAAAAAAAAGACGATGATTACCAAACTATAAATTGCACGACCTTATTATGTTTTTTTATTAGGAATAAAAAAAAAAATTATTCATCCTCAAGTATCTGTACGGTTAGTTTTTTAATTTTAAAAATGTTTTTTTAATTTAAATTAATATTTTTTTAGATTATTTTAATGCATTAATTTGAAAAATAATTTTTTTTTTTTTAAAAAAATATTACTTTAATATAAATAAAAAATTTAAAAAATAACCGTAACCACAATTTCAAATATATACTCACATATAAGTTATTTTAAAATAATACTAATAATTAATCAATCCCAGGTAACTCCAAACATCAAATGATGGGTTTAATTCAAAAAATTTATCCAGCATAGTCGAAGCGAATAAATTAAAAAGAAATTCATTATTGTTTATGGGGCCTAGCAGAGTATAGCATGAAAACCAATTTTAACACGAGCTTTTCGGCTTTTGAGATGAATTTAAGGGTTCAAACCATGCTTTTAAAATGAGTTTTAAGAGAATATGTAATAATATCAGAATAATTTTTAAAAAATTTTATAGTTAAATTTAATCGTATGATCTACTAGTATAAAATTTATAACTTTTTGTTTTTTAAAAACATTATCTTTTTTAATTTTCAAATTGTTTGAATATACTAACATTAAAAATAATTTTTTTAAAAATAAAATAAAAAATTATTTTAATATTATTTTTAACAAAAAAAAAAACATTTTAAATCACATCTACTATACCACTACTTCCACTTTCAAGCAACACTGAAACAGAATTAAAAGGGCAGAAAAAAGATGAGGTTGGAATAAAGTCCAAAGGCTAGCCTATGTTTTTCCACCCTCTCCTGCGATATTTTTCCTCTCATAAAGAGACTACGACATTTTGTTGCTCTGTTAGTTTTTGTTTTTTTCTTTAACTATAGAATTAATTGGTTGATTAATTAAATAGCTTCGGTCTTTGCATTGACTTATAATTATGTTTAAAATTTTGGTTTTATAAAGGTTAAAATAAAAACAAATAGGACATAAGCACTATTTGTTTTTGCAGTGACACAGTACTTAAAAAATAAATTTTTTTTTTTTTTTTAATATGTAGATATCCAAAATAAATTTTAAAAATTAAAAAAAATATTTTAATATATTAAAAAAAAAAAGAAATTTCAAAAACTAACCACCTACAGAATACCTATCATTACCTAAACCTTAGTTACGATATTACGACCGTACCACCAAAAGGTAACGGGGAGCCAAATAACTAGAAAGGAAGGAAGAGAGCACAGAATTGCAATTTTCTCAGTTACTGTACCTGGTACGATCCCATAATAGATTGGACAACTCATCTAAACGACCACCTCATTATACAGTTGAGAAGGGCCCACAACTGATCAAATCTACAAAGTCTGGCCTCAAATGATCGGTACTGATGCAAAATATTAATTCATAGACTCATCAGACGGAACCGATTATTCATGGGCCCAGCTAAATTGTTGCCCGGTCTTTGACAAACAAACTCAAGTACAGGTAGTCTTTCTTGGGTAGCAATAAAGTAAATGGTTTTTGTTGTGGAGATAGAATCATTCTGTGTGGACCACATAGATGTAAACTAGTGTCTTTCTGGGGTCCAATTCAATCACTCGGTTGTCCTTTCATTCTTGGAGCCCACATCAACAATCGTGTCCAATTTGAGTGTGTACTAGCTTTTCATTTTTTATTTTTTTAAAATATTTTATTTGAAAAAAATATAAAATTAATAGTTTTTATTTGTCCTGATGTGTTGTAAAAAAAATTAAAATAAAAATTAACATCACACCTAAATAACAAACACATTAAATAGACGTTATTTAGAAGTTCTTTCTATTATTATTATTATTATTAAAAAGGTAAAAAGTGACTACGAGAGAGAAGAATGCATCTCCCTACTCTTGTAATGACAACAAACAAACTCTTAACCATAATCGTGGAAATAAATAAATATGAAAATGACACTTTACGCGGTTATGACAATAACCTTCAAGTACATGAGATAGCTAGTTTCATATATATATATATATATATATATATATATATATATATATATATATATTATTGAAGGTGTAAGGATATTTTTTGATTAAGTTTTACACATTAAAACAGAATTATTAATTCTCTGATAGTCTTAACAATCCACACTACATTTATAAGAAATTAATTTCTTACAAACTCACGGTGACTTTGAAGAAGACCGGTTTAATAATTTTTTTTATTTTAGTTAATTTTGGATGATTAGATCAATTTATATGAATTTTGATTAATTTTTAGAGTTAAATTTTAAAATTAATGATTATATAAGTTTTTAACTATACTAAAATTTATAATATTTAAACTGATTATCTCTTAAAAAAACAATTATAAGTTAAAACCAATTTAATTACTTGCACATAGGATTCTTTGCTTTGTTCCATGTAAAATGTGAAGTCTTGCTTCATCGAAAATCGATGTCGAGGGAGATGTGCGCGCGGCAAACATCCACACACATGGAGTAGCGCTGTGAATTCCTCAGCCACGAGTATGCATGTGGTGAGTACTCATTTGTTTTGATATCCGAAGAACTAAGGCCATCTCCAGGCATCAGGGGATGCAGGGCAGATGAGCCAATATATATCACAATCATATCAAAGATCGGTCGATACAGACAAATGTAAAAGATTACCTGTCCTCTCTATCATCATGCTTTCTTCAAACATACTATAAGATATATTAAAGCTAGAGACTAGAATTAAACGTTACTCCATCCATTGTTTTGTAGAGAATGATACTGAACTTCCCACAAGAAATATCAAGCACGAACAAGCCCAGGAGGTCATGACCCTTCCTTTTATGGGATGAATGCATGCGTTAAATGGAATAACAGTTTGAAACTTTTTTGGATGGAAAAGGGATATTAACACTAATTGAGTAATAGTTTATTAACAAAAGACATTAAAAATTAAACTGCCCCTGTTAAATATAATGGGGAAAATGTTGTCTTCATTTTATCACAAGTTTGTTACCTTTTGTTTTACACAAGGTAAATCGTGACATGCAAGAAAAGAATAAGCAAATAGCGACAACGTCGGAGCATTTTCGTCTGAAAGGGGCTGAACAGGAAGCCCGTCTTCAAGAGCTTTCAAGGGTTATTTGGTTGTAAAAAGAAAAGCATGAAATATGTCCGATATAATATTAAAAGTAAAAAGAAATTTGAAGCGTGAGTAAATAACAACATTGAGTTTACGACATGAGAGAGAGCCATGCCAGAAAATGTCAGATAAGAGAGAAAATAGTGGATTAAAAAAGTATAATTAATTTGGTGTTGATGGCTTTTATTTGACAAAACGGCTTCCATTTCCATGTTTTTCACCCCCATATATATTGTGGGGAGAATTAGATCAACGCTTGGTACTAAACATTGTCTTCTTCTTGTTTATATATATATAAGAAAAGCATGAATTATACTATCACTTTTCTTATAAGAAATTTTTTTATTGCTACATAATTAAATAAAAAGATTTGAAGAACTGCATGCCCGTGTTATACATAATAAAACGTCTTAATACATATATATATATATATATATATATATATATTTTATCAATTTACCTAGTTAGTTTTTAATTAACATTGTAATAAATAATTTTAATATTATTATCACATATTATTTTAGATTTATTTTTATAAAACACATATGTAATCTTTTTAGATAAGAATTAAAATTTCTCTCGTCGCTGAAAAGTGCATTGCCAACTCCTGCAGTTTTTTTTTTTTTTTTTCATTGAATAAAATAAACCTGTCCTGGGATGGGATAATAAGCTTGTCTTGCACTTTTCTGAATAGATAGATTGAAATTCCACACGTCATTATCAAAAGTGCCCTTTTATTATGAACGTAAATCAATGTGTGCTTAAATAAAAGGTAGATTATGTTTTTTTATAACAAAAATCATAGTTTTTTTTAGCTTCTAAAGATATTTTTTATGTTTAAAAAATATTATACTTATTTTCAAACCAAACAATATTATACTTATTTCATGGTAACGTGTTATGCCGGCTGTCAAGAAAATAATAATTTATAGCGTAAGAAAATATGATGTGTTTTCTAGAAAGACAAAAAAAAAACTCACGTGGGTTTAGTGGATCATCATGCATAGGCATTTAAAACAAAAGAAAGTTTTGGTACGTGGGTTGCCAGCCTCATCCGCATGCTTAGATCTCCGGCTTTTAATCTGACATTTTATTCCAAAGAAATATGCAATTCTATGTTAATTTGGGATTAAAAAACCCAATTGTGTAAGAACAAATTCAGCCAACAATGTGAAATTTTGAAAAAAAAAATCATTATTTTAATCTATAATGACTTGTAAGAGACTTAAATAGTAAAAAATACTACCGTGGAAATGCCACACAATTTAGTTTCTTTTAATTAGATATATATTTAGTGTTACACTTTTGTATTGTAAAGGGGAACAACACTACCTTATCTAAAGGAAAGGTGGTATGGCCGGCAAAACTTTTTTTTTTTTTTTTTGATATTTAAGAATATGATAGTAGTTGATTTTTAAAATGTTTTTTGCTTCAAAATATATTAGAATATTAATTTTTTTATATTTTAAATTTATTTTTAACATCAACATATCAAAACGATTTAAAAATATTAAAATAATTTAAATTAAAAAAAATATTTTTTTTTAAAAAATAAATTAAAATTCAATATCAAACAACCTCAAAATTAATTTCTTTTAAGAAACTACTTGATATCAATTATGAGATAAATCAAAGAGGAACAAAATCATAATATTTATTTGGATAAATTACTGAAAAGTATTGTAGCTTGAGCACACGACTATTGTATATACCGATTTTTATTTCTTTATTACACCTTACATAATAAAATTAAAATAAAATATTAAAAGATTAAAATATCTTCATATATAATTAATCATCATTTCCCTTCTAGTTTTCTTATTTCTATCTATCTAAAGTAAGTTTTCTCTTCTTTTTTCTTCGATTGAGATGGAGAAATAAGGTAAAACAACTTTTAATTTTGACCTGAATATACCTAAATTTATAATTTTAAGATTTGGCCTGAGGAAATTTAAGATTGAAAATGAACTGAATTAACTCAGCAAGTCTCGATAAAAAACTGATTGTAAATTATTGATTTTTGTGTTTTTTTAATTAAAACAATATCGTTTTAATTTTTTTTAAAAAATAGATCCCGACGACCCGGTTAAAATCTGGAATATAAACCTTGGATCTAGCCGGATCTCAAAACTATACACAAAATTACTTCGAATATGTGATCAAATATATGTTATAATATTGATGGTGTGAATCTGAATGTCAAAAAGTTGAATGAATGTGGTAAGACGAAAGCTTAATTAATTATTTTGTTGATTTTTCCGTTTAAATTCCTAAATGTCTTACAATTACAACTATTTTTGTTAAATCTTAATTATTCTGAACAAAACCCTTAGTATTTCGGAATAAGAAAGGGGTTCTTTTATATGGGTTCTTTGACAAAGTGGAATTGGACTTTGAAATGAATTGTAGCATATAAAATTATATGGTTATTACATCTTACAGTCGCAATTTAGCATAAGAGGACTTGAATTTCAGTTCAATTTTGCTAAGCTAATATATTGCAATGTGATGAACACGAGAGTAGAATAATGATATTTGTTACGGGACAAAACTCTTAAAAATCAAGAATATTATAATTATAAAAAGATACTCAAAATATTTATTTTTTATTCATTAAAATCTTCACTTATCAAAAAGTTATCACAACTCTTTATATAAAAAAAAACTAAAACACTATAATAATACTGAACATAAAAAATAAACTAGAAAAATTATTTCTTTAAATAAGAAAAAAAACTAGAAAAACATGATAATACTAAATAGAAAAGTAAAATTAGAAAAATATAAATTAACTAAGGAAAATACTAATTTCCCTTAAAAAAAAAACTCATGCATTGGAGTTTTCGAGTTGGAAGGAACTCTTTTTTGAATGCATACCTCCATCAAAAAGTGTCATTCACCACAAATATTTTTTATGTGTAGTCTATCTTATCATCAATCACTAGCACCTTTGTGTGAGCCATCTCATCATGAGTTATTAACACAACATCTTTACATGAACAACACTATTCTAAATCCTTAACATTTTTTGTGCAAGTTGCCCCATTATGAGTTATAGAATCTGAATTGATATTTGTTCATGTAAAGAAGTTGAAATCTCAACTGAAGATGATGATAAGTCCTATTCTGGTTTGATAAACACCAATTCGAAGATAGAGACTATTGGTTGTTAATGATAAGTGAAAAAACTAGAGTGTTTCTTAATGGCGAAGATGAGCAAAAAATATTTATGGTGAAATGGAATGTCTAATGCTTTTTTATCAGCGAATTGTTATAGTTAAAAAAAAAACCTTTGAAAGAATTAGTTTTATTTTCCATTAGAAAAAAGGGGAAAGACCACCAATATTGACATTATGACAAAGTGGCTAATCAAAGATTCAAGACTAAGGGGCCTCTATTTTTTTTTTAAAAGTAATAAATAGTTGCAACGATTAAACATAACATAGATTTTACTTGTTATTTCATCAGCAATTCACCCCATGTCATTTTTTTTTACACTAATTGAGATTTGGCCAATGAATTATCGAATTGTATCCGAAGAGTAAGGGATGAACTATTCTGCATCAAGAAAAAGAGCAGAGATCTTTGTTGAATTTAAATGTATATAGAAACATTTTTTATATATACTTTTTACTATTAGATAATATTCTTAAATCTCATGATAGGTACTTAATGAAAGATTGTACAGATACAGTGTAGCAATCAATGACTACACCGGTCTCTGCTTGTTTCATTTATAGAATTGTAAGAACTTTACTATAAAGTTTTATATCTAAGGAAAGACTTGGTAAGCATGACAACACACTAGTTATAGATAAATTATAAATAAAGAGACAATCATGAAAGGAAACTATGTCTATTGAAGAGAAATCAACAAGAACTATGTGTCTGTTGGAGAGAAATCAATTAAGTCAATCGCCACACGCTGATCACCCGATGATAGCATCAATCTCTGAGTTGTCTTGTTTAACTCTGCCTTGCAAGCAAAAGGGGGTTCACACACTATAAACTTGGATTTGAGAAACTTAAAGCGATTTAAGGTGAGACCCTTGATGAAAATGTCACCAATATTATTTTGAATGGTATGTAGTGAAGGTTAACATTTTGATTGACCTCATGAATAAAATGGTAGTCAACCTCAATTCATTATGTGCGTGCATGAAACACTAGATTAGCAGCAAAAGCAAGTGCAGTTTCATTGTCAAGCCATATAATAGGTGCTTTAGGGAGAATAATTTGTAAATCATATAAAACCATTATAATCCAATATAACTCGGCAACTACCATTATAAGAGAATGATATGATGCCTTTGCACTAGACAGAGATACCACAATTTGTTTTTTGGCACACCATAAAACAAAACATGGACGAAGAAAAATGCCCTACCTCATAATTAATCTTTGATCATCTGTGACTCTGGCCCAATAGGTATCACACAAAGTGTAAAGATCAACTACACTACAGGTGAAGTATGGTCCATGATCAATCATACCCTTTAGATACCAAAAAACCCTTCTCGCTGTATTCCAATGTTCAAAAGTTGGTGCATGAAGGTGTTGACACATTTTTCTCACGATGTACCCAGTGTCTGACCTAGTTAATGTACAATACCAAAGCATTCCTACAAGTTATCGATACTCGATAATTTCAAAGAGAGAATCACCTAATAGAGCAAACAACTTGCAACCAATCTTAGTCTGCTATGACTTTGAGTTGTCTTGTTTAACACCTAAAGTCCAAGATAAACTGAAGTTTTTAGTCCACTATGACTTTGAGTTGTCATGTTTAACACCTAAAGTCCAAGATAAACCGAAGTTTTTAGTCCATTATGACTTTGATCAATCTAGGAAAGCTATTTTTACATAAAAAAATTCAAAGTATAAATAGAAAAATTCATGAAAGTATCTAATTAAATAAATTGATAATTATATATATTTATTTTAAAAAATAGTTAATAATAACTAAAAATCAAACAAAGAAAATTAAGAGATGGATTTGGTTTCTTCCTTCCATGCGTGTTTGTTAGACAACCTTATCTAGATTATCATAAAATCCACAATTAGAAACAGAACATAGTCCTTTATATAAAATTCTTTATCAACTACAAATCCAGCTTGTGTTGTGACTGCTAAACTGACCTTCAGGATAAAAAAAAGTCAATTTCAAAGAAGAATTGATCCAATGACTTCTGTACTGAAACATGCACACGTGCGTTGATCACATCACACACTAGGGACCTCAAAATGGTGCTCAAACCCCTTAGTTTTCTAGTTAAACAACATCCCATACACCATTTTATTTCCGAACAAACCCACTATCTTTCTAAATAACCATATTAACCATCTGGTCCAATCTAAACATCATCATAATTGTCAAAACTAGGTTAAAAGTGTTTATTCCTCCCCCCCAAGATGACGAACCATCATAACAAAAATATTTTTATAGCGCAGCTACAGGACGTGTACATATCGTTCGCTTTTAAATTGAATCACATGGGACAATAGCTCACAGGAAAAAACATTAAAACTCGTTGATTTGGCATGTAATATAGCACTCATAAAGATTTTTTTTAAAAAAAGAATGAATATGAGGAATTCAAACCACTAAAAACATGATGAATTAAGTCATCATCCTCTACAAGTTGTCCAACTACAACTTGTTGATTTGCCTATGACTTTTCATCTGAAAATAATCTCCGTAACTTTTCATTTCTTGATATAAAAACTGCAATTGACGCTTCAAGAAATTGATGCGGGAACATGATTATGAGGCATTATTGTTAGCTAAGGCAAGCCTATTCATATGAGCAATATAAAAACCAAAGGTTATTGACACAACCTTTTGCTTCAAAATGACATTCAACCAAGTGAGAATGAATTGGTCTTTCTTTTTTTATAAGAGAAAGGTCTAATTAATTGTAGGAGTGAAAGTTCTAAAGTTGCTAGTGATTGGAAGAAGTTTAGTCGGGCATGATTCAGCACCATCCACGAAACCTAGCAAATCATTACTTTGTAAAACCAAAAGTAATTGGGAAATCCAATTAGGCAATTCGTTCGATCTAATTGTACCAAATTCAGTTGTCTAATGTTTAGGAGATTAAAAATGATGAACGAGGAAGATATATTTGCGAAAGTGTACAAATACACAGGAAAAAAAAGTGCTTGCTTGTATAGCTTTGGTACCATGAAAGATTGTATGAACACAATGTAGCAATCGATGCCTACACTAGTCTCTACGTGTTTCATTCATATAATTACAAAATCTATATGTTGAAGTTTTATATACAAGGAAAGACCTGATAAGGGTGACAACACACTAACTATAAACACATTCTAAATAAGGAGATACAATCATGAAAGGAAACTATGTGTACGCCAGAGAGAAACCAACCAAAATATATGTCCATTGGAGAGCTCCATTCTTTGAGTTGTTTTGTTTAACACCTAAAGTCCATGATAAACCGAAGTTCTTAGTCTATTATGTCTTTTATCAGTCTAAAAAAGCTATTTTTATATCAAAAATTCAAAGTGTAATTCAAAAATATCTTGCAAATATATAATCAAATAAATTGATAATTATCTATATTTATTAAAAAAATAGTTAATAACAACTAAAGAAAATCAAGAGATGGATTTGATTTACTTCTTCTATGCATGTTTACAATTTAATTTAAATTGTCATAAAATTCATGATTAGGAACATAACATAATTCCATTTGTTCTTTATACAAAATTCTCTATCAACTACAAACCCAACTAGTGTTATGGCGGCTAGACCGACATTCAAGATAGAAAATTCAGTGGATGTGTTTGTTTTTACGACAGAAATCATGTTTTAAATTTTTTTGATTTTTTTACTTG
This sequence comes from Populus tomentosa, assembly GCA_018804465.1. Lineage (NCBI taxonomy): Eukaryota > Viridiplantae > Streptophyta > Magnoliopsida > Malpighiales > Salicaceae > Populus > Populus tomentosa. The sequence continues at coordinate 17,551,825 of CM031977.1, forward strand.
AAATTAATTTTTTGGGTTTTTTTCATATTGTTTTGATATTCTAATGTTAAAAATTAATATTAAATAATAAAAAAAATATTATTTTAATATATTTCTGAGTAAAAAATATTTTAAAAATCAATTAATACCACAATACCATGCATTACCGAAGAATTTACCCTATGATTTTTATATTGAAACACCCACACGTGTAGATCACAACATGCACTAAGGACATTTCCTGTTTGTTTTTACGTTTCAAATATACTTTTCAAAAAAATTAAATTTTTTCTTCATTTTAAATTAATATTTTTAGGTATTTTTAGATTATTTTGATGTGTCGATATTAAAAATAATTTTTAAAAAATAAAAAAATATTATTTAATACATTTCTAAATAAATTTTTTTTTAAAAAATAACAATAACAATATAGTCAAACACGCTAAACTTCATAATAACCGTAATTACTCAACAATGACACTACCGTATCGTGTTTTTTGCGTGCATGAAATGACTATAATATCAACTTGTCTTTTAGTTTCCTGCTCTTAAATTTTTGGCCTTGGTGGCCTTTTACTTCGGGGCATTTTAGTCCATCAAGTACTCAACAACCGGTATTCGGTTTCCCCACAGCCAAAAGCAATTTCCAACGATGAGCACTCAACCAACCAAGAAATTAACTACAAATAATCTAATGACCATTGAGCCCTTCTGTCCACTAGCCACCTCGTCTAAATACCGCCCTCCGGTAGATTCCAAAACATCAATTTATAAAGGTCATTTTCGTCAAACCAAAAAATTGACACGGTGAATTAAGCCAAGATGGTAGTTTCACCCACTGCCACCATGAGGAGTCTGTTCCCAAAAGACCTCCATATCCACGAGGAGGGAACCACCCTAAGGTACCAAATTTGTCCTTTTAGAAAAAGAACAGGGACATCTTAGGAAACAAAAACAATGTGACCCGTATATAATTACCAAGCCCAGAACGTGCTGTTGTTTAAAAAGCACAAGCTGCAGTGATTCTTTCCATGCAGATTACATTTAAATGCCATGTAGGAACGCACGTGGCAGATCAATCCCAGTCAGCAATCCTTCCTCTTTAAAACACACGCTCCTGGCCTCTGCTCTTTATCCTCTCTCTCGCCAAATCAAGATCACCACACAACTGAAAGCTCTCATTTCCATCGATCTCTTTTCTTTTTGTGTATTGTTTGGGTCTTGTCGCCGGAGATAATCTTTTCGCCGGCAAGTTGAATCTATTGACCGGTAAATGGAGGATTCGGCTACTGATTGTAGGCGGGTGTTCAATTTCCAAAGTGAAAGGGTGACGTTATCTTGCCGTCGAGTATTTCGGGAACTTTAACTGTATTTTTCTAGAAATCCAAAACAAAAGCGATTTGTACTTAGCAGATTTTAGAAGTTATTCCATGCTTTGTCCGCAAATCAGACTCAAATATAATACTATTGCTTTGTAATAATTAGAATCTCTGGAGGAGGTCTCAACACTTTAGAGTCCCTCCAAATTAGAAAGAAGTTGGTAAACGCAGCAAATTCTTGGGTTTCCGTGTCGTTTTGATCTGCTGATCTTATTCTGTGTGGAGTAATCAATGCTTCTGCTGCTTCATTTAATCGATGTGTAGAGTAGAGAGTTTTACAGTTCAACTAACTTTTTTTTAAGGATTTCTCTTGAATTTCTTCGTTTCTCAGTCTGTCTAGAGAGCGAAGATATTTTAGGTTTTTTTTTTCGAGGTTTCTGTGCACTCTGTTGGCAGAAATTAATAATTCAATAATGGAGGAGAGAACTTGATTAGAGTGAGGAGTTTTTTTTTTCTAGTGTAGTTGATCACTGCGATCATGCCTTTTCCAATGAAGATTCAGCCGATCGATTATCAAACACTCGATGAACCAGTGGCTCACCAGTTGGAGTCAGTAAAGCCGGTGGGGAAATCACGATTGAAGCGACTGTTTGAGAGGCAGTTCCTGAGAAATTCAGCTGCTGAAAAGGTCGGTGCCATCGAGGAGACGCACTTGAAGGACGGCTGTAACGAGTTCGAGCCGAGTTCGGTGTGCTTGGCGAAAATGGTGCAGAACTTCATCGAGGATAGCAACGAGAAGCAACCATCAGTTAGGTGTAACCGTAATCGCTGCAACTGCTTCAACGGAAATTGTAACGACAGTTCTGAAGATGAATTTGACTCGTTTGGTGGTTTTGGCGATTCTAATCTTTCCTCCTCTGTTGAAGCAATTGAAATTCTAAAGGTAATTAAATCAAATGCGTTGGAATTGAATTTTTTTTTTTTCTCTTGTTTTTGGTTTTGGAATTGTGCAAGTGATAGGGTTTTTATGGGCAGAGTTTGGTGCTGTGTGCAAGTGTTTGCGAGAGGAATTTGCTGGCGGATACAGCGAGGGTTGTTGATAAGAACAAGATGTGTAAGCGAAAAGATGATGTTTGGAGGAAGATCGTTGTTGATGGTCTGTTGGGTCTTGGATATGACGCTTCTATCTGCAAATCTCGCTGGGAAAAAGCCCCCTCCTATCCCGCCGGTACTTTCTCTCTCTCAAATGGATAAACCGTGTTTGTGTCTGTTTCCTAAATTGCGCAAAATATCCTTTTATATTCTGTTTGGTTCCTGGAAAAGGATAATTAACTAAAACCCGGAAAGAAAAGGAACCATTTTTATATCATATTTCGGAAACAAGTAAAATCATTGAACCCAAAATTTTCACTAGTTTAGGAATATCTTCATTTTCTGTTTGGTTCATCAGACAAAGAGCGGAAAATTTTAAATCCCTTATTTGCTGGGAGAATACGGGGAAGAAGAGCTGTGATTACATTTCAATGTGAATTGTGATCAGAACACCTACATGCAATCAATTATGGGAAATAATGTATAGTTTGTTTCGAATACAGGGGAATATGAATACATAGATGTGATCATCGCAGGCGAGAGGCTGCTAATTGACGTTGATTTCAGATCAGAATTTGAGATAGCTCGATCAACCAAGACTTACAAATCTCTTCTCCAAACTCTACCTTACATTTTCGTAGGTAAAGCTGATCGTCTCCAGAAGATTATTGCCATTGTATCGGATGCAGCAAAGCAGAGCCTTAAGAAGAAGGGCATGCCCATTCCGCCATGGAGAAAAGCTGAGTACATCAAAGCTAAGTGGCTTTCTCCTCACCCGCGAACCACACCTCTCAGCTCAAAAGAAACATATCCTAAACCGGAAAAGGAGCAAACTTTGGTTCAAAATGGGATTGCGGAGATTGAACGGAGTTGTCAAGAGAAGAATTCAGTGGAGGATGATGTTGAGATGGGCGAGTCTGTGTTTGCTTTGTCATCTGAAGGTTCCGTGGCAGAAGAGGAGGTTATAGCGGTGAAAGAATGGAAGCCACCTGATGTTAAGCCGAAAAGTTTACAAATTGGGATTAAGATGGTGACCGGATTGGCCTCTGTTATCGAAGATGAGCCTTGAAATTTTGACCCTCCTCCCCTTTTTCCTTTTTTTTTTTTTTGACATTGAAGAACAGATTATATGATCGTATATGTTTTAACCGATCAAACCAAAACCCCTTCTACTTTTTGTGTAAGGGTGTGGTTTTACTACTAATATAATAAAACTCTTTACTGTAAGAAGAATGGCTAATACAAATGACATAATTTCCTGAGTTTTTTTTGTTAATCCTCTCCCTGTTTCTAAGCATCTTATTTAGAGTATAGTGTTCATATCAGATGAGGTTCAATTGATTTTATATTTTGTTCCCATCCATTGTCGGTTTCTCTTGTAATCTTTTTCAAGTTCTCACAGAGAAGGGGATCTTTACACCAGTGCAATAAAAAAAAAAAAAAAGTAACAAGAGAAAAAGGGTAATCTCCATTTTTTATTTCTCTGTTTTTCAATCCGTCACATGTCATCTATTGGTGATTTTGTGTGTTTTTCTTGAAGGCAAGCAAAACAGAATTTGATGATGAAGAGAGAATAGACTCGTGCTTTCTCGAGCTGCGTGAGGCGAGGACTGAAAGAAAACCATTTTTAATAGCCCAGCCACATGGCTCTCTGTTTTCTGATTCAAATTCAATGTTTTTACTTTATTTACTCTAATTATCCTTGTATTCTTGAGCAATGAAGCTCTTCTTTTGAGTTAGATATTCTGATTAGTTCGTGACAGTTTATTAGTCTCATTCATGTCACAGTAGTTGCTTGTTGTGGAATCTCGGCAGAGAGGAGAGCAATTGGTCATGGGTGGTTGGTATTTTTCTTTGCCGTGTGGGCTTGGTAAATGAGTTGGTTACTCCACTACCCTTTTGACCATACAAGCGCTCTCGACTCTTTTTATTCTCCATGGTTTGATGATTAGTGCTCGATGATCTAGACGAGGATTGAGAGGAGAAGGGATGAAGATTTACAGGTTTGTAACTAGGATTGGATTTGGTTATTTTCAACTATCAAGGTCAATGTATAATATTTTGCCTTCATATCTACGAATTTAGCATCTGTGTGACGATGCATTGCGACTATACTCCAGTCTGCTTGATTGGTTTGTGGATTGGATTGGGACTTTACTCCAGTCTGCTTGATTGGTTTGTGGATTGGATTGGTTCCGTTTGGAATAGGAGAAAATGAATTGCTAGCTATTTTTGTTTGGTCATTTTTGTATATAATATGGTTACCGTTGCTTGTGAAGTGAACATTGCTCCTGGAGCCATGCGGGGATGCATGAGCTGGATCCTCAGAATGAATTTGTTCTTGTCGTGCAAGCAGAGAGCTTAGATATATTTTTATCCTTCTTAAAACCTGTCTGTAATAAAAGATGTGGTCGGCCCAAAAGGCTTGTTTTGAATGCTGAAGTGAATAGATTTTCCTTTCAAAGAAGTTCATGAACACTTCAATTCTATTTTTTTTTTTTTTTTGGTTTTACTAATTTTTGTGTTAAAACCCTCTTTTTAGCCAGAAGGAAACATGATTTATGCTGTGTGTGCCTGAAGAAACATCGACAGATTAAACAGTCTTCTAGTGCAGAGTCACCAAATCAGTGGCTTGTGACGGCAGACGTGGTGCTTTGAAAGTACTTAAATTTCAAGAGGCTGACTAATGTACCCTTATCCGTTGTTGGATGCTGTGCTTGGGAAGGCGAAAGTAAATCCTTTTGTAAGAATTGTCAGTTTCACCTCGTAATTACCTTGACTAATGAACGTAAAACCTTTTCCTTTTTCTTCTTCTTTTTTCTACTTTTTTCAAGCAAGACAGTAAAAACAATTTCTTTCCCATCGCAAAGAATCGACTCCCACGAGGGCTGCTGAATTTGAATCGCTAGTCCAGTGCAGCAACTTGCCTTGGCTGTACGCAATATGGTTCGCCCGTGCTTGGGAGCATAGAGATTAGTTAAAATTTATTTATTTATATATATTTTTTATAGTTTTGATGCGTTAAAAATAAATTTAAAAATTATTATTTTAATATATTTTTAAATAAAAAAATATTTTAAAAAATAACTGTTATTGTATTTTTCATTAACATACACCCACAACTCACGCTAGCATGAACCAAATTTTGTTCTTTCTGTGCCTAACATGAATGTAGTGTTTGTTTATGCTGTCTAACATATATTCTCTTAACGTGATTTGAGGTGGGAAGGTAAAGAACCATATAAAAAAATATATTATTTATATATTTTTTTTTAATTAAAAAATATTGTAAATATATTTGGGGAATTGCACAAACTAAAGGAAGCTCTTTTTTTCTTTCTGGTTTATATTTTTCCTTTTTTTTTTGTGCTTTTATATCGGAGATAAATAATTGCAAGTTGTAAAATATAGGCTTCTAGAACATGCGAGTATGCATGTGGACTGCTCCTAATATCCATCATTTATACAAAAAAGTATTTTGCTATATATTTTTGTGATCATTAGGTCTTTTGCCACGAAAAGCAAGTGCTTAAGCCATGTCCCGCTTGCATTACGAAAACCTTCTTCCTGTTATGTCTTTTACCTTTCTGTCCCTCATCTCACGGTGGGAGTGACAAGTTTGCCAAGTTTGTGGATTCCATGTTTGGCAATTGTATCCGAAACCTTCCTTATTTAAGAGTTGAATCGTATCCGGACAGCCACGTGGCCTATCCTGCTTTCCCACTCTACATGTTCACGAGAGAGGAGATCAATACGAGTAGAATTGTCTTTCCCCGGTCTATTACCTTACATTCAATTAATACATGATCAAGCGCAAGGGCATCTCCAACACGAGAGACAAATGAAAGCCAATAGTGAAATGAAGAGCCAAAATGGCTTTTCTGAAAAGTTAGAAGTATTTTAAAGTATTTTTTATGTTTAAATATATTAAAATAATATATTTTTTATTTTTTAAAAAAATATTTTTAAAATCAGCATATCAAAATAATTTAAAACATATAAAAATAATTAATTTTTAATAAAAATATATTTTTTTAATTTTTATAGAACTGATCGCGTTTCTAAATAATATCTTAAAAATAATTATATAACAATAATATACTTCATCGACTTTTATCAATGTTTTTCTTGAGAAACAACTCAAAATATTAATATTAAATGTATTAAAGCACAAATAGTTTATTGAAATGATTTTTTTGCATTGAATTCCGTATTAAAAAACCATATTTATGCTATTTAAAACGTTATATCAACAATATATTAAATTCTTTCACGTGGCCTTTCCCCTCGTTATTTTTATTTAAAATGTGTGATATGTCACATGAAATTTAAATTAAATTTAAGAGTTAGTAACACCACCAAAACTAGTGGTTCAAAAGGGGGGGGGTAAATTAAGCAGAACCACATGCGCAGGCTTACGCATGAAACAGGTGATGGAATTCATGCATATATTATATATAATAATTAACTTTTCTAAAGTAATATATGTTTCTTGACTTCTTCCACATGCATCCAGTGTACTTATCGACCGATGGCTCGTTCGTGAGGAGAAATTAAAGCTCACAGCTGATTCCCGTAGTCAATAATTCTGTCTCAAGCAATTCACCATAAAAAGGAAGAAAGTTAATATTAGGCTATTAAAATATAATTTTATTTTCTTTAACACCACTGCTGCTATTTTCTCTTTTGACTTCTTAGCGTCGCTATACTAATTAATTAAAATAAATGAATAAGCTATAATTAAAACGTAATTTTGATTTGTTGAAAAATAAATAATCGGTCTCACATATACATTAAAAATAAATACGATTAACCGATTTTAGTAAATAACAAAATTATTAATTAACTGGAACGATAACGTTGATAAGCACGTTAAAATCACTAATTTTGATTTTCTTTAATAGCAGTCATCAATATATAAAGAATTCATTTACACGTGAGAGTTTTATGCAGTTTCTATACATTTTGTTGTCTCTATATTTCAAATCTAACCTAACTAATCATTGGGTTTAATTGTCTGTTTACATATATTACATCAAAGTCAATTAAGAATCAAAAAAAAAAAAAAAAAAAAAAAAAAAAAAAAGAGAATCAAAAGCAAATTATTTAAATGGTGAAAATATTACGTGTAATTATGATTTTAAGAACTGTGAAGTAACGTTGATAAACACCTTAATTATAGTTTTTATATATACATACGTTTTTGACATAAATAATCTATACTAAACAATGAATATGTTTTTGTCTAAAAACTTGTTTTTGCATTTTAAAAATATTTTTGAAACAAATTAAATTTATTTTTATTTTAAATTAATTTTTTTATGTTTTTATAAGGTTTTAAAGTGTTAATATCAATAATAATTTAAAAAATATTATTTTAATATATTTTCAAGTAAAATATACTTTAAAAAACAAATGCTACCATACTTTTTTAAAATGTACAAAATAAAACATCACTCACACCAAATTTTTGGATCACCCTATGAGATAATTTAACTTTTCACACGTGTTCTTGTTGGCTTTTTTTAAAAAAAAATAGAACATAAATGGAAACATAATCTTATCATCCACTTCTACATTACGTACCAAATCTCATAAATGGAAACATAATATCATGTCCAAATCAAGGATTTGCAGTGAGCAAGCTGGCTATCATAAGGTCCATATCATACCTTTTTTTATTCCTACAGTATATTTACTAGTAATTTCTGAATGTAATGAGTGTCCCGTCCCTCCTTTAACCCTAGAAAACAGATCCTTGTGAACTTTATTATTAATGTTGTCGACGTCTACCGTATAAGATGACTATTGCATATATGTGTTTATACATGCATGACCTGGCATCAGGCTCGTGGAAGAGGCCGTCAATACGCAAGGAATACCATTCACACAAAAAATACCACTCAGCCAGGGCGGAGCTGATAGTATTTGACAAAAACACTTAAAATTAATAAAACAATATATATTATTAAAAAATTATTCATTTAAAATAAAAAAAAATATTATACTATCCATATTTAAATACTAAATAATAAGAAAATTTAAAATGTTTTGGAGGAACCCAAACCCTGTTTGCCCCCTTCTAGTTTCGCCCTGGAATTCATAATACATGCAAAATTTGTTTCACTTTGATATATCTTTTAAAATGGTATGAGATACACTTACAATTCCGACTGCATCAGAATTAATAGTTATGCATCTAATAATTTAAATATTTAGATACATAGATTTTTAACAATTTCATGTATTTAACCACTTAAGAGAGTTGTTTTACATCCATTATTAGAATCCGGCTAACCCTTTTACTTTAATAGGATTAAGGGAAAGCTCGATGCATTAATTCATCCAGTAAATTAATGCCATGCCTGGTGAATCAATTAGACTAAATTAGCAATTAGTGCAGGTTTAATTAATAGAAGATTAAATATTACAAAAAGGGGTACCAGAGTTGACTGGTTCGTGTCGGTGGTGCAAAGGATACGAGAGTTTCACATCATGTCTCTGATACTCGTTCGTGCTGTTTATGCATTTTCTGTCACTTTTTTTGGACCACCTCCACTGGAAAAAGAAAAGTTATCATCACACTATTCTCATTGCATTTTCTGTTTGGGTTCTGGGAAATACGTACCTTTTAACTTTTCACACATGTTCCTGTTGGCTTTTTTGGTTTCCAGCGCATTTTTTTAAGAGGCATCACAGTTAAAAAATATATATATATTTTTATAACTTATTTCTAGAATAACGAGTCATTTTAAAAAATATTAAATGAACAGAGAAAAAAATAAAAAAATATATTGAAAATACTTTGATGATATTATCAATTTCATAAAAAATTTAGCAAGAATTCAATAATATCAAAAAAAAAAAAATCATTAATGATGATATAAGTAGTCCATACTTGTTGTTAAAGATAGGTGAGCCATCATTTATTTTTAGACGGTTTTTGTTGAGTGTTTTTTAGAATATGTTATTCTGTTAATATTTTTAATTAAATATGTTAATTTTTTTAAAATATTGTTCCTTCTGGCAGGCCTTTCAAAATTTGAATAAAAACCAACCAAAAACTTTAATCTCTGCTATCGTTTCATGCTATTTTTGTACAACGGTATGCATCATGCATATGATATGCTACTTGCCAGTGATGTGGGGTTGACATACGTTCCCAAAACTAATATAGAAGTGGGAAACAGAGTTATCAATTAGTTATCTTTGGGTTATTTTTATGTTTTTTAGAGTATTTAATGTTTTTTTTTCAAATATTTAGCTTATAATTAGTGTTCTTGCAAAAATGAGAGGGGGGGAATCTCTCGTTCAAATCCCACTTTTATCAATTCGTTGCCAATAAAAAATCAAATATACAGACATAAGCAATAAAAAATCAAAATTACAGCAAAGGTGTACTGGACTACGCGAATCAAAATAGTTTTAAGAATTGTCAGAAGGGAAGCAGTAGTGTTACTTTCAGAATCTGAATCCGAGCTCTCGTCTATTTCTTGCAGCCCAAGGCAGCTCCAAAGTAGGGAATATTAATTGCTTGTACGAGAGGATGGCCGGCTTGAAAATCCATGGCCACTGAAAATACATACAGAGACAACCTTTTCAAAATGCAGATTTGATGATTCTGAGTCTTAGTTGAAGCATTTAAGCAATCCAAAGAATAGATGCTAATTCCTTCAGCTTTACAACGGTACCGAGGACGGACGGACGGCCTGGCCAGGATCGATTGATTAAAGACTCTCCCTTTTCTCCTTCTCGAGGAACTGGGTTTTGTGTTTTCCTTCAGCTAAAAATGCAAATTCCTTCATTGATAAATAGCCCATTAATCTTGAGCATCCAATCTCTCCATGTTTAAATTAAGCAGATAAGCAAGAAATTAAATGAAAATAATACATATGTGCCTTGAGAAGGATATGGCAAAGTCAAACCCTGTAGAGCACCCCCAAGATCCGAGAGAGGCATCCCAACAAAAGGAAAGGAGCCAAAGAAATAGCAGGTAATCATAAAAAAAACGTTCTATTCTCTTTTAATTCCCTGTTAGGCAAAAGTTGGTTCATCCTCACACCTAGAAAAACCATCTACCACTAACTTTACCTTCTTTCTTTTCCTTTCAATCATGGCAGATTTGTTGTAATTTTTCAAATTTGAATAAAGGGAACTAGCTAACAAATAAAGCAAGCCGTGTTTGATACTGCAAAAATAATTATTTTTTAATATATTTTTTATTTGAAAATATATTTAAATAATATTTTTTAAAAATATATTATTAACATCAATCTATTAAAATAATTAAAAAATATTTTTCAAAAATCAAAAAATTTTAAAACACGCTGCCGGCTGCCAAAGACGTTATTAAACAGTAAAAGAAACCCGGCCATCAATTTTGACGTTGCTTCATGGAGAACCTTTCAGAACTCTTAAAGCTACGCTTCCTCTTCCATAAAAGTCATGATCTAAATCGTGGTTCTGGTGATGCCATTATTTTTGCTTCGTTCCAAGGGAAGCCAATCATTTCAAAGGCTATTTCCGGAAATCACTGTCGCTGCTGGTTAGGAGAAATTAATTAAATATTTATAGCGTTAATTACTTCTTTTTTATTTATTTGGGATTTTAATTTATTTAGCTAGATATGGAGTAATCCTCCAGAACTGATCGAAGATCATATTAAATGCAGGGCGTGCTAAAATAATAATTCATTAATAATTAGAGTTATAATGGAACACTCTATTTACTTTTCATTCTCTGCGCCAGAAAATAAAGTTATAAAATTACACAATGAATGTTAGTATGGAATGGTTTGAGCATGGTTTTAATTTATTCTTTTTTCCCTTAGAAATTGAAAAGACGTGAGGTAAAGTTGTGTTTCTTTTTTGTATGGGAAGCATATTAAAAATTTGAGAAGTTAATTAAGTGTTTTAAAAAATACAAAAATATAATTTTTTAAAAAATAATCTATATCTTATATGTAATTCGGCTAATTTTAATTTTTTTTTTAGTATTTTTAACCTATCAGCTTATCGTTTAAAAATTGATGAACTCTCAAGATTAGGAAAAAATTTAAAGGAAAATCAAAGAACAAAATAGTGAGCATGGTAGCAGTTAAAAAAAGGATGAGGGACTAATATGGAAATTTCTACCCCCTTCCCCAAGCAACTTAAAAGTAAAGAGATAATGATAAAAAGAAAATAATAAAAGAGAAATAAAAAGAGAAAGTGTGGAAGGTTAGAGAAGGTGGGAGGAGAAGAAGGAAACAAACTATACAGAGGGGTACAAATAAAGGGGACCCATAACAAAATCAGGGAGAGAATGTGTGTCCAAAAAAAAAAGTGAGAGCAAAAATTTGAGGGAAGAAAAAACTTGGTAGAAAAAAAAGATTTTAGGGAAGAACAAAATGGAGTGGAAGAAATTGAAAAGGGCTGCAGCAAAATAGATAGAGAAAGAGAAAGAATTAAAGAAAATAAAGAAAAAGAAATGAAAAAACATGCAGAGAAGCGGAAAGAAAAAGAGAAAAAGGAAAAAACCCATATTTTCCCTCCTCTATTAAAAAAAAAAAAAAAACCCTAGCCACCATACCTTTTTTGACAGTCACCCTAGCACCACCACCCACAAGATGTCTCTACTATTAAGAGCCTTTTTGTATGTCGGTAACAACACCTGTCATAGTAGCCAACACCTCCAACATTTTTCTTCTCCAAACCCGAGCCACCTTCGCTAGTTTTCTTCTTCAACCGACGAACTTTTTCCACTTCGACCAAAGACAGTGCACCGTCATTTCACCTCACCTCCAGTTAATGGCAGTACTACTAGTATAAAAACAAACATAAAGAGAAAGAAGACCAAACAATAAAGGGAGTGCATATTTGCTGTCCTTTTTTGTTTGTGATTGTTGTGATGTATAAGATGTGATGTATTTTAAGCATTTAATCAGGGATTACATGACTTACTATCAGCTTTTATCTTTAGATGTTAATTAATGATGGGGTATTTAAATTGACAGATACAAGTTTAGATCCAGCCCACTATCATCATAATATGAAATTGGCAACAATTAATGGGCTCCGATCCAGCCCACTGTCATCATAATCATATTTATTTGGATGGTTTAAAGTCATATGAAAGGCCCAATCAGCGGTCTTCAGGTCCACGGGAAACACTAGAAGGATTCTTTTATGAAATTTGAGTATTGCCGCCTAAGGGTAGCATTTTAGCTTCTGGATCCTCTGAACGCCTGTTGAGAAGTGGAGGTTCAGCAATCAGCGTCCTCTCATCGCAGAGGGAACCGTGGGGTGGATTAGTTTTGTCTCTCGAGGTGCACCATCCTAGTCATGCACCAGACCGGGGCCTCACTGACATGCGCTGTCAAAATATGACTGGAGTAGCATTGCTCTTAAGCGTGTGATTTTATTTGTTTGTTTTTTTGGCTTGGATGACGTTAGTACAAGATGAAAAACGAACAACAGACAAGCACCTAATGCATGCGACCACCATCCTTGATGTTTTTATCAGGAAAGGAAACATTACACGGGCTCGTCTTAACCATAAAAAAGCGAACCGAGGTACCCTGAATATTAGTAAATTCTAGGTTATTCCCCGTGCTATTGTCGCGGATTGGACTCAAACAAATTTAGATGTAAAAAATATATTTAGTTCATAGAAAATATTCTTGGTATCTTGATTTAGTAAATTAAATTTAAAAACAAACAACTTGACTTTATGTTTGTTGAAACTATATTTTATATAATAACGCAATAAAAAAAATAACACTTATAATACCAACTTTCAATCTAATATCAAGATATTTTGTAAATTGAAAGCAATGTTCTCTAAATAATCCATTGAAATGAAACATTCAAGTAAAATCTGAGTATTTTATATATGATTAAAGAAAAAAAAACAGACATAGATGAATTAAATTCATAAAAAAAATATAAATTTTATGTTAAATTATTTTGCATGAGTTTTGATTGCAATTTTTTTTATAAAATTGTTCCAAATTGAAAATTATTTTTAATTTCCCCATCCTTCAACTTTTTCATATCTTAAATTTGGTCCTTGTTTTTTTTAATTCGAGATGATTTATAAAATTAATTTTTTTTTATGATTTCATCCTTCATTTTTTTGTGTTTTAAAAAATTTAAAATTTAAAATTTAATTTATTTTTTTATATTAAACTAATATTTATTTATATTTTTAAATTATTTTGATATACTAATATTACAAATATATTTTTTAATTATTATTATAAAACATTTTTTTAAAAAAAAAACTTCAAAAAATATTCATAATTACGTTCCCAATCATAGCCAACCCGCTCACATTATTTTAAACCTCGCAAAACAGTAATTAGCCAAGATCCCAAATCTTCCGCGTTAATTAGCCCATCATTATTACCAAAGCATAATTAATTCTACTTGGTAAAATAATAAATCTATCACCAAATTAGACAGCATATATTAATTAATTATTAAAATATATTTTAAGTTGATCCATTTGAAAATTAATGATGTTTCCACTGAATGCAGGATTCGATATTAAAACGATGGACCCTACACCTCATTCCGTGTTAATTAGCCCATCATTAATTTGTGTTTTAAAAATACATTTGACTTGAAAAAAAATATAAAATCAATGTTTCTTTAGTGTTTTCTAATAGGTATGATATAATATCAAAAATTAAATATATATATATATATATATATATATATATATATTATTAAGTGGGTGGAGACCATTTATAGATATTTTCCGAGACAAGTAGTTAAAATTTGGATTCAAGACCGATTTAGGGTCGCTGTGTAACTCCATGATAACAAGAAATATAAATAAGAAAAAAAGAAGACTTTTATTTTATTTTAAGTGCTACGAGGCAGAACACGGTTGTGCGAGAGGAATGAAACCCAGCAACCTTAAAAGGGGACCAAGGGGAGGACAAATTAAACTGGCAATAATTAATGGGCTCCGATCCGGCCCACTGTCATCATGATCATAACTATTTGGACGGTTTAAAATCAAATGGAAAGCTCCCATCAGAGCTCATCAGGTCTACGGGAAACCCATCAATCTCATCACTCCAAGGATTCTTTTCCTCAAGATCAACATCCCTCATTGCTTTCAAGATCAAACTATTACACTTAAACCCAGATCCAAATGCAATCTGCCACACATGATCACCTTTCTTAATCCTGCCCTTAGCCTCAGTATATGCCAGCCCATACCAGACTGAACTAGAAGAAGTGTTGCCAAACCTGTACAAAGTCATTCTTGAAGCTTCCATATCAATTTTACTTAACTTCAGGTTTCTCTCCACTTCATCGAGCACAGGCTGGCCACCAACGTGGGTGACGATGTGGTCAATGGCCTTCATGAAATCAGGGACGTACGGTTTGATCTTTTCCAGGTTGAAATGCCTAGCAATGTAATTTGCGATGAAAAGGATCTGTTCTGATACGGGAAGGACTAGAGGGCCTAGTGTGGTTAAGTTGGCTTCAATGGTCTTGATGGCTACTGGCATGAGACTCTTGGTAATTGCGACACCCACGAGTCCTTCTGCGTCTTCGACACTTGAAATGCAGTTGTAGGATAGGTCAGAAGCAGCTGTGTTGGTATGGACGGCGTGGATGAGCTGATACTTGGCAGCATGGCGATCCGATGGCTTGTTTGAGAGGAGGACTGCTGCCCCGCCAACACGGAATAGGCAGTTGACCAAGATCATAGAACGATCCTTGCCCAGGTAGCGGTTTCCGGTGATGATCTCTGTGCTCACCACCAGAGCGTAGGAATTTCTGTGTACCTGACCCCACATTACAATCGTTACCACTAAGCATCCCAAGCTAACTTAATCAAGAATCACATCAACAGAAAGAATTCGTTATTTAACGAAAGGCAACTCGTGCAAGACAGACTGTCTGATTGATTGACACAGTTTTCGGCCCAGAAATTTACAACACAATTGCCTAGGAGTCTAGGACTCCACAAAGATAGATCCGGAGAGTTTAGGTTAATCATGGCCTGTGGCAATGAAACAAATTTACTTCAACTTCTCACGTGAGCCCTCTTGGATCTGTTCACTACTCCTTGGGCTAGATATGAAATTGTTAGCAATTGGATTTCGCAGTCAAAAGATCAAAAACTTTTATCAACAGAAATAAAGATGGAACAGTGTGATTTTCTTTGTTTAGTTTTTCCTTTTCTTTTAGTTTTAGGTTGATTATCCCAAGTCTTTAATCTAATTTTTGGGCTGGATGTTTTTTCTGGAAAAAAAAATTAGGGTGTAGGCCAGTGCCAAGTATCGTATAATGTTGTGAACAGAAACAATGGGCAGCATATAGTAAGAAGACCATCCATAAATATATACAAAAGTAGAAAATAGACGAACCTGGAGCAGCTGTTTGGCAAGGCCTATAGCTGCGAGCCCAGCACTGCAACCCATCCCGCTAAGACTATAGCTGACCACCTTATCTCCTAGCTTGTACCTGTTAATTATCATGGCAGAAAGAGATGGAACCGGATTAAAAATACAACAATTCACTATCACTATCCCTATATCCTTGCCCTTCACTCCAGTCTTTGCCAATATGTCATCCACAGCACCAAAAATCACCATCTCGCTCTCTTTCCTCACCTCTTCCATGCATTCGTTCGGTAGTTCGCTTTTAAATGCGTCTGGCAAGTAGGTGGACGGACCAATCCCTGATTTCTCCAGAATTTTTTCAATGAACAGTAAAGCCTCCTCTGACAAGTTGGTGAAGTGGTGCCTGGCTCTTTCCATTGTGAGTTCTTTGCTCCACATTTGGCTAGCTGGAGGCTTGTAACATGCAAAATCTAATAAAAAAACCTTCCGTGAAGGCTTTGACTTGAAGATTTTTGAGAGCAGAAGTATTGCTAGGGTTAAGCAGAGAAGTACTGGCGCAATGAAGTTGGTGAAGAGACTAAGGCGGTTGGCGATGAACTTTGGAAGATCATTTGATGCTATGGTGATTCTAAACATGGTGTGAGATCTGTAGAAAGTGTTATTTTCAGGTTTAACTTGGGTTTGTTTCTTCTTCAGTTTTGTTTCTTAAACAGATTACTGAGGATTGGGAAATCAAAACTAGCTAGTTATTTTTTAAGAAAGATGAACAAGTAAATGTCATGAATCGGGGGTGGTGCATGTGTGGCTTTATATAGTAGTTAGTAATGCAAGCTAAGCCCAATAACAGCAATAAAATAAAAAAAAATAAAAAAAAAAATAAAATATATCCCCCGTCCCAAAAACTATCAAGTAGTCTTAATCTTTTTTGTTCCAATCTAATTTATTTTCATTAATTATGATAATTTGTAGCTAATATTATAAAAGGTTTTTTAAAATAGATTTGAGAACACTTTAATAGTTAAACTTAAGTAATATCATAGAGAAATTCTATAAATAAATATGAATTTTTTTTCATTAAAAGATTCATGGATAACTCATGATTTTTTTTGTATGAAGAAATGAAATTGGAGTGTTATATTACCTTATAATATTAATGAGAAAAAATATTTATAATATATACATTAAAAAGTAATAAATACTATTTACATGTTATTAAATGAAAAATAAATATTTTCTACACATTATTATTAAGAGATAAGTGGTAAGTTATTTTGTAGATTTTTGTGTGTGTGTGTGTTAGCTACGCATGTAGCAGAATATCATATCATCACCTTATATTTGCTCGTTTTAGACAAACAAAATCATAAATGAAACATCAACCACGTCTTTATTTAAAAGAATTAAAAAATAATAAGTTAGATTATTGATTTGCAACAATAAAAATTAATTAGGTTACTGTTTTGTTTCGGTCAATGATTAGAAGTTAGAACCACTGGTATGGTTGATTAATTGACAGAAAAAAATACGTTAATCAAATCAATTTCCCCAATCTCTATTATAACTGCCATTTGTCTTTTGATCTGGACATCGAGAATTCTAAGGGAACCATGCTGGCTTCTTCATGTGACTAAAGTGCAGGAGCTTGAATGGGACAAGACCAAAGGAAGGTTGGGCTTAGGTTAATACGAATGGGGCGAGCAAAGGGAATTTGGATGCTTCAGGAGCACGTGGGTATTCGTGGCAGTAGTGGTGGTTGGTCGGTTGGATTTGCAGCCAATGTAGACTGAAATTTAGGTAGCTGTTCTGACTATGGATATCGGAATGTGGGGCTACACCTATCTTCTGAAATTTTAACAGGGGCGGCACGGTGTGTGCTATCGGAGCCTATCTTCTGAAATTTTAATAGGGGCGGCACGGTGTGTGCTATCCTCCGATGGTATGATACGTAGTTATTTCGTATAACTAGGTTTCAGGATCTTTTGAACGCTGGCTGGGAAGTGGAGGTTCAGCCATCAGCGTACCTGTCTCAAAGTCGTGGTTTTTTTTAATGTAATTTTTATTTAAATATATATTAAAGTGGTTTATTTTTTATTTTTTATTTTTTAAAAATTATTTTTAATATTAGTATATTAAAATAATATAAAAATACTTAAAAAATATTAATTTTAAGTAAAATAAAAACTTTAATTTTTGTCAAAAATATTTTTAAAATATAAAAACTAACAGAATGGAGTTGTGGTATAAATTGATCTGTCTACCATGGTTTAATATATATATTAAATTAATATTTTTTAGATAATTTTAACTTGTTAATTTAAAAATAAAAAATATTTTAATATATTTTTTAATAAAAAATATTTTAAATCATACACTACGACGACGTGTAGACACCTAAGCGCGTGATCTGGGGTTTTTTTTTTTCTCTCTCTCGGATGACGTTAGTGCAAGATAAAAATAATAACAGACTAGCACCTAATGCATGGCTGATGGGACCCCAATCCTGGATCTTTCATCAGGGAAGGAAACGTTACGTGGGCTAAAGTCTTGACAAAAGAAAAGCGAAACGAAATTGTATAGATATTAGTAAACATTCACGTGCACATGGAGTATGGACTGCAGAATGAACTGAGTGGAAGCGCACGTAGTTTTTGACTCCTTACTTCCTCAAACTATTAAATCCATTATAAAAGTGAATTATTTAAACGATAATGATGCACTGATTAACATGGAAGATTTGAGATCTTAGCTAATTACAGCTTTGCGAGGTTAAAATCCTTCACCGGCCAATATTCAATGTGGCAGCAGACTAGCAGGGTTGGCTTCTTCTCCCTCCTGCATGGCGCTGGGACTAGCTTTCTAAAATGGTGCTTGGTATTGCTTTGCTCTGCTTTTCCTTGCCTTCAACTTTAGCTTTTAGCTTCTGTTTCTGGAAACACAAATATACGGAGTTACGGAACTTTTCTTGTTCTGGAAAAATATCTTCAAATGGTTCACACATGCACTACGTAGTTATTATATAGTACCCTCCCAGCTCTCAACTACCACCTTGGTCGTAATTTTCATGATGTTGATGGCTTTAATTTCTTGTGATCAATCTCATTTGGCTGGATGCCAGCTAATTTAACTCGCTGCTTGCCTAGCTTGTTCCAGAAAATTTTATCCCTTCCACGCGTGCTATATGACGTGCTGTTAAGTACTGTTAACCTAAAAAGAACAGAACAAGCAGGATATATATTCTACACGATGACATGCTGACGTTATATTAGGACCTCTTCTCGAAGAGAGAATTAACCACTGTTTGTCCTTTCTTTTTTTCGTCTGATTTGTATCGGGTGGTGGTGGTGATCGGTGATGTACACCAGTGGCTTGCTCTCGGAGAAGATGACACCGGACAGCTAGTTATTTAAATTAAGAATACCAGGCATGCTGCTGGGCTTTTCCTGTAAGGTTAAATTCATATAAGTAAAATCAATAAGAATAATTAGAAACCCGGAGTTAAAGGAGATGCCTGAAAGAGGCCGACTATTTTAATGCCAGATCTTCGCTCTAGGGAATTCGTTTATTCAAATAGAATCCAGGAGAGCTCTTCATGTGTTGATTTTTAAATTAATGTCTTCCTAAAATATAGTTACTGATAATTAATTAGTGAGAACGTGATATTTGATTTAAATATAAAAAACTTAAGTAATATATCTTTATTGTGTTTAGTTTGTGCAGGGAATTTATAAAAAAAATAAACAAATTTACTATTATACTTTTATAACTTAAAGTCTATAAGATCGATAATAAATTCAACTTTGTAAGAAATCAAAACTACTGGTAAGATAATAAATATTCTACCAACAAATGAAATACCATTTATTAATTATCATTAATTCTACTAATATGATCGATAAAGCCATGAAAATACATTTCAGTTATTTAAATAAGTTGTAAAAATACAACAATTGCAATATTATTGTTGGTAAAAGTAAGGGTATATTAGTCCACTTCAAATAATAAAGAAGGGCACTTGACTAAAAAAGGAAGAAGAAGAAAAACAATCACTGATAAATGTCACATTCCCTTGTTTTAGATGGGGTGACATTCCTTCTTAAGGAATAGTAGTAAAACAAATGAATATTTTTTTATTTTCAATATTAATATTTTAATTCAAGAATCAAAGTAGAAGCATGTGGCATAAAATAACTAATGAGTATTTTTAAATTTTATTTTTTAATATTTTTTTTAAAAAATATATTTTAAAAATATATTTTGGTGTTTGGTATTGTGTTTTAAAAATGTTTTTTAAAATATTTTAATTTTAATTTTTTTAAATTAATATTTTTTTATTTTTTAATATATTAATATTAAAAATGATTTTTTAAAAAAATATTATTTTAATATATTTTAAAATAAAAATCACAAAACCCATTAATACATTAATGAAGAACAGATAGTCAAAGTATGCACAGCTGTTGCTGTCCCAGCTAGTTGTAGGGAGTTACAAGTGGTGTGTTTAGTGTAACTGGCGCACAGGAACTTTGCAAAGCGCGTTAGCTAGAGACAATCCATCATAGCACTGTCAGAACTGTGACAGTATAGGCTGCCTTAACATTTATTACTCTCGAACAACCACTGGCTCAGAAAACATTTAAAAAGATATTTATTTTAAATTAATATTTTTTATATTTTTAAATTATTTTAATATATTGATGTTAAAAATAAATTTAAAAAAATAAAAAACATTATTTTACTATATTTTTAAACAAAAAATATTTTAAAAACAATTATAATTATACTTTCTAATAACCCCTTAAGATGTGCTTTGTATTAAAACGTGTTTGTGTTTTTTTTATTCATTAAAAATAAAAAGCAAAGAATTTTGAAATTCAAATGGCATGGCTGTCCCGCTAACCCAGGAAAAGAAATGGTTGCGCTAATTATAATGACGTGACAGTGGGGCTGGCGTGATAAAGGAAATCTTTTTTGGCTGCCGCATGCCAGTGATACTGATTTATGCTTACCAAAAAAAAAGATACTGATTTACCAAAAAAAACAAAGTTATTTACTCAAGTTTTTCTCTTGTTAAAGTATTTCTTGTTGACTATGTTAATTTTAAAAAATATATATAAAATAACATAAATAAATTATATTTTAAAATTTTACATTCAATCACTTGAGCTTTGAAATCATTTAATAAAAAAACTACTAATTATAAGTCAAGCTGTTATCTTTCGAGGCTAAAGATATTGGAAAAGAGGGTAGCGATATAAAACTGTTTTGTTCACAACTACTCCTCTAGTCAAATCATAAATATTAAAAAGATGTTGATGGAAAAATACAATAAAGACAAGAGAGAGTGCTTTCTGTAAATTATATTTTAACGTAAAATCATGCACATTGTTAAATATTCTTCGCACGCTCACGATGAATTCTGGGTTGTAGCAATGTTTTTTTTTATTTTAGTTCCTTAACTTCTTGTTTTCACCAACTAAGTCCTTGAATTGCAGAGTTAATAGTGAATTACTCTGTATTTGTTGATTGGGGACAAAATTGAATGAAGAATGATCAATACATAAAGGGGGGCAAAAATAGGTGAAAGCTAGCAGGTTTTTATCCTATCCTATAGTGGCAGAGTCCAGCTTATTAAGGCTGTTCTTTTCTCAATTCAGGTTTATTGGTCCTCTGTTTTCATGCTCCGTGAGAAAGTTATTGATCTTTGAAGTTGGAGCGAAGGGTAGAACTTAGTCCTCCAAATTTTAAAATTTGAATTGTTTAGTCCCTTATGTTTTTTTCTAAATCCGATTTTGGTATAGATATTTAATTTTATTATTTTCAAATCCTTGGTTTGTGAAAAAGAAAGAAAATTTTGCGTGATTCTGACATGTAGATATAAGTTTATTATTTTCGCATATTTTGCAAACTAAGCTTAGAGTAAGAGGTGGGAATATCTTTTCAGCATGGCATGATTTTTTTTAACGTATTATATAGGGTTATATTTGTCATACCCTTTTTTATGCGCAATAAAACTATTATTATGGCCTTTGAATGAAAAATTCCAATGCTTTTGCCTAAGGGTGTTTTTGTATATTTTTTTTTAGATAATGCAATTACTTTGATGCTACGTATGAAAAAAACAACATAATGTTATCCAAAGGGTTTTTTTTATCATTTTATATTAGTTTTATTGTAGAATTTAAAATTGCTTCAATGTATTGTTTTAATTGGCATGTATTAAATATGATTTAAAAAACAATTCCTAGCTAGAATGTCAACGGCCTCTATGCCATTCGAGCAATACATGCAAGATTGTTCAATCACCAAATATCATATTTTGAAGCATTGTTTGGAAGATCTCAGTGTCATTTACACGACGGTGTGACCCATGTATCAGTAACACCGCTGGTTTGGTGTCGGAGACCATTTCTTTTTTTCTCCCTTGTTCTTCTCGCTCTCATTTTTGAAATTTGCTCCACCCTTATAAAATTTCAATGCATTCCCTTTACACTTGGTTACTATCATTTTGATTGTTATTTTTTTATTTTATAGTAAGGTATAAAATAACATTTTTTTTAATTTCACCTAGTCATTTTTTTATCTATAAATAATATATCAAATTACCTTTTCTGTTTAATTTCACCCTCTATCGTTTTTAAATATATAAACAATCTATCATATTACAAATATATTTCAATTTGACATCCTAGTATTTTTTTCATATACAAATAATCTATTAAATTACAAATGCTTCTCAATTTCACCCCTGTGATTTTTTTTAAAAAAATTAATTCTTATTTTTTTAATTCTTATTTATTTTGTTTGAGATCGTTTTTTTTTAAATCTTGCAAATTTCATCATCGTTGAGTTTTTTTCCTATCAAATTTTATCTTCGATGTTTTTTTTATGTTTTTCTTGTAAATACTTTTTCCACCGTTTCATCATTTAAAATTAAATTCACTAACAATTAAGTTTCTTGATTGAATCCATGTTTAGGATTTCACAAGTTGTAAATTTTAGAAATTAGATAAAGTTCAGGAGATTCGCACAAATTTGCTTGTTTTTTTTTTCATTTTTAAAGCTTGTGTTTTCTTATTTTTTTTTTCATTTTTTTAGGGTTTTGTTTTTTTTTGTTTTTGTGGTTTAATTCTATTGGACTACCCCTTTATATTTTTTTCTCAATTTCACCCCTATTATTCTTAAATATATAAATAATTTATCAAATTACAAAAAAAATTCCAATTTCATCCCTGTGATTTTTTTTAGTATACAAATAATCTATCATATTACAAATGTTTTTTCTATTTAACCCTTACCATTTTTTAATTTATAAATAATCTATCAAATTACAAATATTTTTCAATTTCACTCGTATGATGTTTTTATATTTCAAATTTGATCTTCATTCTTTTAATTGTTATATTTTTTTAGGATCCCTTTCTTTTAATTTATTCTTTACAAATTTCATCCTCTTGGTTTTTTTTTTATCAATTTTTCTCTTCATTGTTTTTTCTTTTCCATCTTGCTGTAAATATTTTTTTCATGGTTTCCTCCTTCAAAATTAAATTTGTTAAGAATTAAGTTTCATAACCAAATTTATATCTAGAATTTCACAAGATGCAAGTTTTATAAATTAAGCCAAGTTTTGAAGATTCGCTTAAGTTTACTTAGAAGTATTGAATAAAGGGCTTTTTTGTCATTTTTAGATTGATTTTGTTGTAGATTTTGAAGTTACGTAAATGTATTGTTGTAGTTGGCATGTATTAAATATTATTTAAAAAAACATGCTGGCTAGCGTGTTGATGGCCCTTGCGCCATTCAAGCGGTGTTTGTAGGGTTGTTTAATCACCAAACATCTCTTTCTGAAGTGGCGTTTGAAAGATCCCAGCGCTCTTTACTTGGTGATGTGACGTGTGAATCCAAAGTACTACTGTTTTGATGTCGAAGACCAGTTCTTTTTCTTTTTTCCTTCATTTTCTCGTTCTTATTGTTGAAATTTATGCCACCTTATAAATTTTCATAGCATCCACTTTAATTTATATTTATTTCGCATTTGATCCATGTCATTTTGATTGATATTTTTTAAAAATTTTAGAGTAAGGTATAAAATGATATATGTTTTTTTTTTATTTCACCTTATCATTTTTTAATCAGTGGATAATCCATCAAAATATTATTTTTCAATTTCACATCCTACTACTTTTAAATATATAAATAATCTATTAAATTATAGATATATTTTAATTTCATCTCTATAAATTCTTTAATATATAAATAATATATCAAATTACAATTTTTTTTAATTTCACCCTTTTCATTTTTAAATTTATAAATAATATATTAAATTATAATTTTTTTCAATCTCATCCCTGTGGTTTTCTATCTTTCAAATCTAATCATTATTTTTTTAACTACCATTTTTTTTTGAAATTGTTTTTTTTTTTTAAGTTTCATGCAAATTCCATCCTCATTGAGTTTTTTTTTTCTTTCAAATTTTATCTCTGTTGTTTTTTTATAAATATCTTTTCAATGATTTCATCATTTAAAATTAAATTTGCTAAGAGTTAAGCTTCTTGATTTAATTTATTTATAGGATTTCACAAGTTACAAGTTTAAAAATTTAGACTAAGTTAGGAAATTCACCCGATTTTGCTTCTGTTGTTTTAAGCTGGTGTTTATTTATTTATTTTTTCTTATCATTTTTCCAGGTTTTTTTTGTGGTTTAATTATATTGGGCTAGCCCTTTATGTGTTATTTTCAATTTCACTCCTACAATATTTAAATATATAAATAATTTATCAAATTTAAAATATTTTTTAATTTTATCCCTACTATTTTTTAATATACAAATAATCTATAAGATTACGTATGTTTTTCAATTTCACCTCTGTCATTTTTAATCTATAAATAATCTATCAAATTATAATTTTTTTCAATCTCACCTCTATAGTTTTTATATCTTTTAAATTTGGTGCTTATTTTTTTTTTAATTTCTATTTATTTTGTTTGTAGTAATTTTTTTAAATGCTTTCCTTACAAATTTCATCCCCCATGAGTTTTTTTTTCCTATCAAATTTTATCTCAATTTTTTAAATAAATATCTTTCAATTATTTCATCATTTTAAATTAAATTTATTAAAAATTAAACTTCTTAATCAAATCTATTTTTAAGATTTCACAACAGTAGATTTTAAAAATTATATCAGGTTTGAAAGGTCCATTCAAGTGCTTGTTTTTTTTTTTTAAGTTGGTTTTTTTTTTTTTATCAAATTTTTTTGGTTTTATTTTTTAGTTTAATTCTATTGGCTTAGCACTCTATATTTGATTTTCAATTTCATTCTATTATTTTTTAATATATAAATAATGTATCAAATTACAATTTTTTTTAATCTAACTCATACTATTTTTTTTATATATAAATAATCTATTAAATTATAATTATTTTTTTAATTTTATTCTTGTAATTTTTTAAAATTGTTATTTTTTACAGGTTTTTTTATTAGGTTATTTGATAATACAAATAAATTTAAGTTTGTTATTATAATTTTTTTTTATCAATTTACTTAAAATAACGGTCGGACATTTTCACCTCTTTTAAAAAAATATATCAGTATTTTGTATTCAGACAAAAAATTGCTTCTTACCGAGGGCACGAATCCTCTGCTTTTCACTGCAAAGCAATTTCCCTACACTCCTTCGTAGATGCGAAATCTACCTCCATGTGTTTCCACGATTCTTAACGTACACCAATCTCCATGGTCTCTCTCAAGGTCTCATTCCTTTTTCGAAGAAGAACCCTTCTTGGACTTTCTCTTCCTTGCGTACCCTCTTTTCTTTTTACAGTTTCCTAGCAGTAAAATATAAACAAACGGTCTTTGACTTTGCTGCTGCATTTGGAATATACGATCTCCAGCAATTTTAAATTATGAAGATTTCTTGTTGGATTTTGTTTTGCTGGCTTTTTCTTTGCGTTTTCGCATCCGGGTCTCTCTCAATTGACAATTTTAACCGAGCGTAAGTGATTTCAAAATGCTGCAACTGCCCATTTTGTTGTTAATTTGTATCTATTTATCAGACTTGTAGTTGACTAGTTTAGTGTGAGAATTCTCGTGCTTTAATGTTCTATGAAGTTATAATTTTTTTAATGCACGGAATCGATCCCTGGTAATAAATATATCACATGTTGGTGGTTCTTTTCTGTGCTAATTTGTTTGATGACCGTAAAGTTCGTGTCTTTTGGAGCTTTGCGTATATTTTTTCAGCATACGATCTCTCTTGGGTGGCATGTTAATGCGACTGAAATCAAACTGGTATTACGTATGTATTGAGTGATGAGCTAAACAATTTGATCACTTTGTTTCTGTTTGCTAGAAAGGATGTCTTTTAGGTCTGGAAACTTCCTAGTTGATGACATTTAGTGCTAGCAGTTTTAGGTTGAACTATGAAAGGAGACAAAACCGAGGATACGCATGGAAGGCTGCCTAGTTCATACCGATCCTGTTGAGTTTGGGATGATTTGTTTTCCCCAGAAGAGCATGTGTGACTTTAGTATCTCATCGCTGTACCCATGAGCTTGTTCTGCTTGATGAATAGCAAATATTCCAGCAATTGAAATTGTCAAATGAAGTCAATGGCATTGCAAATGTTGCTGTCCCTCGCTTCACATTATTTTGCCTCATTTTGATTACTTTTTTTTTTTTTGATAGTTTTCATCATACCCATTGCTTGTCGCTGTTTCTGTATACCACAGGTTTCCTATCATTGAACCTGATCCTAATCACACGAAACTTCATCTTGCAAGTGAAGGATTGGAAGCTATCAAACGAATAACGAACCCTATTGCTGCTGTTGCTGTATGCCCAACATACTTCTCTACACCTAATATTTGCACATGAAAGCCCAAGTTTTTTTTGTTTATAAATAATCTTACAAAGCGTTACCGATATGCAATGGTGTTTACAATGAGTTTTTTGATGCTTTAAGCACAAGTTTGTGTGAAGCCTCATTTAGCATGACTGCAACTGTTCAATCGCTGGAGCTAATTGTATACTTACAATTTGATATACTTGTAATCTGCACAGCCATATCAAGAAAGTTTTGCTCTCTTTTATTTATCCCTTTTTTATGTCTTACATTATGGCTGTATAATCAGGTAATCGGTCCATATCGCTCTGGAAAATCTTTTCTGCTCAATCAGCTTCTTTCACTTTCTTGTTATGAAGGTGCTATTTCAACCACAATTAGTATATCCTTAAATATTTTTTTAATGGGGCTCACTGTATAAAATGATTTTAAATTGGTTGAACTAACATTTCCTTCATCAGGTTTTGGTGTTGGACATATGCGTGACACAAAGACCAAAGGTAATTTGAGTTTGATTCTTGAAAGATTGCAACCTTTTGTTTAGATGTCATCCATAACGTGTCTTTTGTTTCTTGAAGGGATTTGGGTTTGGGGAACCCCGGTTGAATTGGATATCAACGGAGTAAAAACTTCTCTGTTTTACCTTGACACAGAGGGATTTGAAAGTATTGGGAAGTCAAATGTCTATGATGATCGGTAAATTCCAAATCATCGTGTAATCTTGAATTTGTAGTTGGAGATAGAAGGCTTATGCATGTGTTTTCTTTTTGACATTTTCTTTTGCAGTATTTTTGCTCTGGCAACTGTTCTGAGCTCTGTGCTTATATATAATCTGCCTGAGACGGTTAGTTTTTGGTCTCGTAACTGCTAGTTTTGAGCATATATGAATTCTAGTTTTAAACATATATGAATGAATCTTCAGGTGTGAGAGCAGGAAAGCATGATTTGCTAGATGTGTAGGATATGTTAGAACTTTCTATGGCTATGTAAATTTTATGGACTTGAGATTTCCTTTCGTGGAGTAAATTTTTCATCAAAGACTGAAAGATTAAGGATGGTCATATTCTTGATGATCTATACATTTCGAGGGAAATTGTGGTTATTTAATGTTGGGACTTTGCATTGCCAAAATGAAAAATTGAAGTGGAAATAATATGTATTTTGCACACATTGTCAAAATGAACAATTAAATGGGATATAGTATGTATTTTCATAAACATGTAGAAGAATCAATGCAATGAAACAAAAAATCTAAATGATGTTTGAGAAGAATATATCCGAGTGAATTGGCCAGAGCATTGACCACACCAATCATGTTATGGTTCTGAAGGATTATGGGCCTATTTGTTTTTGCATTTTAAAAGTGTTTTTGAAAAAAAATGATTTATTTATTTATTTTTTCTTTGCTTCAAATTAATCTTTTTTTGGTGTTTTTAGATTATTTTGATGTGCTAATATCAAAAATAATTTTTAAAAAATAAAAATAAAACATTATTTTGATGTATTTCCGAACGAAAAGCACTTTGAAAAGCAACCGCTACCACACTCCCAAACACCCTTATGGTGGGAGGATTGACTATCACAATCATTTTTGGTAATAAGAAGAAAGAAGTGAATTGAAACATCTTTTACCTTCATAAAAGAATGATTTATTTCTATGGTCCAGAGACATCATATCCACTTTTCATTAGTTCCATTCCCCTTTTAAGTAGCCCAAATTTGAACTTCATACCAGCATCTTTTCATTTCTTCAAGAAGCTCACAAGGGGATACATGGATGCCTAACTAGTATTTGTTGAAACTGAACTAAGGAGAAGTAGTCAATTATGAGAATGTCAACTTGCTTTTGTCAAACTAAACAAACAATAGGAAGAAATAATGAGACTGTAGACCTTGTTTTACAGGTGGCAGGATTATCATAACTGATTATTTACCATCTGGTCTGAGGCTCTAGTTTATAAATTAGGTTACTGGCCATTTTTCTTAAAGCCTGCATCATTTTAGTTGGTACTTCTGGTAATACTTGTATATTTATCTTGCTGTGCTCTCAGATCCGAGAAGCTGACATATCTCGTCTGTCATTTGCTGTTGAGCTTGCTGAAGAATTTTATGGAAGGTCTGCAGTTCTGTCTTCTGAGTTCGACATGTTAGACCAGATCATCAATAAATTCTGTGAATTGTGACCATAATTTTTGTATCTCTTTTATGCACCCTATATGCTACTAATACTAACTCGTTTTGTTGGTTGGCTGAAAATTTCGGAGAATAGAGTGAAGGTAATTTATAAGCTACTGTGGTTATACTCCTCCTGTATGTTATCTTTTAACAAAAATCCTTGGTGCTGACTTGTATTTGAGTCACCATTTTGTTCACAGGGCCAAGATGTTGCATTTGAACCTGCAAAACTTTTGTGGCTTATCCAGCGTGATTTTCTACGTAAGTCCATAAATGCCTGTCTTTAAAGTTGTTTGTTGAAGTAGGATTATGATAACTGTCTGGTTCATTCTATAACACTGCAACAGTTCATATAGCAATTGGACTGGGTCTTTTAGTGAGCTGATTTCACTGAATGCTGTTTCAGACATGCCAAAGTGCTGTCCTTTTTATGTTTAAATTGTTCTTGTTAGTTTCTACTTATGCCCCACCAGACCCTTATCCGATTTCCTCAAGATAATGGTATAAATAGATGGATGAGTTTCTGATTTGGTAGATGTTTTAGTTGGGTTACTTATATTGCTTATAATGTTCTGTCTGCTTCATATTGTGTGTTTAGAGAGAACTCATGTTGTTTCTGGTGTTACTCAGAAGGGAAGTCAGTGCAAGAAATGGTGAATGAAGCCCTCCAACATGTTCCTAACAATGATGGTTAGATTTTTCTCCTAGCCATAGAACTGTAGAAGATATGTGTGATTCACTGTGTAATTGCAGCATTCTTTAAACAATTTTGAATCCCATGTTCTTGTTCTAATGCAGGGGACAGAAATATTGACCAGGTATTTATTTTTTATGATTTCACTTACCATCCCAGTTATTGTCAATGAACTGGCATGATTCTGGAACCAGAAGATCACTCTTTCTATTTATCAGGTTAATCAGATCCGAGACTCGTTGGCTATCATGGGTGATAACAGCACTGCCTTCAGCTTGCCACAAGTATGTGTTTACCTTGTCCATTAATTTCTTCAAGTCCTAGCCCCTTCACATTACTTTTCATTGCTATGTTACTAGAATTGTACTAACCACCTATATAATTTCAAAAGCATGCAATTCATCTGAAGTACCTTTTCATACTAATGGGATTATGTGTACTAGATTTGTGCTAGGCACATGAAGTGGGCTTAATGTACTGTAGATTAGTTAATCTCTCTACTAATTGTGCTGAATTTGAACCAACAGCCTCATCTCCTGCGAACAAAGCTTTGTGACATGAAGGATGGTGAGCTTGATCCTATGTATGTTAAGAAGAGAGATCAGTTAAAAGAACTTGTTGCTAGCATTATTCGTCCAAAGATTGTGCAGGGTAGACCTCTAAATGGAAAGGAGTTTGTAGCTTTCTTGGAGCAGGTAACTTTGTTTATATTGAGCCTTCTGGTTGGAGTTGCTAGACATCATATATTGTAACTGCAGCGTCACAGGAGGGCAATTGATTTATGGGGGTGGGGGGAATGGGGTGTGGAGAAGAAATTGAGTTCATTTAACAGGCCTAACTATGAGCTGCACCCTTCATTTAACAGACAGCACACTATGAGCTGCACCTTTGAGAGTTTGCCACTACATTTGCGTTGCTAAAAGTACTAAAAAAGAGATTCAAAGAGAGATGATTCTGATGAAGTTACTGAATAGTTTGATATGCCAAACTATTTATGAAAATGACCTCTCACAGGGTGTTGTCTATTCCATCCATATGAGATGTGTTTAATGGTGTCAATGGCCTGATGTCCTGAATGCATGGCATGGGATTATAGCCTTAATTTTTTGTTTTTTTATGCGTTATTCCAATCTCATGTGACAAGCATATAACGAAGATATATAGGTTGCTTATTATTTTTTGATTTGCTTTTTATGAGTTATTCTAATTTAACGTGACGCGGTGTATAGCGAAAATACAATTAGAGTTTTCAAGCTTTAATGTTATAGACCTAATTGGAGAGAAATCTAGAAAAACTTTTCTGTATTTTTTATTGAATATGAATAACATTCTTGATTTCTATAAAATAAATTAGACATTTCTATTTATTTTTGTATTAAAATCCTTTATAAAAAAGGATTTCTAATTAAAACTTAATTAATAAATCCATCTAGCATTATCATTTCTAAATAGTTAAATACTAATTAAATTATAAGTTCTAAGTTAAGTAGGAAACAAATAATTAAAATTCAAAATTAACCAGGAAAATAATCAAAACAAGAAAACAATAACTTCATGCTTCATATGAGATGTTTCCGGGTTTCTTTGTGGATTTCTTTTCAAGTTTGACCTTGTCAATTTGGTTTCTAAACTCTTGGGATAGTTGTTTTATGTCATCATGAAACAGGTTGCGGGTTTAGTAAGGTTGATTCGGGTTGATATTTTTTTTTATTTTTTTTTATTGGGCTTCATAATTGTTTTTGATTTTTTTTATATAGGGCTATCTCAATCTCATGACTTGAGTTGTGGATTTGGCAGGTTAACCTAGATTGACTTGATTTATTGTTTTTGGATCTCTTTTCAATTGAATTAATATATTTTTTAAATTTCACCCTCCAACAACTCATTTTTTTTTCAATTTCATCCTTTAATTTAGGTTGTTTGGGAATTAAGCTTTGTAAATTTTTTCAATTTACTTTTTGCGGAGTTATTTTGGTCTTATGGATTTTGTTTTTGTTTTTTTTCCTCGATTTCAACCTTTAAAGTTGGATTTGTTGGAAATAAAGCTTCATTTTTATTTTTATTTTCTTGTTATGAAGTTATCTTAATCTCATGACTGAAGTTATAAGTTTAACAAGCTAGCCTGGGTTGACTTGGGTTGTATTTTTTTTGGTTTTTTTTTTTTCATGATTTTCTCCATTGACATTGAGTTGATTGACATTAGCTTTATATATTTTTTTTATTTTCTTTCTATGAGGTTATTCTGATCTCATGAGTCAGGTTATGAGTTTGACATTTTAACTCGGGTTGATATGAGTAGTTTTTTTTGCTGTCTTTTAATATATATATATATATATATATATATATATTTCAATTTTATTCTTTTAACATTTAGTTGATTAGGAATTAAGCTTTGTAATTTATTTTAATTTGCTTTCTACAAGGTTATCACAATTTCATGTACCAGTCGCAGATTTGATTAGTTAACTTGGGTCGATCCAATATGCGTGTCTCAATATTTGAAAAAAATATCTTTTAATATGTTACCGTGTCAATATTTTAAAAAATATTGTTTAATATGTATCATATTTTGAGTTCATGATTAATTTTGTATTTTACTAGACAACATGTTAACAATGCGTGGATATTTTTTTACGTTAAGAAAATTGATCTGACCCGCAGCACAACAAGGGGAAATGATTTAGTGTTATCGACAATTCCTCAACCTTGATCTTGCAATTCTCAGATACTCGAAGCCTTGAATAAAGGGGAGATCCCATCAACAGGCTCTTTGGTGGAGGTTTTCAATAAGGGTATTCTTGAGCGATGTTTGAAGCTGTATAGTGAAATGATG
Source organism: Populus tomentosa (assembly GCA_018804465.1). Taxonomy (NCBI): domain Eukaryota; kingdom Viridiplantae; phylum Streptophyta; class Magnoliopsida; order Malpighiales; family Salicaceae; genus Populus; species Populus tomentosa. Next base: position 17,584,107 of record CM031977.1, read on the forward strand.
GCAAAGTTACCCTTACCACTTTCTGAGAAATCTCTGCAAAATGTCCATGAAAACTCTAAAGGGGAAGCAATGAAATCTTTTGATGAACAACATTTTGGCCGTCATCATGCAAAGAGATCTGTCATGCAGCTGGATGAAGAAATAGAGAAGGTATTGATTGTTTTATCAGCTACATTAATTGTCTTCTCTTCTTAAATTAACTTATGAATCTGTAAATTTACTTTGAATCTGATTTGCATGGATGTTAAATTGTTTGACAATTCAAACGAACAAGTTGAAAGATGGCTCTGCTTATGGTTTCTTGGAAGTAGTTACTTGATTGAAGTGTTGAATTCTCATGCTGTCTTTTTTGGGGAAAAAAAAAAACAAACTGAATCCAAGTCCCAGAACCCCACCACCACACCATAAACTGGATGAAATCTTTAGCAAATACTTCTGTTGAGTCTCCTGCATTGGACAGGCTGCATGTGTTCAGTGCCTCATTTAACAACCAACAGTATTTAGAGTTTGGTTCTAGAGCAACAATATATAAATACATGTAAAATATTTTTTAAGGCTATCAAGTCACAATACTCTTAATACTCCTGAAGTACTTTACTATGGAAATTCTGTCTAGGTTTATAAGCATTTTGTAATGGCAAATGAATATCAATCAGCAAAGCTCTGTGAGGCACTTTATTCTAGATGTGAGGACAGAATGGACCGGCTTCAGGTTCTCAGACTTCCTTCCATGGCAAAATTCAATGCAGGCTTCCTGCAATGCAACCAAAGTTTTGAGCAGGAGTGTGTTGGACCATCAAAGGCAAATTACGAGCTTCGCATGATGAAGGTTAGGCATGTTCTTTGTATTTTATTTTAATTGCGTCAGTTACTGCTCTGTTTCTCGTATCTGTAGATATTGGTGTTCGAGCTGGAGGGAATCTTGAAACGGGAAATCAAACTCAATGCCATTTGGTCATAAGTTTCTGATTCTTTAAGATAGCATGCATGCCATAATTATGAATATGGAGACCTCATAGTCTAAACAAAGTTGTTGCCAACGGAAGGGACATGGAAATCTGAATTAGTGTTAGTGTTAAGATTGTGAATTGACCTTCTAAATATATCCTGATAGACAAATTTCTCTATGAATCATGAAATACATTTTTCAAATGCTTTATCAATAAGTTGTTTCAATATAGTTCCATGTGGTGTGCAGATGTGTGCTTTCCTTCTCACTTGTTTACTGACTAGTGCATTGTGAATGTATGATGCGGATCATCAGATGATGGGGAAATCAAAATCTTCATTTATAAAGGAATACAACCACAGGCTATTCAATTGGTTGGTGGTGTTCTCCCTTGTCATGGTGGTAGTGGGCCGCTTTATTATAAAGTTTATTTTGATTGAAATTGGTGCGTGGATACTTTTTATCTTCCTAGAGACCTACACGAGGATGTTTTGGTCTGCCGAGTCTCTCTATTACAACCCAGTTTGGCATTTTATTGTCGCAACCTGGGAAACACTTGTTTACAGCCCTTTTCTTGATTTGGACAGGTAATGCAACATTTCCTCAATTGCACCCAAGAAAAATGAATTACATCGTATGTAAAGATAGTACTTGATGCCATACAAAATTCTATGTTATCTTAAAACTATACTGTCATTATTTTCTGCTAGGTTGCGTGATTTTGCTCTTTGATCAGAAGCAATAAAAAACAAACATGTTTTCATAGTTTATAGTTGAAAGCTGTGCTAATCATGTATAGCTGTGCTAATCATGTATTCCTTTTACAACACAACGAGCCCTAGCAATACTTGCAAAAAAAAAAAAGTTCTATTTTTCAAATGTATTTTGAATGATGTCCCATGTCGAGCAGTATGCTAGAAGATAAACAGGCATATTAAGAAGAATCCGGTCCATAAGTTTGTAATTCATGAGCACTGCTCCATTTGTTTTTCATTTTCTTTTGTTGATCTGTTTCGTTTCAATGCAGATGGGCAATTCCACTTGGTTTCGTGGCAGCAATTTTGGTGGTATATTGGCGGTGTTATGGTAGAAGGAAACATGGGTCACAGTGGCTGTTACCCATGTACAATAATCCTAAAGGGGGTACTCATAGGCCGAGAACAGACTAAGCCTTGTTTATTTTAATACATTTCAAAGTGAAAAACACCTTGAAAAGAAATCGCCAACATCATACTTAACAGACTCTAAATTAATTGTGATCCGGTGCCTTAGATTTGGCATAATCTTGCTCCAATCATTTTGGGTGAGCTTTTCTCTTTTTACGTACAAAGCCCACCATTCTTCATCTTGTTTTTCTCCTTTTGGGTTCCTGAAAACATTTGATCTCAAGATTGTGACGAGTCTGATGATGAAATGAGGTTTGCATGGTTGTGCACTCGTATCATTTCTTGCTCCATCGTTTCCAGGCCATTTACTTTGTTGTGATCTGTTCGTCTCTTCAATTGTCTGTTATATCACAGGTGTAGTTTCCATATACAAATGCTCGAAAAGTATAGCCCTATGAGCATTGCTGACAATTAGATACTGCATCGCTGACCGTACAGCCACAATACAACTCGTTTACATTGAAAAGAAGAAGAAAGCTGCTGTTCTATTTTCGTTCTTAATTGCTCTTTTATATTCAAGTCCAGACAATTCGTCGAAGCAAATTATGTAAGTGCTCAGGATGCTATTTGGACACAAAAGTATACCGTATGGTTCAAGAATTTTATGTAACTGCGCCTTGCTGTGAAGTCTCATGGTCGGAGCATAAGTTAATTATGACAGAGAAGGCATATCTCGCCCTTACATTCACTGATTTTTATGTTCTAGTTTCCGTTTCTTCTATCAAATATTTTATTTTTTGTATCTGTTTTTTATATTTTAAGACGCCAAATAAACGCAACCCAAGTTTCTCAGATTATTTTTATCGATTAGTTCTCTTATCCTTTTATATTATTTAAGAAATATAAAAAAATAATCATTGTGCTGGTTTTATCGTGTCGTGGGGGTTAATCCAGACCCCTGGTAACGAAGAGTGCATTTATTGTGCTTGGAATACCCGTATAAAATCCAAATTTTCAGGCTACAGGGAATGTATGGCCCATACCAAAAGCCCACTAATCAAACGTCGTCGTTCCAAAGAAACCTTTAAAATTGGACATGGTACCTGTATATCAACGTCAAGTGTCCCTTCACTACTAACCGTTTTTCTGAAAGTCCGCTGCTCTCACTCTGTCTCCCTCCAAATGCAGAAGTGAAAAAAATCCCTAACTTCTCCACTGCAAACCTGAAAACCTAAATCATCAAATTTGAACCGACTCAACTCTATGGACACTCACTCTCACTTAACTGCACCTAATCGCTCTCGCAGCTCTCAATCTCCGTCTCCTTCGCACTCGGCCTCGGCCTCCGCCTCTGCAACCTCTTCCATCCACAAACGGAAACTCGCTGCGGCTGCGGCGGCGTACGACGACCACTTGCCACCATTTGCTCCGTCTTCTCTCTCCGCAGACACTCGCGACGGCGCTCTCACCTCCAACGACGACCTTGAGAGCATCTCCGCTCGCGGCGCCGACTCTGACTCCGATGACGCTGAAGATTCCGACACAGTCCTCGAAGATGAAGAGGAAGACTTCGACAACGATTCCTCCATGAGAACGTTCACCACAGCCCGCCTCGAGACCACTAACGCCGCTGGCAGCAGCAGCCGGAACACGAAGATCAAAATGGAGAACACGAATGTCAAGATTGAGAATTCTGATAGCGGGAAGGACGGTGGGAACATAGGGACTGGTGCAGCGGGGCCTGCTGCAGCGGGGAGTTCTGGGCCAGGGATTCTGGTGAAGGAGGATTCTGTTAAAATATTTACGGAGAATTTGCAGGCTAGTGGAGCTTATAGCGCGAGAGAAGAGAGTTTGAAGAGAGAGGTATGGTTTATAGTTTCTTTGAGATTCTTGACTACCGTGCATATTTCCAAGTTCATTGTTTGCAATTGTTTACTAGTAACTAAATTTAATCTTCTTTTACACGGCCTTTACGAAAAAGAAAACGAAACTATGACTGAGATATTTTATAACGGGACTTGATATTGATTGATTCGAGCGTTTCAGGAGGAAGCAGGAAAACTCAAGTTTGTCTGTTATTCAAATGATGATGTTGATGAGCATATGGTTTGGTACCTTATTCTCTTTTCCTAAACACATATACTTTTTTTTGCTGGATTCATCTTTTAATTTTGAATACTCTTGTGCTATCTTTAATTGTTCATTTCTTGTTTGATGGGGTTTGTTACCTCTGTACAAACTCTAGTTATGGTGAAGATTTTAATGTTTGCCTTTGCCTTTGGTTTTTCAGGCTGATAGGATTGAAGAATATATTTGCGAGGCAATTGCCTAACATGCCCAAGGAGTACATAGTTCGACTTGTGATGGATAGGTAATTCTATGAAATCCTTCATAAGTGCTTACATTAAACAACTTTTTTTATAAAGTGGGCAGACATTAGATGACAAGAATCCCTCAACTTCTACTATTTGTTTTCCTTTTCGGGTAAGCTGAGAAAACTTCCAGTTCATTGTGAAGATAACTACTATTACTCTACAGCCTGCATCAATATTAAGAACCAAAATTGGTTTATTAAAGATATAATCATTTAGATTGACAATGTGTCCATTAATGGAAATTAATCCGCAATCCCCTCACCTATGTATACAATCACCAGAATTGTATATGGATGCATGTAAGCAGAACCCAATGTCCTTATGTGATACCATTTTGGAGAGTTGTGCTTGATAGTTTATGTTAATGTCAAAACATTGAACTACTTCCTTGTCCTTGAATACAGACATCTAGGGTGTTATTGTATAATTATGATCACTCATGCAACTTGTGGGGAAGGGCCCAATACCATTTTTTTTTCATTGTTGAATCATTCTCGGAACTCCCCTTATGCTAGCTTAGGTTAGGATTGCTGGTCCCAAGCCCTGATTGAGGGTTGTGGTAGGTTGACAGCCAGCTTAAAACCTTGTCATCTTTATGATATGGATCGTTTTGATATGGCACAAAAGTGTTCATGTATGTTTTTCAATACAACATGCAGAAGCCACAAATCTGTGATGATTATTAGACGCAATCATGTGGTTGGTGGTATCACTTATCGTCCATATGTCAGGTTAGGCTCAAATTCGTATTATTCGTGTTGTTTTTTACTCATTCCAACTTCAAGCGCACTGTTGTATTATTATATATTCTTAGGTGGAGTAGAACTTACGAGCTTAATTAGGATGCTTTCCCTGACTGACTTGGGAAAAGGCGAAGGTCATCTGTTGCTTTTTAGCATTTTGTTTGAACTGCAATCATAATTTTGTAAGATGAATGAATGATTAATTGATCCTGTTAAGTTGCTATAATGAGAAGCAAATGATTGGAGTTTGGTTTTGTCCATGTCACCATAGCGCTCAGCTTAAGTAATTGAATATGGATTGCATATTTGTATCTTTTCCCTCATGCACCCGTGTAGCAATAACCATTCATTACATGAAAGTATTTTATTTCTTGTTGTGATTTCATCTTTGAACTCTCTTTTATCCTAATGCCGTTGGTTACCTTAGTAACACCTTTTTCCTTCCCAACCACAGTCAGAGGTTTGGGGAGATAGCTTTTTGTGCAATCACCGCAGATGAACAAGTAAAAGGTTATGGCACGAGATTGATGAATCACTTAAAGCAGCATGCACGTGATGTTGATGGGTTAACACATTTTCTGACGTATGCTGACAATAATGCTGTTGGTTATTTTATCAAGCAGGTGGGCTTTCTATTTCTGGCATAAGTCTTTTGCTGTGGTGATTTATTGTTTGTTTCAACCTGGACTTGCAATACTCTGTTGATTTATAAGATATGCCCAAAATCCTCCTTGTTTATTTTTTGTTATGAAAGCTGAATCAGTAACAAATACTGTTTAGATAGTAGCTAATTTCTAGTTAAACCTTCTTCTTCAATGGAAATGCAAGATTTGATAGTGTTGGCCCTTGTCTTGAGTTCTGTAACTTTCACAATTCATTTTTTTCATGAACTGCTTATTTGTTAGATGTTACTATATAATTGTTCAGTTTGATCTATGGAAGCAGCTGTGTTATAATATGTGTCAATCTCATTCTTGATGTTCTGCACACTTATTACTCGAATGTTACTTCTGATAGTTTTGTTGCCATATCCTTCTGAAATACATTTGTTTCCTTTTTAATGTTGTGTTCCTTAATTGACATGTAGGGTTTCACCAAAGAAATTTACTTGGAGAAAGATCGATGGCAAGGGTATTGTTAATTTACAAAGTCCAGTATTATTAAGAAAAATGAAGGGGAGGGGATTGGATAAAGGCAGGGCTTCAAGTACAGTTGTGCTTTGTATTATTTTACTGAAATTGTGGTTTGAGAGAGGGGGGGATGTTAAAATGAAGAAGTTTCAAGCTCATCACACAGACTTGTTTTTTCCCCTTTGTTAGCCTTGTTGGGTGTATCCGATCCTTTTAGCTATCACTGCCCCTCTGTTTATGAATTCATTTGAATTCCAGGTATATTAAAGACTATGATGGAGGTATCTTAATGGAATGCAAGATTGATCAAAAACTTCCTTACACTGACTTATCAACCATGATTCGTCGTCAGAGACAGGTGAGATGATAGTCTACTTGGTCAATGTTTTCTTTGTGAAATAATGTAGTTAGATCATAATATTTGGAAGTCAGTATCTGGAACATGAATTACGATAAATGGTCAATCCATTTGAGCAGTATATCTTCTTTTTCAAAATGCTCAGCTTGTTGGGCCTTCTTTGTTTAAAGTAAGCAATCTGACTATGTTGCTTCTGATTCAGAAGCTTCGTCAATTTCTATAATTCATTCCTAAACTTTATAATAAGGACATGTGTCCTGAAGTTACATCTAAAATTGAATTATTGGATCAAGATTACTAGGTGATTTCTGGATACCGTGAAAGCCAGTATGTCTATACTATGCTTCTGAAACGGACGTACTAATTCTAGTAGGAGACCATTTCAATATGTTTTAATTGTAAAGATCACAATCTTTTGCTTCCATTTTCGTTGATCCTGATAGGTTTTTCTTATATTATAATCATATACTTTTTACATCTTAACTTCAAAGATTTTTATCATACGACCTTGAGAAATACTGCCCTGTTTTTCTTGTTCCCAAACCAAAGCTTCTCGGGATGTTGAGTGAATACATTTATAGACTGTAATTAGTTGGATTTATCATAGTTGCGTTGCCTATCCTGGAAACTTAGATTTTTCCTGTACATGTCTTTCAAGAGGTTCTTTAATCTAGAACTTGTTGAGCAGAACACCAATAGTATCTATCTATCATATTGTAGGTTTCTCCCATGTGGCTTCCTGTCAGACTTGCTGTGCTGCCAGTCTGCCATGGACCTTTTAGATCACTACTACACTCCATATGTATCACCTACAGTACTAATTTCTGTGTGCTAGTTCAGATTTTATTATCCTGATGATTCTCCCTGCACTTTCAGTAATCTTTTTTTATATGATGATAGGCAATTGATGAAAAGATAAGAGAGCTATCCAATTGTCATATAATCTATCCTGGAATTGATTTTCAAAAGGTATGTGCCATCAGCAATCTACTGCTTCTTATCCTATAACTTGATAGGTTCCTTTTCTAGATTGTACGCGATTTCTATCTAGCAGTACAGTTTAGTGCTGTGTTGTACATTGGATTAAAATTATACCGTGTACTAATTTTCATTCAGAAAGAAGCTGGTATTCCCAAGAAAATCATCAAAGTCGAGGATATTCCTGGCTTGAGTATGTTTTTGAACTTGGCTTATTGACTTCTTATTAATTTTGAACACTCTTTTGCCACACTTGGTACATACCTTTTGAAAATTATATGATATAATTATAATTGAAAGTTTGGAATGTTGAGAATGAGATTTTTTTTTTAATATGATAATAGGGGAGGCTGGGTGGACTCCTGATCAATGGGGCCATTCACGTTTCAGAACATTAAACTCTGCTACGGATAGTGCCACAAATCAAAAACATTTGACTGCATTTATGCGCTCACTTTTAAAGGCAAGTCCCAAAATACTTCTCTTTTCTTTATCATTTTCATCTTGTTTTGAGATTTCTTTCAGACACTGATTTCTGTCACAATGGCAGCCAGTCATGAAACTTCCAGAAATATTTAATGGTCACCATATTTTGTTGCAAAATGAACAGAATACTGCTAGGATAGTGTTGCCATGACATGGTTGCAATGGAAATGCTTGTGGCTGAAATTGCCCTGATTGAAACTTTGATATCCTCGAGTTGAGAATATGTGTCTGTTTGGATGCCTGTGTTTGAAGTTGATTTGTTTTATTAAGTTCAAAATCTCAACTCAATATGAAGGTTGTTGCTGCTGTGCCAAATTTATGTCCTCTATGTTGTTGCTGTCTTGCTATCTAAAAGTAAGACATACTGTTGGTAATAGTATTCAAATGATCAACAATGGAACAATTAACTACTTTTTTTGTTAGAGATCAAAATCTGATAGAATCTTGTCAATGACATAAAGATCCTGTGGACTGGGAAACTATTGTGCTGCTTTTATCATAGAAGACTTGTCAAGCACTTTATAGTTGTTCTATGTTAATTGTTTTTGGCTCCTCATAATGTTGTACTTGATCTTCTAATCACTTTATAGTTGCAATTTCATGCAAAATAGTGATTTTTCTGCTATTGTTAATATTCTTTGGATTTTCACATCTGCCAATCCTTAATGCATTGAATTTGCAATATTTTTCGCTCATATTTATGCGTTCTCCTTTTTCAGTGTTTGAAAATCACTAGAACAGTGATTCTCCTGCCTATGTCATATTCATTGGATTCTTACTGCATGGATTTTGTGTTAGCAGTCAATGCATGACCATGTGGATGCTTGGCCATTTAAGGAACCAGTTGATGCTCGTGATGTCCCTGATTATTATGACATCATCAAGGATCCCATGGGTAAGATATCAAATTTTTCAGTTTCATTCTTGCAAGGTATTTCTTGTGATGATTCTCTGATTGACAGGCATGTATACTGTTAAAATAATACATGTATAGTGTCTTCATGCTTGTTATGCTATAAAAAATATCTAGAAGCGTGGGTCACAACTGTAACAGAACCAAATTGTTGAAGCTCAGTCACGAAGATAATTAAGAACTGTAATATTATCTGTTTTAAGCGTGTAGAACTCAGTTGAAGTTTCATTCTGGTGACCATTGTCTGGTACTTGAGTTGATCTATATGGGCAAGTACAGCTCTGCTTGTAGCATTTTGATAACATCGAATACTTGGCTAGAGTGTTTGAATCTCTGTTTTGGAATTTACTGCATAACTTGGTATGAAAAATAATATCATCTTATTCCTACCTATTATTGAGAATTTCACAAAACGAAAAAAAACATGCTGAAATTGGATCATATGTACGATTCTGTTATCGTTATCCACTGTGCCTGCAGATCTGAAGACGATGTCAAAAAGGGTAGAGTCAGAACAATACTATGTAACACTTGAGATGTTCATTGCTGATGTTAAGAGGATGTGTGCCAATGCACGGACATACAACTCACCTGATACCATTTATTTCAAGTGTGCAACCAGGCATGCTCATACACTTGTGCTCTCTGTTTTACAACCCCCCCCAATTCCTGGTCCCAACTTTATTATATTTACGTTCATTATGCAGGCTGGAAGCCCATTTTCAAAGCAAAGTTCAGTCAGGCATCCAATCTGGTACAAAAAATCTGCCATGACGTGCTCAATGAACAGTTCTTAGGAGATCAATATTCATTTAGCCTGCGCATTGCGTGGATTGCAACGAGCACCCTTCTGTGGTTCATTATGCATCTTTATCATAGTGCATGTTTTGATGCGAAATCATGCTAAAATTTAGTTTCATTTTTTCCTTTTCTTTTTCAAATTTTGACTGTCCTTTCAAATGCCACCTGTTCTAGCATATTGCCAGAGGAAATTTGGAAGAGTGGGTTTGCCTTTGGCAGTTGTCGGGTTCTTGAACTGCAAGAGGAACTTTGTTTGGATGGTCACAACTTTTAAACAAGTTTGGCGGGCGTGCATCCATCAATGGTGGGCCTTTTGATAGTTCATTGAGACCATTGCTGCAATTTTTCAGGGATGGCAATGATGATGTTACCATATTTTTAGTGTACTATCCTATCGTTTCTACCAAATAACAATATACCACCTGGAAGCTGATTTTTTTTAACCCAGAGCCGGCTCCACTATTTGTGATGAAGTCAGTTGATGAAGGGGAACTTGAAATCCACTTTCGGGTGGAAAAGCGAAGAAATTAGGAACTGCTACACTTGCATGAGGAAAATAAGTTTTAATGCCTTCATGAAATGTCTTCCATCTTCAAAATCTAACATGCAAGGATAATTATAGCGGCCCCTTGAACGGAGATCGTTTTAAGCAATGCTCCTATTGACACCCTGTGTTGCATAAACATGTCCCGCGTCTAGATGAAAAAAGTAAAATAAGATGATCTACTAGTAGAAAAGGTTTATTTGTAAACTATAAGCAGAAAACCCAGCATGTCTTGGAAGTTAAAATTATTTCAACTCGTGTTTGTACCCGAGATAAACTTTGCATGCCCCATTTCCAGAAAACCACCAGAATGGAAGGGGCAAAACCCGATTCATTTCTTTTTGCCATCCTTTCCGAACACATGAGCAAGTCCTAAGTCACACATAGGCACGGCCCCAGCAGGACCGCCAGTAGCACCAACCTGCTTTTGCACCTGTTGAGTGGAAGGCTTGGCACCCGGGCTTCGGCCACCAGCTGTCAGTTTCATTCTAGCCATTCCACCATTATTACTGGTACCATTGTCAGCTTGTGGATTTGTGGCAAGAGGAGCTAAGTTGTCAGGGAAGCTGTTGTTTAGTCTTTGGAGATGTGGAGCAGCAGAGGTAATGCCATGAACTGGCTGGTGAAAGAATTGGTGGGGGTTTGGTTGCATTGGTACAGCTACATCAGTAGATGCATCCACCTGGCCACCAACAAATGGCATCCCAGGGCTAGGCACGTTAAACCCTGCTAGAAGCATCGGGTTCAAACCTGTCACTCGTTTAACTTGTTCTTCGACCATCTTGACCTGGAAAGTTAAATAAAATAGCTTTGCCCCTGAGAGATCTGGTAAATTTCTTCAACGGAGTAAATCATAGCAGCTCATGGTAACAAATGTAATAAATAGAGCTGTTTTAAAACTAGGACACCAATGCACTTCACGCATGACTACCAAACTGGCATCTAATAGCAACACTGGAAACAAAGCACATGCAAATCGCTTGTTCTGACCTTGTAAAAAGTGTTGCTATGACTCTTGAACTTTGTAGGAGGGCATACTCAGATAAGTTTTACCCGATGTAGTTTGTCACCCCACACATGCAAAACTATTTCGTGTGCTCTGCATGGAGACAGAAGTTTCCATGATGTGATGTGGCACCCACAGGCACAATTAGTTTCTATGAGACATCCTATGATGCATGTTTGATGATTTTGTAAGGATTTCATTTTCTCAAACATCATGATCTTGTAGGATAGAGTCTGAAAGTGGATTGCTAAGCAATTTCAAACAACAACAGGAATCCTCAAAGCGGCTAAATAGGTGAAGCAAATGACTTACCTTTGCCCTTAAGGTTTCAATATCAGCCTTCAAAATTCTATTATCAACAGAAGCAGCATCACACTTTTGATTTACATCAGTGAAGCGTGATAGCAGAGAAGAGCGTTCATCCCTTAGTTGACCAACCTTTAGGATATCATATAAATAGACTCAGTTTTTAATAAAGAATCATAATCTAAAAGGCAAAGGATTGCCACAGAAGAGTATTGGGCAACCTGTGTTTCACGTTCATTGAGCTGTGCTTGTTTTCTTCTTCTAGAGCGTCTAGCTGACTCTCGATTCGACTGCATCCTGAGTCATTTTCAAGATATCAACAGTGTTTGGTGAAAGTCCTTCCTTTTTGAGACAATAATAAACTTGCACGCAGTGAGAATTTGTTTATCCCAAAACTTAGAGACAGATTCCTCCTCCCACCCCAAAATCCCCCAGGGAGGCAGTTAGGTCGGGTTTAGTGAGGCTGTCTCTGATTTTATTAGAAAGCATTGACAATTATTCTGCTCCCGTCCTAAAACAAAGTTTGATTCACCAATAACTCAAGCACTAATGTGTGAATCCCTCAAATTAATATTTGCCCGTATAAATGCAAAATAAAGGAAGTTGGAGGCATATGAGCAAAGAATACAAAGTCAATAAATTGTCCTTGGAACCTCTTGGACCAAGCAAGAATATTAATAAATAAGAAGATACCTCCTCACGCGTTTTGCATCAGTAGGATCCCTATTTTCATTGGTTCCCGTGTCTCCTTCAAGGTCATCATCATCCGAATCTTCTCTTGATGACCCACTGGTTGTTTGCCTGGTTTGGACCTCTTGTTTTTTCAGTGCAGTGGGTAAAGCTGGAATGCCAGGTGACCCACCATCTGCCCCAATTTGTGCCATTAAGATGCCATGACCAGTGCCTACAATGGTTAAAAGTCAAACAAGATATTGCCGCGACCTGAATTTCGGAGGAATTAAAAGAAAAATGAAGCATGAAATCGCTCTGGGTGCAATTCAGAGATTTGCAGAAATTAAAACGCATATCTTGCATAAGATGAGAGCGCCACATACAACAATTCTAATTTATATGACTTTGTGGAAATTAAGTGAAGAACAGTTAAGAATACAAGGGCACAAACAAGGAAGAAAGTGAACAGAGAGAGAAAGGCATATCACAACTTTGATCAAGTTATCTGATAAATGTATATCGCACAAATCAGGGGTTTTGTGGATGCAGTATAAGGCGTGTTCTATTCTAGTTTCTGAGCTTATGTAGTTAGCAAGACGCCCTTCAAGTGCAAGGAACTTGATTCCAACTACATGCTTATCTCCTAAAGGTGCAATACCAAATCCGCCAAAACACAAATAGCTCAAACAATTCTCACCAGTCAACCATGTTACAATCCAAGTGGCTTTTTTACCTCAATCAATTAAAATTAAGAGTATGTATGATCTTTAAAAGAATATTATTAACAGTTTTTGCTGTTCTTTTCTTTTTTAAAATTATCGGTTGAGCAGTATTTATTACAAACATGCTAAGTGCAATCAGCAATTGAGATAAACAATTCAAGAAGATGCAGGCAAAAATCTTACGAAAAGCTTGCGTTCCCAAAGAAACATTTCCAGCAGCTAGCCTCTGATCTTCCTGTAACGAAGAGAAATCTTCCGGCTTTATAACATCGGATTCCTGCAGTTTTTTTCAGTAAATTACCAATAAAAATCACATGTAAAACATGCGCGCACAATTCAATCAGTATGCATATACCCTAGACATGGCCACGGCAGTACAAGCGCGATCGAGCTTCGACTTAAGAAAAGCGCGGTACTCATCGGAATCAATCGGGTTCGTTAGATTGCGACCCAACGGCTGCGGATGAGGATTTGGATGCTTTGTGATCTCCACCACCTCATCCTCACCATTCTCAGGAGGTATCGATGACGTGGACGATTGAGAAAGCGCCGAAGGAGCGGCGATGTTGGTATCGCTGGATACGGAGGCCGCGGAGACTTCTAGTAGAAACTTCTCTAGCGCCCATTCCGATTCGCTTCTATTCATCACCGGAGCTGTTGATGGTGGAGACGGAGGAGGAGAGGGCCAGAAGGGGCCGGAGAAATCGTCGACTGGGAACACACTGTTCATTGTTTGTTCTTTTCTTCTTTCTGTGCTGATCCTCTCTCGAGACTTTTTGTGCGCGTAAACTTATTCTCTCTTTTACTTATCGTAGGGGTTCATTGATACCACCAGAAACAGCCAGGAAATCATCATCACATGATGAATTTTTAGATATTATAATTGGCCATGATCAATTTCTTAAGACAAGCTTATTATACTGTAATGTTTAATTACTGTTTAAGAATAAAAAAAAATATACATTATACTCATTTTATATTAAAAAATATAAAAAATTTATTTTTATCTATTCAATCAAAACAGTCCTCGTTATCTTTATTTATTGTTATAAAATAAAGTATCATCATTTTTAAAAAATAACTCTAAATTTAGTTTTAAATTTCAAGTTAAATATTTTTTTTTATTTAATGAATATTTATTCATTTAAGTATTATTTAATATCATTTAGAAATTTTATTTTATGTGTATATCTTCAAATAAAATAAAACTTGGTTGCTTTGAAATTTTTTATTGAAAAAAAATTAATTGCTTGTTATGAAAAATTCTTACAACCATTAGCTTATTTTTTTCCGTTTTAGAGGTGTTTGGCCTTGTTTCAACTAAAATTTTTATAAATTTTAAATTTTTTTAATATATTTTTAAATAAAAAAACACTTTATTAAAAACTACAACCACATAATTTATCACAAACACCCCTTTAAACGTTACCACATTATCCGTGCGTGTTAACAGGCAGCGGTAGCTAAAAAGAAAATTTGCTAGTACGGAGCACCTTGAAGCCACGACGCCGTTTATTAAAAACAGCGAGAACTGGTGGTGAGCTGTATCGAGTACTAGCATGATACGGTGCGTGGGATAGCATCTTCTCGCTTGTAGACATCTTTCCTGCTCTCTCTCTCTCTCAAATATCGCGATCCATTCCATTCAATTCAAGAAAACCGCCCTGACTCGAAGAATAATCCAAATCCAGAGGTACTAGATTTAATTGACAAAGCGGTTCTCACTGTCTTTTGATGTTTTCTATTTTATTTTATTTAATAATAGCGCATGTTTGGTTGCTGAATTATGATTAATGATAATGGATCTTTCCTCTGCATCTTTTTTACTGTTTTTTTTTGTAGTTGCATTATCATTCATCTTAAATGGCAAACAGAGCTCAAATCGCGACCAACAACTCTGCACTCATTGCAATGATTGCCGATGAGGTAAGAGAGGATTCATCGATTTCGTTTGTAGGAAAAAAGAGAGAGATGTTTAACAAATTCAAGTATGTTAATTTGATGTAGGACACGATTGTTGGACTTTTGATGGCTGGAGTGGGTAATGTTGATTTGCGGAGAAAGACGAATTACCTCATCGTGGATTCCAGTATGTTCTTGAAATTTGAATGCCTTTTTCGCTTTCGATGCATCTTTATCTGAACATGGGTTATGCCAATCTCCAGTTTCATGATTAACTATTTTCTTTGGTGCTTTCTGTATTGATTTGGATATCCCATTTGAAATTTAATCCAAATATATGGATAAGCATATGGGGGGTTGCTTGACTAAAAGATGAAGTACAAAACCATGTAGAATTTCTGATTCATCATCTGGCAAGGAGAAGCACTGGATTTGGACCCAACAAAATTTAAATGTTTGAGCAATACCATGTTTCTAGGATTTTGTTATGGCTGATGCAACTCTTTGAGGGAATCCATCTTTGTGGTTGAATGTAACTATATCATTATATACTTGTCACATAAATGTCAGGGTATTCTTTTAAAATTTTGGTTTCTTCATGGTGAATTATTGAAACTGATGTCAAAGTCATATCTTTCTGCTTTGTTTCCTCCTCTACCTTTTGTTTTGGTTCTAATTTTATTCAAAGTCATTCTACTTCCATATCACATTACTCCTCCATCCCCAACCACCCTCCACCCCCCCTCCCCCCCCCCCCCAAAAAAAAAAAAAAGGACCACCGTAAAACCCAAATTTTTATTATGAACTCCGCAGGGATGCTTATAATAACCAGTTGCTAAAAGGGTGGGAAAGGGGCAATATGAAAGCCTGTGGTTAATCATAGGTTCATAAACATAAAATTGTCACATCCCTGATACAGGAAAGTCCATCATGTCTAAATGAATTGTCCTCTGCAGCTCACTCTTCAAGCTCCAAGTTAATGCTTTACTTTATATGTCATTCTTGGAATGAAAGAGCTTACCGTTTACAAAAGAACTTTGATTTGATAATGTTTGGTTTGATTGCCAATAATGCCTGGGATCCTCTTCCAAGGCTGGAACATTTATTGACAGGTTCTAAATTCAGATTTTCTCTCTTTCCTTAACCCATCAAATAGAGAGTTGTGTTCAGTGTGGATATTCTTTTCAGAAATGCTATTGCTGATGCTATTGTCCTTTGCTTATGAAAATGTTTCATTATGCTTCTTAGAAACAACTGTTAAACAAATTGAAGATGCATTTAAAGAGTTCACGACAAGGGAGGATATAGCCATAGTGTTGATAAGTCAATATGTAAGTTGTTTCTTGAACTCATGGTCATTTTAATTAATTTATCATGATTTTGTACAGATATGTATGCTCGTTATATTGTTTTTTATTGAATACTTGTCTCCTTTAACATTTAACTACTCATTAGTTCAAAAGATTCTCTAGTCTTTTGCATTTGAAGCATAAGTGTCGCACGACATCTCTTTCTTTCTTTCCTGCTCTGGTTCAATGTTAATGGAAGCAATAGTCTTTCAAAGCCATATTTTCCAGTTATGATGCATAGAGGAACCGTAAGTCTGTGACAATTGTCAAGGACTACATTGATTAAATTGTTAGTGCTAATCTGGTATTAGGTTGGAGCAGTTACGTCTTCACATGTGTGAATATTTGGATGCTTAAAGAACACAAATGAAATTTTGATCAAATATGCAATACCCTGTTTGGGGTGGTGCTATAATGAATAGCTCACTTAGTTCCACATCTGTTCTGGGCACTGCACCATTGTAGATTCAGTGTTGCTCTAGTGCATTGGTCTGTGACTTCTGTCTGTTTTTCAATTTCACTGCTCTTTAACCCCTTCGTTGAATTAGTTTTTTGATCTCTCTCTCTCTCTCTCTCTCTCTCTCACACACACACACACACGCACACAAATTCAGCATTTTTTTCCCTTGCACTTGATTTGCTTTGGAAATTTTTAATTAAAAGGTAACCTTTTCATCCTCTTTTTTTCAGGTTGCAAACATGATAAGATTTTTGGTCGATAGCTACAACAAGCCAGTTCCAGCGATTTTGGAGATTCCTTCGAAAGACCATCCTTATGACCCAACACAGGATTCAGTTCTTTCAAGAGTGAAGTACCTCTTTTCTGCGGAATCAGTGGCATCTGGAAGGCGTTGAGCAGAGACATGAAGCTTATGCTCATTGTTTGTTCAGTGCTTTATCATCCTCCCCCAGCTGTATATTGTGGAATAGCTCTCTTTTACTGCTTGATTTAGTCGCTTCTCTTCCTGTTTTGATCAGTATATTGTAATTGCAATTTGGGGGTGTTTTGATGGAATACTTAGAATAAATCATTCTTAGGAGTGACATGGAACAGCTTTGATTATGCTACATAATTGAATCCCTTTGTTTAATGCTCTTCACCTCACGGTCTGTTGTGGCAAACCCAGACTGAAATGACTTGAAATATAAATACTTGCAAGCAGTTGGTATCTGTTGGCCCTTTTGTGACCATTGCAAAGTTTGCAGCTAGTCTTTTGTAGCTTGAGACTTGCCACGTCGGATTTCGTAAGGTGACACCAACTCTTGGTTTGATGGGGACCATCTTGTTTTCTTTCAGGAAAGACCCCAAACTTCGAGCCAAAAAGTATGGTCGCACGCAGATAAGCTTTGCTAGTTTGGAGCGTCGTGACTCGACTTGACTAGTCCTGAACAAAATGCCTATATTTTACCACCAGCCTCTGTCTCAGTCCTATCAACCGAGGACCCGGCTAGTTAGCTTTCCAACTGTACATCCATTTCCTTGTATACCATGAAACACTTAAACCTGACTTCTGGAATAATACTATTGCTCGGAATTGATGTCAAACCGAAATGTGATGTTCTGAACTTTTGATGGCATGAATTGATGAACTTCCATCCAAAAGAGATTTCACGGGTTGAAGCTGAATGTTTCGCCCTCTTTGTTAGGCTCTTTCTGCCTGCACTGACATCAGAGCTCTGGGTGCACAGGTCTTCTAAGCACACGCTTATGCTAGAAGAATGAAATGAGCTTAGATGGATTGTAATGGAGGAATGGAAATGTTGAAGAGGCAGTTTGATATGTAGATCAATCCTACGATGAATTCAAATCTGCGCCACTACATTCTTACGCTATCTTTCCTTGGCATGCAAAATATTCAAATAAACCAGATGTAACGTGAAATGCAACTGGCACACTGCTAGATTTTCTATCAATGGTGGCCATAGCCTTACCCTCCCTGAAAACACAAAATGACAATTTTTTGTCTAATTCATATTGAGTCTGATGGCAATGCAGCTGGATGAAAGCCAAAGCTGAGATCCTAATAATTCAGCAGTGGTTGATAGAAATACTCGTGGATTTTCCATTGAATTAACAGAACCCTGGGATTAACAGTTTTTTATAAAGTGCTTGAGGTGTTGAGGACACTGGAAACGTCCATGCTTGTAAACAACATGAATCATTTTTATTCAATTTCAATGCATATCGCTGTTGAAAATATGAGTTACAAGCTATCATTTCATCCCAAAAAATTTTTGTTCAAGGAAGCGCAGCTTTCAAATATTTGGTGAAACTCTCTAGTTCCTTCAATCCTTCCTCAGGAGATTTTGCTTCACCCAACAACTTCACCATCGCACTACCAACAATGACACCATCAGCACCCCATCCTGCTAACTGTTACAAAAGAAAGAAATTCCTAACTAACGTGGCATTAAGACAATCTGGAGGCATCAAGTTACATTATGCCAAAGCCAACAGCTACAGGTTTTGAAGACAAACCTGCTTGACATGCTCTGGTTTTGATATGCCAAAGCCAACAGCTACAGGCTTGGTTGTTGTCTGTCGTAAAAAGAAGATTGAAATGAGGGATGTGTAATGCCATTTACTAAAAGACATCCTGAAGGAGTCGATAATTGTCTCAATGCCACCTATCAATAGAGGGCCCTGTGAAAGAAATCTAATTATAAAGACAAACCTCTTTAATATCCTGGAGAAGGGTTTGAACTCTGTCACTTACAGAAGCACGAGTACCAGTAACTCCAACTGAGCTTACCTATAATTAATGAAAAAATGGAAATGTCACAAAAGATAGCAATTCAGAAGAAATGGAGATGTCAGAAAAGATGGCAAACCATTGAGTACTTCATCTTTGTTCATATCAGAACTCAACTAAGATTAAGACAAAAGATTAATTAACTCCTAAAATGCTCTTACAAGATACACAAATCCATCTGCCGCTTCAACAATGGCTTTCATTCGTTCTGTTGGAGTAGTGGGTGTTGTAAGAAGTACCTGTGCATCACCAAGGTGCAAAGTAAGATACAGTGAACACATGGTAGATGCTTATCTTTTATGAGCCACTCTACATAAAAGCTTGACAATTCAAAAGATAAATTGCAAGAAAACCAATACTCACCACCGAAAGGTACCCTGCTTCAATTATCACACAACCAAAAATATTTTTTTACTGAAAACCAGCAGACACCATCAACATAATAACAATGAGGTAAAGGTGTTGATTTAGATCAATAATACATCACAAACAACTTATGTTTTCCAAAAAGAAAAGCAAAGAAAGGGTCCTTTTTCTTTTTATAACACTATCACCAACTCTACAATCAATTGCCACTAGTATACATGTTTTCAGATTTTTTGGCAAAGCAAAAGGAAATGAAGTGTTTTTATATCAACTCCTAAGGGACATGCAGTATTAATAAACAAAATGGAAATACATCATCCTGAAATATGAAGTGAGACAGACCAGTTCAAGCCCATTCTTGACAGCTTCCTTCCTCAGAACTTGAGTCTCCTCCAGAGGAACATCTGGGACCACAAGTCCTGCAAAACCAGTATAGGTTTATGCATATAGTAAAGCTGTACATCACCCAGAACTCACAAAAAAATAAACGGACAAAAAAAAACTAGTAATGCCCACAGTGATCCTCGTTTCCCATATCATTCAGGCATGATAAAGATCATTAAAATAGGCAGTTAGGTGCTGCAAAATAAAACTTCCATTTACCATGCACGCCAATGTCGTTTACAGTGGACATAAACTCCTCAATTCCACGCTTTAGAATTGGATTGTAATATGTAAATAATGCAATTGGACAAGATACTTGGGGAACCACCTGTGCGGTCAACAGTTGAATCAATATAAGGAAATTCAACTAATAAAAGAAACTGGCAACAAAGTTGTAAATGGGGATACTGTATGCTTATTATATGGGCAGTCATGTATTCACTTACCTATGACCTTATGCTCAAGCAAACCATGCTTAATTGCAATCTAAGCAATTAACAGCATGACGAAAGGAATTGTGCAGTTTCAAAAAAATTTCAATAGTGTCACCAATCCACCAATTCTATCTCTGTCTCGGCATGGTACAAGTATAGCATCGTAGTATAATGGCCTTACCTCCTTTAACATTGATGTGATTGCTTCGAAATTGGTCCCTCTAGCCAAGGAGCGTGTAGCTGCAGCCTAAATCAAGAGACTCCGATTAAAAAATGGATATGAAAATTCATCCAACCAGCAACCACTTTATAATCATACCTGGATAACTGGACCGTCTGCCAAAGGATCAGAGTAAGGAACACCCAGTTCAATTATGTCACATCCACAGGCGTCCAACAACTTCAAGGCTTCTGCCGTTGTTGAAAGATCAGGATCACCGGCTGTGATGTATGGAATGAGCGCCACCTTCACACACAAGCATGCTTATCAAAACAACATTATGAGAAATGAATTATATTTCCTCTCACCAGCTTCCCCCGTCCAAATAAATTTTCCAGACCAAAACTCTTAATCCAATCCCCTCCTCGCAACCCGAACCCCACAAATAATTCAATCCAACCTATGTAAAAAGTTGTTTCATCTTCTAATGTTATCAATTGATAACACAAATGAGCTCCTCTAGTCTCCCATCTTTACTTATGACATGGCTAACACAGAAATCAGTAGCAATATTTGATTCAACAGACATACTAACACACAGAGACTCCTCTGTGCAGCTTTCATCTCCCCTAATGGAGTAAAATTGCCGAAACTGCAAACAATATCCAAGTCAATCCCCATTCAACATGTCAAGCAAAATCAATCTACTCAAATAATATATATATATATATATATATATATATATATATATATATCAAATGCACGTCAACTATCAAGACAAAACCCTCATATAACAAAAATTTACTATGGGAGCGGTACCTACTTTGCCTTGTTTCTTGAGATTGGAGAATGTTTCTCCTATACCAAGACTTCGGGTTGCAGTGAGAGACGCCATTGGCGCGAACCTTCTGGTTGAAACGATAGGGGGTTTATTACGAACGATGAAATGGGTCTCCGTTTTCTTCAGTTGGAGGAAGGAAGGGGTTGATTTCAGGGCAACAGCCATTACTCACTGCACAGCAAGGGGGCTATTTTGACACAAAAGGTTTGGTGTGCCGGCGGGCGGGCCTAAGGGGCTGTACTGTGATATGGCTTTTCTAGTTTTTTTAATAAGGGTTAGTTTTGGATGGTGAATAGAGATTCGATTTTGTAAAGAATATATAGGTACCAGCGCTCCTTGTTCACATTGGGTTATCGGAAACCTCGAAGACTATCGTCTTGTTCAAATCCTCAGATAACGTGACAGCTAGTTATTCGACAATGATATAAAATGTGGCCCAAAAAAGGAAAGATAGACCAGTGGTTAAGGCGAGAGGGTACTGTTTGGGGTTGAGTTTCAAAAGGTTTTTTGATAAATTTTGAAATTTTTTTTTTTTATTAAAATTTAGTATGGTTTATACTTTTTGGATCGTTTTGATGTGCTGATATCAAAAATAATTTTTAAAAAATAAAAAAACATTATTGGCATGCTTTTCGGCACGAAAAACTATTTGAAAAGCAACAGCTACCACATTCCCAAACACCGTTCAGGTACAAATAATTTGAAATTTTAAAATGTTTTTAAAATATTTTTAAAAAAATTATAAAATTTTTATTTTTTATGTATTTTAAATTATTATTTTTTATATATATTTTTATATCATTTTTATGTATTAGTATCAAAAATTATTTTTAAAAAATAAAAAAATTTATTTTAATATATTTTTATATAAAAAATATTTTAAAAAATAACAATAAACATATTCGTATATATTTTTCTGGTTGTAATTAAAATCTAACTTAAATTAGGCTTAACATCTATAATTTTTTTTAGCATGAGTCCATAATTTTATTAACTTTTTTGTTTTCTACAAAAATCTGACATTCGAGTTCCATCGTTTTTGCTAATAGAAGTTTCATACCTTGCACTCATGTTAACAACCAAAAAAAAATCCTCAAAATAAATTATACATTTGAGATTTCTTGGTTTCGGGCTGAAATCCTCGGATGTAAAATAGAAGAGTAAACCCACATTTATCTGGCTCTTGACATGTATTTGAGGATTATTGATGAGATTCTTTAATGTATGTGCATGTACATGATCCATGTTTTACAAATAGTAATTACATATGACTTGATCTTATCCAAGGCCATGATACCTCTGGAGTAGGGGTTGGCGGATTGAGGGTTGGTGGGATCTGATTCGTATATTGTGTGTGGGATTGTGATTGAAATTAATTTTTAAAATATATTTTATTTAAAAATATATTAAGATAATATTTTTTATTTTTTAAAAATTATTTTTAATATCAACACATAAAAATAATTTAAAAACACTAAAAAAATATTAATTTTAAACAAAACTAAAAATAAAAAAATTAAATTTTTTAAAAATATTTAAAAAAAAAAAAAAAAACAAAACATTAACAGCAATAGCAAGTGAGAAACAGGGAATGAGGTTTTTGTTTTTTTCAGTTGCAGCATGTTGCAAGAGTTTATTTTTTCAGAGGCCACGCTAAGCATCGTCATTGTTAGAAATTCAATTCGTAAGTGTTTTTAGTGGCACCGTGTTGCAATATTGTGTTTGTTTTTATATTTAAAAAAAATATTTCTTTTATTTCAAGTTTTTTTTAATTATTTTGATATATTAATATTAAAAATATTATATATATAATATATTTATTCAGTTGCCTTTTACAATATATTTTATTTTAAAATAAATTGAGATGTGTGTATATATATATATACACACATCTCAATTTAGTTTGAAATATTTACCTTGTGTAAAATGTTTTATAAAAAAATGTTTCCATGGATTTTTTTGTGCTTAGGTTTTTTGTACAATATTTTTAAAAAATAGTTAAGGTAAAATATTTTATAATTAGCTTCAATCCTTGTTTATTTTTTAGAAAAATATTGTTAGCTTATTAAGGCTCTATTTAATGTAAAATAACTTGTTTTCAGATAAAAATAATATTTTACTATGCTTCATTGATTATCTCAAAACATTCAAGTAGCTTTCAGACAATGTTTATATTTTAAATAATTTTTTAATTTTTTAATTTTGATAATTTAATCCATTCTTTCTAACTAAGGTGGTTAGTGTTGAGTGTTTGATGAGTCTAGATGGTTAGTACCGACAAAATATCTTATTTAATAAATTTAGAGGCCCTTTGATGCTTAAGTGAATATTTTTTTTTACAAAGAAGATAGTAATATTTTAGAAAGAAACTCTGAAAAATAAACATGCGGTGGATAATAAAATTTGTAAACTTAAAGCTTTAAAGGTTCATGATCTCTCTACAACTCATAAATTATTATTATTTTTTTTTTTATGGAGATGAAAAGTTAAAATGTAATTTTATCCTAGTAGCATCAATGACTGAAAAAAATCTTTAGCATATGTATTAATAAAAAATAAATACTTTTTATACAAATATTAATACGATGAAAATATAATAGGTCATTTAAAATTTTTTATATAATTTATCCCTTGCTCATCATTAATATTAATAAAAATATAATGAATTTTTATAAAACTCATTAATAAGTTTTTATAAAACTTTTATACATCCAATGATATGGTGAAAGTATAATTAAATCTTAGGTTAAATCCATGAGAGTTGAATTATTTCTCTAAACTGAGCCCATAACCCTGGGTGTTTTCTTAAAATTAGGCATGCTAGCATTAAGGCTGAGCCCAAACATGTTTTTTGACACTATGAATTTTTGAATATTCAAAGGATATTTTTAAACTAGTTAAATTTACGCAATATGTTAATAAAATCTCTTATTATTTTTTGTGGTTGGTTCATAAAAAAATAATAATTAGGTGTTTAAAGAAAAATGATAGAAATTAAGTAGTGGCGAGATCAAGGTTTGATGACAGATAGTTACGTAAAATATTTTCATCTCTCGAGAACTGAAAGTTGTTTTCATGTGTTTCAAATATTTTTTACTTAATTATAAAATATTTTTTATTGGTTATTTTTTTCAGACGAATCAAACATTAAGAAATTAGAAAAATATGCTCCTTTCAACATCAAATCGAGGAACAACATGTAAAACATTTTATGCAAAAATCGGTGGTTCCTTTCGTACATTTTGACTTGCATTTTGACTTGCTTTGGTCTATAGGAACGTTACCCTGCAAAGTGCGAGCTTTTCCTCAATTCTTCTTAAATTCTCCCTTATATCACGATATCAGGTGGAATTCAACAAAGAGTCCGTTACAAGTCATAAATTGTACTAGCTTTATGATTAGGACTTGATTGAAAATGCGGTTTAATTTTTATTTTTTTTTAAATTAAAATTTTTTAA
This sequence comes from Populus tomentosa, assembly GCA_018804465.1. Lineage (NCBI taxonomy): Eukaryota > Viridiplantae > Streptophyta > Magnoliopsida > Malpighiales > Salicaceae > Populus > Populus tomentosa. Next base: position 17,608,843 of record CM031977.1, read on the forward strand.
ATTAATAATTTTTAATATTTTTAAATTATTTTGATGCATTAATATAAAAATTAATTATTTTAATATATTTTTAAATAAAAAATATTTTAAATTATAATCAATATAGCAATCACAAACATGACCTTCTACTGGAATGTGCAAGGTCAAAACTCTGAAAAGTTTGTTAAAATAAAAAAAATCTTTGAAAGAGGTAAGGTGTGGATTCAAGAAAGAATTATGTAGCTAAACCTATGTTTCCATAAAACTTAAAACAAAAATCCAATTATATATTGCATCATTTTTTTCTTTCTCTAGTTTAGCCGTAACATTCCTGTGATGCCAAACTAAACATATAATGAAATTAATTCATTCAGATTAAAAAAAGTTATTAACACATCATAAATTTTTATATACCAAAGCAAAACTAGACAGGTCCGCATTAAGATGGTTTTGGTCCAAATTGTTTTCAACTTAAAAAAATTAAGGCGATGCAAATATTTAAAAAAAAAACAAAAAAAATTCAAGACTCAAATTTTTAATATTATTAAATTTAATTAATTTAAATAATATAAATAAAAAAACAGTGGAATAAGTAATTACACTATTATCGTTTGAAAAAAGAAAATGTTCGTGGTGCCACTAGAAAAAAACTATGTTACCTCCTATAATAAATTTATAATTTTTTTTTTTTTTTGAAAGGGTAAAATAACAGTGATGCATGTCCGGTGATTTCACCTTGGCTTTCAGTTTTTTATTATTTTTTTTAATATCCTCCGACCGTCGGACGTTTCCTCCATAAAGGAACTGAGGAGGTGGTTTGCTGGGCAGGGCCATTTGGGCACACAAACACGAGAAAAACGACACCGTTCCTCAATAATCCCAAACCCCAAACAGAAAGGATAACCATTGGCTGGAAATGTAAATTCGAGGAAATGCGATCCCTTTTACATAAAGTACAACATTTTTAAGCAGGATAAAAGCCTCCCCTTTTTGTCTCGCCTTGTCTCTCCGCTCTCAGTACTCCTCGCTAGTCACTGGCTACCTGTGCTAGTATTAGAAAGCGAACCAAAGCAAAGCGAAAGGCTGAAACTTTGAAAGCCGAAGTACTTGGCTATAAAGAAAAAGAGGAAAAAAAAGAAAGAAGAAGGTAACCAAACAGTCCTTAACTCCCTCAATTAAAACGATTTTGCATGTAAATTGATGCTATTTTGTATCCCCAACTCGCTATCTCAACTCACTTCGACTCCTCTGAGTCCAACTCCAAATGGCCAATAATCCAACCGAACCTCCAACCGACGATTTCCTCCAGGAAATCCTCGGGATGCCTAGCTTTGCTTCGGCTGAAGCCGGTTTGGTTGGAGCCGATGCTGGCCTGGCTGGCGCCGCTGCTGCTCAAGCTTCTATGATGCTGCAGCTTAGCTCCGGTGATGGTTCCGGCCACATCTCCGACCTTGGCGGTGCTCCTGGAGGAGGAAGCGCCGGGTTTCACGGCTTTCCCCTGGGGCTTAGCTTGGAGCAAGGGAAGGGAGGGTTTCTGAAGCCCGAGGATGCGTCTGGGAGTGGAAAAAGGTTCCGTGATGAGATTGTTGATGGCAGAGCGAAAAATGTGAGTGAAAGTTTTTTTGTTTTTTTTCGGTGTTAGTTTGGTTATCGTTGGAGCGAAAATATTAAAAAAAGAAAAGGAAATTCTGATGCTATTAGAACTATTAATTTAGAAACTTAAGACATGCAAAACTGTGGCAAGCATGGTAATTAATCTATGATTCAAAAACCAATTTAATTTCTCTAGATAAATTATTATTTATTTTATCTTTGCTTGTATGTCTTTAATGTTTCTGGTTCTTTCTATTAGAGTCTAGAGAGGGAGGGAGGGAGGGAGGGAGGGAGGAGGAAAAAGAATCCATATAGAGACGTCAAAGTAGGTTGATCTTTGGAGTTTACTGTTGTGAGATTCCAAGATGTGTGTATTTTGACAAGGAAAAGAATACAAAGCTGGCTGTTGTCAGTTCTTTTGAGTGGTTAAGACTGATTACTATGATACACTTAAATACAAATGCTTCTTATTGTAGTTTTCTTTCTAGCTCTAAATTGAAAATTACTTTTTTGTATGACTATGGTCAGTAAGGAAAATTATGTAATATAGTGGAAATTGCATCGGGGGTGCTGTAGCAGAAAGACACTGGTGTTTTCCAGCTAAACATTGTAGCTGGCTGATTTGATTTGAAATTGCAACAAAAACATTTTTGAGTTGAAAAATGATTTCTTGGGAAGTCAAAAATTTGGGGTGTGGTGGGATTTGATTTTACTGGATTGGACAACTGGCTAACTAGCAAAATCGTCAGCCTTTGGAGTTGGCATGTAAGGAAAAATTGAGCGGGGAATGATTGTAAAAGTTGAAATTGACAAAGAAGGAACTTGATTTTGCTTGAGTGAAATCCACTCAAGTGTTCAGATGATGTCAACTGAATCAGTTTTTCGGCTTTAATAATGACCATATATTTTCTTTGGTTCATCTAATCACCAATTGTAACAGTGTCATAAGCTGGTCAGGATACACCTCTCAAGTTTGTGACCTGGGTTCACCTTGTTCTAGTCCAATCCTGTGGTGAAAACTTTCAATTTGTGGTCATATGTTATGTGCTCTAATCTTTCAAATTATTGCCAATCTATGCCAATAAGCACCTGGTCAATATGTTCTAGTGATTGCCAAACTATACCTAATGCCGTGCTTCTTTTCTGGTGTTTTCACAATAACTTTGATTTTTTATGTCCAAAGTTATCTTTTCTCACTTGATTAGCTGTTGTCCGGAAATTTATTCTTTCATGCACACATATTTGGTTTCCTTTTCTTTTTCCTTTTCTTTTGCACCTTTATGAGGTTGGGATTGGAGGATGTAGCAATGCTGGTGAAATAGCTATATTTCCTGTAATCTTGGTCTTTGTTGATGATATATTTCCTGTAATCTCAGTCTTTGTTGATGAGATTCTTGTATTTCTGCAGGTTTTTCATGGTCAACCAATGCCCACAACTGTTGCTATTGCACCGCATCCACCAGCAATGCGCCCAAGGGTACGGGCTCGACGAGGTCAAGCCACAGATCCACACAGTATTGCTGAACGGGTAAGCTTAATGTAGAATGTGCAGCAATGGAACCATGGAAATAGGTTAATGTAGCATGCCCTACAATGGCAACCATAGCAATAATGCAATATTGTCAAGACTACAGATGTCTCTAGAAAAATCATGGACACTAGTAGTTCCTTATTGAGTATAAAGTAAAATGAGAAGAGTAGAGGGATTGCAACTTTAACATTCTTGTTAAGGAGTGAATTATAGGTTCCTATTTGTGTTCAAATTATTTTTTTCATTAAAAATGTTATTTGGATGATGGCTTGGCAATTGTATTTAAAGGAGGCTTTTTGTTGCTTGATTAATTTGTGGTGTTACTGAACAGTCAATGCAAGTATTTTGGGGCTGCTAAATACAGCTGGTTGGTGATTAACATGACTAAAATACTGTGTTTATAAACCTATTATGATGAATCTTATCCACTCTCTTTGGAAAAATCTGGTAAAAAGGCCTTCATTAAAAAAAGAAAATTCTAGTAAGAATCCTGCTGGGAACCAGCTTATCTTAAGGTTTTGACATGGATTATATTGTGTTGAATTGAAAAGTATTCCTACACTATTTTCTTTGGATGGGCATGTTAGCATGTGATTTTGACTACTACAACCTTTATAGTTGGTATAAAATATGAAATGTTGGTGTATATGATAATTATTTGAAGACTTGATGAGGACTGAGGCGCTGGCTCATAAGTTCATTTTTTATCATCTTCTGATTCCATTTGTTTTTCCCCTTAGAAAGTGCTCCATCATTCTTGATCTTTTTTCCCCCTTTTGGGCACAGTTGCGCAGAGAAAGAATAGCTGAAAGAATCAGAGCATTGCAGGAGCTGGTTCCTAGTGTCACCAAGGTCAGTGTCTTTTCTCTTGTGTCATCTCATAATTTTCTTGCAGAATGGGTTTTGTTTTCCATATTGTAGGAAAATTATTTTGCATTTCGTGCTTGCCTCTTTGTTGAAAGGAAAACATTGAATAATTAACAAAGTACAGGTCAATTTCTTTTCAATCAAGTTAATAGTTCTTTTCCTAAATCAAGTTGTTTCAAAAAATAGAAGGGCTTGTGTGAGTAAACGTTAATGATTTTAAATACTATGACAACATCCTTTTCACAAATCTGTGGTCTGTTTTCAGTGAGAAAAAATTGTTGGTATAGATTTCCTATACTGCATGTGTGAGGACATAAATTATGGATTTTTCAGAACTTCCATTTACCAGAAGTTTGCTGTTACATATTTAACTGGGTTTGCGTGTGTGAAGACACAGGAAATTTTGTAGTTTGATAAAGCTCATCTGCATGCTCACTCCTTCACTTTCAAGTCTTTTTCTTTTTGGCTTCCAGTCATTTCTGTGCTGGAATTGAGAATGAAACACGTATTTGAAAGTCAAAAAATGGACAAGTGATAAGTATTAGAAGGGAAATGAAAAGGCTTTTTTATATATATATATATATGGCATGTGTAAGCTTTCATTGAACTTGATTCCTCAATTTGTAGGTGGGGATTTATAGGTGTATGCTCTCGGAATATGGCTATAGAATGAGTGATTTTGGTTGACTAGATGAAAGGAAGTTTTAGTAAGCATAATGTTTGCTTCTTTCTCAATCAATCCTCAATTTATGCATAATTTATTTGTACAGACGGATCGAGCCGCGATGCTTGATGAAATCGTGGATTATGTGAAGTTTTTAAGGCTTCAAGTAAAGGTATGATACCAAAATTTTCAGTTTCAGAATCCTTATTCAGCTGATCTTTTTGTGGTGAACATTAATATTCTTGTGTTTGTGAAGATTCTAGAGGGTTTTTATTCATTCCTTCCCCCCTTTTACTTTATTTTATGTTTGTGAACAATTGATTATCTCAGTCAAGGTTCTAATGATTGCCGAACCAATTAGATTTTAGCAACTCCTTTCTTTCATCTAAACCAAACAGACTTTTATGCCAAATTATTGGTGTTGTGAGTTGTTTAGAATAATGATGGTCATTTCCACACCAAATTATGAATTAACTTTTGTCTCTCTTGTGGGTTTTTATTCACTCCTTCCCCTTTTACTTTATTTTATGTTTGTGAATAATTGATTACCTCAGTCAAGGTTCTAATGATTGCCAAACCAATTAGTGATTTTGGCAACTCCTTTCTTTCGTCTAATCCAAACAGACTTCTATGCCAAATTATTGGTGGTGTGAGTTTAGAATAATGATGGTCATATCCACACCAAATTATAAATTCACTTTTGTCTCTCTTGTGGTGCGTGTGTGTTCTTTGGTATTTAAATTTCTGAAATGTGAAACAAGTTTTTTTGTGCCTTGAACTGCTGATGGTACTTTTATGAAAAAATTAGTGGCAAGTTATATCTTCTTTCCTTGGGGCAGATTTGGATGCTCATAAATTTTTATGATTGATAATACCTCCACAATAGATGACAAAATTATGAAATGAAGATTGCCTGGAAAAGGTGAAATATTTGATGTTGTGCAATTAACATTTTGAATATTCAATGTCTTATCGAGTGCATACCTCATTAATTGGGAAATGGAGTGCCACCAAACTGTTAGGAAACTTTCTTTTTAAATAATGTCTCGTCATTAACTTAACAGGTATTAAGCATGAGTAGACTGGGCGGAGCTGGTGCTGTCGCCCCACTTGTAACGGACATCCCACTATCATCAGTTGAGGTAATAAAGAAAAGATAGTGTTTATGGAGGATAATTCACTTCCTTCCCTCTAGCATTCAGGCAGCTGAGCTTGCTCTTTTTAATTATAGGATGAAACTGGCGAAGGAGGAAGAAACCAACCAGCTTGGGAGAAGTGGTCGAATGATGGCACTGAACGGCAGGTAGCTAAGCTAATGGAGGAAAACGTTGGCGCTGCCATGCAATTTCTTCAATCGAAGGCTCTTTGCATCATGCCCATCTCACTAGCCACGGCCATTTACCATACACAACCACCAGATACCACTACTATTGTCAAGCCAGAAACAAATCCCCCATCATAGAACCGTTGAAAGGGGGGGGAGCATCCCATGGTCCTGTCTAAAAGAGTAAAGTCACCAAATGCTTAGGGTCCCACTACTTATTTGTCACGTTTCAATCCCCACAATCAAATGTTCCCCTAGTTTCAAATTGCAATCAAAGTCAGATGCCATAGTTCTTGCTTTTGCCTTTTCTTTCCAGCCTTTTTTTTTTTCAAACGGGGTTCGATGTCAATGCCTAAAAAAATGCAGGCAGGCCCTTGGTGTCCTGCCAAGTCCAGGTGAGAGGAGAATTTTCAAAGCTTGCTCGATATGCTCTTCTTTTGGAATCAGTGGTGGGGAAGTGGAAAATGATGGAAGCGCTTTTGTAATGGGGCTCTAATTTTTCGGTAGTGGGTCGTGGGACCTTGTAAAAGAGGCAAGACAGATGGGTTATATGAATATATTATTATTGTAATAGAGTATTTCAGCGTAAATGGAATGCAAAGGTAGAATTGGATAATGCCTGGTTGTTTCAAGTCCAACAGAAAATGATAGCAGTGCTGCTTTGTTCAGACTTCGGAGAGGGTGCGTGCGTGGTGTTTCAAAAGGTTATTTGACTTCTTTTCCTCGTAAATCATATTATTGGAGATTGAATCATTGGAGAGAGAGAGAGAGAGATCCAATGGGTGATTTGGGTTGTGTAGACTGCCGTTCCCAATCCGGCTATTCTGCTAGGTGGCCTCGAGCCAACGAAGGCATCTTCTAATGGAATCATAAAATGCTCGTTCAGGATGTCCCGACTCCCAAGTACGTAAGTGTACTTGGAGGACAGGAAACAGATTTCTTAAAGAGGACTTCGATTCAAGTGGGAAAAGATTGCGGAGCTCCGCGTAGAATGATGATATAATGCTTAGGCAAATGAGGTGTTTGTTGGTCCATTTTCCTGCGACGCCACACGGTGTTTGCACTCGATGCGTGCGAATCTGATGCGCACCCACGGCTGGTCACAAGATAGATTGAAGACAGCAACATTCGTTCCTCGTTGGAACTAAAGAGTTGTGGTTACAGAGCTTGTCGGGTTCAGTTCTCAATTCCTTCGTTGACCATAAACCATCCATCTCTGACCCAAACCAGAAGCGGGTTGGTCAATTGCGAGGGATGAAGCAAGCCACCACCTGCACGCTTATTTCCAACTTCTACAAATGTGTTCACATCTTTCGCTCCATATCCGAAATTTAGTCTCACTGATTAATTAAAAATATTTTTTATTTTTTATTAATTTTAAATTTTTAAAAATTATTTTGATATACTGATATTAAAAATAATTTTTTAAAAATAAAAAAATATATTATAAACATGTATTTTAATATAAAAAATTATTTAAAAAATAACTATAATTATATTGTCAAATCTGCAACTCCATATCCTATGACGAAAATGGATAAATATCATTCAAATACAAAGTGACGCTATCAGCATTTAAGGAGGAGATATGTCGATATAGCGAAACTGACAAAATAATAATTTAGGATCGTTTATACTACTTGCTTGCTCCAGATGCAGGAGAGGCAGCGTCCGTTATAGCTAAAGGATATTTTAACGTCAGTGAGAACAAACAGCCTTCCCACGGGCGTATCCAGTTGGCTACCATAGGGCACTGCAATAGCTCAGAAATCAAGATACAAAGCTTGCGGACAAGCGACAGATCCTCGTGTCAAAAATTATGGACCTCTGAATGACGTAAACTCGGGAAATCGGGGTTCCCCTTTTTCTTCAGAATCAGCAAAATCTGACTCATGCTATCTTCAGGATTTTATTTTATTTTTCGCAGTGCTGAAGAAACATCTTAGAGATAGTTTCAGAATAACATTTTATTATGAACCTTGGCATACCCTGCGTTAACAACAAACTGTATTTTCAGTGGCCACCATACAGGGGCAAGTATTCAACCACCTACAGAATTTATGAGAATCCAAGGACAACAACGATCTGTATACCATTTAACTACTTAAAATAAGCGGTTGTATGGATTTAAACATCCACCAGAAACCATGCTGGTAGGAAAATACAAAAAATGGTTAAGCTTAACAAAACAAGAACTCAAGTAGGCCTGAAAAACTCCAAGCTTTGTGTTATTTGAGACAACATTTACCGTAGCTTTAGCAGGAATCAAGATCCCGACATGGAGGAGGTTTTGGTTCTCCATGCAGAGTAGTATTTCCTCCTTCTGGTCCACACTTAGTGCGTTTTGGGTTTTGTGTGCCATGCTGGAATGCATAACTAAAATTTAGTTTACAGCAATAATAATGCTAATCAAATGAGAGAGAAAAAACCCAGGAAAAAGTAAGGATTAGAATTCATCCCCTGCCCAGTAGTCTTACCAGTGGCTTCTCCCCCTTTCTTAGCATCTCAACTATCTCAACAACTCGTTTTGGAGTAACATCTTCCTGCAATTAAAATGAAAGCCAACATAAAATTCATAAAGCTTTACATCGTCTGAATACACAGATTCTCAACTTTAAGGAAACAAAGGGATTATAATTGACCCACGTAATAATTGTAAGTATATCCTTCAGATCCATTAGAGTAATCGGCCACTGTAATCATAGGAGCATTTACACAACATCCCTGCAGAAAGGACACAACTGATATTACACAATGCATTGATAACAAAAGATGGACAAGAGTATCATAAAAGACCTGTTTCTCTCCATTCATGTTCACCTTGACCCCCAATTGCTTGCATGATTTGGGTTCGATCTCTCTGCTAAGATGGCAAGAGACTTTACAATCTAAGCTAATCAATATGTTTGCATTTGATCTCTTTTAGTACCCTTACATAATAGTGTGGCAACGAGTGGCATGCAGTTAACACACTGGATAGGAGCGCTCAAACAGTAATATGTGTAACAATAGAACCGGATAATCCATAACAAAATACTGGTAATCTCTGGTGCTAGCTTTACTTTTTGTATTTGCTAAATTGGATATTGAAGATTTCAAGCACATCTAGTAATTACCACATTGAAATCCATTTTCCAAAAATTTCATTGGAGCTACCAGCATAGATGTAGTTCTTTCCAATTATTGAGCCCTGATTCAAGTACTACCCAAGGAAAAGAGTGCTCATTTTAATAAAGATGGATGAAGAAATACTCACCATACATTCCATTTCTCCAACAGAGAAAAGGCCATCCTTGGTTACTTCTGCACTTTAAAAGTTCAAAGTCAGGGCTTATTCTCCAAATCTCAAGTCAAATTCTACATAGCATGAGATCCACCATAATGTGAAAGAAGACAAGCTTGTTATTTGGAACTCACCATTGCGCTTCACTCCCAGGTGTTTCAGTAATGCATCTTCAATTTCCCGTGAACCTCGTATCATACATGGTGTTGTGCCGCAAACCAATAGGTGATATTTGCCCACCTGAAAAACCAATTAAAGAGGCAGTAAGCTGCAATTGCATTACGTATATGAAGAGAAAGCAACATGTAGAAAAGGATAAATTTTCTCACCGGAGACCTGTTGAACATTGAGTAAAATGTTGCGACTTCATACACACGGATAGGAGCAACTTCAATAACCTTAGCCACCTAGAGGATCCACGAAACATTTGGACACTGTTAATCATTTATTGGTCTGCACTCCAGTGAGATTAGCTTTCTTTTAGCCATGTGAAGATATCTGAAAATCTGATACTTACAACAAAAAAGTTTAAAAACTAACAAAAAGAAATTGGCAATACATGTTGGCCAAACAAGATCTGATTATATTAACAGAATAATCCAGATATCTCTAAAACTTAGAATGACAAATTGTATACTATTTGATGTCAAATGATACAATTCATGGCCAGCTTGGATTTTTACCAATCTATCCATTTATGTTCAAGATACCACCTCTTTTGCACGTCATATAATGTTTTACTCTAGGAATAAGAACAGAGGGACGAAGAGAAAGTTGGACCTGCTGAAACGAGAATACTGTTCAAAGTGCCAAGCAAAGAATACCTTCAAACTAAATAGAGTAGCTTTAATGCCTGTTCTACTAGTTTTTTTTTTCCCCAATACAATACAGTAATATTAGGTATAACCTTCAAGAAAACATATGGGTATGCATGGTTTCTTTTGTTTGATGGTATCCCTAGGCTAGCTTGTGTGAATATCAACCATCAAGGCCAGGACTAGGGAATTATTAGAAAATAGATCCTCATAGCCTGGCCTGGGAATCGAACTATGCTTGACAAAGCAAGGAGCATACCCACCAGGCCAGCAACCCTCAAGGTTATAGCTAGTTGATATGACAGAATATGATCAGTTATGAGTTTTGGACACTCCTATCCAAATGCTTCAGTGATTAAGAAATGCATTCTCTAGCTCTCCGTTAGCTTAGCATCGGGGAATCTATCTCTAAATGACAACATAGAACATTAAACATGAAAATAATGCTACAACCTGATTTTGGAGGGGTTTTTTAGCTTGATTGCCATTGGAAACTTTATGTTAAGAAAATGAAAAAGAAGAAGAAGAAGATTACTGAGACCAGATTAACCCAGCTTCAAACCAAATGTAATCCCTAAATGGTTCAACAACAGACAAGCAACCAACAAACTGTTCAACATGATCTGATACTATATAGCAGTTTACTAAAACAGAAAGGTGCAATGATGTGTCGGTATCCAACTCTAACCACTAATAATTTGTTTACTACAAACATATCAAATGTGCCATTAAGTTCCCTGCTCTTGACTAGACTAGCTCAAAATTACTGATAGAAGTTTATAATGTGAATTAAAATCATTAATTTTCGAGTATCATGTCCACTTACTGCATTCATTGCTGAAACAGGGAGCCACCCTCCATGCTGTTGCTGTGCAAGATCTAACAGAGGAATAACTGCTGATTGCTTGTAGTTGGATGGATAGTGAGATACTATTTCTTTAACCTGACATCAGAGGTTAAGAACAATGAAATGTTAACATCTAAACATTAAAAGAAAATCTGCAAAGAGATACTATCAATGTTTTGGTTAAGGAAGTTCTCTATTGAGAATTCAAGATCTGCAGGAGACAAACGATTTAATCGAGATTCCAGGATTATAAGAGCCAGCATATGTACTTTGCTTGACTGCCCCTGGTACCACAGTACAGGAATACAAGGCTAATGCCTCACCCATTGACACTAATAGTGCAACCCTCACATCTAGTGGCCACTTTATGCTGGGTTCATACTGCTGCTTCAAGGAAACAAAGTTGCATCCTTATAAATAGCTAAGTTTTTGGTGAATTGGCAAGTGTTTTTTTCCCAACATAAGTGAAGAATGTAAATAGTTGCCTTTGTGGTATACAGAATTCTAGGTATAAGCTGTTGATGTTATGTTTTCTATTCTTGTAACAAGGATGACATCATTATCAGCATGGTCACAAAATTGCCTCCATTAAATGCAAAGAATCCGCTATCATCCAGTAATGCAGAGTTTTAGCTCCTAAAAAAAGGTAGTTGCATCAGCATGCCAAAGAGGAAAGAACACAACTTCTTCAGAGATCACATCTTTTCATTTTCTTGTCACTGTAGAACCGCGTACCATAGATTATAGAAAAATGTGAATTTGACGGGTTGTTTCCTAGTAATAAAAATCCATTAAAGAGATTAGCCTATTCCCAAAGAGGAAAAGAAGATATAGCAAAGGTAGCCAGCAAGTCCCACAAAATGATATGCTGCATCGCCAATTGCATACCGACAACTTATCATGTCTGCTAAAGTCTCCTGTAACCAACCAATGTCATGCACAATGCAATTAATTCCGAGCCTGCATTTATAAGCTATTACTCCCATTTCAATGACCAGACTTATAGCATCTTTATAATGGTGGATTTGGCAACTTTAAGAATTTATTACCTTCGTGACCTGGCTCTAGTTTTAACAAGGTTATTCATCTCACCACTCGCGATAGTTTCTAAATAACCCAGGCCAGAGCTTATAATACACTAAATTCAGAATTGTCTCGCTGATTACTGCTAATAGTTTAAGAGCATAAAGGATCTCGATTTACAGGAGATAAATGTAAAATGAGATGAAATTTCATTTAATTAACACACATTTACACAGACCAGCGGAAAAATAAGAGCAAATCAAAGATTCATATTATTAGAAATTTCACATTACCTTTTCTTTATTCGCGGCCGAAAACTCCCAAGGAAGGTCCGGATTGTTATCTGCAGTGTCAATGTGCTGCACCAAACCCCAATTTCGTTAAGCACACCAGTAATTTAAAAACTTATATATACTTTAAGAATCAAAAGCAAAGAAAATCAATGATTTCGTAGCAGCGAGGACTGGTACTTGCGTAGTTCAAGGCAGTGGAGAAGGATCTAGCTGCCTGTAGAAATGAGAGAAACGGAAAGAAATGAGATCAAAAGAGGCGAGTGGTTGGATGCGGGGAGAACGAGAGAGGGAAAAATCGAAGGAAAAAACCTGAGGAGTTAAGCGGAGAGATTGACGGATCTCGAGGAGACGCGTGGCTACGATACGAGCTAGCATTTTCGGAGGACGCTGAGCTCAGTGGAGCGTGGAGACGATTTGGTTGGGGGTGGGGGGAATATTAACCAGAAAACGGAGAGAATAAATGAACGGAGCCAGGATGGTGCGTGACAAGACGATCAGCGTGTAGTAGGCGAGTTCGTTTGGTCCCTTACCGACCCTGCTCTTCTAAAATCTGGATGCACGAACATGACTGGAAACGGTTGTTTAATGGCCCGGCCCATGAAACATGGGAGGAAATAAACTTGAGAGTGTGTGCTTGGTGCCATAAAACTATTTTTTTTACATTTCTATTTTTTTTTTCTTTTTCAGCTCTTTAATGAAAAAATGAAAAATGTGATTATTTATTGAGAATGAGAATGAATTTTTCACTAATAAAACATATTACAACTATTCCTCGTAGAAAAATAAAATTATAATAGCCTTCTTGATACTTTATATTTATGATAATATAATTATAAAATATTGATATTATTTTATTAAAAATAAAAATATCATGAAAAGGTTATAGTTTTAACTCAAGAAAAAATATTTATATTATATTCATGATAAAAATTATATTTACGATACTAGCTGAATATAAAAAAAAATAGTTTTGGTCATTTGTAGGTCAATGAAAACACAAAAAATACAATAAAAACATAAAAAGTTTAATGAGCAAAGAAGGTTGTAAATATGAATCCTTAATTTGCAGTTTTTATTTTTTGAAAAATAAAATACATAGAAATTGTCTTATTAAGAAGTTTACAATACCCTTAAAAATATGTCAAAAAACCCTGCCTTTAAAGAACTATAAATAAAAAAACACAGAGAAAATAAACAAGAGATCCAAATTAAAATATATAATTTGAAAATCCCAGGGAAAAATAATAGAATAGCCAAGACAAGAGCATCGATGCTCAAAACACGATTTTAAAAGATATGACAATCCATTTAGTGATATAGTGACTATTTTGAGGAGAAATGCTTGTGGAATCATGTACATGAATCTAAGTATTATCAAACAGTCAGATATTATATTATTACAGTTTCAAATAGTTAACTATGTTTTGTCATCACAAACATTTTTTTAATTTTAAATATGTCTTACTGGTTCATAAAAAAATTTATTAGGCTATTTATATAGTTTATTTAGGTCAGATTCCCATCTAATAATATTAGATCCTCCCCCGAATGCTTAAAATCACAAGTATCTACAAGCCCAATTAAACTAGAGGAAACAACTAATTTCTAATGATAAAGAGAGAAAGTCTTAATTGATATCTATTATGCTTGCGGAAAAAAAAAATCAATGTTAAATGAGTTTTGCTCGATAATAAGAGTTTATTCTATATGTTTTTTTTGCCCTTAATCTTGTCTGGATGTTAGATATGAGCTCATAAAGCTTTTTTGTTAGAGGTTGATTTTAATTTTTCATGTTTTTTATGGTTGTTTAAGGCCTTTTATATATATATATATATATATATATATATATATATATATATATTTCAAGTGTATAGGTTGTTATTTAGGTCAAAATATAGTTGAAATTAGATTTTTTTGGGTGTGAAACACCCTTGTCCTGATTTTCCAACAACATTTAGTAGCCGAAATACCAATGAAGTCACCTATTTATTTTTTTATTTTTTAATTTAGGAGCGGACAACAAATCACATATCCTATAATAAATAAATAAATTAAACAGGCTTAGCAGTGTTGGATAATCTAGACAAGCCTTTTGTTTTGGAGGCTCAGGCTCCCTTCCCTTTTTTTTTCAATTAGATATTTCAAATTTTACTTATTTGTTTTTTTTTTTTATCAATATTATCTTTTAATATTTTATTAATTTTTAATTGGTTATTTGTTTTGATTTGATATTTAGTTGGTTCTTAATTTATCTAATTAAATACACACATAAATTTTTTAAGTTAGAATTTAGATTTTTCTATGTAAAAAACATATAAAATTTTTCATTTTTTTTTTATATTGAATAAAAACCTTGTCCACCCCGCGCGCTCTAGTGAAATGCTAAAAGCTAAAAAATGGTCCGTGATAGAAAGAGAAAAACCTCACAGACAATGGATCCATGAGAAAGCCCAACGCCAATACAAAAACTAACACCAGCCCACCCCATTCCTTTTTATTTTTGTTTCTCAACAGAAGGGACAGCCAGAATCCAAAACTGAAAAGAGGAGCCGAAAACCCTTGAAATAATATTTTTGTTGCAAAACACAAACTTTTAAAGGTCTTCCCAATTGCACAATCAGGCACTTTCAAAACCCCACCCACCGCTTCAATGCCACCCTTTACCATAAGTACTGTTAAGACCTAAGAGTTTCATCAATGGCTTTATTGCAAACACTAGCACAGTCACCAGCAACTAAACTCTTTTTTTCAATTTCGAAACCACCCCTCAAAAACACCAAAACTCCTGCTTTGTCCCTGAACCCTCTCTCCTCCTCCTCTAAGAGGTCTCACTTCCAACGGAGCTTGAAATGCTCCGCTGATTATAGAGATAACCAGTACAGTCAAGCGGTCACGCATGCTAAACCGGCTGAGATTCAATGGAACAAGGAGCTCTGTAACTCGGTGCACCTCATCGGGATCGTTGGGACCCCTGTAGAAATCAAGCACCTCCCCTCCGGCAAGGTAGTCGCTTGGACACGACTTGCTGTCAAGAAATCTGCAAATGACACCTCCTGGTAAGGAAATGCTCATGTCTAAAACATAAATAAAGTTGGGTGTCTTGAAATTTAACATTTTCAATTTTGTAGTTTTATTATTTATCGTTGCGACTGCGTAGCCTAGTACTCTTTCATGCCAACAAAGCAAAAAAATTATCTTAGGATTCCATTACACATCTGTTTCCTGTTTTCCTGTGATTTTACTAGTTTTGCAGTTCGCTTCACGCTGTTCTAAATGCTTCACAAAATTCAGATAAAGTGCCTCAGAAACATTTTATGAGAACGACAATGCTTGTTTCGCAGGGTCAATTTGACATTCTGGGATGATTTGGCGCAAGTTTCTTCTCAGCATGTAGAGAAAGGCCACCAAATATATGTGTCTGGTCGATTGATCACAGATTCAGTTGAAAATGATGAAGGGAAGCTGCAGACCTACTACAAGGTTCTGTGACGGTCATATCTGTTTTTGTGCTAGTTTTTTTTTTTTTTTCAAATGGATTTTATCTCTTCGGACCTCTAGCAGGTAGTTGTCCAGCAGCTGAATTTCATTGAAAGAAGCTCTTCAAGAGGATTACATGACTCCGACATTAATAGCACGGCAGCTGGTAAATAACATATCTCTTATGAAACAAGATTTTGAATGTAAATTTATGGTGTGGATGGTAATGCTATTTGCTATATAATTGCCTGCAGGTAGTAAGTTTGGTAACAACACTGCAAATGACATGGGTTCCATGGAAGAGCGGTGGCAAGCTTTTTTTGCTAATCCTTCGGATTGGTGGGATAATAGGAAAGATAAGGTAATCGTCTCGGTTAATGAACCGGAAAATGCATGCATACATGTGCTTCTTGCCAATTTATTTTTAGAAAGTTCTCGAGTGTTCATTTGATGCAATGACCATTTTGTGCATGCATGTGCTGGAAAAAAAATTCCCTCATGCACTAGGATCTTGCTTTGTTAATCCATGTTTAGTTGATGTTATATTTCATAATCATTTATGCAAATGGATCAAGAGGCCTGAAGTACTCTGCCCCTTGTTAATAGTGAATGAGGACTTGAAATTGATTGTTTGCTGTTATATATTCCTATATGATTAACATTATTTCTTTGATTTGCAGAGGAACCCAAAGTATCCTGATTTCAAGCACAAAGACACTGGAGAAGCTTTGTGGGTTGAAGGCAGGTACAATCCTCCTTGGGTGAAGTCCCAATTAGCTATATTGGATGAACGGATGGGATCTCTTCAAGATCAGGACTCTAGGTTGCACGAAAGTTCAATGTCTGGAGATGATTTCATTTCCTCCTTGTCCTAGCTAAGTGATTCCCTCTTCATTTGATGTGATTTTTGGAAGAGCTGAAATAGGTTTTGTTTGTATATTATGTAATCTAGAATCTATGTTGTCTAAGAGTTGCAAGTTTCGCTGTGGCTTTTGAACCATTTAGAACATGAATCAACGTTCTTGTCATTATAAAATATTCTTTGTTTTGGTCCTGAGAAATATGTCCAACATGGAAAAGTAATTCCCTGGGGATTTATCCAGGAGCACCATAGCATTTTCTAAGTAAGATGAGATTATTTAGCGTTTGTGCTAGAGTGCTCTGTTGAACCTCAATCCATCCAACTCGGCTTCAACTTGATCTATTACCACCACGGGCTAAGTGTAGGAGTATGATGTAGAGCTATGATATTTCTGTGTTATATTCTCTATGTAAACAGTCCAAGGAATTTGAAGTGAAGTTAACCATAACACCAATAACAATAATCGTAAGATTCATTTCCTGCCATTTTGTATTTCAATACTGCAGTCCC
Organism: Populus tomentosa; assembly: GCA_018804465.1. Taxonomy (NCBI): domain Eukaryota; kingdom Viridiplantae; phylum Streptophyta; class Magnoliopsida; order Malpighiales; family Salicaceae; genus Populus; species Populus tomentosa. Next base: position 17,625,911 of record CM031977.1, read on the forward strand.
AAAGTGTTGTTTGTTCTCCAAGCCTCCAGGTAGTCATTTCACAACCGCTTAAATCTCCAAGCTGTCTAGCTGTGTTTGACTATATGTATGTACAGAAGTGCTTAGCATCTTGTATTGTTTAAGTTAGTTTTTTTTTTTCTAGTAAGGATCGATATCCGTGGAGGACCAGGCTTGATTGCTTTGAGTGGGTTTTACCGAATCAAACCCCTTTTATGATAAGATTCTGTATCTATGATCAGATTATATTCTGTATCCATGTTGCTTCCTTTATTTTCTTTATGGATAATTCACATTCTGTCATGCAAGGTGGTGCTTCTAATTAGAACATACACAAGAAATTTTCGTTAATTTATGACTTATTTGGTATTTATTGCAGCTAGTTCTTAGAATCATTCCTGATGCATAGATGCCTTTGCTTTTCTAATTGCAATGCTCCATCATATGTGAAGTATGATAGACGTAGCAAGTCTTTAAGAATACAGAAATACTGGAGCTGGCAGCAACTCTGTGGTCTCTTCCTAAGCCATCATTTAGAATGGGAGTGCATCAGAGAATTTTATACCCCTATCAACAATCTCTCTAGTCATGGTTGATGACGAGTTAGAAATACTGAAATGTGTTTCTCACATCATCTAGTTCGATTTTGTTACCCACCAAAAATGGAAAGCTTGCCAAGCTATAAACATGCGCCTCCCCCCCCCCCCCCCCCCCACCTTTTTTTTCCTGGGTCTGACAAACATGAAATTTCAATCTGAATGTTAGTAATGCATGCTTATATTATTGGGTAATGCCCGTCGAAGCAACCTGGCTTGGACGGAATTCTTTCTCCGGCAATAGGACGAAAAGTTTTCTGCAATTAATTATTCTGTACATTCATGGAAACCCAGTTTCAGTTGTTTTCTGTATGAATGAAGTGGGATGCAAACTTCTTTATAAATGATCATCTCGGATATTAGTGCTTGAACGGGTGTTTTTGCTTGGACTTAACCCCCATTCTCCCGAATTTGCTGGAAACAATATTTGATAGACGAAATCATACAGATCATAGAGTGCAGAAGGTCACTTTCACAATTTTACTCTACATATTTTCTCAAGGTTATACATAATCAAGGCTAGTGTAAGATAGAACCCTACCTGCTGTGGATATGAAGAGGGTATGAATCCTTGTTGGAATTGCTTTCGTCTGAACTTCATTAGTGAAAAAGGACTCAAGTATCTTGGTAATCAACCCATTTTTTTGAAGTGATCGAGCTAGATTTCGAAAATTTTATGCCTCATGTGTGATGATATATACTAAGTTTCACTTGAACTTTTTAAGAATAAAAAAGGCCTGGATTACAACACAAATATTTTTTTTTTCTGTTACTAGCACTGAATATTGAAGACTCGATCGTTTATAATTCAACAAAAAAAAAGTGTGATCTTTCTGTCTATAGTTTAATTGATACATATCCAGATCTTGGAAACCAAAACCAAGGAGGGAGAACCGAAGCCAAAAAAAGATCTGATCAACTTGTTTCTGTTCCTAAGAGACCTAATCTCTTGGAGAATCCAAGCCAAATCACTCTTCCCCTAAATCACCACATCTCCTTTTGCTGTCAGGTTTCAAGTTTTGTGTTTTGTTTTATCAACAGCCCAATCCTCTAGCTTCTGATCCTTTCATAATTCTCAGCCTCTTGCAGGAGGAGATAAACATGCTGCAGCAAGAATAAGACATTTGTAAGTTTAGGGAAACAAATACGAAGCACTTCATATTCACGTAAAAGGAAAACTATGGAAGAGGGAGCTTACTCCCATGGAACGTCTCCAACTAGCATCCAGTCTCCATCTTTATCTTCGTAAGTAGGAGCAAATTCAGATCCATTGCACCCTTCATTCTCTGAGTATTCACCTGAAAAATTGCATGGACTCCCATTAGAACCAATACAACAACAATAATAATAAAAATTAGAAAAAAATAAAGAGTGATGCATTATCAGTACTGTTTTCATATTTGTGAGGGAGGGAATTGCATATAATCTTACCAATGGTAAGCTTGAACATATTCTCCAAGGCTTTGAGGAGCTCCGGGTAGCTCTTGTACACCTTTAGATCAATCTTCCTGAGATAAGGAGCTCCATCCACGCTCACTTTTACGTACATGCGAGCACCAGTCTCAACTTGATCATTTTTCTTTGGTTGCAAGCAATTTTTCCTATAAGATCGGATTGGTGGCCATCCCACTACTTGTGCCCTGCCATCATTAGCCAACATAAACCATGTTAATGCATGCCGGATAGATTGACACAAAACATCATAGTTGCTTATCAATATTCTGTTAGAGGTGAAAAAACTTACTTGGCAGGAGGGGCACTGTCTCTTTCACCATTTTCGACATTGGAGGACACACTAGAACTTCCCTTGGACCTGGACTCCTCTGATATTTCTGGCGAGGCTCTCTTATTACTCCTAACAATAGGAGTAGTTGATGGTTTCTCTGGCTCATCACTTCCAGGCAACCCTAACCTCAGTTCTGTTGCCTTTAGATTTAGATCGCTTTCGTATGCCATTGACCTCTCCATCGCTTATCACAAATATTCTTGAACACTAACTTGATGCAAACGAGATAATCTCTATTTCTCTGTGTTTTTCCCTTCTCGACACTTTCTGCTTAGGGGGAATTCTTGAATATTCCAATCAATCAAAGTTGAAAGAACTAATTAATTCTTGAAATGAAATGAAACGGTCGTCGTGTTGATGAGAAAGATGGGATGTACGAATAGTTTTATAGGGGTGATTAACAAGGGACGATATCCAGGTGACTCGTTCTCTTCGTGCATGAACTTCATCGATCAGAAATGATAACCCCACAAGCCTGAGCCACACGCTCTACCTTCTAATCCAATCATATACTTCCAAGTAGGGTTTTCCAGGTGGGGCTCACAGAACACGCTTCAGCTATGCGCGTGGAGCTGAATCATTTAAGTGAAAGTCAGCAAGATATGGCTGCTTGTCAAACGAGAAGCACAATGGAGTTTGATGTTCCTCGCGAGGGGGACAAAGAAGAGACAAGCACAGCCGATGGTATTGAAGACACTGGACCAGGACTGAACGGCTGAGATTTGGTTATTGGAGAGGCAAATCAAGGAACGTTGGATCTTGAGGGCTTGATGGGAACATCCCCATGTGAACTGAGGGTCCCACGTGAATGTGGGACCTCTAATTTTTTCGAACTTGATTTGGTCTAGTGGAAGGTGCATGACATGTGGCATGGTCAGCTCTTGCCTTGCTGAGTCATACATTATTTTTTTCCTTTTTTTTTTTTTTGAAGATTGTATACCTTTAATCAACTTACTTCACCATGAATAAATCTGTTTACTGTTAGTTGACTATCAATCAATAAGAAAATCAAATGACCTACAAGAGGAAATCGAGTCAAAAAGTGCAATGAACTGTGCATTTGCAGAATTTTCTACGAGTTAAACCTTGATCTAAAATTGTAGCATGCATGCCTCCATTGACAATATTTGACAAATTCACAAGAGGATTTGTCAGATGGTAACATGACTTTGGAATGAATCATCCTCATGCGTGAATCTGTGTATCATTATTCAACGCTTAGGGTTCATGTTCCAACTTGAAATTATATCATTTCTTATTTCTTCAGAATTTTGGCCTTAATTCAATGTACAGAAATAAATGCCAATCTCTTGTTCTTTGTAAAGGCATTGTTAAAAAAGAATTTGGCTTCTACTTTCTACTCCAAGGCAATGTAGGTAAACGGAATCCAACATCAAGATGTGCCTACCACACATTTATTACAAGGAAAGATGCCACCTTTCAACTTTGAATCCATCTCCGAGCTAGCCAGGCATGGAGTACACATAAATGCCTGCATATTTGGAAGCCCCACGACCAAACTCTACTCAGGGCAAGATCTTTTTTTGGCTAAATCTTGTGGTGCATAATTCACGAGCCTAGCCAGCCAGTAGCCCCAGATGGTTCACAAAATCTTCTCAATTTTTGCAATTAATTGAACGATAGGAATGTATAACAAATCCAACCTGCTGCTTCTCTGTATGATAAAAATGCGATAGTGCTATCTGATTGCTACTTTTGTAATTCTCATCCACAATTTTTTGTTTTGGCCATGATACTTAGAGCTTCACAAGTGTAAACACATACAGCCTCTGCTGTCTTGGCAGGTTTGAAATTAAGTATTCTGGTGGCAAGATATTCATATCCCTGCATAATGCTCCGACTGTACCGACTTCAATTTCTTCAACCAAATTATTAATGTTCCTTTCGATATAATGTAGAGCTTCACTGATTATCATATCTTCGCTCTAATCATTAATTAGCCTTTGCCCTCCATCTTTTCATGTTTTCGATATTGCTCCTTTCCCTAATCCAGAATGAACTTGTAATAGGGGAGAAAAAACCTCCCAGGAAAAGTTTTTTATCTGATATTTTCTTCCAGAGATGATGATATTTCTACCTAGATAGGTGGCGTTTTTCTAGTCCATATTTGCTTCAAATTAAACTTAATTAATCAGTGCCTTTTGCTTTAATCTCGAGCATTGCTTCCAATCTGGGGGGTAGCAGCCTGGGATATGAAGCAGCTAGCTTCATTCTGGCACCCTAGTAAAAAGTAGCTGGCAGTTCTGTGTGATGGGAAATCGGCCACCCTAATTCTTATTTGCCGGTGCCAATACATAGCCACACGCAGCGAAAAACCACCTCATAGAGGAGAGTAATCATGCAAGATAGAATAGAAGAAGACAAATTAAGGGGTCCCGGTAATGGAACCAACCAATCTTTTAAGAAAACGGCTGGCAATCCATTCGAAGCCCAATTATTCACTCGTTGAATGAGCCATGCCTGCCAGTCACAAAAAGGGTATACCACCTTTCTCATAACGAAGATTTGTATCATATGATCTCATAAATTTGGATGACTGAAAATTTATATAATTATTAATTAATTATAAAGTTTGTAAAATTAGTTAAAATATGGATAATTTATCATAGCATTTATTTAATTGTGATAAACACTTTGTTTTGTATATATATAATAGCATTCCAAGTACGTAACTCTCTTCATTATACATGTTGTGAGCCATTTATTTAACTATAGGACAATTACAAAAAAGATAGTAAATATAATAGGAAATGATATATTTTTACCGACACTATATATAATTCTACGTACTAATATTTATAACGCATATATAAAAAGATAGCAAGTGTAAGAAGCGATTATAAAACATATCTGCAAATAGCGTTCAGTATAATTCTCAAGAAAATATTATTAATAAACTCAATTTTTCTGTAGGGGGTGGGATAAAATTAAACCATTCTAAATTATACAAAATTCATCTTACTAAAAATTAATCTCATTAATTACTTAAAGGGCTAATTAATCATCACTTTAGTGAGTAGTCGTTGGCTACAATAAATATATTTTATTAAAAATGAAACATAATTCATGTTATGTTTGTGACTCAGTCATTGCTTGAGTAATTAACATTGTGGAAACAAATAAATCATACAAGATTTTGATACAAACTGACGTGGTAATGATATTTTTCAAGATTGATCAATCATTTGTTATTCTCCATATTCTAAATAATAATTTATTAATGGATACATTAATTTAATATAATTTATTTAACCGAAGATCTGTTTTTCTCTCCAAAATCTAAATAGCAAGGAGTTCCCTTGGTTCCCTAGCTTGCCGGTAGCTTTAAGGGCAATAAATGGGCAAGGAATACTAAGGATTTCAGATCTCAAATCGATCAGGCACACGTGTGACGTATTAAATGGTGATTGTGAGATGTGGGCCTGAAGCCGCACGTGGTAGCGAAATGCTTTGGGGTTTGGACTATTGGGCCTACAAGAAACTAAGGCCCAAACACCAGAAAGGCAAGAGCCACCACCCACCCCTTCTTTCCCGCTTGTTTCCCTTGTCTGGTCCGAATGCCTCGCACGCCCGCACACAATGTCGCTCGACATGTCCATATGACATGCCTCGTCGAGGGGGATATTACATGTTACATGTCACAGATTCAGAGTAAAATGCGTGGCCTTTTTCCTGTAGCTCATCTCGCTAGTTTCTGTGGACCGCTGTACCCTCCATCAGTGAACAGAAGCTCCTATGGGTGCCTTTCTTTTCTCCTGTTTAAGCCTAGCAAACCTTCTAGCCTCTGTTGTCTTCTTTATCTATCCTTCTTTCTTTATGGCGTGCTCTGAGGTTGCTGTACTGCCATTGTCTTTCCCCGTCTTTCCCTCTCTTATCTGCTCTTGCACTGCCCAAAACACTTTGACCACTGGCTTTTTTTTCTTTTCTGATAATTTAATTTCACAACAAATGCTCTCTTTCGTTTCATTGCTGTGCATATCCATTTCATTAATTCTTGAAAAACTATATAAAGAAAAAGCACTATTATATTGCAAATCTTAAAACACAGAGAGAGAGAGAGAGAGAGAGAGTCATTGTTTGGCTGCAAATCTTTTAAAAAATATATATTTATTAATCTTGTTGAATGATCATGACGAGTTAAGAACCTTTTAATTGGAAAGTTATAGAGTCATATATCCAAAGCCTCTCGTTTTTTTCTCGGAAGGAAAGAGTTTATCCACTAGCGTTGTTGAACCACACGTGAGGCTGAGCTCGTTCCACTCTGGACCCCATTAAGGACAGCTAATAATTGTCGAACATTGAAGACGATAGAGGCCCAAACCTAACACTGACAATTACCGTATAAGTGAGTGGTGTTTCGGCCTCTTTCGTTTGAAATAGCCAGGGTCTGGTCCATATTGATATCAAACAGCGAGACACGATTTCCGGCATCACGAGGCCCAGTTAAGTCATGTTTAGTATCTGTGTGACTAAATAAATCACCATTAATCACTCGTTATCCCAGCAAGTTTTGTTTCTGTAATGAAGGAACCAGTCTCCGTCGACGCAAAGCCGATATTCGTGTGTAGAACAAATGGTAGTGGTGGCCACAAGCATGGCCACAAAGTTTCTCCTCCCGCATGGCCAATCCCAAAGGAATTTTCAGAAGATATGAATTATGATCGAATGTTTATAAGGTAGAATTAAGATGTAAATACTTGGAAGGCATGCATTTATATGTCCCTACAGCCCGAAAGAATTTGTTCTCATTGAAGGCGAATTTATAATAGGACGCGTTCATGCGTGTACTTACATAGCAAGTTAGGTTTGCTGTGCAGCAATTATCAATAAATATTAACTACTACTGTTGTTAAAGGCGTGGGGAAAGTCCTGTAGCTTTCCCCACGCCACATGCTCTTTTTTTTTTTCCATATTTTTATTTTTTTTTCTTGCTTTACATGTTTTTTTTTTTCAAGATTGCCTTTTTCATTATTTTTTTTTTGTTTTTTTAATTATTTTTATTGGTTTTTTTTTAATATTAAACTGGTTAAAATTTTAGTTTTATATTTTTTTCTTTAAAACATTATAGAGTACTATAATATTTCTCTACATGGCTTTTTTTTAATGAATTTTTTCCTTTATTTTTCCAAAATGATCTTTGTTGATTTAATTTTGTAGTTTTTTTCCTTTAAAACATTGTGTATTGTTATAATATTTCCCCACGTGTTTTTTTATGTTTTTTATTTTATTTTTTTTAAATCTTCTTTATTGATTTTATTTTTTTTCATATTGAACTGGTTGAGAATTTAGTTTCGTAGTTTATTTTTTTAAAATACTATGGATTGCTACAGTGTTCCCCACATGATTTTTTTTAAAAAAATTATCGTTATTTATTTTATTATTTTTAATATTAAGCTGGTTAAGAATTACAACTGTAGATTTTCTCATGAAATATTATTGATTGCTAAAGTATTTCCCTGCAAGATTTTTTTTCCTTTCGGTTTTTTTTGTTATGATTTTTTCTAAAATTTTCTCTGTCATGTTTTTTTTATTTTTTTTTCAAAATTGTTTTTATTGATTTTATTTTATTTTATATTGAGCTGGTTGAGAATTTAGTTTTGTAGTTTTTTTCTTTAAAATACTTTGGATTGCTACAGTATTTGTCTTTATCAATTTTATTATTTTTAATATTAAGCTGGTTGAAAATTACCACTGTAGATTTTCTCATAAAACATTATAGATTGTTACAGTGTTTTTCTGTATATTTTTTTTTCTTTTGTTTTTGTTAATTTTATTTTTTTTATATTGAGCTGGTTGAGAATTTAGCTTTAAAAATTTTTTAAAAAAAATATTGTGGATTCTAATAGTTTTTCTTCATATAATTTTTATTTTTTTACAAACCCATAACAACGCATAAATATACTATAAACTCGCAGCATCACGCGGAAATGATATATCTAACTCTAGAGGAAAAATACAACATTTAACATGATTCCGTGATATATCTAACTCTACAGGAACGACGAGTTTTTGGCAGTACATGTGTGTGGCTGCGGATCGATGAACATGAAAACTGCAAATTGGAGCTTGAAGCTTACTACCAGATGACGTAAAAAGCCTATGGTGGGAACGTTTTGAAGATAATTTAGAAACACGGCAAAAAAATTATCAATAAGTAGATGGGATTTTCCAGTGTTTCCCACAAAGAGAAAAAGGAAACGCAAGCTACATTTTTAATTTATACATGAAGATTGCGAGAAATTCCTACGTTCTTGATTAATATATACTTCAGATATTCTTGATTCATATATACGGCCCTTGCTCTTGTAGCCAAATGGCCTTGGCACCTGGAACCATGACCTCCCAAGAATTATTGTGTCAATGCATAAGGTTAATTTGGAATGTATGCAGCCTTCTAATTAAAATCTGGAATAAATCTCCCAAAGTTTAGATTCGGAATGCATCAAGTACTGAAGCGTGTCAATTAATGCAAAAGGGTGCAATGATTCAACTTGGTATTTAATTGTTTAAAAGGCGATTAAGCTTAAAGAAACGCCACCATCACAATAAACTATGCTACTTTTAGCGGTATTAAGGGAAGGGCAGGCTAATATTTCATAGATGCTCACCAGTAGTGCTTTAATGGGATTAATTAGTTCCAGTAATTTGTACGTGCATATATGTAGCACAGTAGCAGGACTCACGCTTAATCTGGATCCGCTCTCGAAGTGACGTTTAGTTTCGAAAGATGAATTTTCCTCCATAGGAGCTGGTTTAGAGCTCCAAGAGTAGTCCACCATGCATATTAGTATTATAACCAGTTAATATTTTCTTTTGGATTCTCTGCACTAATTCTCTGCATATGATCACACCTATAGCCTTGCGACCATTTGAACCATACTTATTTAGTCTCTAATGTAACCATATTCATTAAAATATAATTTATATTATTTCCTAATATATCCCTTTAAATAAAAATTTTTTATACTTGAAATTTATATAGGTTCATCTTATTTTGTACTTAATTTTTTTTATTAAATAAATAAGGATGATGAGATTTGAACTCGTGACTACTAGATTATTAAGACTCTGATAGTATATCAAAAAATTATCTTAACTAAACAGTTTAAGCTGTTTAATAAAATTTTAAAATATAATTTATATTATTTTAAAAAATATAAGGAGGAAAAAAAACTGATGAACATGTGGCAGCTAGCAAGGTTATAATTATTATGATCACAGACCGTTTGGTGATTGATGATGGCTGAAAATTGCGCCTTTCTCTATGATTTTCTGTAGGGGAAACAAGTGTCAAGATATTACAGAAGTAATCTTACTACAATATAGGAACCATACACAGATCTTCATCGATCGAAGATGTTGATCTTAAAGGCGGTTCGAAATAAAATAGGATCCACTGTCTGCTTTTCCTTTGAGGAACGTAGAGAATTGATTAGTTAATTACAGAAAATGTATATAGTTGGTTGATAATACATAGGCATAAAAACATGATAGTATAATATAAATAAACAAATTAAAGAAGTGGTAAGTGGGATGCCCAGTAGCGGCGCACATGGGATAGGGTTTGACACTTGGTCGACACAAGCCCCATGAACCAAACAAGTTCACATGGCTCCCTCCAATGCATCTAAGCACATGCTTTTCTTTACATGTTCAGGCCCTACGTACCTTCTAATTCTCTCAACCAACCCGAGCTCCAACTCTCTCATTTTTTTATTTAATTTTGTTTGTTCTTCTGCTTTAATTGATTTTTTCTTTTCTTGTTCCCTGATCGAGACCATTTCTGTGGTAGCTAGAAATTACATTTACCAAATATTCACTTTCCCATTCTCCTGGCGTAATGTGCTTGGCACGTTCTTGGCAACAAGTGCTATATATATCTTATTGTTGCTTGTCCATTTTCCGCCCTCTGCAAGTGATCGTCAACATGGCCTGCATGTGTGCATGAAATTTCAGACCACCATCGATCACACGGCCAGACAAGCACGCGGCCACCACACAAGTAACTAACTATGTGCCTGGCTATGAACACGCAGTTGAAGGACTACTGCCTCTCCAATAATTGCACATCTTTCTGTTTTTGCACCTACATCCAACATAGAAAAAAAAGAGCTCGGTACAAAGTAAATGAAAAAATTTAAATAGAAATATCATCTAGTGAGGCCACATTAGAATGCCCTTTGAAATTGAGATTGTTAGTTTTCAACCACTAAAATAAATTGGAAATTAACTAACAGTTTAGAAGTTTATCTTGAAGTTTTATATTATTCCTATGCAATCAGATTCCCCTGAACAAATACCATATATCAAACTTACATGCAGCCACAGCAGAACAGAATTCTTATCCACGAGCAGCAGCAATCTTCAGTCATATATACATGACGTCTTCAGCACGCAATTGCATCAGTTGGAGTTTGTTAAAACCGTTAAGAATTAGTTACAACAGTTAGAGGATTCAGTTATTATTGTTGATTAATCTTTATTCATTCGTGAGCCTATATAAACAATGTAACAGTGCATGAATCATTAAGTTGAATAAGAAGAAGATTGCTCATTTCAGTATTTTCCTTCTTTCTGCAAAACTTAATATGGTATCAGAGCATTCTCTCTGATTTTTTTTCTTCCGCATCTTCAAAGTTTCTTCATCTTCTTCCTTCTCTTTTCTGCATTCTTGGCCTTTCTTTACAATGGCAATCAACACCAATCCAACATCAGAGATAGATTCTTCCAATCCATTCTTTTTGCATCATGGTGACAGTCCTGGAGCCATGATCGTCTCCAAGCCTCTCAATGGTGATAACTATAATTCATGGAAGAGGGCGATGATGATGGCTTTATCAGCCAAGAACAAACTCAGCTTTGTCAATGGCACTTTGCCTAAACCATCCGATCTTTTTGATGCTCAAGGATTGGCATGGACTCGCTGCAATAACATGGTCCTGTCATGGCTGCTCAACTCTGTTTCAACAGAGATTGCAAATAGCATCATCTACATTGATGATGCTTCAGAAATATGGAATGATCTTCAGGATCGATTCTCTCAGCACAATGGACCACGCATCTTTCAGCTCCAGAAATCTATCTCCTGCTTATCACAAGAAAATAATTCGGTTAGTTCATACTTTACTGCTATGAAAGGATTGTGGGATGAATTAGCAAATCACCAGCCAATTCCTACCTGCACATGTGGAGCTTTGAAGACTATTATGTCTTACCATCATCAGCAGCATGTCTATCAGTTCCTAATGGGACTGAATGAGAGTTACTCACATGTTCGAGGTCAAATTCTGTTGATTGATCCTCTGCCCTCAATCAACAAAGTTTTCTCACTTGTAATCCAAGAGGAAAGGCAGCGCATGATTTCCTCAACAAGCCTTTCTTTTAATCAAAACACCACTGCTTTACTCACAAAAACAGTGTCTTCAAATCGGTTTGCTGGCAATAGATCCTTTCATATTCGCAAGGATCGACCTATCTGTTCACATTGTGGTGTTTCTGGTCACACTATGGAAAAGTGCTATAGAATTCATGGCTTCCCCCCCGGTTACAAGTTTAATAAAGGAAAGAATGCATCTTCTAGTGTTCACCAAGTTTCTGGACCTCAGCTGCCCATTACTTATGAGCAGTGTCAACAGCTCATCAACATGTTCAATCCAAGCATCTCTGAGCATGACACATCTGTCAACCAAGCCTCCTCATCTGCAAGTAAAGAATCAGTAATCTCTATGCAAGGTGAAGGTATGACAAGTGCAGGTGAATTTTTTTCAGCTCAGTCTTCTATTGCAAATTCAACACATTCTGTGTTTGCATCCTCTTTATCCTTACCTCACCAATCTTCATTCATAATCCCAGCCAAAACTCCTTGGATACTTGACACTGGTGCAACAGATCACATGATCTGTTCCATATCTTTCTTTACAAACATTACTTCTGTTGTTTCCAAATCCGTAAGATTACCAAATGGTGAATTTGCCTCAGTAACTCACATTGGTACAATTAAGATCTCAGAACAGTTTATTCTAACTAATGTTCTTTGTATTCCTTCTTTTTCATTCAATCTCATATCTGTTAGCCAGCTGATCAACAATCTACATTGCTGTGTCATTTTCTTACCACAGTTTTGTTTTATTCAGCACCTCACAAGCTGGAAAATGATTGGTGTGGGTAAAGAAGCTGGAGGTCTGTATCATTTGCTGCAAAATCCAGTTTCTGTTTTACCTCAGAATCCTGCTTCTATCCATTCTGCAAAATTCTTATCCACTCATCCCATCATCGATTCAGTTTCTGCTAGTTTCTCTGTAAACTTTGTTAATACCAGCTTATGGCATTACAGACTAGGACATCCTGCAGCAATTCCTTTGAAATTGCTTTCACATGTAATTCCTCAAGTTCTACATGAATCAAATAAAACCTGCAGCATCTGTCCATTAGCCAAACAACATTGTTTATCTTTTCCTCATAGCACATCTACTTCCTCACAGCCTTTTGATTTAATCCATTGTGACATTTGGGGCCTCTTTTCCACAAAATCTATCACTGGTTCATCATACTTTCTGACAATTGTCGATGACCATACAAGATTTACTTGGATTCATCTTCTAGAAAATAAATCTCAAACCAGAACTCACATTCAGGCTTTCTTTAATTTGGTTGAAACACAATTCAATGCAAAAATCAAAATCTTAAGATCAGATAATGGTGCTGAGTTCAACATGAATTCTTTTTATGCTGCCAAAGGTGTTATCCACCACCTTAGTTGTGTTGAAACACCTCAACAAAATTCCATTGTTGAACGTAAGCACCAGCACATCTTGAATGTTGCTAGATCCCTTCTTTTTCATTCACACTTACCTCTCCAGTTTTGGGGGGACTGCACTCTCACTGCAGTGCACTTGATAAATCACCTGCCAACCCCTTCCCTACAAGACAAATCCCCTTATGAAGTTTTGTTCAAATCCCCTCCATCATACTCTCATCTGCGGGTATTTGGATGTCTTTGTTATGCCAATACACTTCTTAGAAATAGACATAAATTTGATCCTAGAGCTAAGCCTTGCATACTTCTGGGTTATCCATATGGGATGAAAGGTTACAAACTCTATGATTTAAATCTGCATACTGTGTTTGTTTCCAGAGATGTGTTTCACGAAAATCTATTTCCTTTTGCTCTCAAACCTCCACTTTCTGCTAATGATTCTGTTTTACCTTTACCAGCACCCATGCATGAATCACCTATCCCTTTTCTTGATCCCCTGATTCCAAATTCTTCACCTTCCAGTCCAAGTAACCACAATTCCCCTTCAGAACCCTGCATCTCATCTTCTTTGAATAATCTACCTTCAGAACCATCTATTCATATTCCTCAGCCTAGCAGAAAATCTTCTAGGGTAAAACAGACTCTTGGATATCTGCATGACTATCATTGTCATCTTGCAACCTCCACTTCAGCTCCCACATCTTCGACCACAGCTTCAGGTATTCCTTATTCCCTTTCTTCAGTCCTTTCATATGATCATCTTTCCCCTCCTCAAAAATTCTTTAGTCTTTCTGTCTCTACACTTGTTGAACCAACTTCTTACACTCAAGCTGTCAACCATGAGGAATGGCGTGAAGCTATGAATACTGAGATTAAAGCACTTGAGCTCAATAAGACCTGGATTATTGTTGATCTTCCTGCTTCCACACATGTAATTGGGTGCAAATGGGTCTACAAAGTCAAGCTCAAATCTGATGGGACTTTAGAGAGGTATAAAGCAAGGTTAGTTGCTAAGGGGTATAACCAATGTGAGGGTTTGGACTACTATGAAACCTTCTCTCCTGTGGCTAAACTCACCACCGTCCGCACCCTTCTAGCCGTGGCAGCAGTAAAACAATGGCATCTTCACCAATTGGATGTGAATAATGCTTTTCTTCATGGACAGTTAGATGAAGAAGTTTACATGTCATTACCTCCTGGTTTTGGCAGTCAGGGGGAGTCCAAAGTCTGCAAGCTTCACAAGTCAATTTATGGGTTAAAGCAAGCCTCTAGGCAATGGTTTGCTAAATTCTCCACTGCTTTAATTGACTTTGGCTTCATACAATCTAAAGCCGATTACACTTTATTCACACGAACTTTGGACAATTCATTCATCGCCTTATTAGTCTATGTTGATGACATAGTGGTCGCTAGTGATAATTCAGAAGAGGTTTCGAAGTTTATCCAATTACTTAATGATAAATTTCAACTCAAAGACCTTGGCCAGCTCAAATATTTCCTTGGTTTGGAAATAGCCCGAAGTGAACTTGGCATCTCTGTTTGTCAACGAAAATATGCATTAGAAGTTCTTGAAGATTCTGGTTTGTTGGCTTCAAAGCCAGTTCATATTCCCATGGAGCCTAATGTCAAATTTTCTAAAGACTATGGACCACTCTTAGACGACCCTACTGCTTACAGACGACTTGTTGGGCGCTTGCTATATCTCACCATCAGCAGACCAGACATTTCATTTGATGTTCAAGTGCTAAGTCAGTTTATGGCTCAACCACGTGCTCCCCATTTAGCTGCAGCTTATAGAGTTCTACGTTACATTAAAGCTTCTCCAGCCCAGGGATTGTTCTTTCCAGTCCTCTCAAGTTTACAAATGAAAGCCTTTTGTGATTCTGACTGGGCAGGGTGCGTGGATTCTAGACGATCTGTGACGGGGTACTGCATTTTCCTTGATCATTCCTTAATTTCTTGGAAATCCAAGAAACAAACCACTGTGTCCAGGTCCTCTGCAGAGGCTGAGTACAGAGCTATGGCCTCTACTTGTTGTGAGATTGTCTGGCTTCGATCTCTTCTTCAGGATCTCCAAGTTCTTCCACAAACTGCTCTTCTTTACTGTGACAGTAAAGCTGCTCTCCATATTGCAGCTAATCATGTTTATCACGAACGCACCAAACATATAGACATTGATTGTCATGTGATTCGGGAGAAAATTCAGCTAGGCATTCTGCGCACTTTTCATGTCTCTTCCACAAATCAGATCGCAGATGTGTTTACCAAGGCTCTTGGTCTATCTCTTTTCCTTCCTTTAGTGTCCAAGATGAGCCTTCATAACATCTATTCCCCTTGATTCTTTCTGTCTCATCTTGAGGGGGAGTATCAAACTTACATGCAGCCACAACAGAACAGAATTCTTATCCACGAGCAGCAGCAATCTTCAGTCATATATACATGACGTCTTCAGCACGCAATTGCATCAGTTGGAGTTTGTTAAAACCGTTAAGAATTAGTTACAACAGTTAGAGGATTCAGTTATTATTGTTGATTAATCTTTATTCATTCGTGAGCCTATATAAACAATGTAACAGTGCATGAATCATTAAGTTGAATAAGAAGAAGATTGCTCATTTCAGTATTTTTCTTCTTTCTGCAAAACTTAATACCATAGGCTAGCATAAAAGTCGCATGTCATTGAAATCTCCCTTTGAACAAAAACTTCCACTGAAACAAAACTTGATCAATGGTATAAGGCATACACTATTGAATAGCAAGGAAACAAATCTGAAAACATCACCTTGTCGATCATGAATCAAACCTCCAGACCTGACCATGTATTTTCCAGACTTAATTTTCAGCCACCTGGTGTCTGATATCATCAGCATTAACAGTTAAGACCACCCCCTCAAGATCAGCTATGAGTCGATCTATGTCTTATCCAACTAAGATTAGGGGTACCACGAGCATTACCAAGAACAATATCGGCAACTGTTATGCCTAGATCATGACTAATCTAACCAAGAACTAAATGGCAGTGATCAGACAAGCCTCTGGGATATATGTGTGGTTAAAGTCAATGAAGGGTACTGTTAAATACTAGAAGAAGAAGGTGCAAATTAAATCTCGATCTATTCTGCTCATTGATCTGCCCCGAAACCAAGAATAATGATGCTTAGCAAGAGGATATTCAATCAGGTCATAATTTGAAAGAAATGACGTAAATATTGCCTTTGAGCCAGAAACATTCAAGTTCCCGCTACTCCTCTCACCTGGGTTAAGTCTCATTAAAATCGCCTGCTAGGAACATGGGCACTTCAAAGGATCATTTTAAGAGAGTGAGCTCATTCCATAAGGTTTGACGTTCTGAAACCGAAGTAGATGCATAGACTCCCACGCGCGATAACACAAGAGAGCTTGGTAGAGGCATGCACACCAAACATAGCAATCCACTGTCCCCTATATTCTATGGAATCAACTTTGAAATTATTGTCATTCCATATAAGCTAAAACACCACCGGATTCCCCAACAACATCAAGAATTGGTCAAATGCTCTCCATAAATTATGCAGGGAATGATTATGGTGAGCAAAACTGGAATTTCCATGCTTAATTAATATCTGATTCCATTGATTCTGAAGAAATTTCCTCTTGATTTTTCTTTTTTCCTTGAATGTTGCCGGTTTGAGATTGGAGTTTTACTCTTTTTTTTTAACTCCTAAGTACCACGTGGTGACTTTTACGGTGGTCTATTAATGTCTTTGTTGTATCGTAATTAAATATAAAATAATATGAATTTATGTAAATTTAAAATTTAAAATTTTTTTATTTAAAATAATACATTAAATAATAATATAAATTATATTTTTAGAACTTTAATTAACAACTTAAATTTTTAAATTGGTTTTTATCATCAAAAAATGCAATGAAAATGTTATTTTCATACAAATAAAAGATTAAATTTAAGCACCACGAAATGGTTCCGGGTGGCTCATTCATTTTACATTTGCAGAGATCTATCGCTTCTCCTGTAGACAAGCGCAGAAGGGCAGTAGAAAGAGGTATAAAAATAGGTGGTCCAATGCCTAGTCGAAATGGCAAATAGCTGCCAACCAGCGCCACGGACAATTATCGGAAGCTAAAACATCACCATGTCGTCACCTGGCCCAGCAAACGTTTAAAAAACCAGTTCAGACAAACTCTCCACATGTCGAACTCCCATTAACCATAACTCAAACAAATGCCTGCCCCAATTCGTGCATTAATACCATTGAAACTCTTCCCCAAAGTCCCATATATATTATTACAACCTTCTTGCATAAAAAGTTTACCCTTCACTTAATTTCTCATACCTTCCAAGAACCACAAACCCAAGCTCTCACACAACTACATGCCACTTATAAGCATAGAGAAAGAATAAAGAAAGTAGGTTTTAGAGAGAGAGAGAGAGAGATAGAGAGAGGGAGTGATCAGTTTCTCAGAGGAAATTATTGAGGTAAAACGTAATCTCATCATGGAAGTAGAGAAGGGAACAAAGATGCGGTTTGAGGAGACAGAGCTAAGGCTAGGGTTACCAGGGAATGGTGGAGGGGGTACTGAAGGAGGAGAGTTCGCAAGGAAGAGAGGATTCTCTGAGACTGTGGACTTGAAGCTCAATCTTTCTTCCAAGGAGGGGGATATTGATCCAAATCATGAGAAGACTCGAAGGGAGAAGAACCTTCTGGCCACTGATCCAGCAAAACCTCCAGCTAAGTAAGTTGCATGTTTTTTTTTTTTTGGTTATTTTCTTTTGTGATCTAATCTATTTTTTTCTTCTAACCTTTCTGCGTTAATGTTAGTGCATAATTATAGCTAGTCCATGATTATGTTTGATAAAGACTAACAAGTGTATGTGTTTTTTGTGTTTTTTTTTAAATAATTTTTACTTTAAAATAATTTGTTTTTGAATTATTTATTTAATTTTTATATTTATACATAAAAATTATTGAAAAAAAATAAAAAATTTAATTTAATGTATTTTTAGAATAAACATAATTTTAAAACACACTCAAATACTATTTTGCAAACTCAATGTCAAATAAACAATAAACCACGAAGTAACATGTAAATATATATTTTTAATAAAAAAATATTAAAAAAAAATTAAAAAAAAATTATTTTTAATATTAATACATTAAAATAATTTAAAAACACTAAAAAATTAATTTAAAATATTTCCGGGTGAAACACAATTTTGAAAACGCATGGTTGCAAATTCAATGACAAGTGGACACTAACCCACGAAGTACAATGTAAATAAATATATTTTTTTAAAAAAAAAAGTATTGTGTAAACAGTGAAAATAAAGAAAAACTATATAAATAAATGAGTGAATAAATAAATAAAAGGTGCTCGGTGACTCTGAAAGATCCATAATGAAGATATATAATTCTAGACTTGTTGCAAGTGGAAAAGCTTAATTATTACTAACATTATTTCCTGTGTATTACGAGGTGCAGCTCAAGGAGAAGTGCTCGCAAAAATATTATATTATCCTGAGTTCTTAAATTGCTTTTGCTAGATTGTTAAGGCAGTTCAAGTATATTTATCTGAAATATTTTTTAATTACGAGAACATTTTTTTGGAATTACTGAACATATATACAGGAGAAAGAAAGAAAGAAAAAAGCAGCTGAACATATATACATGCTAAGTAAAAAGAAAGTGTCTGTATCGCAATTCTCCAAGGTACTGTGGCATGAATGGATGATCGACCGATGGGTAAATAAATTATATTCTGAGAAGAAAAAAATTCTTGTTTTCTTGTTTTCTCTCTTTTTTATTCTTATCACGTAAATTATCAAGAAAAGGCATTATGAGTGTTAGATTTTTCAAACTTTTAGAAATTTTCAAAAGAAAAAATACATCAATTTTACTGATATAAATCCTCTTGTAATTTGTGATGGCAATAGAAGAAAACTATTAATTTGGATACTCCGGCCACTTTCATTTTTGGAAGAGAACATAATTAGTTTTATTTTTAATATAATTAATGGTTAATTTTATTTTACCCCCGTGAAGTATATGAGTTTATTATATTTTTTAAAAGTTTATTCATTATCAAATATCTTCTGAGTTGGTTATTTTTCATTTTACTTTATGTAAAAAAAAAAGATCTTATTGATAAATAGATAAAATATTCAGAGGGTAATTGATAGATAACAAACTTTGAGTAATTATTATATACTTTAAAAGGGCAAAATGAGATTAATCCTTAAATATGAATAGTTAAATAATTTGTTATTTTTCACGTTTTAAAAATTAATCATGTTTATTCATCTTGGATGTGATATGATAGTTTAATTTTAATCCAAAAGTAAGAGAAAACAAGCCACGTAGCTTGATCTCAATCGGAAAACAATGATAATAATAACTGTGCCGGAAATAAGAAAATCATTGTGATCAGTATCTATAGAACTCCATGAATTCACTTGCATGAGGAAAATAAAATTAACAGTACCCAGCTCCTAGCATGAATCACACTCCAAGTTTTTCCCTAATTAACTCGTATTTTGCACATAGATACCTTGTTCCAATGTTTAATTTTTGGTTTAATGACCAGCTTGCTGCATCGTTCTTCATTTTCCATAGCCTCGATAATCCTCTAAAGTCTAAACCCTTCTGCTTATATCCTGTTGGTGATTTGAAACCAAGGTATGCTTAACTGATCATCATGATATGTACATCCAAACAAAATTTTAGGGCACAGGTTGTGGGTTGGCCTCCAGTCAGATCTTTCCGAAAGAACATGTTAGCTGTCCAAAAAAGCAACACCGATCACGAGAGTACTGACAAGGTTCCTGGGGGCAACGCAACCTTTGTGAAGGTTAGCATGGATGGCGCACCTTACCTCCGTAAAGTGGACTTGAAGATGTACAAGACCTACCACGAGCTCTCTGATGCCTTGGGCAAAATGTTCAGTTCCTTCACCATAGGTAACATCAAAATCTAACGTCTAGCAAATAGAAGCTGTGTCCATTTTTATATATGTAATAATCTGTTGCATAAATCGCTTTGCATTGAAGGCAACTGTGGATCCCATGGAATGAAAGATTTCCTGAACGAAAGCAAGCTCATAGATCTTCTTAATGGCACCGACTATGTTCCAACTTATGAAGATAAGGACGGTGACTGGATGCTCGTCGGTGATGTCCCATGGGAGTAAGTTCTTCATTGATCCCTCGACAAAACCTTAACGTTAAGAACTAAGAATTGTTTCTTAGAGAGTGTGCTATAAGTCTTTGCAGCAGTACTAAACCTCAGAAAAAACCATCCTGTTCTCATTAACTATATTTATTAGAGCTAACATTCTGTTTACTTTATCTTAAATCCAGCATGTTTGTTGGATCATGCAAGCGGCTGCGAATAATGAAAGGAACGGAGGCGACTGGACTTGGTAATGAGTATACAGCATAAAAATAACACCAAAATGATTCTTCTCGTTTACCTCCTGATACAAGTTTTGTTTTGCCTTTTCTCATTTCAGCACCGAGAGCCATGGAGAAATGCAAGAGCAGAAGCTTCAAGTAGTGAGCACCACAGCCTGCTCCTTCGATCTCGAGGGTCGCATGCAGGGACCAAAAATTAAGATGGTAAAAGCGCGCTGGATGGATTGAGCAGGCTCTTCGTTGAGGGTGTTTCTGCATTAATATTAATTGTACGTGGTTTGTTATATAATGTTAATTTTGTGATATGCTACTTAATCCTTAATATTTATCATGGACAAGAACGATAATAACTCTTAAATATGTTCCAAAAGACTCCGTCATGTGTATCTTGCTTGTTCAGTTGAATGGCTTGCCTAATTATATATTCATTATTATAGCTATGTATTTTTATTTTTTTTGAAGTCAATATCGTGTGTTCAAATTCATTAATTAATTATTACAAAATTCATAAGTCATACAAACGTATAAATGTTATTTTTAGTGTTATACGTAATTCTCAAGGGGCAGGAATAGGTGTGAGTGAAGGAAATGTTCCCATATGGAAGTTATTGTACGAAGGGAACAAGAACATGTGCATGTTCATGGAGCATTTAATTATCCATGTCCATTTGTACAAGTTTCTTGATTTATTATTTTGGGCTTCCATATAGTATGAAAGCAATTTCCTCTTCCAAGCTAACTAACTAGCTAAAATATTTCATTTTACTGTAAAGTCCAACTCTTTTTCGGTAATGAATCTCTTTATAAACAGGCTGAGAAAATGGACAATAACTAGAGCACGTATTTTTTTTAGTAGAAATTGAGAGGTTAAGGTTCGACACTCTTTCCGAGCTAGAGGCTAACGCTGCACTGGTTGGCGAACTTTGATTTATCTCGAAACCCACTTAACAGGGAAGAATATTGGATTGTTAATAGCCCTCTTTTGGATTTGTATGCTATTTTATATTATAATCGAACAAGTCTGTTATACCTCATTTAATTTCATTTAGCTCGAGCATTTAAACCTCGATTTGCAAAAAAAAAAAAAAAAAAGCTAAGCTAGCTATAGCCAGTAACATAGTTGAGTACCCTACATGCTTTGATGAGAATCAAAGAGGAAACAAGTGGATCCCTTGAACATAAAAATTTATGAGAACATTTTAACCAGTCATGACTATGGTCCCAGCCCTATATATATATATATATATATATATATATATGTCGATTTCATCGATCATTGATTCGAATTTTGTGATCGACATCATACACAGCCGATGCTTTCTGGCACTTGTAATATGATATTAGTAGTGCTCTTATTTTAGGAACAATGATGATTCGGAAATCAGTTCCTTGATCTCTCTCCTCCTCTCATATGTGGGATCTGACAATTTTGCTGAAATCCACGCAGCTCCGTCGACAATGGCAATTTTAATCTCTTAACAACTCTTAAAAGATAATTCTCGAACCAGTGCAGTAGCTTTGCACAAAGCAGAGAACATATCGCGAAATATCCGAATCCTTAAAGCTAGCTGCTCGTTCAATGGAGAGATGAAGGAGAATAGTATGTTTTGCTGCAGGAATAAGCGTCTAACGTATCCCGAAATATCGACCTAACATTAAATTTCTTTTAATAATATCAATGATCTGATCCTTTTTGTAGAACCCAATAAGAAGATTGATCCATTCGTACATCGATGAGAGATATTAGTTAGGAGCCTAATTTGGGATTTGGATGCATTTCAGGACAATATTGCTTCATCAATCATCAACATCACCCATGTTAGTTTCATATTGCTCGAGAGATTTAGCGTAGGGACGTTTTTGTGAATCTCCATGCACGAATATCTGTTTAGGCGGCAGTGAATTTGCAACCGAAGTTATGGAGATCACAAATGAGCGTTTTTTTATTAGTGCAAAGCTAATTTAAAATTGTATAGAGAACACATGGATGGAATAACAGCAGCAGCTTGTTCGGTATATCGTTCTTGCTTAGAAAAAAATTCATAACTTTTCAAAAAAAATAGAAAATAATGGGAAAATGATAAGATTTAATATGACTGGTCAAGCTTTTAATACAAATCTTAAGGGGAAAAATAGAAATCTGATTCATGGTAGTTTATTTTTTAAGGTTTAGGTATTAGATTATTATTCAAATTCTTGAGAGAGGTCATAAAAGAGTTTTTTTTTTAATAAAAAAAATAATAGAGCACAAAATATCAAGAACTGAGTCTAGATTGCATGGGCTTACGAGGCCCTAGTCCATTCTAGTACCCATGGAGGTTGTATTAACTACGGGGTGTTGGTAATGAATTTTAACTTGTTTTTTTATTTAAATTTAAATTTTATTTTAATTTAATTTATTTTAGTGTTTTTGAATAGTTTTGATATATTATATGAAAAATAATTTTTTAAAAATATATATTATTTTAATGTTATTTCTAGAAGAAGAAAAAAACATTCTGAAAGCAACATTACAACGCTTTCAAACACTCTATTAATATCAATTAATATCAAAACAACAGCTTCTAGTTCTAGACCATTAGTCAAATGATCGGAGGTTGGCAGTGGCCATCTCAACCGGATCCCTAGACCTCCGCTAGATTTGAAATCCCAGTTTTACGGTGAAAATCCACCCACGGTGTTGACAGGTCAGAGAGATGTCGAGTAGCATGTTAAAGGTGGACAACTGGTCTAAAAGAGCAGAGATCATGAGAGGTGGGAAGAACAACACGCATAAGCACAAAGAGGCTGCTGACACGTTCGCCTCGGGTTTCTACACGTACGCCTCGTTTTGCGAAGCGTTAGCATACTTGATAACACATACAAGTTTTTTCCTTTTACCATTTTTATTTTAGATGTCTTTGCCCCCTTGGAGAAAAGGTCAGCAAGGCATCGGCTAGAACAATACTCCACGAGAGCCCATTCATTAAAATGAGGCAGCAAACTATCAAAATATCAAGGATTATTGAGCTGTGAAGAAACAAGGTAATGTTCTGATTTTTTTGAAAATTAGAGTTACGAAAAAACTGGAACTTATTCAAATGCAATACTTTTCTATTTAAAAAATTCAAAAATAATTTCTTTTTTTAAAATGAAGAAAATACATGAATGATACAATTTGTTTTATATATACGCATTTTTTTATAAGATAAGAAATTACATTTGTTCGTACTATAACAAAATTGATTTTCATTATAAATCTAGAAAAAAAAGATTTTTTATCAGTTTTTTCTTGATGATTTTTAATTTGAATGAAACAAATATTAAGATGATTCCATTGCAAACCCTTCTAGGGTGCAAGATTGATTTAATTCCAAATTTCTGAAGGTCATCATTAGAGCACAGAGGGACATTTTACAAGGCATCTCAAACAATCATGTCGACAGAAGCATCACCTACCATGACAGAATTTATTGATCATCTGTTCAACTAGCAAAAAAGGAAAGCATCTAGGACAACAGAAAGTAGAGCTGAGACAAGAACAATGGAAACATGATTTTTTATTAAATAAGGGAAAGGCTGAAAGAACTCTGGAGTCGTCGTCAGTCTTTCCCGGTATTGAGTTTAATTTGAACCAATTGACTGATGTCAAGGTAATGGAAATATACAAGGCAGATGGCCCTAACCATGATTCTGGACGACTGCAAACATTTTGCATGCACAGGGCACATGGCCAAACGAAATGGATAACAATCGAGAGATTACAGCATGCGTAAGGATTACACAACGTGTACAGTATGAAACATGTATGATGGGCATGTTGATCAGTCCACAAGCACCTTACATGGACGACTCCCAATTCTTCTCCGCTTCTTATCCTCATCATATGGCTGTAAGGTAGAAGCAACATTAGCATAAGAGCTTGCTAAACATTATTTTCTCAAGAACTAAAAGAAATTAACAGTTCATACAACCACTTTTCCTATAATAGAATCTAAGAAAAGCATAATGTTGATGCATGGTTGCATCATAATATGTAATGTTGATATACTACATAAAATGGTTTACAAGTTTGCTTGGACAGTTGAATGATATAGTTTGATGAAACAAGGTCGCCAACCTACCTGCTGACTCAGGAATAGCGGGACCCTAACCCTCTTTGAGCCATCAGCCAAACGTTTATGGGGGGATTGGTTTTCCATTGCATCAAGATTGTTGCTGACCTGCAGGCAGGCATGTTCAACAATTATGAGAGAGGACGAACACAATAGCTGAAACTTAAATGATTCAACTGAAGCCCTGAAAGTTGTACGAAAATCAAACTATGATGTGACTCTATACTAAAGGTTTAACAAAAACATTGCTTTTCAAAAAATACCAAACATTCTCAATAGGAAATTGGCAACTGACTCAAATTGTATTCTGTGCAAGACATTGACACATCAGAAGCTTATCAAAAACATAGGAGGCTGTCAATGTTGATGGGTTCTACATGTGACCAGTGCAGTAAACTCAGCTCTGATAATAAAAGTAACATCAATAATCAGACAAATGGCGTCATAGGTATGCATAACTCATGAGCTCTTTCCATGCCCGTGGTGATACTGCAGGAATTATATCCAATTCCCTAAAGTTTTTTGTTATTATTAAAAGGATATTGAAAGTATTT
This sequence comes from Populus tomentosa, assembly GCA_018804465.1. Classification (NCBI taxonomy): domain Eukaryota; kingdom Viridiplantae; phylum Streptophyta; class Magnoliopsida; order Malpighiales; family Salicaceae; genus Populus; species Populus tomentosa. The sequence goes on from CM031977.1 coordinate 17,651,123, forward strand.
TAGATGAAGTTGTAAAGGGACTGCCAGTAATATAGAATAGGACTTATTTGATAACCAACTGATTATTAACTATAATTAATTTATAGTTGGTTGCATGAGCTTTCTTGCTTGGTTTGCCAGATTGATTGCTATCGAACATCATAAACAGTTTGTACATAATCAATTATTTGGAGATTAAAAAACAACCAAGCCTTGTACAGTACAATAAGGAAAAAAAAAAAAGAAATCTGAACTCGAATAGAGTTAAGTATTCACCTGACTCTGAATAGCCCCAGTCAGCAATCTGTGACATCCTGATGCATGCACACTTTCTAAACTGGGGCACTGCAGGAGCACTCTCTCTGGGGATGCAAGTATTAAAAAAAAGTTAACTACACGTAGCTAACAGGAAAAATGCAGAATCAACACAAGCTTAAACAAATTATCAGCTGAAGGGCACAAAATTCTAGACCTGGATGCAAGTTTTTACAGGAGTTCAGATTCAAATCGTTGAGTTCTGGGCAGTTTAAGTATAGAGCCTGCATTTAAACTCACATTTTGAGAACTGCAGGAGATAGAAAATCAATGCAACCATGCACTATATTTCAGATACCAAAATCTTACATCTAAGCCAGAACAGCCCCATAGGCTGAGCTTTTTCAACCGGCTATGTTTAATGATAAGCTTCTGGTATATAAGGTGTAATTTATTTTTAAATGTCATCTGCAACTCAAAATCACCACTTTCATCGCAGGTTGGATTTTGAGAGCTCGGATCACATATTGTCATTCCACAGTCCATGAGTTCTAGAAGAGGCAATTGAGCAGTGGCAAATTGAATTCCACCTGAGAGGAGTAAAAAAAACAACATAATTAATAAAAGCCTTTTGCAGGACCAAAGCATGTTGCAAATATGGATTCTAGGTTTCTTTTAGATGGAGAGATTTTAATGTAGATTACTTGAAGTGATGTTGGGACAGAGTGCAAGAAGAAGTCTCGAAAGTGTTCCAGGGAATACATTGCATATCATTCCAATGCCACTGTCACTGATACTAGACCTGAAAACAACTTGTAGTGTTAAAAATGCTATCTTGAAAATAAAATGATTTAAGGAATTCACCATTTTTAATAGGCATTTGTTCCAAAACATACCCACTCAGATCAAGCAATTCCAATTTTGAATAGCTTTGAGAAATGGCAGCAACAGATGCATCGGTAATTTCAGTTCCAAAAACAAGTGAAAGCATTCGCAACCCCCTAAAATCATTGAGCAACCAAACATTTATCACAAAAATGTTGTATTAGATATATGCAGGCATCCAATAAGATGAGCTTCACATGTAAAGAGTAAAAAGGTAGAAAACTCTATGAAGTTCATAGTGTTAACAACTATTATGAGCATTACATGGTGTTAAGATACTCTGTTGTGGAAGAATATAATCTGGTAATAGGATTGTTGGACAAACCTCAAGTTTGCAGCTGTGAGAGCAAGCACTGTGGCATGAGAAAGCCGAAATGATGCAACATGTATGTTTTGCAGCCGAGGACAACTCCTTCCCAAACCATCAACCATAGCAATAAGATCAGTACTCTCATTTTCTTGGCGAGAAAAATCTAGGGAAATCTCTTTCAAATTGGGACAGTTAAAGACCTACAAAGTAGAGCCACGGATATGTAAAAATTGATGCATCTTAAATGCCAACATATTTTCTTCCAAACAGCATATGAGCATGAAACAACAGAAGACCACCCTTAAATGCCCTTATGTGGTCTAAAAAACAAAGAGCTTCAAACTAGAAGACTGGTCACACCAAGTGAGATGAAACAAATAAAAAATCATAATTACCATCTTAGATAGGCAATGCAGATCTGAAAGCCAGAGTGTAGAAAGACTAGAGGAACAGAGGACGAATCCCCCCAGATTAGAACACCCTTCCATCTTAAGGCTTCTTAGGCAACGTTTATTAGCAACAAAACAACCCAGTTCATCACTGCATAGAAAAATCAGAAATTTGATCCAATTAGCAGTCATTTCTCAACAGTCTTTCATCACATAACATTTAATTGGGCGAGGAACAAGAAATTATACGATGCAGACCCTAGCCAGCAAATATGCTATTTGAAAAACTGGGAAACAGAACAAAAATACTGACTATATTCCTAAACAATCAGAGAAGTCTACTGGGAACATATTGCATGGCATAAAGCTTGCAATCTGATTGTGCAAGGAAGACCTAAAAATGAAAAACAAAACCTTATAAGCCTATGATTGTCTAGGCATCACTTTAATTTCTGCATGCAGTAGCTAAATGCTTAATCACAGTCTATGACTAAAAAGACCATATAAAGTAGTATGTACAAAATTGGACCTACTATCCCATTCCAAGTAAAACTGTGATCAAAATCACAAATCAGCCCCGAATCCATTACTCAATGCTTCATTTTTACACCATAGCCGCCGCCAGCAGGCAGTATATCAATATGGTTAGCATGAAATCATTTTCTGCCAGTTGTCGGTTGGCTCACTATGAATACCCATCACTTAATAAATAAATCAAAAGGCGAATCAAAAGAAAAGTAAAAGACTCGGCCAAATAGAAAGAAAATGAAACCATGCACATCAGATCAACCAATAATGAGTAAAAGTAGGATAGAACCCGTACCCGGTAATCCTATTGACTAGAGTTTCAGATGTAGAAAACTCCATCACTTCCAAATTAGGGCAAGAAAACGCAATGCAAGCCAACATCGTCGCATCCAGATCACTGCGACAATCAACGATATAGAATCGATTTAACTACTCACAGCATCTTCAATTTCTTAAAATTTGGCCAGCTAAAATCGAAAATCACGCTCGTTTAAACTTTTGTTCTCAAAAAATTCAAACAAGCAGTGCTTTGATTATATTAATCCATTGTTAATCATAGATTAAACGGTTAATTATCATTTAGCATTTCTCTTCATAAATCAAATTACAATTTAATTATATTTTTTAACAATCCTTTAAAAACTTCATCGCATTTTGTTTAGATCATGTAAATTTAACCCGTTTTCGTTTTTAAATCCCAAATGTCGATAATCCCCAACCGATCCACGTCATGAAACTGTAGATCTGAAGAAAGAGGACCCTCTCGAAAACAAATCCTAACCTTTCCGATCTAAGACTGAGTCTACTGAGTCCAGTACACCTCCGCAACAAAGACCCAACAAACACAAGCTGAGTCCTAGGTGGAACCGTGAGTCTAAGCTCCTCCGCCGCCCTCCATAACCTCCTCGCTGTCTCTCTCCAGCCCTTACACACCCTAGCTGCCGCCAACAACCCCTCCGGCGGCAACCTCCTCAAAATCTCCCACATGCAGCTCACCGGGAACTTCCCGGAACCTGAATCAAACAGATCCAACTCCGATTCATCGATTTCAATAACCGGTGATTCACACCGTAAGTCAGTGTCATCAAATGACAACGCTCTGCGGAGATTCGAGTGCTGCTGACGTGACGGCGGCGGTGGACGAGAAGTTGAGGTGGAGACTGAAACGGAGGAGTCAGTGGGAGTTTGCGTTGGTGTGGTGGTGGTGCTGGGAGGGAGATGGCAGACGTGGCCTTTTTTAGGGAGTCCGCAACGGCCGCAGTTGTAACTGCCGCGGTGTTTTTTGGCACGGAGGGGGGTATCCATGGAGGTAAAAGAGGCGATGGAGCCGCTGGGAGTGGCTGGGGGAATGTGTGGTTGGTTTTCGAAGTGCATTGTGCGAGTGAGTAGGGGGGGAGGGAGGTAAGGGAAGAGGGAGGTAAGGCGGAGAAATAAAGGTAAGAGAGGCGCGGGGTTGAGTAGCGAGAGAGAGGGTTGTTAAGAGAAGGGGCGGGAGATTTGTCATGGTTTCGCGCCTTGATATTTTTGTTTAAAGTATAAAATAATAGGAGGAGGAAGGTTTGGTGAGCGTAATGACGGTACTAGCCTTCGTGGGCGGGTGTAAAACGCGTCCGTTTTGTTTGTTTCCGGTCATGGGAGGTTATTTGTGGGAGATATTTTTTGTCTCCGTTTATGATTATGCTCTTTTTCGGCGGGTTTGGACTTTGGACATGCATGCCTTTTTTGATGCTTCTCCTCTGGTGGTTGTTGTATTGCATTGCCCTTGCATCATATCACCGGGGATAGCAAGGGGTAGGGTTGTATGGATTTTCTATACACACATCGCCCTCGTTAAAAATAATAATAATAATAATAATTAACAGGGCTCATTTTTTAATTATAGATCAAGACAGAATGCATTATGGATGTGAAGAATGTAGTGATTATTTTGTCTCTCCGAAATAAAAATCTTGGCTCCATATTTTCATTAAGTTTAATTCGTCATTTCTATACTGACAGTAAACAACTCCTTATTTTCATGTTTTAACGACTCAAAACTACTTTCAAAAACAAAAATTTATTTAATTAGCATTACAGTCGGTGTCGATTTTACACAATTATTTTTATTATCATATAATTAAATAAAAAATACCTTAAAAAATTAAACCTAGTAAATTTATAACTCAGATCACGGATTCAACAAGATAGATCGTAAAATCCAAATCAATACAATAAATCATCATCTCAATATTTTAATTAAAATTATATTATCTTGAAATTTACATATAAATTCATATAATATTTTTCTCCATAATTTAACTTATTTTTAAATCAGTTAAGTTTACTATGCTATATTGAAACAACTTTTGAATTGTTTAATTTGAAACAAAGGTTAAGCAATTAGATGATTCATAAAGTTTTAGTTATGACCAATGACCACCAAGAAAATTCCTTGCAACCTAAACATTTTTTCTAATTAAAAAAAATCTGTGCAACAACCGCTTTTATGAACCACCAATTTAGTTGCATTTCTATTAGGTATAAATGAAATATCATTATGAAAAAAAAAAATCTGGCAATCAGATTAAATAAAGTCTTTATATTATCAAGCAACATTTACCTTTTCCTTGACAATCCTAGCCCTGTACCTATCATTCATACCCGTCTTGCTTTAATAACAACTTTAGACATTTTTATTTTGTATTTAAGGTTCTTATAAATAAGATTAGAGAAGCGATAATATATTATTTTTCCAGTGCTTAGTATTTTGGTGGTCATAGGGTCAAAAAATAAATCAACAAACAATATATGCAGCATTTAGATACTTCTCATATAAACACATACAACCATAACTATGAATTTCATTGATTCTCGCTTAAAAATGAGATTTCATTCGCTAGACAAACCAAAAAACACATGAATTCAGGCTTAAAAAAGTGAATTGGTAAAGGATTGACAATGAAGTTACATGTTAACATGTTTAAATATTATTATTTTAAAATGTGACAATGTAAAAATATGCTATTTTACAATTATTTTTTTTTAAATGTGTTATTTTCCCCGAACTCTTAACTTATTATGCTGAAATGAAAAAATAAACTAACTCAATGATTGGCTGAACTTGTTGGATCATACACTCTCTATCTCTCCTTGTTTTGTTTTTTTTTGTAAATTTATTTTGCTAAAGTAGACAAAAAATGTTATAAATTTCATTTATGTCCAACTTTGTACAAATTACACAAAAGAGGAAAATATTCAGTTGTTTGCACTCGTAAAATATCAATGGCAAATTCAAACGCTACTAATAAAAAACCTATGAGAGAAATTTAAAATAGTTATTTTTAAACGAAGGATATACAACGAGAAAAACATGGAAGAAATAAATACTTGGCAATGTTAATACTCGGAGAAAAAGAGAGAGTTCAATATCACATGAGGAAAATGGAAAGTCTCTTTCTTACACCTAAATTCTCATACACGAGAAACTTGACCCTGATTAGATCTAAAAACAAGACTAACAAAGATGAAAGTTTGAAATTGATTAGAAGTTCCCTGCGAAGACTAGGTGATGTGGGTGAAAGTTAAAACAACAATTAAACAAATAACAATTTTTTTTTATGGGTGAAAGGTGTTGCATGTGTAGGCACTGAATTCACAAGTTTGTTTCATCTAAATTGTAATGATGAAGCTTGCTTCATTAAAAGGTTGACAAAGCATTAAATACATCAAAAACCCTACCTTAACTAGAAAATAAAAATAAATATTTAAAATCATAAAGGAAAGAAACATGAAATTTGAAAATAACAGGGAAAATCACAAAAAAATCAAAATTAGAGGCCTTAATGATAATTTTAATATTTAAAGATCTGATAGTTTGCATAGCGATGCAGTAACTATTATATGAAAAATTACATCCATAACCTTCTGTAAAAATTTGACATTATTCAATGGTTAGATCAAAAGTTAAAAACCTTCTGAGCTGTTATTTTAGTTTGACACGACCAAATCTCCTCTTGGACCTATACATAACCCACCGGTCCATAAATGCATATTTCATGTCATCCATGCAATTTATTTAAGGCAAATTCCTATATAGTTATGGCAAACTCATGCTTAACTGTCTAGAATCACCCGTTATTATATACCCGATCAACTTATTATTCTCGAGTTGGAAGGAATTTATCCTCAAGTTTTGTTCCTTCTCTGAATAAGAAGTCAAGTGTTGGATGTTGAAGTTAGCATAAGTCTTTATATGACGAGGAAGGTGAATCTTGCAAGCATTATCATTTATCTTCCGCAACACTTTACAAAGACCTATCTTCCTTTGCTTTAGCTTGTTATACTCACCTACTAGAAACCTGTTATGTGTAAGGGTTGCACATACTAAATCATCAACCTTAAACATCACTCTCATACGATGAATATCAGTTAAAGCTTTATACCTAGCATTGTAGTCGTTGATTATATACTTGGCCTATTCATGAATTCCATACAAGTAATATATCATACCAGTAGTTTTGATGCTCAATCGTCCAATGTGAGGAATAAGAACTAGCTTTAACACTCTAGAAGGATTCTATCAAAAAACAATCTCAAAGGGAACCGGTTGGGTGGTTTTTTTTCCAAAACCTACAATATACAAACTCTGCCTGTGACAATGTTGTATCCCACTATTTTTGGCTTATTCTCTAACCATGTTTTATAGTAAATTATTGAGGTTATGATTAACCACCTTAATTTGCCCATTTATTAAAGGGTGATGAGCATTGTTAAAAAAGATTATTAACTTGACATTATCTTAGTTTTTTAGATGGAAATAATAAGGTAGATTTCAGGTTATGATGCAACAAATGGTCCCCAAAAATCACTCCTTGTAAATTTTTTTAAAAGAAAATTAAAATCATTTTTATAAATCATCTAAAATAAAAAAAAAATAACAATAAAAAATGTGGACTAATATGAGAGATGAAAAAATTAAAGTTGAATAAAATTGAAAATAATTTTTAAAATGAAATAATGTTTTCAAATTTAAAAATTCTTCACTAAGAGAGAAAAGGAATGGAGAAAAAGAAAAACAAATTTACATCAAATTAGACTGAACAAACACATATGCATCACTTAAAAAGAAAAAAAACATTGTAACGAATCAAATGATACGATGAAAATACAACTAATACCATTATAGTTAGCAATAAGCACTGTCCGAAGATGACAGAATATCTAAGGTATGTTTGGTATGTTTCAACAACTTTTTTATTTTATTTTATTTTATTTATACACGAACTAAAATACCCTTATAACTAAAGAATAATAACAAAAAAATATATTATAAAATTACTATCAAACCTCCAAGCCAATGCTAAAAAATGTAGATGGTAAGGTCAATACAGTCATTGCATTGTTTATTTGAAAATGAAATTCTTATAAAATCCCGATATGATTTTTAATTTTTTAAGGTTAATATAATTATTTTATTATTCTTAAAAAATAAAAAATACTATGTTGCCACCAAATAAAATAAATAATGAATGACAAATTAACTTCATAAGAAGACCCTTTTACTAGTAAAGTCCACTTCATCAACCTTTTCAGTCGAGAATAAAAAGGTAATTTTATTATTAAAATACACAATAATAATACTCTGCACATCTAGAATTCTTTTCCCACGGGATGAGGTTATTGTAATTATCAATATCATATCATTCTGACACAATTTTTCGTACTTCGGCTTGTCCGGCCTGACACCAGTGGTCTGGGGCCTCTGCGGGCGTTGGACGTTAGAAGCCCCCCGAGGATAGCATAGCTCCACGATGGAAGACCCTTGTTTGTTATTGTTCTTTAAACAAATACTGAATAAATTTTATTTTTTTATTTAAATTTATTTTTTATATATTTTAAAATTATTTTTATGCACTGTTATTAAAATTATATATTTTTTAAAAATATTATTTTAATATATTTTAAAATAAAAAATATTTTTAAAAATAACAATTATTATACTTTCAAAGAACTACCATGCTTTGAATCTCAGGGAGTTGTGAAAAGCTTCACTGCCTCGAAGAAATACGAGCTTGTGTTGACTAAAAAAAAGAAAAACGAGTTTGAGGCTGCGGGATTGGTCATTTGTCACTGTGACTTGTGCCTTGAAGCTGTCATTTACTTGTTAGTATTACAGTTGATTAATGATCTAACACATGGCAGTATAGACCACGATACTTTATTTCACACTCCAATATTTTTTAAAATGTTTTTATTTAAAAATATATTATTATTTTTTAAAATTAATATATTAAAACAATAAAAAAAAAATATAATAAAATAATCAAAAATTAAAAAAACAAATTTAAATTTTTTAAAAAATACAGAGAAGCCAAAAAAAAAAAAACTCAACCTTTCTCTTGCTAGCAACAAGGACTCGGCCCTTAAGTTGTTCCCTCTACATGATTGCAAAAGAGCCCGTAAGCTTTTTTTTATAGATTAGTTCAAACACCTATAAAGTTAACAAGCTTTCTTTAATAACACCATCACTTATATCATAAAAAAATAAATCTCAATAAAATAAATTAATAACACTAAAAATAATTATAAACAATGAACAAATTAGATCATAGGAGCTGTCTAAATATATTAAATACTACTTGTTTTTTTGACAATTTGAGTGACTCGCACCGGTCAACATTGGTAATTATTTTTAATGTTGTTTAATTTATTTTGTCGAGATATCTTTTAATAATAATAGTAATGTTATTATTGAAATTTTGATGTATTTTTAAAGTTTTTTTTTCTCTTCTAGTTAAATTGTATGTTAATTTTGTAATTTAAAAGAACCGTAGATGATACCTATATAACTCGTGAATTACATGTGTAAAAAATACTTAGTTTTTAAACTATGCTAATTTTTTAAAATATTTCTATCTTCTCTTTTTTTTCACTTCGCTAGTCCAAAAATACTCGGTTTCACTACATATTTGATATTTGCGGTTCACGGAGTGGGAACTTAAGATAGGACCGTGCAAGATAATCTATAGCGATTCAGTTCAGAGAATAATATCCAGCTAAAGCAATTTCATTCAAATAAAAAATGAAAAAAAAATCAAAGTTGTTGATTCGAACGGATCAGAAAATTATATAAAAGATATACTTATCAGGAATAGATATGGATAATTAAGAGAAGATACTCTGGCAGACTGTATGGTCATAGACTCTCCGAACAGTGACTCGGGTGTCGTTTATTTTTTTAATTTTTTTTTAAATTGTATTAACATGTTAATATAAAAATATTTTTAAGAAATAAAAATATATTTTTCAATAAAAAAATACTTTTAAAAAAACCACCGCTGTCCAACCGTAACCAAAACAACATATCAAAACTCAGCAGGGAGTGATGGTTTACCGAGAGAGAACGATATGAGATGGCTCTGGCTTACGGGATGGGGACCATGCACATCCTTTAAGAGGACTCTTGACTAAAAGAAAGCAATGCTAAAATGTGGGAGTATTTTTTTATTGTTTTTTATTTAAAATAATTTATTACATCCATTTGTATTTAATCTACTACTCTTGCATCAAGAAAACAAATATATAGAAATTTCTGGCATCTTTACAGCTGGCAGACAAGTTTGAACTGGGTTTCAGTCATTAATTAGTATTCTTGATATTGTATTTGCACGGACTGAAATTGCTAGTTACTACTCTGCTCAGACGACGCACCGGATCAGGACAGGTTTTAGTGAGAACATGTTAAACTAGCGATATTACTTACAGTTCTATGTTCCTGGAAATGATGATTATTGACTATTCGACATGTACTTTATCGCAAGTCAAATATCAGTAAAAAATAAATATGTATGTGTTTTTTGGTATATATTTTTTTAACCATGAACTAATACGTTTTTATATATATATAAAACTAGATAAATTAATATTTAATAAATATACAACTAAGATTAAAACATTTGATCTTCCAATACAAACTATATATTAAATTGTGTCTAGTAATTTTATTTATTCAAATACAACTTTTATATAATAAAATAATTATATATGCCAATAAAAAATAAGAAAAAATCATTAACAAAAATGAACTATATAAAACTAAAAAGCTCAACTGTCAAATAATAAAATATTAAATAATATTTTTTTAAAAAAATAATCTAAATTAATTTAGATTAATTTACCATGCAAAACATTTAGTGGTTTTTACTCTCTTAATTTAATAGCTTTTATTTATATTTATAAAGAAATATATTACAACCCTTTTTTTTAATTGAATGACTACGTCATCAATGGTTAAAAGCACTAAATCTAAGTTTTGATACCATTAAAAATATAAAATACTAAGTATTTAAGCTCTTATACTCTTATTCATTGATATTCAATATTATTTTAAACACACACTTAGAATTTTGAATGTATTAGCTTTTGTATTTGTAGGAAACTCATAAACTCTAACTATCATGATCTAATAAATATTCTAAATAATTCAATAAAAATTTTAATTAACTAATGGAACACAAATTCTTTTTACTCCTTTTTAGATAAGGATTACTACTTGGGCTAGAATTCTAGCTAATATGTGACATGATGTTCCATCTTAAAGACTCGAGAGAAAATGACATGTGATGGATCTTGCTTTATAAAAATCCCGGGCTTAGTTCACCACTTATCTCTGTCCACGTGTACGATAGGGGTAAGCACTATCAAAACTCGCTCGAGTTTCTATTTTTTCCACTTATTTTTATCAATTAAAAAATTAATTTATATATATATTTTGAATTATTTTAATGTATTAATTTTAAAATTAATTTTTTTAAAATAAAAAAAATATTATTTTAATATATTTTAACATAAAAATACTTTAAAAAAACCCATAAATAAACATTCAAACAATATAAATTAATTATAAAACGCTGTTGTCCTTTGCTACGGCTGAGTCAATATTCTAGCAATAGATGGTGATCATCCAGAAGAGAACGTCTCTCCGAATTTTATTTTACGACGTAACTCTTCAATCTCTTTCTTTCTTTTCTTTTAATTTCTCACTTGAACTTATCTTATAGTGCAATTATAGTGCAATTATAGTGCAAGTGTCCCCTGTTCCTTGTGTGATATGATATGACTGCTGATCTACCATGGTAGAATTACAGTAGCAGGTAACATTCCACAAAGTAATTATCAGCAAAACGACATCAATTTAATCGAGTAAAAATGACCACCGACCATAAGTATAAACGTCTTACTTTCCTGCTAGACGACAGCTGCTCGCTGCCTGTAGATCTCTCACTAAACAGGCAAGGTTTCAATTACAAGAACTTTCATGAATTAGCCACATAAAAATAGCCAATGCCATGACTCCGAGCAACCCATGCGATTCACATGCATTAAACAATTCAAGTTCTTTAAGTTGGAATCTTCAACTCAGCTGGCTTACAGACCACGCCCTATTCTGACTTGTCATTGTTAGGTACCCAGAAGGCCGCACCCTGCGTATATATTATTTATTGACCGCCTTGAGTTTGCTTCACAGGCCTCCTTTTCAACAACAATGGCCAACCTCTCCCTATCCAGCACTCTTCAGTTTCCTTTCAAACAAGACATTTTCCAATCAAGAAAATGTTCCTCTGTGCAAATTCCAAGCCAAAACTCTCAACTAGGCCGATCAAGATCCATAGATATCACGGGAAAAACATCCACCAGTACCATACCTTGTGTCCTGTCCGAAACAAGCGAGTCGTTAACATCCATAATCACAGAGCTCGAAAAGGAACAAGACCACGACACCGACACGAACACCAAAGAACCAGAGCGAAAACTGGCTGATGTGTGGAGAGAAATCCAGGGTCAAGATGATTGGGTAGGCCTTCTTGACCCCATGGACCCACTCTTACGATCGGAACTGATCAGATATGGCGAGATGGCGCAAGCTTGCTACGATGCTTTCGATTTTGATCCATTCTCAAAATATTGTGGCAGCTGCAGATTTATACGTCGCAGGTTTTTGGAGTCACTAGGAATGGCACACCATGGATACGAGGTCACCAGGTACCTGTATGCCACATCAAACATCGACCTTTCGAATTTTTTCAAAAAATCTCGTTGGCCCAAAGTCTGGAGCAACAAGGCCAATTGGATTGGATACGTCGCCGTTTCTGACGATGAAACAACGAAATGTTTAGGCCGCCGTGACATTAGTATTGCGTGGAGGGGCACGGTGACACATCTAGAGTGGATTTCTGACTTAATGGACTTTCTCAAGCCAATCAATGGTAATAAAATCCCCTGTCCGGATCCGACTGTCAAAGTCGAATACGGATTCTTGGATCTTTACACGGACAAGGATGAGAATTGTCGATTTTGTAAATATTCAGCTAGAGAGCAGATTTTATCGGAGGTGAAAAGGTTAACTGAGATGTATGCTGATGAGGAAATGAGCATTACAATTACCGGGCACAGTTTAGGCAGTGCTTTGGCTATTCTAAGTGCGTACGATATTGCGGAAACGGGTTTACATGTGATGCAAGATGGTCGGGCATTGCCCGTTTCTGTGTTTTCCTTTTCAGGTCCTCGGGTCGGGAACGTGAGGTTCAAGGAAAGGATCGAGTCATTGGGGGTCAAGGTTTTGAGGGTGGTTAATGTGCAGGATATGGTGCCTAAATCACCTGGATTGTTTTTTAATGAACAAGTGCCGCCTCCGTTAATGAAGCTGGCTGAGGGGCTGCCTTGGGCTTACTCGCATGTCGGAGTGGAGCTGGCTCTGGATCACAGGAACTCCCCTTTCTTGAAACAAACGAGCGACCCGGCTTGTGCCCATAACTTGGAGGCTCATTTGCATTTGCTTGATGGGTAAGTTTTTCTTCTTCTTCTTCTTCATTGTTGATGCCTGATTATGAGTTTTTGGTCATCATGGTATTCTTTTTTTTTTTTCCTTTTCCTTTTCTATCAACTCATTTCAACAACATTAATATATTATCCACAGGGATTTCTTTACTCGAAGAGCCTATAAATAATTTAAATTCCTTGATTATTGACCTTTCGTGGTTACTGATCATGAAACTTGTATAAAAAACATTATGTGAAAGATGTTTTTAAAAATCAATTCAACTTCTCTATCAAATGGGACATTCACCCATTCTCTGTTTTGTTGTTTTGTTTTCATGAAGTTAAAGTTCAGTGTTGGTTGCTGTAACGTTTACATGATATTATTAGGTTGTCATAACGTGCCGAACCACTGCTGTTGATATTATTGGCATGCAATTTATTGTTTTAAGAACTAGGATGCGGCTGGAAGATGCATAAAAGAAGATATGTTGACATCATGCCCCTAGCCTAGTTCTTACCCGCTTGCTTCTAGCTAGCCATTGTAAACGATTCAGGTAACTTGCCAACAATGGCGGCAATGATGATGACAAGTACTGATAGCTAGTAGCATTAAAAAAGGGGACCCTTAGGATGAAAGATGTTGATTTTTTCATCATTTCTTTTGAATGCAAGTTTCCCGATAGCGAGGGAGAGATGAGGACGCATCATGAAAAGTGTTTTGCTGAAATTATTTATCAGATTTTTTTGTTTGTATGTTTCTTGTTAGAAAAGTTCATTAGTAAATAATATTTTCTAGGCAGAAAATGACTTGGTTTTTAGTTATTTTTGAAAGAAAAACAGGTTTTAAAAATTATAAAATTTTTTAAAATATCATATTATTTATTTATTATATTAAATTTTATCATCAAACTTTTGATTATTATATATTTTATTTTAAATATTTATTTTTTAATTTTATTTCTTATAATTTAATTTTTATACCAATTTTGATTTTTTTTTATTGTTATTTATTTTATTTAAGATAATTTGTGATTTTTTTTAATTTCATTTCTATTCAACTTTTACATTTTAAAATTTGTTTCTTATTCTTAATAAATTGTTTTCTAACTCATCTTTCATTATAATACAAAACATTAAAAAATATTTTTTAATATATTTTTATTACACTATCAAATATTAAAAAAATTAATCTTCTTTTCATGAATCAGAAGAACCCACTTAAAAAAACTATTTTATAGCAGGCGGACAGTACTAAAAATGAAAGATGGCCAATGACAGATAGAGTGCTTCAATAATCTGAATCTGTTTTAGCCAGCTAGTCTTTCAGTGTACAGTTATGAGAAACCAAAACAGTTGACTAGTTACTGTTAAGCAGCTAAAAGTCAACATCGAGACAATTCACCGACCTCGAATGGACAACGTCAAAAGGGACTTCAGTTTTGAAGATCAGAGGCGTGTAACGTGTAGATTTTAAAGCTGTTGAATTCCAATTCTGTACAAGTCACGTTCAGCAACTTGTTAGTTTTCACACTTGAACGCGAGGTCTAACCCTTGCCAGGAATTCTAGCCTGGTAGCTCACTAGCTTGTTAAAATCACGTGCAGCCCAACTGACCTAATTTTTACGCATACGCGTCTTCCATTCCATTAATTTCCAAGTTCTTTCCCACCTGGAACAGTTGCTATTGTGTGTATGTCTTGTTGTTTGTGGTGTTTTTATTTTGAATTTATCTGCAAAACGGAGTAAGTGATGATAAACAATCAACTTAGGTAAAAGTATCCTGGGAAAAAGTTGATAGATTTCACTGATTTCTGTTTGGTTTACGGGTTTCAGGTACCATGGGAAAGGGCACAGATTTGTACTAGCAAGTGGAAGGGACCCGGCGTTGGTAAACAAGGCATGTGATTTTTTGAAAGATCATCATCTGGTGCCACCAAACTGGAGGCAAGATGAGAACAAGGGTATGATAAGGAATAACGACGGTCGGTGGGTGCAACCTGAACGCCCAAAACTCGATGATCACCCTCCCGATACGCACGACCATCTCAGGAAATTAGGCCTAGCATCCGAGCACTAAAAAATCCCACTTCCCTGACATACAGCAAGGCAATGGGTTGGCTGGTGTGGTTATTTTTAGCTATAAGTGTGTCAAGGAGGAATTTCTTGACAGCCAATGTAAAAAACAAGGAGTAAATTGGTAGTTTTAATCTATGGTTTTTTACTCTGTATATTTACTTGGAGCTGCCGATCTTAAAATTCATTAAATTTCTAAAAAACTTATACAATGGTTTAAAACTGAATCTAATATTGTAACAAAAGGAACTAATTAAAATGCAAAGTAAAAAAACCATGGCAAGGTAGATAAAGAAACTCATGTAATTGCATTAACAAATACGATAACAGCAGTGCAATGGGAATCAACAACAGTCCACGATATTAATACGCAGTTTAGAATCATGTTTTAAACTATATTTCATGAAAATTTGCAAAAACAAATGCTTGAAATTATTTATTTTTTAAAATTTTTAAATCGTTTTAATATGTTGTCAAAATATTTTTTATATAATAATAATAAAAATATTAGTTTAATATATTTTAACAAAAATACTTTATAATAATCAAGACTAAGAGATGCAATTAATTGTACATATTTGATTGTATAATAAAGATAGAGGGAATAAGGCTTTCTATATATATCTTGTATTTTAAAATATCGTAAATTCACTTAAAAATCATTATAAAAAACTATATTTATTTTATATTTTTGTTTTTATCCATCAAACCAGTAATATTTTCAATCTCCATCACATACGATTTTTTCTCTTCTTCTTGTGTGTGGGTACGTATTTGTTATGTATGATGAACTGATCCATCTTTGTTATCTTGATCAAATAACTCCTTTATTTAAAAGAAAAGAAGAGATAAAAAGGAAGAAAATTCAATCTCCCAATTCAATTTTAATATTCTTTTCATGTATGTTATCACGTAGGATGAGCAAATGAATGATGTTGTTTGATGAAGTCATAAGAAAAACAGACGCAATATAGATTTTCTATTTTCTATTGTTTTTTTTTCTATTTTCTATTGTTGCGTTCTAAGATGGTGGAGTGATGGCTCGAAAGCAAATCAATATCTTATACAAGTTGTTTATAAAAAAATAATTTTCCGTGAAAACATCGGACACTCCGATGCATATATGGGTGTAGCGTGTGCATTTGTTAGCAAGAACGCGGTCTGACTTTGGTTGCTTGTGACTTGACTTTTATGGCTATCTGTCAATGTCCAGGAATGTGATGTGAGTTTTGCCTAGTAATCGAGTGTATATATACAATAAGATATCGTATTTTTTTCATGAAGAAAAATACATATTATTGATAAGAGAAATTAGTATGTTATCATTGGCTACCCTATTGTTTGCTGTGCCACGATGAAAATATTAATAATAAACAATATCATTAAGATAAAAAAAAAATTATTTGCATTGAAAGTTTGTGCGTGAACTCTAAAAAGTTAAAAACTCAAAATAAATAAATAAATGTAATGATGTGCTGGGAGATGATTGGACATCTCAAGGTTGATATCAGCTAGAATTCTAGTTATTTGGAACAGCCCAAAACAAATGATTTTTTTTTAAAAAAAAATATGTACTTACATATCACAGTCCATGTTAATGTTTGTATTTCCTCTTATCAACCAATTCAATTCATGTTACTTGTATAAACTACAGCACATATTAATAAAAATGCAATTTGCTAATGTTTTTATCATTGCATTTTAAAAATATTTTTGAAAAAATTTAAAATCTTTTTATTTTTTTTATTTTAAATTAATATTTTTTAATGTTTTCAGATAATTTTAATATACTGATTTTAAAAATATTTTTTAAAAAATAAAAAAAATATTATTTTGATATGTTTTGAAATGAATAACATTTTAAAAAATAATTATTACCATACTTTCAAACACACTAATATCAAAATAAAATATTAATTTAATATCAAAACAAGAAGGTATTCATTTCAAAACAAGAAGGTATTAATTTAATATCAAAACAAAATATTAATGAATAACACTTTAAAAAATATTAATTTTTTATGTTGATTATACTGCATAAAAGTTAAACAAGAAGGTATCAAAACAAAATAGAAAACGACAGTATCATAGATTGAACAATCTGTCAAGCATCAAAGTAACATGATATGATTTTTTATAAGCCAGTGTTCAATAATAAAGCTCTTAAAAACAAGAAAATATAAGAAAAATCCACTGTACAATCAGGGGTGGAATCAGTGGGAAGCAAGTAGTGGTCGGGCCTCTACAAAACATTTTATTTTTTTTATTTAGTATTTAAATATGAAATAATATACTATTTTTATTTTAAATAAATAATTTTTTTAATAATATATCTTATTATATTAATTTTAATCTTTTCTATTTAATCCTACCAGCTCCGTCCCTGTGCACAGTCCTCTCCTTACTTTAAACCTTGCACTGAAAAAACTCTATACACAACAGGACGGGTATACAAAAAATTATAGGGTGGCGTTAATTCTTTTATTGCTATTCCCATTTCATAACCTTCATTAGTATATTTTTTATTTTTTTATTAAACTGAAGCCAAGGATAAAATTTATAAAAGTAAAAAAGTAAAAAATAAACATTAAATTGTAAATCAAATTTGATCTTGCTGACTGGTCTTTTATTTTCTTTCATAACTAAATCATATTTAATTGCAAAATGGGTTTTTAGATCTTATCATTTTATTATTAATAATTTATTTAATAAAAAAAACATCCCACATCAGTATTATCATGAGATCCTATTTGTATTTATTTTCTTTGGTGTGTATGATCCCCCAAATTTGTATCAGGATTTATTTTATTTTTTATTAATCAAAAAAAGAAATAAATGGGCCGGGCTCAACTAAAATAATGAAACCAGGCCTATGATATAGTGAAACGGGCACACCTAATTCTTAAAATCGGGTATTACTCAACAGTCAACCCGGACAAACAACCAAATTGCTGAACTTAAAGCAGAAAACCCTAAACCTTTGAAAAAGCTTAAACCCTAGCTAGCTCCTCCCGCCTCTCCTCGCCGTCTCTACTCGTGGGAAGCTGACAGCTTCATTCACCTTCTTAAGGTAAAGTCGAAATCTTAACCTGATATTTGAATCCCACTCTGTTTTCCTGAGTTAATTTGCAATTCCCTTCCTCCCTTAAATCCCAAACTAGGCTTCTCATCTTGTAAATTTGATTTGTATTAAAGCTTCCGTGGCTTTCCGGGTCTCTTTTATCTTTCGAATTGTAGATCTTGCTCGAATTGTTTTAGTAAATTTAGGAGTGCATGTAGTGATGCCACCTGGAATTTACGTACAAGGGATTTCTTGGTACTTGATTTTTGTGCATTTATAATCTCATGGAATTGTTAGATATGCAGTAGTTATGATTTTGGTAAGGATTTTCGTATTTATCGTTAAAAGTATACACGAATTCATGTGTATGACCTCCATAGCTGAAGATAATTAATTTGTTTGAAATTTGGATTTGTTTTGCACAATCAGGATTTATTTTACGGAAAAATGAGTTTGATATCTCAAAATGTTGGCTCAAAAAATAGAGTTAAGCGCTCAAATACTGATGAGCCTGCTTTTTTGGGGGTGAATAATTCAAATGCTGATGCTGACGAGCCTGCTTTTTTGGGGGTGCATAAAGATGATGAGGGTGGAATAGAATCTGATTTGGTCTTGTCAAAGACAAAGAAGAAACGAAAAGAAAGGGATGAGCTGCTAGAGAAGCAGTTGGAAATTGAAGAAGGAAAGGAAATGAAGAAGTTAGAGAACTTTTTGTTTGGTTCCCTATACTCTCCTGTTGAATTCGGGAAAGAGGAAGAGAAAAAGGATTCTCTTTCGTTCTTTTTAGACCGGTCCGTGGGCAGTGTAGAGCCTGGTTATGAAGAAGATGCGGAATTGATGAGGGAAAGCGATATAGAAGAGGAACGGAAAGCTGTGTGGCTTGATGAGGAAGAGGAGAAGACCAAAGTTAACATTGCTAAGGTTAATAGATTAAGAAAACTGAGGAAGGATGAGGATGAGAGTTTGATTTCTGGTTCTCAGTATGTTTCAAGGTTAAGGGCTCAGCATGCTAAGATGAATCCAGGCACTGATTGGGCCAGACTTGATTCGCAGTCTAGAAATGATGGTTTGTCCGATGATGAACTGTCCGACGAAGAAAATGGCATAGTGTTGGCTCGTGGTTACAAGAATGATAATGCTTATGATGATATTCTCCGAACTAATGAAGATCTTGTGGTGAAGAGCAGAGCAAAACTGTTGCCTGGTCTTCTTGAGTACTCAAGACTTGTGGATGCAAATGCTGAGGATCCTTCAAATGGTCCAATAAATTCGGTTCAGTTCCATCAGAATGCTCAGTTGTTACTTGCGGCTGGATTAGACCGGAGGCTTAGGTTTTTTCAGATTGATGGTAAACGGAATACCAAAATACAAAGTATATTTATTGATGATTGCCCCATTAGAAAGGCATCATTTTTACCTGATGGTTCTAAGGTTATCATAGCTGGAAGAAGAAAGTTCTTTTATAGCTTTGATTTAGTAAAAGCTAAAGTTGATAAAATTGGCCCACTTGTTGGAAGGGAGGAGAAGAGCTTGGAAGTTTTTGAGGTTTCCCCTGATTCTAGCATGATTGCTTTTGTGGGCAATGAAGGTTATATCCTTCTGGTGTCATCCAAAACAAAGGAACTAGTTGGGACTCTAAAGATGAATGGAACTGTTCGTTCATTAGCTTTTGCTGACGATGGGCAGCAATTGCTGAGCCATGGAGGCGATGGGCAGGTCTACCACTGGGACTTGAGGACAAGGGCTTGCATCCACAAGGCTGTTGATGAGGGTTGTATTCATGGCACAGCTCTCTGCACTTCACCAACAAGAAATTTGTTTGCTGCTGGTTCAGACAGTGGTATAGTAAATATCTACAATAGAGATGAGTTTTTAGGTGGGAAGAAAAAACCTATCAAGACAATCGAGAATTTGACCACCAAGGTGGACTTTTTGAAATTTAATAATGATGCTCAAATATTGGCCGTTTGTTCTCACTTGAAGAAGAACAGTTTAAAGTTGATACACGTCCCATCATTTACTGTCTTTTCTAACTGGCCTCCAGCAAACAGCGCCATACATTATCCCCGTTGTTTGGATTTCAGTCCTGGTGGAGGTTTCATGGCCATGGGAAATGCTGCTGGAAAAGTTCTGTTATACAAGTTGCATCATTATGACCATGCATAGAGGAGATCTTAAACACTGGGATTCTTGATTCCCTTGATGTGATTTTCTTGCTGCATTTCATGAAGCTTAATTTTCTATGACTAGAAGGGCGTTCAGCAATATATCATTTTTGTCTACCAGCTGTTCTCCTGATTGAGATTCCTAGGGAATTCGCAGTCGGGGAATGCATGTATTTTTGCAAAGAGCGGTATCTATTGATCTGTCAAGGTAAATGACCAACCATCCAAGTTTTCTGTTTTACTGCAATTTTCAGAATCATTTGATAATTGCAAGGTCATAGTTTTTTATAACATCAGCTGTTGCAGAAACTTTTTATGTAGAACTTTCACTTGATGATAAATTTGTTATAATGGTGAAGCCTCAAATTTTTGGATAGATGTATCATTTCATGACAACATACCCTCCTCTCAAATGATGAATTCTGTTATTGCTTGCTTGATTCGTTGCAAATGCCTTGGATGTAACTGTTTTGTCATGCATGTGATGGAGTTTTGGGTTGTGAATCCTGCAATGCAAAGAAGGAATTCGTGTAAAATATCCCTCACAGCTCACGAGTAGTCTTTGCAATCACATGCACTGCACGAGATCATGCATCTTTAACTTTTCTTTGCCGATCATGGATGCTGCCATACAGAAAAAGAGAGATCGAGGCGCTATGTCTGATCCAACGGAAACAAAAAACTCATGATACAAATTTTTCTTACCTTTCAAAAGGAGTTGAATGAGTTCTTCGGGTGTATATCAACCTAGTATTCAAAAATTGGATTTGAATTTATTCTCTCTTTTAAATTCTTCAATTAACCTTGTACTCAATTATTAAAATGTTATTTTTAATTATAAATTTATTGCTTCATATTGTTTTATTAGAGCATCTTAGAGAGCCAAATGAAAAGCCAACAGTAAAAAACTGTTTTTTATAGCTTTTCTCCCCTAGTTTTGCTAAGAGCTCATACACACCACAAACTTTATGATGTTCATATTTTTTTTTTAGATTTTATCATAAAACAACAGAATCTTTTACTATGAAACATTTAACTTTTAATCAATAGTAGAGATTCTTGTGAATGAAAATCATTGTTTTTGCATGATTCTCAAGGTTATGTTAGATGAATCTCAACTTCATCTAACGTCAAGAATTCATGATAATTAATTGTTTCTAGATGTAACAAGAGCGATAAATATAAGTTAGTTTTGTTAGATTCGATATATATATATATATTAAAAAACATAAAAAAAAAATTAGTTTTTTAAGACTGTTATTTATGTAGTTATTTAAAAATACTAGTTTTTCAATAATTGTATTTAATTTATATAATTTTTTAGGAATATACAATACTAGTTTTTCAAAAACTTTAAATCTTGATGAATAAAAAGAAGAGAAAATTTATTAAAAATATGTTACAAAATCAAATATATTCCAGAAAGCATGAACAATAATAAAAAAAAATATTGAAATTGATATAAGCCACTTAACATAGGAGTTCATGCGTGTCAAGATTTAAATATAAATTAAATAGAGTGATCGCGCTGGTAATATGTTATAATATAAAATATAAGCAAGAAATTATATATTTAGAATAAAATTTTTTTTATATATCTTTTCAATTCTTAGAATATAAAACAAGTAGTCTATTTATTGAAGAAAAAAAATAAAAATATCAAAGGACACTAGAAAATTTAAATGCATAAAAAACCAAAAAAGTCAAGAAGTTTAAAAGATTCTAATAGGCATTCATCTATCTATATATATATATATATATATATATATATATATATATATATATATATAAAGTACATTAAAATACCTTTTTTTCATTGCATTATATATATAAAAAATATATTTATATTATTCAAAAAATTATATCATTATGGCTCTTCTAAATGACTTTTGTTATAGGAGATATTTTTAAATAGAACATCAACATCATGATTGGATACGAAAACTTTTTCAATACCTTACGAGAATATTACCAAAGGGCCAATTTTAACCAGGTAAGATAATTAGTGATGCGATGGAATAACTATGTATTTGGTAATAGGATGCAAAATATTTTCAAACTTAACTTGTCAATTAACTTTATTTTTTTTTCAATACAAGTTTCAAACTTAAAATATAATTAATCTAACTTGTTGTGTATTAAAATATTGTCTCCTTATAAGAAGGTAAATCAAAATTGATTCATTTAGAAAAGCAAGAAATTAGCAATATAAACAGAAGATGATACTTTTTCTCTTTTATTTTTTATTTTCGTAATAATAATAGAGTGATTATTATGATTAATTTATTTTTAAAAATAATTTTATATTTATACAATCCAGTTATATAAAATAAAATAAAACGGATATAAGAAACAATGACTTTAAAATTACGAAGAAAATCTTATAATCAAACTCAAAATTTCTTTTTATTGCTTCATTTCAATGACTCAAAAAGCTTCTGCTAATCTTTTTATGTTGATGTGCCCAGTAAAGAAAGAAAGTATTTTAAAAAGTAATTTATAATAATTATATTAATTTAACTATTGAAAAATTATTTTCATTAATTTCCCTGCATATATATTTATTTAATTTGCTGCTTTAAAACGATGATATGAACGTATTAATTAACTAATGACTTATATTATTTAAATTTTAATGATGTATCAGTACGTGTGTTTATCTGTTGCTCATTATGTTTTTTAATTTAAAATTTTTTTAATATATTTTTAATATATTAATATTAAAAATAATTATTTTAAAATATTTTAAAAAATAATTTAAAACGCAATCTTTTAAACAACCACTATGTTGTGCTTGTTTTTGTAATAGCAATATTTTTTAAAAAAACATTGAATTTTTATTTATTTAAAATTATTTTTTAACTTTTTGAATTATTTTAATATATCAATATTAAAAAATATTATTTTATAAAATAACTACCATTACACTACCGATTACCGAATTCAGGATAAAAGAACAGGAGGAATAGAAGAGGATCGAAGAAACAGCGTAATCTCCTTCACTCCAAACTCAAACATAAGCACAAGTTGTTATAGTTCCCTGTTCTGTTTGGTGATTCGTGGCAGTCATGGAGGTCTCTTCTTCATTATCTACAACCTCCACCACCTATCTGCGTCCATCCACAGGTCTCTCTCTAACACTTTTTGTCTCCTTTTTGCGATCACGAAGAAATTTGAAAAGAAAAAAAAAACAGATTCTTGTATTAAACACAAAAAAATTGTACTATTCCAAAACTTATTCGTGGTTAATTATAGCACAGAAAAGCTCGATTTGTTTTAATTTTAAAATATCGAACGTGCAAATCCTCTCTAATGCTGTCGATATGTTTTAAGCACAGGCCTGTGTTCGATTTCTATCTGTTTTATGTTGTCTACGGAGTAAAAATGTTGTGATTTTCCAGAGGCATTACTATTTAGAAGGATTAAACTTCATCTGGGGCTTCCAATTTCGTTGAATAGAAGAGATTCGCTGTCTTTGTTGACGCGACCTTGTGGCTTGGTTCACAAAGTAAACTCTATAAAGGTTGCCTTTAAATTGCTGTTTTCTTCTGTCTTTTTGAACTTTTTTTTTTTCTGAAAAATTTAAAAAGAAGCTTATGATTTATAATGTTGATTTGTATTTCGTGATGTGTGGCATCAGGTATTATGTAGTCAAAAGAGAGAGATTCCTGTTGTTGAGGCCGGGTATGACTAGTACACGTTAGATCAATCATTCTTATGGTTGAATTTGAAGTGAACAAACAATTTTTTTCTTATTAGCCTTGCTTCTACTGTGTTGACGAGTGGTATTTTATTTTTATTTTTGCTTCTGTTTCATTTATAGTTCCATGGATGAGATATATGATGCTTTAGCTATACGGCTTCTTCCTACAGCACCGGCAGCGTCGAATCCTAATTTCAAGTAAGTTCTAGCCTCTTCAATGTAGGAATGTTGTTTACTTTGATATATTTGAGCCTGATTGTACAGGATAGTTAAGAATATCAGCGGACCTTTTTTTTTTTTTGGGGGGGGGTGAATTTATGTGAAGAGCATCATTCTTTCCAGTCTTATTTTTGGTCATTCTGTATGCTAATTGCTATTCTGGTTGATTTTGTGACTAAAATGTAAGCAGGCATATTGTGGCGTTGGCTGGTCCACCTGGTGCTGGAAAGAGCACTTTGGCTTCTGAAATAGTGCATCGTGTAAATAGGTTATGGCCACAAAAAGCTTCTTCATTTGATTCGCAAGTCAAGCCTCCAGATGTTGCTGCAGTTCTTCCCATGGATGGGTTTCATCTATATCGTTCCCAGCTTGATGCAATGGAGGTTAAGCTTGCTTCATGGTAGTTTACTTTAGTTATTGAAACCTTTTCAGATGTATTTCAGGGTATGCTAATATTCTTGCTTTTTAGAATCCAGAGGAAGCCCATGCCAGAAGAGGAGGTAAGCTTGACTTTGTTTTGCTTTTTCTACATTCAAGTCCAGTGTTCAAGTTTTGATTCTTGTGTTGATGAATCAGCTCCATGGACATTTTCCCCAACCCTACTGCTTAGATGTCTGGAGAAGTTGAGGAACGAGGTGAGTGGCCATTGTTGCTGTAAACTTGAAATTTAACTTCTTTGGAAATGGTTAGTAGAGGATACCATATCTAGAAATTGTATGTGTTTCTGATTAATGATAAACTTTTCAGGGGTCAGTTTATGCACCATCTTTTGATCATGGTGTTGGAGATCCAGTAGAAGATGATATCTTTGTGAATCTTCAGTAAGTAATCATATACTTTAACGTGCAAAATCCTTTCAAAGGACGCTGATTTGTTTGAATGGAAGGTTAAACACGTAGCCTATGCTTCATATATGAATCCTATTTTCACACTCGTTGCAGGCATAAAGTGGTCATAGTTGAAGGAAATTATCTATTGTTGGAAGATGGGGCTTGGAAGGATGTGTCTTCAATGTTTGATGAGAAATGGTAAGTATTATGTTTTGACAAGGCTATTTTTCTTCCTCTATCTTGTCGTGGAGCAGATATATGATGCTGAGAATTCATCAGTTTTTTTTTCATTAGTGTTAGTTTGCCTAGTTTCTATACATCTGAAAGGGCTGGACATGTAGCAACAATGTTGAGGGCTGTATCATGCTTAAGGACAACTTTACACTCTTTAAGTTTTGCTTCCAAGAGCTTTTATCATGTTTAAATTGGTGCTATAAAATCACTTAGAACCTTGTATCTTTACATGGGATTATCCCCTCATGAAGTTGGCCATGTTGGAATATGGAGTTAAAAACTGTACAAACAAATGAAGGTCAATCCTAGAAGTCAGATACGTCACAGTATATACTGTTTATGTTTTCCTTTTACCCGGTGTGCCTTTTGAACTGTCAATCGTCTAGATACTTTTATCTCGAGAAAAAAATTCTTTCAGCTCAATTCCATCATGGAAATCTCCAAACACATTCAAATGGATTTAGGACCATTGGGCTGCGATGTAGTCTTGAGATCACTATTTGCTGTAACCCTGTTGTCCAATCTGGTTAAAATCATTTGAAGTTTGTACCGCTGTTGCAATTAGTAATTTTGCTGTTTCCTCTCCTTTGCTACTTTATGAAACCATATGTGAGCAATTGGCACTTGATTCTACAGGTCATACTCTTTACAAAATGTCCAACTAGTTAATCTGTCTCCCCTTTTCAACTCCCCTTTTTTAACACTGTATTTTCTTTAAGGATAGAATTGTATAGGCTTATGAGCAGATGATATCTTTAGCTTAAATGTTTGAGGTTGGGTGAACTGTTTGCACCATCTTGAACCCGTGCCCCACCTTCTTACAAAGCCTTTTCAATCTTTCTTCTGTATTGGGAACTTGAGTTTAAAACTTTCTGTGGTAACAGCCTGAGTAATTTGTACTGTTTTTTTTTTTTTGAAGGTTTATTGATGTGGACATTGATACAGCAATGCAGCGAGTTTTAAAGAGACATATTTCAACAGGTATAGGCTCATCTCTTCTGTTTCTGCTAGTTACTGCTTCTACAATTCTGCCAGGGAAAGGAAAGGAATCTTACGATTTAATGTTATGTCATCTAACAGGGAAGCCTCCAGATGTTGCTAAGTGGCGGGTAAGCTTTACTTTGTTGTCAGCTTCAGACTTCTCTTGCGTCTTTTCTTCTTTTTTTGTGGTTGCTGTTTTCACTACACCAGTCCTACTTCAGTGTAAATTCAATGTAGAATTACATTCATCTGCAGATAGAGTATAACGACCAGCCTAATGCAGAGCTCATTATCAAGTCGAAGAAAAATGCAGATTTAGTAATCAGGTCTATCGATTTCTGAAATTGTTTGACTTCTGAAATTGTTTGACGGGATGACGTAATGGAGAAAGAGAGATGGGATCAGATGAATTTATCCGTTTTACATTAACTTGATGGAAACTGAAAGAGTGAATGAATAAAGTAAATGGCACTTTTTTCTATTCCTTGCTTTTAATTTTTTCACGTATGTATTATATTTGTTGCTCCAAGAACCGGACTGACCAAGTTATTCAGATGCAGTTTCTATAGAAGCAAGTCAATGCCTAGTTTCTCTTATAGTTTGTTCAGCCATCCTACACTGGAAATTATGATCTGGTTACTTAATCTGTTAACTCCAAGATTCGAGTCATATTTCCTTACTTAAACAGTGTCATTGGTAAATTAGAAGAAATCTTTTTATTTGGATGCGAGAGCAAGTAGAATGCTTCCTCTTTTGATAAATTGTTCACCATTATCAACCTCATGTGCAGATGCACTTGCACTGTCTGTTTTCATCAATCAAAAGCTGGGGGTGTTTGGGTTGTAGGATCTGTTGTTTTTTTAAAGTATTTATCGCTCAAAGACATATTAAATTAATGTTTTTTTTATTTTTTTAAAATCAACATCTGTACCTCAAAAACTACTATCCATACAAACGCTAAAGCAGAGACGGTATGCGAGCTAAACAGGAGGAGCGATTAAGAAGCAAGACAACACATAAATTGCACAGATAAATTATGAAAGTTTTGGTACAAGGTAGAAAAAAGCCAAACGTTTTGCATTATTTTTACATTCCTTGTCAATAATGAAACGAGTTCGGCTTTAGAGGGACAATCCTGATTCCTCATCCTCCTCGAGGGTGGCTGTGTAGGTAAAGTAGAGAGCCCAGATGAGAGCAAAAACACCCAACAGGATCCAAACAAGAAGGTTGTTGCTCAAACCAAAGGGAAGTCCTGTTCCTTCAGTGGACATTCTCTCATCCACCAGAGCCAAGGCTGGGCTTGACATGGATGCAGCGCACACAGCTGCCATCAAAGATGCACTCATCCCCTTGCATTTTTCCTCCACGCTAGGCTTTCCCTCCATGGAACAGCTCACTTTCCCCTTCTTTGCCATTGCTGGCAAGCCTGGAACCATAAATTAAATAAAACAAAAAAGAATGTTGAATGCCCAGTCGAATGATGATAATCAACTCTGATCCGAGTTGATTCCTATCAGATAGGTCTGGTGATTGCATCATTTTTTACTGAGAAAATCATAAACAGTATTGTGAACAAAATAAGATACAGACGACAGTAGTTTCACCCCGTCATGAAATTCAAGAGAGGGGGGAAATGGTCTTACCAAGAACAGGTGAGCATGAGACTCCTACTGGTGGCTTGTGTACAAGAGCTGCACGGACGAGTGATGATGGAGTGGTGGTGCTAGCAGTGATGGTGGCCATCTTTCTTCAATTTGGAAGAAACTTGAGTCAGGACTGAGCACTGCTACAAAGGATACCAAAGCAGTCGTAGCAAAGTGTACCACTAGCTTTTACAAATTAATATTATGTATCCAAACCATGAGTGTCCAACGCACCACATAACATGGATGGATAGGCAGCCCCTCCTTTGATATCCGCTATCCTCAGGAGTCCAACCAGCTTCTTCCACGTGTGACATGATCCATTTACGAGGCCAAGCAAATTACCGTAGGCAGCGACCACATGAACCGAGCCAGATTTTTCCGTAGTTAACGTCGTCGAGCCGGCTTCAAGTCCCATTATTCCATTCGTTTTAGCCGGTAAAAATTGTGGGACTTTCGATACGGGGTAATTAATAATATTTTATTACTTAAGTTTTTATTTTTAAAAAAAATAGAAAAAAATATACTGTTCAAGGAATAATTAAAAATCTAGTATTGGTTACTTTTGGATTTTTTCTTGAAATAAATATCAATAGGATAAAAAAATCATAAATAAAAATATTCTTATAATTTTTAACAGATTATGTGTTTTATTTGTTCTCATCTTTATGTTTTTTTTTTTTTTTTCAAAATGAATTTACAAATAATTAATAACATATTACTAATTATTCCATGGTCTCATTATTGGTGGGTAGGGCTGTGGATGAACTTCAGATATATGAGGGTTTTTTAAAAAAATTCCTGGTATGAAGTAGGCAAGAATATTTTATTTTATTCAACCATTAGTTAAGAAAGTAAAATTCTATCTGTAAAAGAAATCCTTGAATTCTAATTACGCAAACATATTTATCAAGCCCATTGGTTAGAGCCTTTATCTTCATCTAAATGGGAAACTACACACAAGCAAATTCACTTGAGACCACGACTCATCTGGATAAAGTTGAAAGGCGACCACATGAAGAGCTGTCCGTGAGGAAACCATAGAGCATCCACAGAATAAATCCCCACGAATATACCAAAGAAAATTGCCATATTCTTTTTAGTTCTGGTGTTTGAATCCTAAAGAAGAGAATATCTGAGTTGAGTTATGTACACAACAACTTGAAGCATTCGAACGTGCCCCCGGGGACTTATTTGATTTCAGCTTGTATCGCTTAGGCTCAGCTCCTAGAAGAATACTGCCGCATTCAAGACAAAATGTGTTGGAACTTTACAAAAGAAATTTGTGAAAGAATCAAGTGAACATGTCAAGTCCCTAGAACAAGAAGCAACCAATGATGCGTGAGGTAATAGTATAATCTGATTTCAGTTACTCGTGGATATTGCACTGTTGTAAGTAGGGGTGGTCGTAGTTGATATGCTTGCTCCAGTAACTCTTGTACTTTCCAATACCAATATCCAGCCATGGTTTCATGACTCCATCATAGTGTAATACCGCTGCCCGCTCAACACCGTCGAGTCCAACACCCGCCTCATGGCCAAGTCCGAGTTTATGCCATCTCCTGTCCAGAATAACTGTCCGGTTGTAGAAAGTGGCCCAACCTAAAGGCAAACTACCCGCTTTCCACAATTGCCTTGTGTGGCCCTGCGAAACATAATGGGGCAAAACAAGCATTAAAATATGCAGGACAATTATAGATTTATGCAGGATAATTATAGATTCATCCAAGCATATCACCAAGAGTGTGTCTGCCTGCATGTTTGCGTGATGCATGCACATATGTTGCTAATGTATGAATTCATTGACCATCTGGTATTCAATCCATTAAGCCACTTTCCATGCCCATGAAAATGAATAAATACTTGTTGAAACTGTGTTGACTCGTGAGCCAGAAACTAGAAGTGAAAACCATGCTTGCGGGTACCAAAAAGCCCTCTCACCTGCCTTACCACAAAGTCTGGCCTCCAATAGAAGTGCATGCTATAGTCTGTATTACATACTGATGCTTTTTTTTATTATG
The DNA here is from genome assembly GCA_018804465.1 of Populus tomentosa. Lineage (NCBI taxonomy): Eukaryota > Viridiplantae > Streptophyta > Magnoliopsida > Malpighiales > Salicaceae > Populus > Populus tomentosa. The sequence goes on from CM031977.1 coordinate 17,681,195, forward strand.
AAAGGCGAGATCACATAGGTCAGGCCCTTCAGGCTCGCCCCAAGCTAATGAACTGCTCCTAACCCGTGGACTGGGTGAATTCATGGTACAATCTCAACATGGCAAGACTGGGAGTCAAACCCTTGGCAATCCATGGGGACTAATACATGCAGATGCTCATTAATGCTCTATATGTGATCTCAAGACCAAGTTAATCAAAACATAGAAAAATCGAGAGGGGTGTGAATACCATTTGAAGAAGAACAACACTAAATGAGCACACATGGTTTTCAGATCAACAGAGATATCATAAATCCAGAAAGCATATATCAGCTTGCAAGAAAAAGCAAATATGACTGAGAGAAATTTACATACCAGTTGCAAGTACTTATTGTAGAGAGCAGTTAATTTATGCCTCCTCCACTCTTGCAGATCAAACAAATTCATTCCAAATGCCCATGTGCATGCCTTGGCATCAAACCTCTTAATCACAAATGGATCTGAGAAATTGATGAACTTATCCATCCGGCGAAATGAAGGTTCACCTTCACGGCACGTGTCCACTGCTCCAATGACTTTTCCTTTCATATTAAGACTCCAAAGGCCAGCTAGATCCTTTTGCACTACCACATCATGGTCAAACAGAACAATCTTATTCAGCTGGGGGAAGACATCTGGTAGATAGAAACGAAGATGGTTCAGTGCAGAAGTATATCTTGAATCATGGGAATTTAGTTGCTTCAATGTTGAATTGTAATTGGCGGACAACCCTTTGAAATCAACTAAGCTCTGGATCTGAATTGTAGCTTTGCCAGGAGGATTCAATAAGAACCACATTGAGATTGTTGGGAGATTGAGAGAATCAGTCACTATGTGAAGAACAATTTTCTCTGGCTCCTGTCAGTAGTTAAAGCAATAAAAGTCATCAGCATTGTTGCTCATGTCAAGTAGAAGTAAGCCATGGCACAATACTCAATTTGAAAAACTTTTTTCCACAAGTATCTAACCCAACCAACAGGGAATGACAACAGTACCAGAGTCCTACTACCCTATTTAATGATTTGTAATGGTATAAGGCCAAGGTAGAAACGCTACAACTAGAAAGCCACACATGACTCGAGAAAAATAGCACTATCCTTTTCTTTTCTTAATGGCACTATGCTCACACAGCCAAAAGCTTGCTTATTGAATTTGCTAGAGTTTTTGACTTACAAAAAGTGTTGTTTCGACTCAGACAGATGGTATAATATTATGGAAAATACGATACACATGTTTGCAGACACTTTTTTTTTTACTGTTGGAAAGAGAACAGGTTCAGTCTGCACACAGGAGCCACTGACAGAGGCCTGTTCCCTTGCTGGAGATGGCCCTGTAAATTTATTCCAATTATGCTTTTCTGTGTGAGCTATGCAAGTTATAATAACCTCACCAGAAGCCCGAAGTGAACTCTGTACACAGGCTACAAAACAATAATAACAGGGCAAAAGCAGTTTACCATGGCAGAAGAAACAGTGGAATTGACAACCACAGCACAGGCTAGAACATTATCGGAGAAAACAGCATAGTGATAGAGATCTGCATCATGCACCCTTTGTTGGTTAGGGAGCTGTCTCTCCTCAGGTGACAAGGCAAAATATTCAGCTGTCAACCGCATAGAAAGGCAGTGTAAGCCTTTTGGCGTAGTCCTTCCAGAAAGCTGAACAAGATATGTTGCTTGATTCTTCTGTGCTCGAACCTGTTCTTCAGCATTGTAAGTCATGGCACGAAGCTTCAAAGCCATGGCCGAGCAGTCCGGGAAAACACGACTGGCTTTTGATAAGGTAACCTCCAAGGATCTCTTTTTCTGTAGTGCACTGTTAATGGATGTTCAGATTTTAAACCAATTTTTGCTTCTCCCAAATATAAAAATCTGACATCATTTCATAATTCTACTACATGCACAAGCAATCATCAGATTTTATTTGCTGAACCGCATCCTAGAATCCCTGGTTAACTTTAAATTATGACTGCATATTTAAAGAATCAATGTCAAAAGAAAACATGTACTAGTGATGAAGATACCTCCTTGATAAGTCTGAGTCCTTGTTGGCTGCACTAACAGCTCGTTCAGATTCTTTGATTCGCAATCTCAACTCTTTTACTAAGTGAGAGTTACTGCCTGGTGGTGCCATACTCAAGTATGCCTTTGCTCTAATCAGATCATCTTTCATCTGCATTACCTTCTCATCAGTAAATATCCGAACTGGAGATCGCATGTTCTGATCATGTCGAACTGTTGTTTGATTGGACTGCCCCTGCAGCTAAAACCAGAAGATGTAATACGCAACATGCAATGGATGGTAAGAACAGAAGCCCATGCTTGTATCTCATATATGTTACAGAAATCAGAATCACAAGCATGAATAATTTTCCTAAAAAATTCTCATAACCAATGCCCTGACTTCCACTTCTGACAAACAATGATTTTGGTCTTGCAGGCCCAGAATCATTGTGAAGTATAGAATAGAGAATATTGACATGCACACTTACCTTTGCTTCTGATCTGGATGTTACTGTTTCCTGTGGAATCTGCCGATTTTCTTCTCTACTTTCATGATTAGTTCCTGAGGATGGTTACAGATCAGGGACATGTTTACAATCAACAATAGAAGGAATAGCAGTAAGGCTAAAAGAACACTTCTGAGCATTACTTTCCAAAGGAATTGACATGTTTCCACCTCTTTGAGAACTCTTTGAACCTCGATCTATCTCTCCAATATTTCCATATTTCTTAGAATCATTATTCTCTTCTGAAGTACTGTAACGAAGTCTAGAACCCAGTTCCTTCTCATCATACACCACTAGTTTCGGCCCTTTCAAACCTTCACCTTCTTCCTAAATCACCAAACACCCATGTTGACACACATAAATAGCTAAAAAAAAACAAAAAACCAGAAGCAAGCAGTAAATTTAAAAACAAAACCATTAAAAATAAATAAACATGAAACTACCTGCTCAATGGCATTAAGCTGTACAGAATCTCTCCTATATCTCTGCACCACACAAATAGAATCAATGTTAAATCTCTATTTAAAAAACCCAAACTTAACAGTATAATTTGACTTTCTAATATTTAAAGGCGCCATGCGAAAATTTCACCAGTCAACAGATATTATAACTAATTGTACTAATATTCGCACTTAAACTTAGTTGTTTGATTCGTTTGAAGTAAATTTTCATTGATCCATACCCTTTCCCTTCCACAAATTTTCTTAGCACCCAAACAGAACGAGAACTGAAAATCTAGTTAAAACAGAAACTTCTTACCAGATTTGACAAATCCGAAATCAACTCTTTCCGCCCTGCCACAACAAATCCACACGAAGAATTAATCAAACACATCAATAATCAATCAAATCACAACATCCAAACAACGAGTCTACTAATGTAGATTGTCAGTAAAAATATCAATAGATTCAATCAATCATCAGTAACATTACTATCCTCAGTGAATTTTCCATTTCCTTATCAACATAATCTGAATTTTTAACAACCACAAACAGAAAAGTGAAAGAAGATTTTACCTACAGAAACGAAAAGTATGGGAGCCAAGACAGTTAAACAGAGCAAAGAGAGTAGGAAAATCCTCTGCCACCGACGAAATTTCTTCATTTTATATTTAATTAAAAAAATTAAATCCTCACTATTTTTAGGGTTTTATTGAATCGAAATCAGTCATTCTCCAAAAAGCACATTTCATAGATTCATCAAATCAGCACAAATTCTATTCTTCAATAACAAGCAATGAAAAAAGAAGAAAGAAGAGCAAAGCTAGGGTTTCAGGGTTTCTTTTTATTGGTGCTGTGATTTTCACGGGGATATATATAGAGAGAGGGGGCCTAGTTTTAAAGAGCTTGATGCTCCATGCCTGCCTCTCTGTGAGGGTGAGGGTTTCTTTTTTATTTTTATTTTTTTTTAACTATATATTTGTTGGTCAATTTTGGAATTTGCCAGATAGAGTACAGATTTATATACTTTCAGGGGTTGTGCTTTCAGATTCGAGACCCGAAAACGACGATGAGTGACAGGTAATGGTAGCCTAGTGTGGGGCATACGAAACTAATGACGAGGAGTAAGATCATTCGTCGTTGATCTCCAAGTGACCGTCTTTGGGTCCAATCAGATTCTTTTGGACCCCCGAGTTTTAAATCGTTGAAACATTGAAAAAACAAATAAAAGTAACCGATCTCAGCTTTCAGGTGTGAATCTTGCTTACATCACCCGCACTAAGGGACACGGCAATGATTGCTCCGATACAGTTAAAATCGAAGTGGTGTGCTACGTGGCAAGCAATGGACTGCCTGATCTTTTTGGGTGGGCTGATAATCTGTTAGTGTTGGGTTTTAGTCCAGGTTGCGATGATGTTGTAAACAAGTGCTGCAATTTGTGACATCCTCCATTGAATTAGTGGCAAAGATCGGTTTCTTTCTATGGTTTTGGGATCACAACACACGATGACCTCTTGATTAGCTTTAAATTATTAAGTTAGGTGAACCTGGTTTATAATTTATTTTAGAAGTTGTTTTTAAGCATGGTAGTTTTTATTTTTTAAGATGTTTTTATTTAAAAATATATTAGAATAATATTTTTTATTTTTAAAAAATTTATTTTTTATCATCAGAATAAAATGATACAAAATTATAAAAAAATAATTTTAAACAAAAATAATTTAAGTTTTTATGAACTTTCACTTGTAACACACTTTCGAGCAACAGGTACATGTCAAATTCATTGTCCAGTGACATTTCAAGTTAGGTGAAATTGGTGCATAAAATCAGTCTTCTTTTTCTTCTACCATGAGACATCTTCTTTTCCATGATTATGATGATTATTGGTTGTTACTTTGTTTATTTTAGAATTAATGATGTGCAAATTTAGATAATTTATTTTAAATTTTACTGATCTAGTAACAAAAAAATAAAAATAAAAAATCTTAAATTTATGATGCAAATCGAAACCATGCGAGAAATATAACAATCACAAAAACACAAATCTTAATTATTTATTAATATTTAATATTTTTTAATCAGGAATTTACAGTTTTACTCGCAATGAAAGGTTGATTAAGCTTAGTTTTTTTTTAATTGAGAGAAAAAAAAAGGAAAAAAAAAAGGAAAAGGATCCTTAAGTTTTCCCACGTGCTTTATACAATTCTCTTAATCATGTTTTTTTTTCTCTCCTTGTTATTTAAAAAACTTAACTACAAGTTTCCTCTCAATTTTTATTGTTTTATTTTAAAATATCAATGCACTTTATTTAATGTTTTTATTATAGATTAAACGTGTATTGTTCTTTTTTCTTGCGATTATACGTCTCATATTGCTTGATAGGTGACTTTGTTACCGAAAATCATTATTTCCGTTTTTTTTTTTCAAAACATTATTGGCAGCATAAAAAAACACTAAATTTATCAACAATAATAGTAGTAGTAAGAAAAAGAATCAGAAGAAAAGATTGCATAATAAAATAAACTGAAAAGATTTTTTTGGATATGCCACACAAAGTAATAAATCTCACACCATATGAATACGAAGTTAATTATAACTTAGACCTCACTGTATAAAAAAGAATCAAGTAATTCCTTATTTGATGTTGGCTATCTTTAATTTAGTTTTTTTTTTAAAATATCTTTTGCATTTATATTTTTCATTTAACCTAATTCTCCTTTCCTCGCTCACTTTTTCCAAGAAAAAAAATTAAAAAATTAAAATTGATAAAAATACTAAAATATAGTTATAAAAAATATTCTTTATATAAATACTACAACTTAAAAGAAAAAGATAATATTTTTTTAATAAAAAATAAAAAATATCTTGAAAAAATCTTTTAAATATTTATAGTATTTATAAATTATTTATTAATTTTTTATTATAAAATATTAAAACTTTAAATATTTATTTTTAATTTTTTTGAGTTAATTAAATCTAGATGTAACAACTATGATTTTGGGTGTTCAAGAGAGCATAGAAGTTTTTTCCTACATAAAGAGTTGGGCATCCCTTTTACATGTGTATCATTTGAGTGTAAAAGATGATGGAGTATGACTTTTTCTTGTAGGGAGGCATTGTAGTAAGAGGTTTTTTTTTAAAAAAAAAAATTATTTATAAATATATTAAAATAATATTTTTTATTTTTTAAAAATTAGTTTTAACATTAACATATTAAAATAATTTAAAAATATATAAAAAATTAAAATGAAATTTCATGGAAGATGAAACTATCAGTTTTAACTTTCTATATAAGTAATCCATAGGGAAAAGAAATCTCGTGCCTTTTGCTTGTAAAAAAACAACGTTTTCAAGGCCAGTAAACAGAGATAGCGTGGGGTTTTTTAATGAATCGCGTGCAAAACCAGTCATGGCGGGGGGGAAAGCTGCAGTATAGCTGAAGGTAAAAATCGACTATGCGTATTTCGGTTGGGTTGCCAGCCGTTTGGATACGCGTATTTCGGTTAGAAATGATCGCCCAATTCCTCGACCCAGCAGTTAACAATGGCCTCTCTATCTCATAGCCTCCAACATTCAGCTTTGTTGATGAATCCAAGGGGTGAAAAACAATTCTCAGTAGGATCTCCAAAGGTTCACAGAATACTTAAACTTTGGAAACTGATAGGCGAGCTAAGTTTTAGATAATTTTTCTTCTTTTTTTTATTTTACCTTTTGTTTTTCTTTTAATATTTGTTTGTGCCTATTATTTGCTGCAGACAGGTTTGTTTGAGTATGCGGTTATAATTATTTTTTTAAAAAAAAATTATTGTAAAATATATTAAAATAATATTTTATTTATTTTTAAAAAATTATTTTTGATAATAATCTAAAATTATTAAAAATATATTAATTTAAAACAATAAAATAAAAAAATAACTTTTTTTAAACACTTTTAAAATAAATAAAAAAACATAATTTATTTATCCTTTCATGCCGATTAGAAACCAGTAGACGACAGTGCAATTCCCCATGTTGGGAAACTCTAATAAAGTGGCTTGTTTATGCCAGGAGACAGGAGGGTGAAGGGAAAGCCAGTACCGTGGCAAAATGGTGTCGACACCAGCGTACAAAAGAGTAGAAGCAATTTCTCAGTGTTCATACCTTAAGCGTGTTTGTTGTTTAAAATATCTGTGAGATCAACTGAAAACAGTATCTTCTACTCTCTTATATTTCAATGTATTCACCTGTAAGATTTTCTTTAATTTTTTTTGTTATTATTTGTTTATTTCAGATATTTTTTAAGATTTTTTTAATAAAATTTATTTTATTTTTTTCTTATCAGGTTTAATTATTATTCTTTTTATTTTGGTATAATTTTTAGATTGATATCTTTTTTTAATTTCATTATTTGACATTAAATTGTTTAGAAATTGATCTTTTTGATTGAACTCGGATCTAGAATTTCTCAGGTTCGATTACAAGTTTAAGAGATTAGCTCGGGTTAAGCAGATTCGCTTAGGGTTACTTGGTTTTTATTTTTATTTTTTAAAGCATAGTAAAATAACCAGTTGATCCTTCAAAGCAAAATTTCTTTAACTGGCGCCCGAGAGTGTTTTTTCTGTTATAATGGATTTGATTGAGAGGAAATTTAGTATTTTAATAAATAAAAAATATAATTTAAAAATAAAAAATGGCTAGTGTGTGCAATGCACCACCAACAAATGAAAACATATGCGCCCTTCAAACAACACGTGAGGCGGCTAAACACCATGACGCCTTCTTCTAGGGTTTTTTTCGATTTTATCCTTGGATGTTGTTTATTTTGAAAAATAGGTTTTATTATTTTTTATGGTTTCCTTTCAACCAGGGTATCTTGATCTTACTGCCTTGGCAACAAGTTCGACCAATTAATCCAAGTATTTCTTCAGGGTTTTTTTTTGTAATTTTTTTATTTTATCCTTTAATATTTAGCTCTTTTTAAAATTAAGCTTCATCATTGTTTGTTTTTCATTCTATTAGATATCATGTTTGCATGATCTGACTCGTGAAACTTGATAGTCTTGCCTTAGTTTGTGAGTGTTTAATTTTTTTGGGCTTATTTTTGTTTGACTTTTTTCCCATCCTTTTACATTTATATTGTTAGGAATTAACCATCATTATTTTTTTCAATGTATTTTCTATGAAGATGGCCTAACCTCATGACTTGAGTTACGAATTTGCATGCTAGCTCGGGTTGACTCGAGACGCTTTATTTGTTCTTTTTTGTTTTTGATTTTGTTCTTTAGCATCTGGTTATCTTGGAATTCGGCTTTGTTATTTTATTTTTTTTGACAAATGTTCTTTTCCTTCTAGTTATCATCATCATTTTTTTAAAAAAAAAATCATTCTATTTACCGTAATTGTTTTTTCTATCATATAATTGAATTCACACAATTTTTTTTAAAAAAAACACGCTAGCAACATCCAAGCATCATTTTTTTATGTTATAAAAAAATCATCCCGGCCCGTGGCGAAGCACGAGACACTTTATATAGGATATGATTAAGAGTGGTCATATAAAGATCTAATTGTAAAAACTACTATCATAAGAAAAAAAACTATATTTTAAAAAAATACAAGGAAAAAAAACTTTAAAATAAGGACCAATTTGCAAATAAAAATAAAATATAGAGACTCAAGTATTTTTTTAAAAAATCAAGGACCAAAATGAAAATTTATATATAAAAAAGCATGTAATAAAGAATATTAGTTACCAAATAAAGAATGCAGCACATCAAATCTTTCCATTTTTTTTTTCACATTACACAATTGATTACATTACATTTTTTTTATTAACCATGGTTGTCCGGCCAGCTTACATATACCTCAACTAATTCCACATGCCCTAAAGTTAACGACCATATAAACCTTCAATAACCTTGAGATTTATGGAACATGAACTTGTAATTTACAAAAAATAAATCTAGAACCTGACCAATTAAGTTATATTCATAGTTTTGAAACCGGGCTTGGCCCAACGGGTTGACCTGGGACCTGGCCGACCCGGGGTTGAAACCGGATTGGACTAAAGAAAAAATAGATGAAGAAAAAACTCGACGTGACCCGACACAAACTCATTGACTTTTATTTATTTTTTATTTTTTTATTAAAATAATATCGTTTTAATTTTTTAAATAAAATTAATCCGGTTAATCTAATATCCTGATTAAAATCTAAAACTTAGATCTTAAACTGGACGAATCAGCATCACGGGTCTTAAAACTATGATGACACCCCTCATAGTTGATTACATTTATTTTATATCATACATGCCGTCACAATTTGATGACTAGGGGACCACTCCCGTAGCAGAGCATTAAATTCCTTCGTTTACACGTTCCATCATTTGTGATATGATTGCTCTTGTGTAGAAAAGAAAGTTGCTAAAGGAGGTTGAACAACTTCGCTGCAAGGTATCTGTTTAGGTAAGAATAATTAAGCACATAAAAGGCTATACCTATTTTCTTTGAAAGTGATAAAGTAAACCCTAATACCAGAGATTAACTTGCTGAAATTTATTTTTGCTATTTATCCAAATTATGATTTATTTATTTTTCTTACATATAGTCGTCGTGGGAAATGCATTTCAGACAGCAACGCATCGCATCCAGACAGTTACTTGAAGTTAGCTGCTATCTGTATACAATGCTGATCGGAGCACAAGTTGTTGAGTATTGCAGGATTATAAATCATAGCATGCTATACAAGTCCATTTTCTATCCCTGCAGGGCATAGATTTGCTGTTAGAAAGCATTCAGTTCCCCAGATAGGATGAACTCGGATGCCTTCTTGTTGACAGTGATCATATGGCAGACCCTTTCGTGTCAAGAAAGTTAGCTGGCCCGTGATCTTTGCCAGATAGTGGCTCTGGTGCTCCGAATCCATGCCTGGCATCTCTTTCATCCCACTGGCTTGTTACGGAGACAGGTGGCGCGTAGAACAAATTGACAGTGGTCTGCAGCACAACACTCCATGATTCACAGGTCAACATTTCTTCTTTTTACAAGGTCTGTTGCATATAAAATGCAGCAGATCATAGGACCTAGGGGGAGTCTTAGACTCCTTGCGTAGAGATGAAGAGAGTCTGCAAGTATTATATATTCTAAACATAATCGATGGCTAAAAGTCAAATGTAGCTTAATATGCTGCTTTAAACAACCAAAAGCAAGACTGAAAAGCAATAAATTACCAATAAATCTGGAAATAATCAAAACCTAAACAGTATCAAGGAAAGAGATATATAGAAAAGTTATAATCCCCCGAGAAGCAATTTGGATCGATTCTGTAGGTCTGGTTCGCAGAAGGGCTCTAAAATAAGTTTTCTGGGTGGATTTTGACCTTAAAAACAGCTTCAGGTGGTTTTTCCGATCAACCACGCCGTGGATTTCCAAATAAGCTTTTCGGATTGATATGATTTGCATCGTCATTGAGATGAAAAATCACGACACATTAAAAGACCATAATTCTGGCTGTGCTGCCTTAAATCCAGGACATACAATTCATTGCGGTGTATGATAGGCAGGTAGGGTTCAATTTATTACGTGTCGTACCACATTTGACATTAACGAGTTAGCAACAAATAATATGGCAGGCTAACCTGGTCTTCACGTTGCCGATGTCTGATATGGAAGGACTGAAAGTAAATGGGTCGGAAGCTGGAATTATAACACGTGGCTGATTCTCATTGAAGAGAGTTGGTCCCCTCTTATTCCATGAAAAGTAGATTTTAGAAAATTATATTTAAAATTTTTAAGTGTTTGTTACAAAATAGTTTTTAAAAAATTGTATTCAAATTTTTTTATATGTTTATTTATTATTTAAAAAATTAGTTAATAAAAAGTACATTCAGTGAAGGAAAAATTTTATATGTTTCTAATAAAGTTTTTTCTTTTTATTTTTTGAGGAAAATAATTTTCAAGAACTACAAAAAATTTAAAAATATCTTGTTATTTGTTAATTATATCAAATTTAATTTTTAATTTTTTTTATTATATATTTTATTTTGAGTGTTTTTTTTCAATTCATTCCTTATAGTTTGGTTTATTTAATTAACTTTAATACTCATTTCTTTTTCACTTTTTAAAATTGAATTGTGTTTATCTATCGTGTATCTATTTTTTATTATATTATTTTAATTTTTGTTTGCTTTATTTAAAGTAATTTATGAAATTATAATTTTTTTTCAATTTTATCATTCTTTGATTTTTTTATCTCTTAGATCTAATATTTATTCTTTTAATAAACTTGAAGAAAATAAATAAAAATATTAATAAATTATTTTTCATCTTATTTTTCATGATATTGTTAAATACTGAAAAATATTTTTTAATTTATTTTTCATGACACTATCTATCTTTAAAAAATAATTTAATTTTCAGAAATTCACTTTATATAAAAATAAATTTCTAAAAAAAAAACTATTTTTTTTAACAAAAAGTACTCGGTTAAGATGCTATGCGTGAGATAATTAGTTAGTGAGTTTGTCTTTGCGTGGGAACTTGAGCTGGAAAAGTTGTTAAAGTTAGAAACAGCCACTCCATGAATCCATAACAAGCTCTCTTTTCAAATTCAAATTCAAATTCCTAACTTTATATTACTCTCCGATGTATATTTTTAAAAAATTATAATTTTTTATATATTCACACTATTTCATGCTTAAAAAATTTAAATTAATACGTTTTTAATATTTTATAATATTGATATACTAATATAAAAAAAATCTAAAAAAACTATTCTACGCATTTTGAAGGGAAAAGTATTTAAAAAAAAAATAATGCATAAGATAACAAACACAATTAATCTTCGAAATAATCTTAGAACCAGCAATGCATTTGAATGGAGTATGAGATTGCAAATATATTTTCAAGGGATGTAAAATCATATGTTCTGAGACAGTTGCTGAGTGGGCTCCAAAATCCTCTGTTACGCGTTAAAGTCAATTAAATACGTGATGCGTTTCCTTGCCTAATTTTCAAGAAGCCACTCCGCGTTCTCTTTTGACTTTCCGATGCCAAATTGCAATATTTCCCTGCCTTTTTCCAAACCACTCTAGTGTGAATGGAATACATTTCCCTGTTATTTATATATATAAAAAATTGATGTGATTTTGTTTTAAAAAAAATTTTGTTAATTTTTTTTTAATATTAAATAAGGTGAGATTTTAACTTTCTAATTTGTTTTTTTATTTTTTTAATTATAAAATTAACATGGTTTATAAATTTATCAAGATAACTTAGATTAACTCGATTTATAAATTTGAAGGGCTTTCATTTTTTTTCTTCTTTTCTAATTGAACTTGTTTTCTTATAGTCTATTTTTATATATATAGTTAAAAAAAATAGTTTAAGATAAAAGTTATATTATTAAACTTTATCAAGTAACAAAAATTAAAGGATACGAGAAAATTACTATTCATCTATACCTATTGCATTATGAATTGCATTGTTTTACTTATTTTATTTTTCCTTTCGATTGTTCAATTTTTGTTATAATTTATTTTTAATTTTATCTTTTAATATTAAAATGATTAATTTTTTTATATATATATAGGGTTGGCGTGGTTTTGCAGGATTGTTATAGTAACCTTGGTTGCCTCGGTTTACAGGTTAAGAGGGGTTTCTTCTTCTTCTTCTTCTTCTTTGATTGAATTTGAATTTTTTTACCATCTTATTTTTTTCTCATGTAGTTAAGAAAAAATAATTCAAGAGAAGAGAGCTAAGTTATTAAACTTTATATGGTTCATGGATTTGTTCACACGTATGATTGATTAACCTGGTTCACGGGTCTGACAAGATTATTTTTAAAAAATTTGTTTGATTTCATCATCAAATATTGGGTTAATTGTGAATTTAATTTCATAATTGATTTAGTTTTGCTTTTTATAAAGTTATTGTGGTTTCAATAAAAGATTTTAAAATTAGGTTAGTTTTTAATTTTTGCAATTGTCTATTTTTTATCATTTATTTTAATAAAAAAATAGTTTTTAAAAAATAAATTATAATTTGAATAGAGTCTATAACCTGGGTTACAGGTTTAACTTGCTAGCTCAGGTTGCTTGATTCGCATGTTTAATGAATTTACCCACCAACGGAACATGCTTTTTTTTGTTATTTGATTGTTTTTATTTTATCTTTAAATACTGTATTAGTTAGAAAATAAATAGCATGATTTATTTTTGTTTGTTTACTGAATGACTATTGTTATCTCAAATAAGTGTCTATTTTTAGGCTGGTGTTGAATTCTATGAGCATTTATTTTTATTATATAATTAAATAAAAACAGTTTATAAAAAAAGTTATTAAACCCAATAAAATCTATAACTCAGATCACAGGGGATGCGATCAATTCAGTTTTTCATTGTTTCAATATTTTTTTAAAAAATATAATCCTTAAGATATTTTAAAATTTAAACCATGTTTTTTTATGGTCATCAAGGTTTCATTTTGACTCATGAAATTAATCAATTTAAATTGGATTAGCTACCATGTAGTTTAATTGAAAACTTAAATAAAGTAAAGAGCTAAATCAGAAAGTTTTAAAAATAATATATTTAGTTAGATTTAATAATATTATTAAAAAAATATTTTATAATTTTAATATTTTTTTATATATTTAAAAACAAGTTGGTTCGATACAAGACAAAGTACAGGTAATAGAATAGCTATTCTCTATCATTTGTACCTTGCTCCTTCCTCTCCCTGTTTTTTTTAATTTTTTTTTATCACCTTTCTTTTGTGGGATTTCTTTCTAATTACTATTCATTTCTCACCTTGCTTCCTTTTATGACTCCTAAATTCGTGTATTAAAATTATTTTTTCTCTAAACACACCATGCCTATATGAAATTATATTTTTAAAATCATACCAAAAAAAACATAATCTTAATTATCAAACAACATGTCTGAGAATAATATTTATTATCAAAATAAATAAATAAAAACTCTTCTTTCCCTTCTTATTTGCTCCTTTATTTAAGCACTAGCAGTAGCTTTTTCATTTTTGTACCAACATGCCGTGCTTATTAAGTTTCCAAACAACAACGTGCCACCATGGAATAGTAACCCGGCGACCTTTTTTTCTTCTCTTTTCTTTTTTTTTTTTATAAAAAAATTAGAGTGGTAAAAGAACTGTGAAACAGCCATTTTTCTCTTGATTAAATATTTTTCATGTGGGGATGCGTGGGATCCTGTTGTGATTTAGCTAACTCATCGATGAATACAATTTCCTTTCTCATGGAAGGCGTATTTATTTTTATATTTTAAAAATATTAATATATTTTATTTTTTTATTTTAGATTAAATTTTTTTATGTTTTTAATTATTTTAATGTATTGATATTAAAAATTATTTTTTAAAAATAAAAAAAATATTTTAAAATATTTTAAAATAAAAAATACTTTAAAAAATATTTTCTGACACCCTTCAAAAACCTTTGATTGAAACTTGTGGTTATTTATATTGTCACGAATTGATTTTTCTTTCACACCACAAATATTTATTTGATTATTAATTAATTAATAGAGATGGGAAATTAAATTAAATCCAACTGTTTCTGCAGTGTTGAATAATGGACACAGATCCGTGTTGCCGGCCTTGCTAACATGCACATGTGCGCACAATAGCACAACACCCTCGCAAGTCGCCATTCTCGCTGTCGCTTGCACGAAACCCAACTCAAGCCCAGTACACACCTTCCTCGCCTACGCACCCCTGGCGCACTCTATCCTTACTCCCCATCTCAAAACTAAGCAGTTGAACTTGTCTAGTTGTAACATGGTCAATATATTTTTTAAAAAATAAAGCCTTTTAGCTGTACTTGTGTGGCTTAACATTTAAAAAATCATTATTACCGTTGTTTCTTTACATTAAGACTCATTATACAAGAAGATAAATAAAAAAACTATCTATTGCACCAGCCTTCTGTCGCAGATCATATATATATATATATATAGACTTTTTTTATGTGTTTTTTGCACTTAAAAAAAATAATTGCAAATTTAAAAGTTTATCCATGTATGTATTTAAATAAATCAATGAATGTATATGTTAATAAATAAAAATAAAAAATCATTAACAATAATTAAAAATAAAATTTAAAAAATAAATAGATAAATATAGATCAAAATATTTAACATCACAATTTAAGACATTTAACTAGTTGTGTTTGTTAAATGTTTTTATTAGAATAATATTTTTATTTCATTAAAAAATAATAGAAATAGATACAAATATGAATTTATTAAATAAAATAAAATAATATACAAGATTACACATATTATAAATATTTTTTTAAAATAAATATTTTTACTTTTAAAAATAAAGTTCATTTACACAAAATATAAAAAATATAGATGAATTAGCAAATTCTTTTTAGAAATTAAACACATACAAAATAATTTTAAAACAATCTATATCCAAAAATAATTAAATAAACAAAACAAATCACAAATAAGTAATATTAATTGTAAAATAAAATTAAAAAAATACATATTAAAAAAACATTAATTGAAAATAATAATAAATAATAGCCGAGATATTATTGTTTAATTAATCAAACCAGTGATCCAAGCTATAAACTGAAGCAGGTGTCAAAAAATAAACTTAACATCTATAGCCTGGGCTACACACCTAAACTTTGTTTTAATTTTTTAATTTTTTGATATTTTAAGGAGTGGATGACTTGTCATCCACACATAGAACGATATACCGTCAACAAGTCTAAATTCTGGCTATTAGTGTGGTGACTAAAAAAATAGGATAGTATATCTTTTGCCCTAAAAAAACAAATTTTATGTTATTTTTATTTTAAAAACCCCGTCAACACTCTTGAAGTACCTACAAACAAACTCATCAATTAAAAAACACTCAAGAAAATCTAAAAACCTGAAATCAAACCCAGTTAAATTTATCTTCACTTATATAGATTTGGTTTGTTTGTTTGTTTTTTTTTTCTTTTAATGTAATATTAAGACTTTAACACCACCATCAAACTTATGCCATAACATGGAACATGTATAAAAAAAAAAAATCAATTTTGGTGGGAAAAAATGACTTAAATAATGACTTTTTCTTTTATCGTTAAAATTTAACAATCCCTTTTCTTTAATTAGAAATTGAAAAATAGTACAAATATATCTTTTGTATCAAAAGTGAATATTTAAAATTTTAAAAAATCTAAATTATATAAATCATGTTATTTTAAAGATCAATGATATAGTATATTTTTTATAAAATCCATGGCATGTCATCAATGTTTGATATATTTTTCATTCCAATCTCTTTTCTTCTAATTTTACTATTGCTTAAGAAATAAAAAATAATTGATTTTCAATTAGGATCAAATTATCTAAAATAAAATTATAAGAATCAAAATAAATTATTAAAAATAAACAGTAAGTTCGTAGTGTTTCATGAGTGTGTGAATATTGGCCATCTACAGTAAAAAAACCACACCTTTACTGTTTTCTATTATCATGGAAAATAATATAAAAAATAAATAAATAATTAATTAAAATAACAAGGTTCACGCTCATTTTTTTTAATAAATAAATAAATTCACGATTAATTTAATGTTATTTAAACCTTACTCGCCCCGGTCAACTTGGGTTCCAACGAACTGCCTTTAATGCAAGCCGAGTGTAAAAAAATTAATTTGAAACTAATTTCACTTGATCTACTTGCTCAATAAGTTAATTTATGATTCTTTTGATTTTTTTTTAAATTTTAATATAAGATTGTTTTAACAAAGATTTTTGTCTGTAAAACAAGTGATGCAAGCCTTACATCGAGTCCACTCATCATGCTATTTTTCAACAAGATCTAGACGGGTTATATATATATAAACATCCTTTTGTCAAATTTTTAAGTTCAAAATCGATCCACCGAAACCACACGAGCATTCGGCACAAATCAACATTATAACCCAAATGTTATAATATCTAACCCTTCCTTGAGTTTAATAATAATATTTATTCTCTGTGTCTAATTAAATCACAAAAGCAAAGAGAAATCTCTCCCTACTACTCGCGTCTCCACCGATCGGCAGAACAATCTCATGCACTTCTCTAATTGGTATGGTAGCTCTCTTCTATATGTATCGTTCTTATTCTCTGGTTGAATGCAGATATAGAGATATGGACGTGAATCAATTAAAGCAGGTGTACTGTGGGGTTGTTTCTCGCAGCTGATAAAACATAGCATGCAGCGGCTGGATGTGGACGTGGAGGAAGGAAGGATTAGAAAGGAATTGAGAAAGTTTTGATGGGAAATCAGAATCATCAGCATCAGGTGGTGAAAGTGAGGAGAGAAACGATTGAAGCATGCATGACATGTCCTCTCTGCAATAAGTTACTTAGAGATGCCACTACCATATCTGAGTGTCTACATACGTGTCAGTCTCTCCTTCTCTATCCATTTGATTGTTCTTTTGCCTTAATCTGGGTCATTACTGGGTTTATCTGGATTTGTTATCTTGGTTTTGTCCTTGCTTTGACTAGGTAGTTCTGTAATCGTGTTTAAAGAATGTGGGCATTTAGTACTTCCCTCTGCACCAGGATCTTAGATGATATCTATCCCTTTCTAGTTAGATTCCTTGCTTGATGAAATTAAAGTTGAATGTTGGGCATAATTTTGTTAATTGGAAAGTCTTTAACTCTCTTTTCCAATCTAATCTTAAGTTTCTGTCGGGCTAGCTGCTGCTACTTGGTGGAGTAGTTTATCTGTTACAATGTAATCCTCTCAAGTTCAAAGATAGATTAACCTAGTTTATGAATTTTCTATTGTTTATGCAAGATTAAATTTTGGTGAAGTTATTGTTTTTGAGCTTGTCAGGTCGGTAGATGAAAAATCTCTAATATATTTTTGTTTTTATTTCATTTTTCAATTTTCATCCAGTTTGCAGGAAGTGTATATATCAGAGGATATCAGATGAGGGACTAGATAGCTGCCCCATATGCAATATCAATCTGGGTTGTATTCCATTGGAAAAATTAAGGTAAGATTTTTGCTGTTTCTACTTGGGGGAGACTGAGAGGATGCTTAGCTGATATATATGGACATACACACACTGCTATAAATGCAATTGCTATTTGGGCAATCTGTTGAGGCAACAATAGTATTGTTATGTTCATTGAAAATACATGCACATGCATAATGTAGTTACTTATATTGTGTGTAAGAATGTGGTTGTGGTTGCTTTTCAAAGTGTTTTTTGTTTAGAATTTCATCAAAATAATGTTTTTTTTTTATTATTTTTGACATTAGCACATCAAAATGATTTGAAAACACATAAAAAATATAAAAAAAAATTAATTTTTCAAAAGCGCTTTTGAAACGTAAAAACAAACAAGCCTAGATTACTATAAAATTTTGGTAAAAAATTAAGTTTTTTGTTGCTTGAGTCGTGACTAATCAATATGTATCACTGGCAATTGGTAAACAGGCCAGATCACAATTTGCAAGATGTGAGGTCCAAGATTTTCCCATACAAAAGAAGAAAGGTAGAGGCACCTGAAGTTGTAGAGTCAGTTACATTACCAGTTATAAGAAGAAAGGAGAGGTCACTCTCATCATTGGTAGTCAGCACTCCTAAAGTTTCCACTCAGACTACCACAACAGGAAGAAGAACAAAACCTTTTCCAAGAAAGGCTGCTGCTTTACGAGGTTCAGGTTTTTCAATTGAGAAACCCATTAAAAAGGAACATGATCGTGCTGAAGATAGTCCAGAGAGCTCAAGTTCACCTGAAACTCCGAAAAAGTTCAATCAGAATACACGGCAGGTAATATTAGCCATTATAGTAGTTTCTACTTTGGTGGATGCCTAATATCATTCTAATTGACTGTTGATATAAACTCATTTTCATTTATGATATCTTGAGAAACGGTCCATTTTACTATAAAGTCTCAGAACTGCTGTCTAACCATCGCAGAATTCTTCCTCTGCCGAACCTAGTCAACCTGCTCGTGATGATGAAGCAGAGAATGGGGCCGAACCAAGGGATGGGAAGTCTGATCTCTGGCAACCTTTAAATTTTTTGGTGGAAGTTGCAAACAGAACCAAGTCATTCAAGTCTATTCCACAAGTTAATGATGCTAAATTAGAATCACAACCTGTCCGTGACAATGAACCTCAAGTGCATAAAACCAAATTTAAGGAGAACAAAGACAAATCAAAAGTAAAGGATGAAAAGAATAATATCGATAATGTCTCTGAAGGAACAGTGGAACCAAAAAGGTTGCGCAGGATTCGTCGAAAAAAGGCAGCTTTTAATAACGTTTCAGGCATTTCATCCCCAGCGGTGCTGCACACTGCTGCTGCAAAGCAAGAAAGAAGAAGTGGCCCTGTTTGGTTTTCACTATTGGCTTCTGAAGAACAGTGAGAAACAACCCCAGCTTTTCAACTAGAGAAAACTATCCGTACCAGGAGTCTAATGTGTTTGGTTACTTAAATGTTATTTCATTGTGTTCACATAGTTATTTCACTTCTTTTCTTTTTTCCAGGGAAGGAGATGCACCTTTGCCACAAATTCCTTCAAGTTTTTTAAGGCTAAAGTGAGTTTCTTTTGTCTTCACTGCATTCTTGTATGTACTCTTCATCGAATTTGCTGGATACTTTATTTTTCTTTTGCTATGAAGAATCCTACCTGCTTTTTTATTGCAAAGATATTACTCCAAGTTTCGGTACCTGGTATCTAGGAGCATAATGAAATTTTTTTGCTTGAGTTATGCTGGTTATATGCTAGAACAACAGTCACTGCCTGAGAGAGTGAGATTAACCTTTAACCATGTTTAGGTTGGAGGCTTAGAGATGTAAAGATGTAGGGAAATCCTCAAACAATGTGCGTTGAGGTGGTGCAGATTGTGAAAACAATGAAAACTCGAGTCATGACTTCATGTAGATGCATCTGACTCATCTAAAGTCATCCTTTCTTTGTTACACAACCTATTCAAGCCAGAGGTCTGGAGGTTGCAGTATGGAAAGTGCAGAGAGGGAAAACCCGCGGATCTATCCAATTCAGAGAGTGTATCTCAAGACATTTGCTACCAGTCCCAAAAGGGACAGGTTATCTAAATTGACCAACTATGCCTAATTTGATAGATTCTATGCGCATTTGAGCATATGTGAAGACCATTTCAGTCTGTAACTTACAGCTGAACCTGGACACTTGCTCTCTGTCCTAACTGGTAGAAGGTGCTGCAAAGAACCTGATAAACAACTAATTCCTAGCAGAACTCAGGGTCCACTGTAGATATATCAATTGACAGGTTAATATGTTTCCTTTTATCTTGTGATGGATTGTTTAACAAGTTTTTTTCCGCATTCAAGCTAAGTAATAATCCTCCCAGAAACACCCTGGAAATATATAATTGCAAGAACCCAGTTTGAAATATGAAAAAAAAACACTTTTTTTGGTGAATGAAGTGAAGCAATTAACTAATTCCAGAAGACGTTTTACACTTATTTTGCTCTATGGCAGGGATGGAAATGTACCTGTTTCTTTCATCCAGAAGTACTTGGTGAAGAAGCTAGACCTCACTAGTGAAGTTGAGGTGAGATGTGTTGACAAGCTTTATTTTCAGATCATTTTTAGCTAGGGTTAACAAAAATAACCCGCAACATTCTAGTGTTAAGTATGTTTTTTTTAATGCATTTACAAAACAGTCTGACCTTGGAAAACAATGTTATCATGTTCCTGCGCGCTAGTTTTGTCATGTTAAGAGATTGGAATTAAGAGCTAAGATCATCACATGTTGCCTTTAAAATGCATATCCTGCTCTTTTATTTATATCTTCTTATTACTTTTTGAGCCCGGCACTTGTCATTAGCACACATTACTCATGAACCGATCTCATTACTCATGTCTTCTAAGTCTGATTTCCTGTTGAAATTTGATTTTGCATTTGTTCCTGCAATAATGTGAGCAGATTTACTATGAGTCGGAGATTGTTTCTATCTCAGGAAATCAAATGTTTTGGATTTATTCTGCCATTAGTAAAGGGTGACCTAAGTATTTGTTTAAATCACGAGGAAGTATTTTCAATTAAGCAGTAGAACCTATAGTAATTTCGTTATCAATTTGCCTCAACTTGCATTCGTTAATGATTTCAATATAGAAATAAGCGTGTCCAATTCTCATTCTTGCTACTCCACTGTTTGGTATTCTTGCAGGTTGAGATCAGATGCATGGGAAGACCAGTGATCCCTACATTACTATTGTGTAATTTAGTTGATCAGTGGCTACAGGCAGCACCAAAGCCAGAAAAGGTTCCAGTGTCTGCTGGTTCCTCGGCAAAGGATTTTGTGATGGTGCTGGCCTATGCTCGAAAGGTCCCAAACACATAACAATGCTCCTCTTCAATAATGTCCATATGATTCTCTGAACCCCGTGGCAACAAAGTGAGGTTTCTCCTAGGCTTGAATACCCGCGAGCATGTCTCTCACGACTAGTTCCTCCACAATATTTGCGGTGCCTTTGCTGTAACCACAACAGTCTGCTACAGGGAACAGGAGATGGAAAGAAATTCTTTGATTCATGGTTATATAAATGCAGGGCAATCTGCACAATAGTGTGGCATGGCTTGCTGTTAGCCGACTGTGATGAGGTGCAAGTTCACGGGTGTTCTTTCAGTTATTGTATGATTATATACCATCTAGTGCAAAACTTTCAACTGGGACCATCCCCTTTCTTGTATGCATATTGCACGATTTACATGGTGCTAGAAGATGTACTATTTGCTCAATAAGACTTTCGTTCCCATCATTTTCTGTGGTTAAAGCTGGATCTGCCTCGTTGGCTGTCCTCCACAATAGAAGGTTTTATATTTGGTGCCTTTTTTCTCTGTTGAGTTGAGATCTTAGTTTGCCCCAACTTGACATGTTTATTTATTATTTTTGATCATCTTGACATGAGTTTTTGCATTACCCAGCTGAATATTTGTGGCGGCTGCTCTCTCGAACGCAAAGCGTCCCATTTTAGACTGTTCGGGGCCTCATTCTATTTAATCATCGAGTAGATGGGCCGCCCTGTCCTCGTGCCTACTCGGTCAGTTCGCTATTTAGCGTCCTCTATACGGAATGAGAAAAGATAAAAGATGAATGAATCTAATTTTTTAATCATAATATTAAATGAAATATAATTCCATAAAAAAACATATTTATAAAGAATTATTTTTTATGATTTATTTTTTATGAAATTATCATAGTTTTAGAAAAAAAATCCTAGTATTAAGTTAATATTTGATCTTGCAAGCACTTATTTTTATATCATATAATTAAATAAAAATATTTTTTTAAATAAAATTATTAAATTCAATAGAGTTTATGATTCAAGTTATGGGTTAATCTAGATTGATCCAAGTTGATTCGATGTGTTATATTCTCAGTTTTACTTTTAAAAAAATCATTTTGAAAATATTTTTGAATCTTAACCATGTTTTTATTAGTCATCAAAGTTTTTTTAATATATTAAATTGATTGGATCACGTTAATATAATTTTTATATAATTTAATTTGAAGTGTTAATATAATTTTTATATAATTTAATTTAAAACTTGAGTTAGATAAGAAATATAGAAAGAGATTTTATATTCAATCCTATGAGTTCAATTTAATGATATTTTTGAAGAATTTCCCTTATTATTGGCATTATTGGTTTTTTCCCCTGATTCTTTAGCTAACTATTCGTGTAGCAGTTCACTTGCTAGGTGCACTATTGGTTTAAAAGAACAGGAATTGTTCTATTTTCTTTTTATATTTTGAATTTCCCATATGCTTTCTTTCTATCATTTCAAGCTCTCTCGCTCTCCATCAATTGAACATGTTGTGTTTTCTCTTTTTTTTTAAATCTTTACTTCAACAACTGATCGAAATTTATTAAGATTTCTTTTTAAAATATAATCCAAATACGCCAACGAATATAATCCTTGCAATAAGGATGTCTGCTGTATTGTACAATGCAATCAAAGCTTCGGACATAAGGATGCCTATTGTACAATACAGCCACACAAGTTCTTACAAGCAGACAGACAAAAACATTTGCTTGCACAACATATCTTGACTTTAATTTAAACGAAAATATAATATGCATGAACTCATCCTAAACCTTCAAATTTCATCTTTGCAAGAGTGAAATTTCAACGGTACAAGCTGTAGTAGCCATAGATTTTTCCAGCCAGCCATCCAAACTCTAAACAAAACCAGCTGTCCACTCAGTATGATGGGATAAAAGGAAACTAAGCAGACAAATGCTGTGAAGGTTATGGATTCTGATAACCTCTACGGTGGCTTGCAAGTCGCATAACTTGGCCAGCATATTACATGGAAATAGAGAACATGATGATTGAAGGATTACAAGATAGTCTGAGTTTGCATGACTCGAGCTACAGAGGTACCTTCACCATGGATTTTACTCCATGTTCGAAATCCCGAGGTATCTTCAATTGTATTGTTACTAGAAAAGAATCAATTTTATAGGAAAGGATTTAGTAAACAGACAAATAATCTACCTTTATTACTTGCTAAAAAGACAGATAAGACACAAGACCTTGTCAATATCAAATAAACAATAATTAAAAAAAATCACTAAGCAATAACATTCTTGAATTAATGCTACAAAGGCAATAACAACATGCACAGAAAATACATGAGACTCCGTGGAATGATCATAAGCATAAGCAGATATTATGGTTAATGTACTTCAAGCGATTACACCATTGAACCATCATTACTTGCAAAGGAAAATGACCTAACATACTCCCGGGACCTCAAATTTAAGCTTTTATGGAAACACTCCTCCAATCTGGCATAAAACAAGATAGGAACCAAAAACTCTTCAAAATACTACGGGGAAATGGAGACCCATACCAAAACTAGCTTTTAAAGTCACCAAAACAAGGATTGTGACAACAGGCAAGGCACTGATTTTGCATGGCCAGTGACAGCAACATTGCCAACTTTCCCTTGTCAATTTTTCAATTGAAAGACTTTTCCTCACATGGGGAAAATGCATTAGATCCACCTTTATAGGAAAATTCCGCCTTAATACTGATGATAAAACTCGAGAGACTGTACACCATATAGCTTATAAAGAAAGATTCATGCTTCTTAACACATGGGCAAACAACCATCTGGAACGTCTCTTTTCATGAAAAAAGGAGGACAGAAGGAGACCGTTACGCACTTATGCCACTTCTAAGGCCAAGAAAAGGGAAATTCAGAGACAATCCCACCTTCCAACAATTCTTTTTTTAAAAAAAGATTCATCCCAATCCTTCCACCAGCATTTATTAGTTCCAGATCCAGGTCTTCCGCCATGGCACCAAACTTGTAACTATGTTATATCCGGATGCTTGTGTATCATAGCCAAGTTTACACCATAAGAAACAACACAAGCAGTAACACCGATGAGCTAGTACCTCACTGGGGCTCTTGTACTACACGAGCTAGGGTTCTCGTTCAAGTCCCGGATTGATAAACACACACACCCCCTTTGATCTAAAAAATCACCATCGTTCATTTACTTATCTATGAATAATACATACTGAACTGTCTTCAGTTTAACCTAACAAAATCGGTGCAAATTTAAGTGCACATAGATAATCAACTTATATCATCAATAGCAGTTGGAAAACAAACACAATAAAACGAAGAAATGAACACATTTTGCATTGAAATTCAAAGAAATCATTCATAAGAAGTACTACTGCTCCTTTCAAATAAGGCACAGAACACCATGTAGTAAACCATCTATTTTTAACAAAAATCTATACTGATTCACCACAACCACATTTACAACACTCTCATCTCATCAAAAAATAATACTTGCTAGCAAAAACTATGAAAAAATCGATTCAACTCAAGATTGGTCAACTAACCAGAGAGAAAATCAGCTGCTCCTGCCGAAACCAAATTCCACCTGACTTGTGCGTGTGAAATTAAATTCCGAAAGAAATCTTACTTTTAAACGCGAGTATAGCCAGCTCTCATAGGACTCCCCACAACAGAAAACAAGCCTTCATCAGCCAAATCATGCCCATCCAAATACAAATTCTCAGTTCCCCTAAACGTAGCGTGTAATACAACAACAGCAACCCCAATCAAAACCGATACCAAGACATTTAACCAGACGTGAGTGAAAATCAAAGCAATAATAGTAACGACGGCAAGCAAACCAAGCACCACACGATCATCAATCGGACGATGGAAAATCACCACTGGCTGGTCACGAAAGAAGTAGAGGAAAAACCAAGCGACAAAGACGATTAAGAAGACAATCATCGAGAGAGGGTGCCATAAGAGACTTAAAAAGAGGATAAAGAGGATTATCATAGTGTAATTAACGCGAAAGTAGTAGAGGTTGCGTTTTACGCGGATTGTGGCTTCGCCGAAGGAGAGCGGGCGCGTGAAGGAGGAGAATTCAATCAATTCGCGCCATGGACGGCGCGTGGCGAAGAAGTTGGTTGTAGTATCGGCGGAGCGGGTGAGGAAGGTGGATGGACCTGCGGTGGATGGGAGGGAATCGTACGGAGCTGGAGCTGGATATGAAGAAGTCATTGAGGAAATGAACAAGAGAGAGGGAGAGAGATTGGAGATCGATTCGCTGTTACAGAGAGTGGCAATCTTGTGGATCTCTACAACTGATCAGTATTATTTTCTTAAAGAGGGCAATTGGTTTTTCTATGGTTAGATATTTGTTGAGACAGAGCTCAGGGGCTAGTGAAGACGACGCCGTGCTAAGCAATAATGTGCGAGCGAGACAAAGCTCAACAAGGAAAGTAGCCAATTAGAAAGGTCAGCAAGGAATGGGGAGTAAATTGGGGACCCAGTAATGAAGAGAAACGTTGCAAATCTTTATAGAGAGAATTGCCGTGTTTACTAGACTCCATTCCTTTGACCTCGCTTGCTGTTTTTCGTTTTTGTTCTTTTTTCTTAAAAAAATAATTAAATAAGTTTTAAGAGATAGAAAATTAAAAAATAATGGCTAAAACATTTTTTAGCAGCGTGGGATTAAAAATTGTAACGTCCCAAGATCTAAAAATCCGGCTTCCAGTTTTCTAGACAAATAACCAGGCAATTTACCAGGCAAACAACCTGTAAACACTAAAATTATATTAAGAAAATGGCAATTATTAATAAACTTCTCAAGAACATTTAAGTAAACTTCTGATTTGGAGTCCATAAAGAGAAGAATCCGCAGGAATCACAGATTGTTTGAGCGTCAGCATGATCACTAAGAAAAGACGCAAACAAATTTCACATATTTGGAGGCATGTCAAGAGCTTGTAGATTATCTCTATGATCCCTGCAGTAAAGAGCAATAGGTGATATTCAACAGCAGGCAATCATAAAAGGTTGAGCTGCAATCAAAGATATTGATTTATTTTAGTGAAGCGATATTAGGATCATCCTTCATATATTACTTGTAAACTTTATTTTTTTTATTTTCCCACTACAAGCAAATTTTGTTGAGCTGAGAGTTTTCCTGTAATGTGCTGTGTTTGGGTTTAGGCATTTTGGAGTTTATATTCATCTGTATATTCTGTTTGTTTACAACATTGAAAAAGATGTGGGAATCTAGTTGTAGATAAACACGAGTGAATTGACAAGAAAGTGCTGAATCTAGCGGAACTACATTTAGTATACCTGAAAAGATCATTTAGTTGCCTGGTTTTCCGATCGAGCCGCATACCAGTAAGAAAAGATTCTGCTGCACGCTTGAAATCCTGAGAAGATGAAGTGGTCAGAGACGCGTCATTTTTTACGGTGATCAAGAAAGACGGATGAAGGTGACGATCTACTTACTTTTGATAAATTCCAGGCAACTCCTTCAGCGTAGTGTGCTTTTGGCAAGGAAGGCAGCACCATCCGGCTAGCTGTAGCATCTCTCAAGGCAAGATCACCATCATTCAAGTGAGCCCAGCACAAACTTCGATTGCTTAAAATAAATGCCAAAAACGTTTGACAAGATAAGAGAGCTGCTTCTGTGTCAAGAGCCTGCAATTTCAACCAAAACGTTAAACAATTCAGATATATATATATATAAAAACAATAATCATAGTAAAAGAACAGGAAGAAAGTTGTGGAGAAATATAGATTGAATCAGCAAAGCTCACCTCCGTATACCAACGGATGGCGTTAACATAATCCTTACTCATGAATGCATCTTCTCCCTTGGATGCTGACAGAAAAAAATGCTCGAATTTTCTGAGTTTCCTCTGTGAGAAGATTCAGCACAGCTTAGAATTTTGAATGCAACTAGAAATTAAACACAGGAATATTAGCTCTTTATGCATAAGGTAGATTATCGAGTCTAACCTTTCGTTCGAACTTTTCTGAGTTAACATACTTCATAATTCCGTCAAAGCTCCAGTCAGTAACTTTTGGAATAGGAAATGTAACTGGCAAGAGAATTCTGACATCCTCAATATGACCACCTAAAGCAGCAACTTCAACTGGTTTTAAACCAAGCTGTCTGACAGTCAATTGTAAGCATTCAATCCAAATAAACATATGATAAAATTACTGAAACTCTAATACGAGGAAAAGAGCTCTCACACTATTAGTCACATTTGGATCAGCTCCGGCATTCAGCAAGCATCTTATAGCTTGTGTCTCCCCGTTGGAAGCTGCCACTTCTAAGGGTGTCATCCCAAGAGAGCAAGTGTTTGGATCAGCTCCAGCCTAAATACAAAACAATGTAAAATGATGAGGCAAAATTTAAAAACCTGAAAGCTATGGGATATGAAAATCAAGTCAGAATCATACCTGAAGCAATAGCTTTACACAGTCAAATGACGAAGCCAAAATGGATGCCAACAGGGGGGGGGGGGGGTGAGTGAAATCAAGAATCATGTTTGGCTGCAATATGTAAAAGAAATTATTCACTTGTAAACCAAAAGGAAAAATGAAGGGAAAAAGGAGAGAAATAACCCCCTGATAGATAAAGCAAAAAGGGAACGGGACAGCATCAGAAAATGTTTCAGCAAGATAGACAACAACAGAAAATTGCATTAAAAAGCATGCAACAGGCTAACGTTTCCAGTTCATTAAAAACAATTAACCCATCTATTGTCTAGAAAGATTTAGGAACTAGTAAAGCTTACATTGGCATGATTATCCAACAAGATTTTAACAGCTTTTTTCTGACCATGAATTGCAGCACACTTCAATCGTGTGCCAGAATTAGCTTTTGCATCCACTTCAGCACCTTTCAAAATCAACAGTAATAGAAATTTCTTCAACCCTGAAACAAAAAGAGTACATAACACAAACTAAAACTAATTTATGGATCAAGCACAATTACCAGGACTTAAGTAGTGTCTATCATCATTGAAAGACTTTCAAGGATGATAAATACATGGCAGCTATAAATCAAATGGCGACTACAATGATATTTCAAAACCACACAGAACAGAAAGGTTATAATGTAAAAAATAAAACATAAAAGCACAAAGAACTAGTCCACAACTGTAAACTTCAAAGTGAAACTTGTACACAACCTGACTTTGCAGCGTAATGGAGAGGAGTGAGCCCGCTGTCGGTTGCAGCATTCGGGTTTGCCCCATTCTCAAGAAGATGAACTGCGGTTGGATAACGATCTGCTGTAATAGAATTGTGCAAAGGAGTTTCACCTGGAAAGAGGCAAGAGAACATTTCCATTACAGACTTCTTGGAAACACAGAACCTGCACGATCATATTCTCTAGAAAACAGAGAAACAAACTTTTTGCCAATATCGTAAGTGAAGATAAAAACTGAAAAGAGGGAGCTGCGAGATGACAAATGGTTCAAATACAATCTCTTTCGAAATTGAAATTTATAACAATCCAATTTGTGCCATATACCTTTCCCATCTCTCGCATTAACATCTAGTTTAGCTTCTGCCGTAAGGTACCGGCAGACATGAGCCCTTCCTCCTACTGCAGCAAAATGCAGTGCAGTTCGACCATTCAAATCCTTGATGTTTGCTACTGTTTCCTCTAAACCATCTCCCATATCAAGTTCATTTGCCAGTCCTGCTCCAACATTTCATAAAGATAGAAATATGTTTCCAAAACTAGGATAAAACCCTCATGTACCTCGATGTTATCTATATCCCCAAACACAAAACAGAGAAAAAGAGAATTATAAAATCAATATGTACTTACTTTTCAGTAGGTTGAGATCTCCATTAAATGCAGCGCCAAGAAACTGATAATTACTGGCAAAATCTGCAGGCCAAAGACGAAGTACGAAATTAAGATAAACCCCATAAAAACAGATGAACGCAGAGAGAAACCTCAAGTCATTTAAAAGATGAACCTCGACGGAACGCCATTTGAGAACAAAGTACTTATTTTGGAGTAGTGAGTGAGAGCAAAACAGATAGAAGGGGAGGGTTTTTATAAAGAAAATTTCGAGAGAACACGCCACGGAAATGAAAAGACTCGGACAGTGCATATAGATGTCCTTGATTTGAAATGAAATTTATGACAGACTGTTCAGTCCCCCGGTTAATCATTACCCCTGTGGCTCTTGGTTTCTTGGCTCCTCTTAAAATATGAGATCGAGTACAGAGACAATTCACGAGGATCTGTTTGGTTCCCGAGAATAATTTTAGCATGGATTGTGACTGAGAAGCAAAGTCGGAGATTGGATTTTGCATAAAATATTCTCCTCCATAATGCTTTATGAGTTTGGACCTGTTTTTGGTTTACTCTTACAGAGGTTTTAGCAAAAGCATGTCTCCTTCGATTTATATCAAAGGCAGTCAAAAGATCGATCCAAATGAGTTTTTTTTTTTTTTCTCAAATTGCAAATCCAAAAAACGATGGCAAACAAGCATATCTTCAGGGTTTCTGGAAAAAATTCAACCACTTTATAGTGATTTTTTATCCACAAGTAGCCCCTTCAACCGATTCATAATGAACAAAATTTGATTCCTTATCACCATTCCATCTGTCCCAAACCATCAAATATGAAATCAAAGGTATCGATCTTGTGTCCAAGCAATATCAAATCATGTTCACAATTCAAAATACACATTAAACAATCTGCTGCCATCTTTGATAAAAAGGGAGCAGGCAAACCAAGGGTTTTACAGGATATCCTGATGGCAAGAAGGAAAAATGTGTGTAGATTACAATATATATAGTTTGATAATCTGTGGCTAACTTTCATGCTCCAGTACAAGAAAATTCATATCGAGACATTGTATCGGTACATCAATATCAATTCTTACAAGTCATGAAAGAACTTGTAGGTCTTGATATCTTCCACAATAAACCTGACAGCACCAATGCAACCCAATACTGCAACAACTGAGAACCAGGCAGCTATAGCTAAATTAAGGAGCTGCGCTGATATGCGAAGCTCCATGTTTTTCGGCATTCTTCCAGATTTCAAATATGCTATGGCAGGGAAAACAAAATCCAACGGGGTAAACCCAATGGCACCACATATGGATACAAAGTCACCAAAAAAGGGCATCGCTGCAGCAATTAGGGTGATAAGAACAATGTAAATGGAGGTGCACACCAGCCGAATGAGGCAGTTTTTGAGAGGGAAATAGCTGGCAGTCTTGCTCCGCAGCATGTTGTTCTCGAAGTAGGCATACGTTGGCCTGCAATATATCTGAATAAAGAAATTGTGGGCGGAACAGTTGCAAAGTATAAGAAGAATGGTCAGAAAATCAGCGTCCTTTAAATTTTCTGCGACCAGGAATCACCCAAGATCTTAAACTGGTTAAAAAAGAATTTAAGCCAGCCACCAGAAGCGAGAACATGTTTTGAATAGAATATGTATGGGAGCAGGGAAAGTTAGAAAGAACAGCAATCAAGATGGGGAAAAAATGAATCTTTTAAAAAAAGACAGAAAGACTAAAGAACGGGTTTCTAAATTCACGATAACACACACAAATACACAACGCTAAAAAAGTACCATGACTCAAGTGTTTTCGCAGTGTTTTTGAGATGCAGATAGTGACTTTGCCTAGGTTCACAGAACATGTCTCTTGACAAGAAAAAAGTCTCATGGACATCTATCAAAAAATGCTAATGGCATATCACAAAACCATTAAAAGTTTAGTGGTTATGTAACGGGTTTTGCCAGTACTAAAATGTCCTATAGTTTGGTAGAAGAGGGGAGCTTATTCTATTTTTCCAGGACACTAAAATGTCCTTTAGTGATAAAGTATGCTGGATGACAGTGCTAAATTCAACCCTCCAGGTCATAGCAAAGTTAAGAAGATAACCTGGTAGCATCCTGATATCTGAATAACTGCGAAGAGATTTGCCATGACAATTGTCCATTCTGGAACAGTCAGAGAAGCCAAAATGTAAGGCTGAACTTCTGACCCAAATGCCCAGTATCCACAGAATGCCAGTTGCCAGTAAGTCAAGATAATAACGGTGTATGCTGCTGATACACCTTTATACATGTTCTTTTTTGCAGGCTCTTTTACAGTGCTCTGGCAAGAAAACGGCCATTCAATGAGTGTTGAAAATGTAGAGAGCCAAAGAAAATGGCCGGAGGAGTTATCGAAAATAATCTGGTAAGTCTGATACCTGTATTTCTGGAAGCATCGCATCTCCAAATGAGAAGGCAATTGCCCCCAAAGCATTGAAGGCTTTAAATCTCTTAAGAGAGGAGCTCCCTTGCACACTGTAACTCACTGATTTTCTATCCATATTCTCACCTAAAATGGTGCAGAAAACATGAAACTGCTTGAGTCACTAACAGGACCATTTTTACGAGAGAAATGAAGACAAATAAGATACAAAAAGAAGGACATGCAAATTCGCCAAGCCTACCATTATACAGTGTCACTCCAATTGTTGTGCCAGCAAAGCCGACCGTGCTGAACGTGCACAACGCGTTGACCCATCTCAACGAGTGGATATCAGGGAGTTGAGAGAGAAAAAGTTCGAAGGCTCCAAAGAAGATGATAAAATGCTGCAAGGTCAGCGTGCCCTCTTTGTGATAGTGCTTGTAAACAGCCTGCCGAGAAAAGGAATCCACCATTTCCCCATCCCACAACAAAACGAGACCGGATTGAGAAGAAAATTAAGGGAAATGATGCACAATAAAGATCTCTCGGTATTATATACTGACCAACCTTGAGGCTGCTTCCGGCAGCGATTTGAATTGCAATGTTATTGCCCAAAGAAGCCACCTGCTGAAAAAAGGCGACGGACCAGTAACCCCAGAATCCTTCAAGAATCAGAAAAACAAACAGCGAAGCAAATAAAAAAACTATAGAATCCCATTTACAAAACAAACCAAGCGATATCACTACAAAGCACTCGTGTGTTAAGTTATAGAATTCAAGTATTATTATTATTATTATTAGCAGGGATTAATGAAGAGGGAATTAGCGAGACTAACCGAAGATGCTTTCTCCGAGATGCCTGTATGTGATCTGCTTTTTCCCATTCCATCTCCACAAAGACGCAATCAATAGACTCGAGTACCAGGTGGCCAGTGTTGCACCTACCAAACTACTCACCCCTGAACCCAAAAGACATATCTTTTTTCAAGTCAGAAATCAGTCCCTCTAATTCAATCTTCAAAATATTAATAAAAAAAAGGATTGAGACTAGAAATTAGTCAAATTACCAAGGGGCCAGCCAAGAGAAGCGAGAGCAAACGGTAAAGGAGCATAGGCAGCAGGGGTAGCGATTGTTGTGGCAACATGGAACGCTGCGTGTTTCCAAGTGCCTTTGCCTTCATCAACTTCTCTTGAATCTTGTCTTTCTACTGCAGCTACAGCTACATCTTCTCTTCTTTCTTCTTCATCAACTTTCCCCGTCGAGTTAAGTGACATTTTTCAAACCTTTTCTTGCAGCTTCGTGGTGTCCCGGTGGAGCAAGTAACAGGCTAGCAGCACGCACAAGAAGTGAGGAGTCCATTTGATAATGAAATGGACGGCCTTTTTTTTTTACTTTCTTGTATAAAGAAAGATCAAAGCCATTGAAAATTGAACGCTGAAATTTCTGAACAATTTGAAAAGGCAAGATACCAAATATTTTTTTTTGTTTTCAAAATGTTTTTTAAAAAATTAATTTTTCTTATTTTTTTTATTTTAAGTTACTTTTTAAATATTTTTAGATATTTTTCTGTGTTAATATAAAAAAAAATTAAAAAGATATTTTAATTAGAAAAACACCCCAAATTCTATATTATTACCGCTGCAATCTGCAAAATTACCATTTTACGTCAGCAAAACAATTCCAATATAACAAAATGACTAAACTGCCCATACATACACAACTGGAAAGGGGGGCTATAATCTGGCGCAGGAGGGGCTTCCCATGAACTCCCAGAACTGAAGTCAACTTCTCTAACCCCAGAAGTAGCGTAATCTGATGAAGCAATAGACAAAAACCCCGAGCCCTTTGGAATCGAAGCCAGTTCACTATTCCCCCAACATAGCTAGTATAGTTATAGTTATTTTTTAAATAATTTTTTATATTAAAATATATATTAATAATATTTTTTTAATTTTTAAAATTTATTTTAATATCAACACTGATTTAAAAACAATAAAAATATATTAATTAAAAATTAATAAAAAATAAAAATTTAATTTTTTTCAAAATATTTTTAAAACATAAACAGACATTCAACTTCATGACTATCCTCGTGAACCCTGAACAAGAACCTCTTCCGGAGGCTAAAATCTCAGATTCACCGGAAACAGCTGACACTCCCCGCTTAGCTGGTCTTGATCCCCAACAAACCACGCCACCGTCCTTGATAACACCGCAAACTAAACCCATCGCCAGAAACAATCCTTCTAAAAACAAGACTAGCAATATTAGACTTATGAAACAAGTCAAATGATGTTTTTATTAAACTTCCAATGACCCACGTTTCCATATTCTACACTAGAAAAGTAAGATCCTTTAATGGCACGAGCACGCTATTTGCCTGAAGCAATTTGTGAATAAGAGTTGTATTGGGAACTTTCTGGGAAAAGTTTTTTACCCGGATTTGTTAAGTTAAAGCAAAATGCTTGAGAGTTGTTGGATGTGATTCCACAAATAAACTCTTCATCACATGGAAAGAGCAGGGTGGAGCTGAGATTATTTGATAAGGAAGGTCAAAATTAATATAATAAAATATAATTTTTTACATATAAACCACGATGGTTTATAAAAGCAAAATTAATATATTAAAAAAACTTGATATATAAAAACAAATCTAACATAAAAAAATAAGATTATTGGTTTCTAATGAAGAAAACTTAAATTGAATTAAAGTTGGGCATGTGCTTTTCAAATAACTTAATTTAGCTAGAAATATTGTGTCTAATTGTATATTGGACCTGGTTATAGTAAAATACATGTGAGAAAAAAAATTGATAATTTTGATAGCTCTGCTAAAAACAAAATATAAAAAAATCTATGTATTATTGAAATAAGCCCATAAAATATATCCAATTCATTAGAAAAAACAACATTATTCACTATTGCAAGAAATAAAAAAAAATAGTAAAACTAGTAGATTTAGAAAAAAAAATAGCATAATTATATATATATATACACACACCTCAGTAAATTCTTAACAAAAAAAAAAGATTTTAAATTTGGGTCACTAATTACTTTGTTTTGATGAACAATGAATTAATTAACAACTTTGTTTTAACTTTTTCACATTGCTTTGTATTATTATATGTTTTAGGTTAGGACTCTAGAGAATGAAAATAGAAAAACAATAAAGAAAAATAAAAATACAGTAAAGAAAGGTAATTAAATTGAAAAAATTATTTTTTTCCCAACTTATATGAAAAGATAATTTTAAATTTAAAAATAACTAATAAAATAATAATATATTATTCAAAAACTCCTTGTTAAATTTAAATCCTAAATAAAAACAAATTCTAAAATATTTTGCAGGGGTGTTTGCAGGGGCCCAGACCCCTGCTTGCCACCCCTTAGTTCCACCTCTGAGAGAGAGGCCATTGCTGGAAGGAAGCTAGAATATAATTTATAATCTATAAAAATAAGTTAATTTATTTTTCTCTATTTTTATAATTTGAATTTCATTTTAAATTCAAATCAACATTCTTGATAGATTCTTCTTACAAAAATTAATTTAATTCTTAAAATTGAGTTCAGTCTCAAGGTTCCAAATAACCCGTTAGAAGAATTGTTTTCTTCAATAGACATGGAACAACTAAGTGGCATGTTCTCCGCTAGATGTTAGGTCTTTTTTTTCTAACATGTCACATCAACAGTTTTAAAAAATAAAAAAAATAAAAATTAAATTTATTGAATTAACAGAATTTAATAAATTTATTTAAATTAATAACATAATTATAAAAATATGTTGAAAATAAAT
The DNA here is from genome assembly GCA_018804465.1 of Populus tomentosa. Classification (NCBI taxonomy): domain Eukaryota; kingdom Viridiplantae; phylum Streptophyta; class Magnoliopsida; order Malpighiales; family Salicaceae; genus Populus; species Populus tomentosa. The sequence continues at coordinate 17,716,493 of CM031977.1, forward strand.
GAAGCAAACAAAAAAATTGAACTTAGTAGAGAAAAAGAAGAAAAAAAATTAAAAATAAGATGTTAGTATCATATTCAAAGAAGAATAAAAAAAATTTATTGGAGACTCATTGTTACTCTGCTGTCCCATCACCGAAAAGAATTCACCGAGAAGGTTTTAATGTTATTGCAAAAGGTCGCATGACAACATTAAAAAAGAATACATACATTATCATAGCAATGACTTAGAAAGCAAATCAAATAAAATATCATAAAATATGAATTTAATGTTTAAATTTCATCCATCAATCTACTTTAACTCAAAAACTAAATTTATTTTAAAAAAACTAAATTTAACAAATAAAACAACAGATAAAAATCTCAAAATAACCCGGGTTATTTTCAAAATTAATGAAAAATTATAAATAAAGCAAGCGAAAAAAAAAATGAGAGTCCAATCTTAAGTTGAATAAATATTAATGGATCAACTGAAAATACATAAGCCTGAAAAAAAGGAAGGATAAACAAACCTAACCTTCTAAACCCAAATTAACCTCTGAAACTTACAACCTAAGAAATCTTAGACTCAAACTAAATTAAAAAGCTCAATTTCCAACTAATTCAATATTAAATGATGAAATCAGGAATAAAAAAACATCAACTTTAAAAAATAGCTAAAGAAAATTCAATAAATAATGACAAATAAAAAGACCCGAGATAACTTGATCATTTTCAAAATTAGTGAAAATTCCATAGTTGTTTTACCCGAACGAGAGGTGGATCCGGGGCAAGATTCATGTTCCAGGTTAGATGAGTTAACCTCGGTTAACCTGCGTTAACCATTTTTTTTATATATATAAAACAAGTGAAAATGGCATTAATGTGAGAAAAAAATTAAAAATAAAATAGAAAAAAATAATCCAGGGGTTTTAATTGGATTTTCCTGAGGTTGATCGGGTTACATGTCAACTTGGATTTTCGATCGAGTTATACTGGGTTGATCCTCAGCCTATTATTGTGAAACAAATCAACAAAAAGCGAATAGATAAAAATAGCATAACCTAAAATTTAATTGAATGAATGTTGGATGATGAAATAAAAAAAAATACAAGTTTAAAAAAAAAAGAAAAAAAACCCTAGCAAACATTTTAACATTGGATTAATCTTTAAAACTCAAAATCTGTGAACTTTTAGATTTGAACTCAATTAATAATCTCAATTCTCAACCAATTTAATATTAAATGATGAAATCGTAAGACAAATTCAATTTAAAAATTTTTTCAAGGTAATAAAAAATAATAATCAAAATAACAAGAATCAAATCTAATAAAAAAAAACTTATAAGGATGAATTGCAAACAAAATAAAAATAAAAATTTATCTCAATTAAAACAAATATCAATCAAAAGAATGGGGACTGAATTAGAAACATGAAAAAAATTAAAGGAGGATGAAATTAAAAAAAAATTTATAAATTATTTCAAATAAAATAAATAGTAATAAAAAAGGATTGAATCTATAGAAAAAACAAATTGAATAAATGCTTTGAAAATTTGAATAGTTAGTGAAGAAATCAAGAAAGAGAGAAAATAAAAAATTATTGGCGCTAAACCAGATCCAAGCTGACCACACGCACCTTAACATTATAAAAGGATCATTGAAACGATTCAAACATCATCATAAAAAGAAATATTTGGTTATTGAATGATGACACACTAAGTGTCTAAAAGACATGTGAGCCACCCAAATACATATTTTAACAAGGGTTTTTTTTTTATATGATATTTATTTTAGATCAACTTAATAATAACACACGTTAACAAGTTTTATAGTTTAGTAGATTTTACTTTTAAATGTAATTAAGTTGTTTGTTTTGCTAAGCTAAAAAAAATGACAAGATTAAAAAGACCTTGGATGCAAGTCTTTTTTTTTTTTTGTTAAAAATGTAATTAAATCATTTTACTATAAAAAAATATATAAAAATACTAATATATCATCACATAATTTAAAAATAATTGTATATCAGTAAAAAGATGAATTACCCCTTACATATATTTCAAATGTTTTATCATAAATGGAAAATCCGTGGTCATATTATTCTAATGAAAATAATACGTGAGTCAGTATATGGTAATTTCATGAGGATTTTTATATATATTTTTTTGTAATATAAACTTAATTAGATAACAAAGTTATAATATTAATATTGCAAAGCTTCCTAGTCATCGAATAAAAAATAATATTCCTATAAATAATCAGACCTTTTTAATTGACTTTTTACTACATAATATTAGACCAGCACATTTATAAAATTCAAGATATAAATATTAATTTTTCAAATTATAGCAAATTAATAGCAGTAAATTTTCCATTTGAAAATCATTTTTTTTGAGTACTAGTTTATTATTATATTTCTAATTGTATTTGTGTGTTTTAAAAATACATCTTTTTTTGAAAAATATCAAATTAATTTTTTATAGTTCTTTTTAATAATTTTGTTGTGTTTCAAAATTGTTTATGAAAAAAATTAAAATTTTATTTTATTTTATTTTTGCTCCAAATTATTTTTTTATATATTCTCATATTATTTTGATATATTAATATTAAAAATAAATTTAAAAAATAAAAAATATATTATTTTATTATATTTTTAAATAAAAAATATTTTAAATAACAATCCTATATAAAATCTTGCTGTCTACATGGCTTGTAAAGCGGCCCTAAATATAAACACGAATTTTAAAGAAAAAGCCCATCCCTTAAATTCCAGCAAAATCTCTCTGAGCCTTCTTCTTCTTCTTCACCAAAACTGTGTCGACGGCAGTTCCCCATTTGTGAAAATCAAGCATTTCTCTCTCACTTTTATTACTTTCTGAACGCAATGGTTTACATAACTTCGTGGGACGACTTCGTTGACCGATCTGTGCAACTGTTCCGTGCCGATCCCGATTCTGTATGTTACTTTCTCCCTGCTTTTCTTTAGATTGCGTTCTGTTTGGTTGCGTAGAAAATTGAAGGAAACAGAGCCAATTTCTATTCCTATTTCATGATTTCCCATTTTGGATTGACGTATTAGTAACGCATCGTTGTAGTGTAGTCGAGGAAGACGTTTTGATTTTTTATTTTTCTAAGATCGAAATAATTAATTCTATTTTCTCCTTTACTTAACAAACTATACGGATTTTCCGTAACACTGTGCTATTTTATGTTGCTTATTTTATATTATTTATTTATTTTTGTGGGTGTTTATATTGTGGTATTAAAATGGGATATAGACGCGGTATGTAATGAAGTACAGACACTGTGATGGCAAGTTGGTTCTCAAGGTCACCGACAACAAAGAGGTACTTATCGGTTTCAGTTTAAGCTGACATGTTCAAATCTGTGCTTATATTATTTATGAGATTGCCATAGTTTATATATAAAACATTGCAATGTTAGTATTCTATGATGAATGCAGTGGATTTGAGCTTAGAACATATAAGAATCGGAGTGTTTGTTTTGAGAGGAGTTGTATATGGTTTAGAATGTAATTTTGTGAGACTGGAAAGTATGCGGGTTTTTTTCTCTCTTTCTCTCTCTGTCTGTGTGTGTTAGGGGTTTTTATGGCCTCTCGCCGTTTTATGCATGACATTCTTGGCTGGTGAGATTGCAAGCAAATTCTTGAACTAGTTGCGCAGTCTAATTGAGTGCTTGTTTGCATTTGCAATTGATCTTGTAAGTTGACTGTATTTGGATCTCTATAGGATTTAATTCTTGCATGAGGATGCTTTCTTTTAATGAATGTAAGATTCACTTGGATTGCTTTGGGGAATAGGTGGCCTGCTTGGTTACCAGAATGAAGCATTTAGCACATGAAAAAAAGTAGATTTTAACCTATATCCCTTGGTAATTTTGCGGACCAGTTTGGAGAAAGAAGCCTAAGATATTTTTTGAGGAAACTTGAGATGCATGTAAATGTAATAGGAGAGAGCTCTTTTTAGGTTGGACTGTTCGTTGCTTTGATTTTTTTGACATATTACTTATTGAAATCACATGAGTGAGCGTTCTCTTTTTTTGCATGCTTGGGTTGATTTGCTTGATCCAGTGAACTAATTGCTGTCTCCTTGGAGGCTCCTAGGCAGGTTCTTGTTCCTGTATTCTGGGTGTTTGTATTTTGTGTACTTTTTTATGATTTTGAATGTAAAACATGTATATTACTTAAATATCGATGGTTGAGAGGGGAAAAGTGGATTGGTAAGGTGGCGTTTAGTTTTGATTAAGAACTGTGTTTTCAGCCATAACTATGTTGAGTCATGCTACATTAAAAACATTGAAGGATGTGCATGAAGCTGATTTAAAAAGTTTGAATTTTATAAACCCATGCATTGAGATATTGGTCTCAGCAGTGTCAGAACAATGGGCTCTTTCTACAGTTTGATGTCAAATGTAATTTTGATGTTACATTGTTTAATGGATCAGATTGGATTCAGAGGTTGTCAACTATGTTTGTTGGATTAGGCTGCCCTTAATTGGTTTGAGATCAAAGTTTAATTGAGGTGAGTTCATGGCTGCCCTGATGATGACAGGCTTGCTTTATCTAATGTTAGGATCAAGAATGCTCTTGGGTGAATGGAATAGGGCAATAGGATTCACATCTGATTTACTTCAAATTAAATAGTAGTCTGTGCAACCTCACAACCTTTTTTATGAGTTTGATGTGCCTATATCGGTTTTGCTATGCACTTGCTGATAAGTTTTGGAAGAAATTATTCTACTAATATGGCAGACATGCACTCGACCAGCATCCTCAGCAGAAAGTTAACCAGAAACCAAGGGATATCATGTTTATCTGGCATTTCCTTCTCGTTTGATGCACCTAGTGTGCATATCATATCATTAGCATGATAAAGACTTTTATAGCTCTTTCTTTTCTTAGAGAAGATGTTGGAATGGAAGGGTGCTTTACAGCTGACAGTGATCTGAAAAATGGCCCCCTTATAGTTAAGGTACCTAGGGACATTCCCCCCCACTAAGAGCTCTTATGTTCACAAATGATTAATTTCTATGGCATTCTTGTTCACATTCCAACCTTAACATTGTGTGTGTGTGAGAGAGAACTGATAAGTTTATGATGTTTTGTCATTGAAATGGACCCATGGATGCTTGCTTTTATTTATAAAGCAAAGCTTCTGTATATTAGCTTCTCATTTCCCTTGAATGTGTATCTCCTGGATTTGCATGCCTTTGGCCTGTCAACAATCAATTTCATGTGTTTGTTGCCTTTATGCACAATTCATAGCTTTTGGAAACAAGTTGATCACAAATAGTTTTCACTTTAATTGCCATGGTATCTGAATTCTATTAATTTTTTTCAGCAATGCCTCTATATTAATGTTTGTGCTTTTCTGCCAGTGTCTCAAGTTCAAGACAGACCAGGCACAGGATGTTAAGAAGATGGAGAAGCTGAACAACCTATTCTTTACTTTGATGTCTAGGGGCCCCGATGGTACAATCTATCTCTGAATTTCTTTGTTCCCAAATTGCACTGTATTTTGTACCTATTTCAGTTTAAAATGCAGTTATTTTATTAAATTTGATAGGAACCGATGGATCTTGATGTGTCCAAGTTCTAACAAGTTTTGACTCGTTTCTTGTGTTTCTTATCTTGATGCAGCGGATGTTTCAGAAGTTACAGGGAAAGAGCAGACAGAAGCACGGGCAGGGAAGAAAGGGAGGGGAAGGAAACAATAACCTAGCTAGCTATTGCTAAACAAAGAGGACGTGGACATATTTTACACAACTTGTCGGGAATCAAACGAGTTTTTAGAGTTCTGTGCCTTTTAGTCATACATTGGAAAACTGGGAAAATTGCTTGTTTGCTCCGATCCCATTTATTCTGGCAATGATTTTTCCTAAAATCCAGGTCCATTGATATTCCGCTATTGCTGTTTATGGTGCCTTTGTTTTGCCCTTTTCCAATTGACATTTGTTTGATTCTTGTATGGTCGCTTTCTGCTTCCCACAATCAGCATCTCTTGCATCCTTGAAAAAAGATGAGTGGGCTCCATGTATGTTTCTTGATGACTGTTCGTGACAAATAGTCCGGGCATATACTTATTAAGTACAACTATCATAAGCAGGTCCTGATCAGTGAGTGCCTGGTTGTGGAGATTTTGAAAAGGAATCAGGGATTGGGTACTTGCTGTTTCGAAACAAACAGCAGCAAGCTGTCTTTGGTTACAAGCCACAGGCGCACGGGCGCACCCGGAGTAAGGTCTACCCGGAGTGGTCTTTTGATATTATTTTAAAAAAATTAAAATTAAAAAATTAAATTTTAATGGAATTAATCATTTATCAGGTCGACCATCTGGACAGGTCAGGTTTAGCTACGGTGGTGAGGCCTCTACCGCCTGGCATGACCTCCACTCATTCGGATATTTCTTCTTATTTCTTACAAGGCAGGACTCAGATCAAATGTCGGCCCTGGGAATTCATGTATCATCCAGTTACCACTACATGTTGGATTTTAAAGGCCCATAGTCTGTAAACGGCAGCGTGCATTTTAAATTATTGGTTCTTGCTTGGCTAATGTTTGCCGAGTCCGTGCATGTATCCCCGATGTCATGTCTGTATTTGAATATTTGCACACAAGGAAGCGCGTGAGGTGAGGACCACCATTTTTTACAGTGCACATGTCGTGTTTCACCTGCCACAAACGTACAAGACCGGCCGATTATTTTTTTTTCCTTTATTTTTTCAGCCGAGTGTTCTCTCTCAACTAGTTTTCATTTCATTTATTAAGATTCAGTCTTGTAGCATGCCCAAAAATAATGAGTGATGCTAAATCGTACAAAAAAAAAAAAACAGAGAATATAGATCAAGTATTAGATTACTTGATCCCACGTTAAAATTATTCCAAATAATTTATAATTTTCTTCAAATCTTTTCTTATTATTTGGTATTTCTCAAAAATAAATCATGATGAAAATCTTACTTTACCCCTTCTATCCCTTCCAACGAAGAAAGGAGAGAATTTATGAAAACCTGCAGTGTTTTCTTATTATTATTTGGAGTTCACCCTCTCTCATTTTAACAGAAAATATTTTGATAATGCGAGATTTTATTTGTTTTTATGTTTTAAAAATAAATTTAATTTTTTTATTTTAAATTAATTATATATAGATATTTTAATGTATTAATACTAAAAATAAATTTTAAAGAATAAAAATATTATTATTTTAATATATTTTTAAATAAAAATACTTGAATAATCAGTACCACGTTACAAAACAGTTCGTCGGATTAAGTTCTTGCGATGTGATCGGCGACTGAAGATGCTCTTGCAAATTGATTTTCAGATGGAAAAAAGTACCTTTTATCAGCTTAAAAATTACAGGGCTCCGTCCAATCGCAGCAGCAGCACATAAAGGATTGAACATGCCTTGTCTCCTCGCCAAATCCTTCACGTACACAATAAAATGAAAGGACCTCTCGAGACAGTATATCATTGCCGTACCTCATGAAGCTTAAAGTGTCCCATTTATTTCAGATCCCAATGCAAATCCCAACCTTTTCTTTCTTCTTTTGCTTTAGACCCCAAAAACGCCAAAGTGTTTGATCCATGTGCCGTGAAATCTTTTGAAATTCGACCCCTTTCCCTTCCCTCCGTCAGGGTCGAAATGAAAGCAAAAATCCCTGGAGAAAATATTCTTCATTTAACGGGACAGATAGACAGAATGCTTTTGGTGGGTATAAGCCACGACAGAGTGAATTGTTCCTTTATATGATCAGATTTCATGTTAAAAAAACAGAGGGAGTAGCTGTAGCATGGAGAAAGCTCCAGCTTGATATGAAGCTTCTCTCTCGGGGTTATGCTGCCATCTTTATTTCCCTTCATACCTGTGAGACCATGTGGGCAATTAACTATATATATATATATATATATATATATATATATATATATATATATATATATATATATATATATATCTGTTATTTCCTTTGATCTGGACCGTTTCAAAAGAGAATTAAAGCCCTTCCAGGGATTCCTGGACTGTTAATAATAGCAAAAGGAAAGGGGAAAATGCTGCTGCGAGTTGTATTACTAGCTTGCTTGCTTTCCCGAGTCCGAAAAACAGATTGCTACTTGCTTGGACGAAATAAAGAAGAGAGTTGTAGCAAGAATATGATGCCTGCCTAACTACAAATAGTTTGAGTAAAAGGCGAGCAAATCTAACCATACAATACATGGTCAGTGATAAAAATTTAGAATAAAAAAATTTAATTTTTTGTGGTATCAGGTTTGAGGCTTGTGGTATTGATGGTTAATTTTACCTACATATAAAAATTAATTAAGATATATATAAAATATTAAAATACTTCATTTAAAATAATAATAAAAAAAAAGCGAGCAAATTCACCATGCAGCAACGTTACAAAAGGGGACCAATGTGACCAAATCATGATTAGCTCCAGATATTCATACGTGTGTGCGTGTCAAAAGATCCCGTGCTTTCATAGCTTTGCCTTTTGGGAATAAAGATAGAGTTCTCTCTCCGATTTCCTACTGAAATAAACTGTTGATAAAGCATAAACTCCTCGAATCCAGATTGCATAATTCTGCTTTAATGCTTGCATGCCACAGTTGTTTTCCCATTATTATGCAGCAACTTTATGAGAAAGTAAGGAGTTAAGTCCTGCTTTTATTCCCTTTTATGATTTCTTTTGGGCAGTAAATAACACATGACTCCAATTCAAACGTTGTTAGAAAGCAATTATTAAACTTTATGTTTCCACTTGAATTTTTCTTCACCCCACAATCGCAAGCACACGAAGAAATCTTTTTTTTTTTCTTTTTCTGTTCACGAGCTTAGTAAAATAATATTTTATTTAAAAAAAAAATTATTTTCAATACTCAAAACAATTTATAAACATAAAAAAATTTAATTTTAAATATAAAAAATAAAAACTAACCGTATTCCTAAACAAGCTATTAATTAATATATAATTTAACGCGTTTAGGAATTTAAGTCTTTGACACCATGGCTTCCTTGCCTTGTTGGGCTAAACCTTGCTAGTGACGTGATGAGCATAACTTGGATGATATGGCGCAAAATTTATCATCCGTGTATGAATGGAAAGAAACAACATCAGGGAAGGGTTCCAGATGGTTTTTTTGCTTTAAAAAGAAGGAACGAAAATATAATTTATGCTCGCAAAAGATAAAGCAGAAGGGAAAACATCATTTTCATCCCTAAACACATCCTTTATTTTCAATTTCATCCAAAGCAAGTAGTTTTATCAATTTCATTTCTAATGTATCAGGTTTTTCTCGATTAGATACCATCTAAACTTTTCAATTTTTCCAATTGACAAAAGTCAAATTCAAAACGTTTGTTATCTTATTGCAAAAAAAATCGACGGACATGTATGGAAGGACTTGATTATTAAAAGTCTACAAGAAACAAATTGAAAATACCATTGGCTTGAACCCCAATTAAGAATTAGAGAATAGGTTTCGGACTAATCTGAGGTTTCTTAAAAAAATTAAAGAACTTGGAAGTGGAATGGGCAACGGATCATGAGTAGCAAAATTTCGAGGTCAAAGCACATGCCAGGAATTGTCGAAGCTAAGTAGAACCCTCCAAGTTTGAGCGGCGAGAACGTTGCCGAGAGAGTTCAAGGGGACTCGAAAGTCGGAGGTAGACAATTTCGGGAGCTTGGACAAGTTTTGGACTGCTAGTCTACAAGCTAGACATGTGGCTATATTTTATTCCTGGCCCTGAAAAAGATTGTCTTCCTCTGTTGCACCTCCAATCAACAGACTTGAAATTCGACGCCAACCTCTCCTTAAGAATAAAAAAGAAGAAAAAGAAATTTCTTGCCACATGAGATTAGTCCGAAACCTAAAACGATCTGACCTATGCTCGGTTACTTTGTCTTTACATTTCCAAGCCGTGTTGAATATCTTGTCCTTTTTCAGACGGGCCGTGTTGAATTACGTTTTCCCTCGATCCTAGCTACGAGTTTATTCACCGAGGAATTATTTAATACACCTATGGACCTATGGTTGAATCTTCCTCTCACGTGAAAATACAACTTTGGATGGATGCGCGCGCGCCATATTTCGGATGGTAGGACACGAAGTATGACCGAGTATGGAAAGACAAGCTAGCCTGTCCTAGTGTCGAGGACCCCTGGATTATGACACTCGCGTTGTTTTATCCCTCCTCGGACGGGGTTTTTGTAGACCGGGCAAAGGTTAACTAACGAAATTGCAATTTCGTTTGTTTGCTCACTTGTGCCCGAGAGAAAGGACAGCACTCCGAGTTTACTTTTTCGACTTTTCCTTTCTTTCTCGTGATGTACTAAACAATTATTTAGAGAGAAATCGCTGAGTACCTTCGGTGTTGCTCGGACACTTGAATAATAATATAACTCATGATCAAGATTATACATGAGGATTTCATTTTCTTTCTAAATAAGAAAACAATACACTGTGGCGGTGTCTGGTGATTCTTATAATTTGAAAGAGAGATGTGACCCTTGATCTTATGTTTTGAGAAAATGTGTGACTTTCAATTATTGAACTATAAAATTGTACAATGCAGAAACATGCCCTTTTTTGGATCATGATATATAATCATGGTCAACGACGTAATTTAAGGTATAAAAAGGCTACAACGATTAGAATTGAAGGACAATTTTTTAAAGGAAAAAATCATTTTGTTCCGGCAATTTCAAAACCCGAAGATGTATTGAAAATGCTCGTGTGTATGTATTTGATGTCCAATGCATATTTCATTAGTATAATTAATATTGTTAAAAAAATAAATTGATTATTAAAATTTTATAATTTTACAAGTTAATATGTATCTAACATGTTAAATCAAATTAAAATTCTAAAACTAATAAAAATTTAATTGATTTACCCTTGAAAATTGCTGATAATTGATTGATGTTGTTGAAAAAAAGTTATTTAACATTTTTTTTTGATATGGGTGTTGTTTAAATTAATTTGTAGTTTTTTTTTGTGTTTTAAATATTTTTATTTACTTTAAATAATTATACCTTTAAAAAATAATGTTTACTAAAAAAAAATGATTCATCAACTCTGTTACCCAAAAAAACAGAGCATGTTCATGATGACAATTAACTATAACATTGTTTTTTTTGTTATGGAAAAAGTTAGGCTAGGGTGTTCGGTGCTACGGTGTCTTGTGATTTTTAAAAATACATATATTTTTAATTTTTAATATTAATATATTAAAATAATTAAAAAATTTTAATTTAATAAAATTTTAAATCAAATATATTTTTAAAAGCCATTCAAACACGCTTTAAAAAAAAAAAAAAAAGGGTGGCTGATTATTCCGTCCTGCCGGCTCATTTAATTCCAAAAAGAACCCTGTGTACTCCTACCAGCTAGCAAACAAGCTCCTCAGTCACGGTGTCTAAAACCATGTCGTATTGTCACGAGGGCAACACTGGCATTTAACAGCAGTCAGGGGGTGCAAAAGCGGCAAAAGTCGCTTGCCACAGCAGTGGCTTGGCTCGCAATCCAAAGTATGTTATACCTAAAATACCCTCGTCACAAAACTCAATTATGAGCGCACTCTATCTACTAATTAAAAAAACACCTCGCGAAGATTACTCCACATTACATTATCAATAATAATAAAGCAAAAAATTGTTCACACCAGTAGTCAAAGGATAGAGGGGAAATATAATGGTTGTAACTTGGAAGGGAGAGCTTACTTGAAAGTCAACGGAAACGGGCTCCAACGGGCCCCACGCCCGTCAGTCACCGAACAGAACACGAGAACACTCCTAATTCGTGCTCCCCAGGCGCAGGATAGCAACAAGGCAAAGGCGAGGCGATGCGCACACCGGAGGTTTTTCATCAGGCAGTCCTTGTGGCACGTGTCAGATTTTAAGGGCGTAGATTCACACGTGGCACGATCCAGTTGGTTAATATCTTTACAACGGCTATATAGGATGCTTTGCTTGAGGGGCCCACAATTGGCGGACGTATCGATAAGCAGCGCAGACAGAGAGGAAAATAGTTGACAGCAAGGTTAAAAACAAGGGGTTGCTGAACTAGCTGCGCTTGGCGTTTCGTTTATAATTAGCCAGTCACTGAATCACACACCTTTCTTTTCTTCTTTTTTTGTTTCTTTCTTTCTTCGGTTTTTTGGTTTTTTTTTCATTATACTAATTTGTTTTTATTGAAAAGTGAGAGCTTTTCATTAATCTTTGCTGTCTCCCAGTTAGAGGAAGGCACGGATTGTTTTCCGACATGTTTTTTTTTTAAAAAATAATTTTAATATATTTTATAAATTAATATTAAAACAATATTATTTTAATATATTTTTAAATAAATTATTTTTTAAAAACCAATCACTGTTATAATATCAAATCCTATAATAAATAATAGAGACATAAATTTATTTGATTAGAGAAATTAAGAGGCACATATATTTTTGTAGTAAATTTATATACTTTTAATATATATATTAGTGGTTGAAGTCCGTTTCTTTTTTGTGATTTTTTTTAATATATGGTTCCGTTTTTCACGTTGAATGGCAGTATAACAGACATGATTCATGCGTGATTCGAAGAAGTAAATGCAAATATATATATTTGCGAGACTTCTGTGTAAAATATATATATCAAGAAAAAAGCATTTAATATAACTCACGGTGACATTAATGAAAACTCCAGAAATCATTGAGTTCAGACCTAATATAGAAAACGACTCTCATCACTGTTCACTGGATCAATACAGATAAATATGTTGATTTTTAATAAAAAATATTTAAAAAATCAACTCCAAAAAATTCTCGAATAGAAGTACAGTTGATTTGATAATTTATTAAATTAATTTCATTTTAATTTTTTTTAAAGATTAATTCAATAAAAAAAATGTGGATAAGATCTGATTAATCCATTCTACAATTTTTTCTTAAATGCTTTTCCAAAATAACGTTGTTTAATCAAGAAAGCAAAAAAACAAAGTAATTTTGAATTTACCAATAAACCTGCAGTCATGCTATGCATGGAGCTTGATAATTGTAACCGAAAATGGCAAGACACTTACAGCGAGGAAAGAGAAAGGATACAAAAACAAAGAAGAAAAGACATGGCATGTCTGGAAGTGAAGGTGGTGTATTTTCCAAAATTTTAAAATTTAAATTATTTTAATATACTATTCCAAAAAATAAAATAAAAAGTATTTTAATATATTTTTAAATTAAAAACACTTAAAAAACAAAACAATTTATACCGTGGACACCCACGAAGGAGTGAAGCCGAAGCTGAAATCTGTATGTGTGAATGGTCTTGTTGAACAGTAACAATAATAAAAGCAACTGAGGAGAAGAGAAGGGAATAAAACCAAGGTCTTTGGTATGGGACCCATCCTCATATCTGTGACAGAGACGGCAGTTTCATTTCTCAAGCCCCTCCTTGTTTCTGCACTTTCTTATTTAAATGCCCCTTCCCTTTCTCTCCCACTCTCTCTCTACGTAGAAAAAAGATTAAAAGCAAAAAAATAAAATAAAAAACAATAGTAGTAGTAGTAGTGATAGAAAATTAAAGAAGAGAGCTCTGTGCAGTCTTCGTATGGGTTGTGTGTGAGTTCTAAAGCAAACAAAGGCAAAGCCAAAGTCTTCTCTTTCACACCTTCCAATCTCAGGGCCATGGAGGCAGAATCTAGGGTTTCATACCCCAACAAGGTCTGTTTCCTTGGTGCTTTCCTTCACTCAAAGTCTTGATCGTTTTTTCTCTGACGAAATAACAAGGCAAAGTCCTATGTTTTGCTCTTTATCATGGGTTTCTTTTCTTCGTCTTTTCAGTCAACTCTGCTGAATCTGCAAGGTTAAGCCTGTAGGAAGCTGAATTCCTTGGAATTTTCGTATTAAAAGATTATCCCTTTTGCGGTCTCTTGTCAAGTCTGCTCAAAGAATGACCATTCTGGTCTTTTAATTTTTGTTCGCTTGAAGATCTAATATTGAACTGGGTTTTCTAGACTTTTGGAGTTTTTATGGTTTTTGGTCCGGTGCTCTGAGTTTTGTCTGATTAAGATTGGTGGATTTTTTTTGGTGGTAAAATGGAGGGGGTTGAAGAAGCTAACCGGGCAGCTGTGGAGAGCTGCCATAGAGTTATAACTTTGCTATCCCAACCCCAAGATCAGGTTCAATATAGGAATTTAATGGTGGAAACTGGAGAGGCTGTGTTTAGGTTCAAGAAAGTAGTTTCCCTTTTAAATACTGGTTTAGGTCATGCAAGAGTTCGAAAACTTAAGAAGTTACCGACCCCTTTATCCCAAAGCATCCTTTTAGACAACCCACTGAGCAGTACAGACCACCCATCCAAAACACCCCAGTTTCTCCAGTCCAGTAGTTACCTGGAAAGCCAACCAATTCAAGAATTGGGCTCAATTGCTAAAAATTGTCTATCTCTGGGAACCCCATCCCTGGAATTGAGTTCAAATGGTAAAAACCCTCTTCAGCTTGGCCAACCCACGCCAGCAGCGCGCTATCAGTTCCTTCAGCAACAGCAACTGCATAGGCTACAGCTTCAACAGCAGCAGCAAATGAAGCAGCAAGCTGAGATAATGTTTAGAAAAAACAATAGTGGGATGAGCTTGAATTTCGATAGTTCTAGCTGCACTCCTACAATGTCATCCACCAGATCTTTTATATCGTCCTTGAGTATTGATGGTAATGTGGCTAATTTGGAAGGAACTGCATTCCATTTAACGGGGGCGGCTCGCTCCTCAGATCAGAGTTCACAGCAACACAAGAGGAAATGTTCCGGAAGGGGAGAAGATGGAAGTATGAAATGTGGAAGCAGCGTTAGATGTCATTGCTCAAAGAAGAGGTTAGATTTGTTTCCTTTCTTTGTGTCTACTTAATTATTCTGCTGTTAGCAATTGATAGTTCAGAATCGTGTCTGTTTCCTTTTATGGTGATCTTAGGCATGTTTTAACTCCTTTTTGCTTCATTGTTTGTGCTGTAATGGCAGGAAACATAGGGTGAAGAGGTCGATCAAGGTTCCTGCTATTAGCAACAAGCTTGCTGATATCCCTCCTGATGATTACTCATGGAGAAAGTATGGGCAAAAGCCAATCAAAGGTTCTCCTCATCCTAGGTATGCTTGCTTATTCTATTTCTGAAACAAAGTTTTGCTGCCAGTAACACATACAAGTTCTCTTTCAATGGAGTTGTGATTCTGGAATGTTTTGAACTTCCTGATAAATGAACTTGTGTTGTTGCGAATTTTGCTGACATTCACTCTGTACCCAGTACGTGGTGTGTAGTGTTCTTTTATAATCTAAATTGCTCTCACATATACTAGACCAGGCATATTAAATGCTCATTCGAATGTGAATGTTGTGTTCATTTGCAACCTTTTGGTTGTGGGGTGCGTGTGAAGTAGTCTCCAATGAAACAGAACTAAATGCATGCGTTGTTTTTGCTTATCGATCAACCTTTTGGGCTGGCTTGAGCTGGTAGTTAAATAGTGTTATTTTTTTACTCATGGCCTTTGGTGGAAATTTGCTTTCAGTCATCCCGTGATTTTGAGTCTCCTTTTGTGCTTGTCTATCCTGTTTACAATTCTCGGTTGCCCGCTGTTGAATTGTTGTGAAATTCTGTTTTCAGAATGAGATGCCTGTACTTCTAGTTATCATTGGTGACGAGTAATGCTTGTAGCTTCGATTCAAGTGTCAATTTTTAGGAATTGCATATGCTCCAGTACTAGCTTTTTGAGTAACTTGTTCAAACTGAGAATTCCCTCTTAAACTTGTGCAGGGGATATTACAAATGTAGCAGTATGAGAGGTTGTCCTGCAAGGAAGCATGTGGAGAGGTGCTTGGAAGATCCGTCCATGCTTATTGTTACCTATGAGGGTGAACATAACCACCAAAGGATTCCAGCACAATCCACAAACACGTAACCACCCAAAGGTTCTCACTGTTCAATGAAAACTTATTTATGAATGGCTCCTGTATAAATTTAGCATGGTTCAACCCTAAGATATAGTTGGAGCAGGTGTTTTCGTTTCCCTTTTTGTTCTTTTTTCTTGTTTTTTTTGGGGTGGCGGCTTTGGGGAGTTGGCTTTTCCATAGCTTTGTTAGCAGCCTGACAGAGGCAGTCTTCAATCCTGGCACTGATCTCAGAAAAATGTAGAATTGGGGTTTCAAATTGTAAAAACTCTTTGATTTGCAACCAGCGGCTCTAAACAGTTCAAAAGAAGTGTTTCTTCCCGGGTTGTTGAAATGGGCGTAATTTTCTTTCCGATTTGACTTCAGTTCCTGATGGCATTGCATTTGAATGATTAGTAGTTGGTTTAGACTTTAGAGTGCTTGTGGGGTTCCTGGGCAGATGAGATGAGTTTGTTACTTTGCTTGCATGGACATCATGGCATACGCCATGTCCACCAACAATGGTTAACAATGATGGATTGCAAGATACATTGGACATGCATGCGAGGAACTAGCAACAATATATATCATTGAATGTACGGTCTGAATCGAAATTCAATCTTGTTGCTGGTTCTTGAAGTATCACCTGTGAAATCTTTTTTCCTTCTCTTGTTCACAGATAGTCTTCTGCCTCTGACTAGCTGCTTTCCTGTCTTTGTGATCTTGGTTCTAGTCTTGGACCCTTGGTGACTTGAGCTTGCAGGTCGGCCATTTTCCGAGCCTGTACTTCCATTTATCCGATGAATTAATCCCGACAACATATATATCAAGAAAAAGAAGAAGAAAACTGTCCACCAATCACTGCATTAACTCTTCCTTCCCTCTTGCGAGGGAATCATTCAAGTTACTAGAGGGAGGATTGCGCATCAAGGCATGTGACGTGACATGGGCTATCGATCTATCGCTATATCACTGGATCTCCACTGGCTTTTATATTGTCCTCGGACAGGTCCCAAATCTTGAAAATTATCAAGAGCAAAACATTCTGTCTGGCCACCTGTCGGCCTAAGTTGGTAAACACTGTACAGTCATACAACCCCATCAGCAAGTATGCCCCCACAAATAAATCATCTTCACTAACAGGGGAAATAAATATAGTACATGATGCAAGAATTGAATTGGTAGCGGGGCTGATGTATTGCATGTTTTATCTTAAAAATAATTTTTTAAAAATAAAAAAAATATTATTTTAATATATTCTCAAATTAAAAACATCCACAAAGAACTGGTAAATCAATTACTAGGGCAAATCACCAAAGTTATACTGTTCTCACCTGGCAGGGTTGAATAAGGTTGGACTCATGTTTCAAAATAAACCCATCATGGTTGTTGAAGCATGATGCCTAGTGGTTTTTCAACCCTGGAACAGAGGTAGATGGGATCTTGACTAGCTGCTGGTATTGGTTCGTTGTAGTTGGGAAACGCCTTGTCAGGGAAGATATCCTTAGGGCAATTGATGATGACTTAGAACAAATTACCCATCTAAAACACCAGAACTCCATTTTAATGGCAAGTAGCCTTTCTTAATCTCTCTTGGTATGGAGATGGTTTCCCAACCATGAACAAAATCTTCAACTTGTAATCAATTGGCTTTGACCGTAGTTTTCAGTTTGACCATATATATTCTCTTCTCTTCCCGTTTTGGTGAGAATAAAATCTTTTCGAGCCTTTTCCTTTTATCGTACAACAACGGGGTGGCATTTTCTTCTTCCTATATAAGCATGTGGAAATCTATTGGATGATTTTTTAAAAATATAATTTTTTTTTTTTTTTTTTTTGATAACCGGGGAAAGTATAATGGACCGTCAGGCCCTGGTAATGACCTGCTGCGAGTGGGAAAGTATATTCTTTCTCGGGTGTGAAAGAGAGGAGTAGATTCTAATGGAAGTCCCCCACCACAGCGCCACCCTTGTAGGTTTCGATGCAGCAGGCGGTGAAGAATGGGCCCTGAGCTCATGATGGCCTGGGCCTTTCTGGTCAAATCGTTCAGTTGCTCTGCTTTATTTGCCAGTGGAAACACGCCATAAAACCTGCCCTCGAGCATGTGAAAAGGCTACTTTAATACGTGCACGGCCAATCTATCTCCCTGCGCGACGATTTGGTGGCGTAGGAGGGAACTTATTGAACGCTACTTTGTTTCGTATGGTATCATGTCATATTTTCTCTCTCTCCATTCAATCAAAATGCCCTGTCCACAAGCATGTGAGAGACTGCTTTGTTATGCAATACGTTGTGGTTATTGGAAAAAAAGGATAAAGAAATACACTAACAATACAGGTTAAAAAAGTAGTAGAAAAATGATATACTTTGAACACAAATTTTCTCTCTCTCTTCAGAGGCTATAAGGAATAGGTAAGAGAAAATAAAAAACACCTATTAAAATATACTAAAACTTTAAGATTAATATCATTAGAAAGTTCTTGATAAAATAAATCTAATAATATCAAAAAAATTTATTAATGGTAATCAGAGCTTGACATACTAGCCATCCAAGATCAAATAAACTCTGATATATTTGAATTATGATACACTAGTATTATTTTTTATGATAATTTTTTGTATTATTATATTTATCTCGTTGATATCTTTTAAAAAGTATTGGTAATGTTATTATTATGATTCTTTTTTTGTTTTCTTGTTTTTCTATGTTGTCTCTGCTCTGATTATTAAAAATTATGTAAGTTTATTTTTAGAAATAAAGAGTCATACTTATAATTCACTCTCTAAACTATATTATTTTTTAAAAATATTTTATGTATTTTGTTATTTTGTCTGTTTTTTTATTGTTAAAGGAAGAAAAAAAACTCCAAAAGGTGGGCCTTTACTAAAGCTACACATTTGAGTGACATGTAGAGTCGGAGACCAAGAACTTCGATAATGTGAGAATATGTTTGCTCTACGTTTAAAAGTATTTTTAAAAAATTTAATTTTTTTATTTTATTTTAAATTAATATATTTTTTATATTTTCAAATTATTTTAATATGCTGATTTTAAAATAATTTTTAAAAAAATATTATTAATATATTTTTTAAAATAAAAAACAACTTATGGAGTGAACAAAGACTGATAAACAGGCGAGTAAAGCAACAAAAACCCATCAGTAATTTTCAGCAGGAGAGCATAGCAGAGTAGCATTATAATTAGAACGGCATTAAAAAAAGTAGGAAAGTAAAAGAATAGGCACTTTTCATTTTGCGTGCTGGCTGGCTGGAGTTGAAATGTTATTAACATTAACATTGTCATTAAATAAATAAATAAATAAAGTTTTTGGTTAAATATACTTGACTACACTCATAAAATACTATTAATTAAAATAGAGTTTTGTAAAAAAATATTTGCTATTTTTAGTTTAATTTTTTTTTTTTAACCTTACCCTTGAACAACTTCATTTTTTTTTTGTTTTATTTTTCAATTTTTTTCGTTAATATCATGTTTTTTTATATATAATTGTGCTTAGTTTTTTTTTTGTTTGGTTATATATAGATCTCATGAATTTAGTTTTTTTCCCTCAATTTCAATCTTTAATATTAAATTTATTGAAAGTAAAGTTTTAATTTTTTTTCTTTATATGAATTTATTCCGATTTTATGATCCAGGCTAAGAGTTTAACATGTTAATCCGGGTTGACTCGGATAATTTTTTATATCTTTCTTTTCTAATTGCTTTTTGTTTTCGATTTCATCATTCAATATTGAGTTGATTGAAAATTAGATTTTGTAATTTTTTTAATTTATTTTACGTGGAGTTCTAGTCTCCTAAATCTAGTTTTTGTCCCTTTCTCATTTTAATATTCAACATTGGATTTGTTGAAAGTGGAGTTTTATAATTTTTTTTTTTCATAAAATTATCATGATCACATGACTCATTTTATAAATTCAACATGTTAACTTGAGTTGACTTGTTTTTTTTATATATATTTTTTAATGTATTTTTTTTTTAAATTTCATCCTTTAATTTTGAATTGGTTGGAAATTAGGCTTTATAATTTTTTTGAATTTTTTTTATGAGGTTATCTCAAGTGTAGGTTTGGCAAGTTGAATCGAGTTTTTTTTTAATCTCTTTTATATTTTTTTAATCTTGTCATTCAATAATGAATTGATTAGAAATTAACAGTCATAATTTAATTTGATTTATTTTCTATAAGATTATTATGATTTCATAATCCAAGTCGCAAATTTAATAAGTTAACATATATCAATTAAATACATCATATTCACAATTTGTTTTAAAATATATTTTATGACTGTATCGATATTTTAAAAAATATATAAATTAATATGTATTTTATTTTGAGTTTATAATTAATTTTTTATTAAAAAAACGCTCAGTATACCTGTATATATTTTTATATTTAAAAAAATTTAATTAAACTCGCAGTGTAACACGAAAAAATTAATCTAATTATAATAAAGAGGATGTGGCATGAGCTGACTGGGTAGTTGGTGGGTGGCCCAGCATGTCCGTTTTATTAATGGGCCTAAACCGCACTTATTTTGCCTTGCACCCACCCATCTGCGGACTGGTTGGACCACCCTCGTTTTTTTTACAGAAATATTTTTTTTTTGAAAATTTGACCATTTGGCTCCTGCATAAACACAAAGCAAATGAATATTGAATATTCTTTATATATATTGATCAACTGTCTTCAGGAAAATGATATGGAGTAGTACTCACATTGCATTCTGAGATGGAATGATTTTAGTTATCTAAACCTCGTGAGTCATGATTGTTTAAAATATAACTATGGTTATTTTTTAAAATATTTTTTATTTAAAAATATATTAATATAATATAATTTTTATTTTTTAAAAATTATTTTTGAAATTATCTCATCAAAATGATTTATAAATACCAAAAAAAATTAATTTTAAATAAAAATATTAATTTATTTTAAAACATAAAAACAAACATAAATATTATAAAACTCAATCTAATTAAATAAATTAATTTGATGATTCGTTCATCTGTAACTTACTTTATACTAAGTTTTATCTTAAAATATATATATTTTAATTATAATCTTTTAATATTTTTTTAAAAATCATAAATCACAGCTTATAAATTAACTCACCCAACCTGTCGTGCAAGACCAATATTTTATAACTATCTATTTAATACATTGTATTTTTAAAATTAAAATTCTTAATATTTTCTAATCATTTTAATATATTAAAAAAAATTATTTTAAAAAACAAATAATCTCAAACCAGCCCTGAAGATAACAGGAGCTGATTTTGATTTACAGTAGTCGGGTTCTTGTTCTTCATAGCAACCACAAAAAAAAAAAAAAACCTTGACTGTTATAAATCCCACCATCAACCCCACGCTAACACAAACCAAAAACCCCACCTAACCCTAAACTGTGCACGATTGGACGCATAATCTAGCCAGCGACAGGGCCCACAATTCTGCAAACTAATCTTGACCGATCAACAACTTCCTCCGCCCAGCCCCAGCCACAAAACCACAATCCCAGACCACTCAAAAGAGCGGTGCCGTCAAGTTCAAATCAAACAAAAAAGGTTTTTTCCCTCCACGCAACTTCCTCTCTTCATTTAAAAGCAAACCCAAGTTTTCATTCAGTCTTTTATGTTGTACCCCGTATACTCCGACCTCACCGGAGATGCCGCTGGCATCGTCATCCTCGCCACCTCACCAGCAAGACAAACGGGCGAGCAACATTTCTCAAAAACACCTGCACCAACCACCGCAGTTTGCGAAAATGGAACGGGAGCAAAATGATCGTTGTGGAAGAAGTTTGTCCTTGCCTTTGGCCCACGGAGAGATCGAGCTGCGTCGTCGTAAGCAAGTGCCGCCTCCTCCGCTTTGTCAAAAGTGCCAAGCCAACTCCGCGTCTTCTTCCATGGATCACGAATCTCGGCAGCAAATCTACCCCACGGCCTCTTCCTCACGCCTCTGAAATGGCGTTGAGGCTCATTCTTCGCCTGTACAGCTGGAGAGGAAGGAGCTGAAGAACCAGCAAGGGAGAGGGTTGTTGTGACAGTCATTGTCGTTAGTGTACTGTGTACTATAGGGATTGTTTGATAATGTGGTTTTTGTTTGGGGAGACACTGTAGAGATTTGGACGGTTTTTGGTGTATACAGGAGGGGACACGGTCTTGGTCAACGCAGACAGTTTTGAGATTTGGTTTAGTATTCTTTTGTTCGGTAATTAGTGGGTTTTTAATTATTTTTTATTTTAATTAAAAGGTTCTATGTGAAGAATATTAGTAATGACTTATGGTATATATAGTTTTGATTTGGTGTCATGCTAATTATTTATTTTAATTTTTTAATGTATTAATTTTAAAAATTAAAAAAATATTTTAATATATATTTAAATAAAAAAATATTTTCACCATTATAATAATTTCAAATACTGCCGTAATTGACCAGCGAAGGCGTGGTTTTCTTCTGGCTTGTTCAGGATGTGTTTATGTTTGTTTTTTAAAGTGTTTTTTTTGTTGAAATACATTAAAATAATATTTTTTTTTATTTTTTTAAATTAATTTTTTGATTAATGCATAAAAGGATCCAAAACATACAAAATAAATTTATTCCTTAGCAAAAATATTACATTTTTTTAAAATACATGTAAGTGTTTCCAAACACTTTTTTAATATGATTCTCACGTGCAGGGACGAGAAATTTATGTTTTTAAATGATAGTACTCCATTGAAATTGTAAGACTATAACGAGCTGTGATTTATTTTTAAATCAAGTGATAGCTGAGTCGGTTTGATTTAAAATAAAAATAAAAATATTATATATAATTTTTAAAAATATAATATTATTTTATATTAATATAATTTGTTTTGGGTTGATGTCCACGAGTGTAACTCCACCTATAACCCTAGCCATGTTTTGTAATAATGGTTAAGATAATTCTTAAATATAGTTAATAATATATTATGAAAAAAAATCCAGGTTCTTGAGTTGTTGGATTAATTCACGGATTGCTAAAACAATTTTAATTAAATTTATATCAAAACAATGATGTTTTGCATATATTTTTTAAAAAAATTAATATTAACTCAATTGAATATAATTGACTCAATCATATCACGAGATAATCCATGAGTTAATTATACCAAACATTAGGTTTCAAAATCACATACATCACGAGTTAATAAACGAAGCTGGGTCAAATCGAATAGTAATCTAGCATTGCACTATGGAGACATGGAGCGCCATTAGCATCGATGTTTTGGGCCCTTGAATAGCAACGAGCAAGAAAGGTAAAGGAAGAGGGGAAAATTACTATGATTGTCACTAGTAAAATTTCAGTAATTAAATGTTTTTTTTTCTTTATTTCCAGGTATAATTCTTTTTAAAAATATTATTGAATTAAAAATATATGAAAATAATTTATTTTCTTATATCAAAACATTAGAAACTTGAAAGAAAACTAGAAGCATCAATTTATTACTTTTCTGAACAAAAATAGTTTAAAAATCACTTTAAAAAGACTAAAAACTCGAAAACAAACACCTCAACCCATTGTAATCCTTGCTGTAAACAAGAGTTTGAAATATTTAAAATAGAGAGATATTGGTGAGGGTGGAGGGCACCATGCAAACCAAGAAGAAGCGTTTTGAAACAAGGAGAGAATTCGAGAGACTACAGGAGGGGAGTGAGAGTTTTTGTGATGACAATGAATGCTTGATGGATACTTTTTTATCACAATATTTTTCTTTTTAGAAAAAATAGAACGAAGTTGATGACGTGTCTGTGCATGTATGTTAGATGGTTTCCACCCTGAAAGATATTATTTCGATGAACATAAATAAAAATTAGATTTAAAAACATCTAATTTTGAAAAAAAATTGAGTAGTAAATAAAGTCATGTAGACAAATAAAGAAATAACTCACCAAAAAGCTAATAAACAATATAGTTTTATCAATAATACTAATAATTGGTGGGTAGGAATCATGCAAGTAACATCTATAATTCATCTAAAGCTTATGATACAGGTTGAATTATTAGATTAACTCTGATTAAATTAGATAAATTTTTTAAAAAAATTAATTCAAATAATATTATTTTAAAAAAATCAAATTGAATTTTGATAGGACCTATCAACTTTAAATTGAACTTTTTTTTAAGTATTTCTAGACTAGATCCTTAACCATAAATCTAACTTGACCTATTTGACCAATCTAGTTTAATAAATATGTTAAGTAGGAGTTTTTGGGAAGTGAAAGTTAGAGTGTTTAAAAATATAATAAAAGTTGAGGTTTAGATTAGGTATAACCTAATTATATACAAACTTTACCCACAAAAGTTATATTTTCTTATATATATTTTTTTATCTCTTAAGCACTACCATATTTTTAAATATTTATTTAAATCTTGTTTATTTTTACTGTGAAAATATTATTTTCAAAAATTTTAATTTTTTTATCAATTTGTTTTTAGTTTTTTAAATAGTTTTGATGTATTATTATAAAAAATAAATAAATATTATTTTAATATATTTTAAATAAAAAACATTTTAAATTCAAAATAATAAACACGCTAAACTACATTTTCTGGGTATAAGAACTGTCTCCTTACCGGACAACATTTATGAATCCGAGTGGAAAGCTGAGATAGCAAGGATATTTTTGATGTTATGATGATAATAATAGCCCACCGTAGGCAGAGAGGCATAGCTCTAGGAATGATAAAAATAACAGGATGATAATAATTATTATAGAAACTATTTGTTGGGTAAAAAGTTAAACATATCATATTTGGAAAAGTTGCGAAATATAAAAAAATAAAAAGTTCCACTATAACATCTCCTTAACAGGCCATATTTCCAATGAACGGACTGACTTGTTAAGCTCTACATAAGCCCATTTGGTCACTCCCCCAACCCTTCTATCTATTTCCTTCTTATTTATTTCTTTTTAAGATAAAAACATTACAAAATAATTTTTTTATTTTTAACATTAACAAAATAAAAAATAATTTAAAAATAAACAAATAAAAAATTTCAACTTTTTCAAAATTCTTTAAGCTCAACTTCTACTTTTAAAATTATTTTTATCAAAAAATATTAAATTAATATTTTTTCAAAGCGAATGTACTTTTAAAAGCTACTGTACTCAAACTAGATTAAAAAATTAGTTTAAACATTAAACTAAAACTATGACAATTATTTCAATAAATATATATAAAAAATTGTGATTACGAGAAATAAGATACATGGGATGAAAAATTAGGTGAATATCAAGAAATTGGAACGATGAACTAGAACGAAAATAATCACGTTAACTGTTAACTGAGTCCAAAATGAAAAATAAGTTCAGATTTGCATTTCACCATTGATGATTTTCAAACAAAAAAACTACCCACTGTTGAGAAAGCAAGAGTTCTTCTAACCTAAGTGCTAAAAGATATGGATTGTTAAGCAAATAATTAAAAAAGTCACTCAGTTGAACACATCATAATCTCAACAAATACTAATAATGGTTCACTCCTTGTCGAAGGAGAGAACCTAGCCAAGGCAATGATGCAACGAGAGTCTCAGTCTCTTTAGCATAATATAAGTTGAAATAAAAGCTGACCAATTTTCTTGTTCAAACTTGACAAGATGTTTTTTAAGAAAAGCAGTGAAATTAAAAACTACTCAATCAAGAAGTGACAGAAACAAAACGCACGTCCATGACATGAAGCAACAGATACCGCATATGCAAAATCTTCACTTGAGAGGAATAAACCTTGAGGAGTGGGTAGCACCAATTCCAGGCCTTCCATGCTTAACGGGCTTGTAGGAGATCGAGAACTCAGCTAAATAATGGCTTATCATTTCAGGCTTGATTTCAACTTGATTAAATGTTTTTCCGTTGTACACACCAATGACACTTCCGATCATTTCAGGTACTATGATCATGTTGCGAAGGTGAGTCCTGACTGGTTCTGGTTTCTCACCGGGTGGAGCCTCCCTTTTCTGTCCAAGACATCACAACAAAAAAGTTTTTAAAAGCATTCTTTTCAATTTTGCACATCAACATACTTCTGCTGACATATCAGGAAAAATGGAATGCAGACATCACGATCATAAACAAAAAATAGCGACCAAGCAACATAAAACTACACCCTCCATCCCACCAATAGAGTCCTTTCCTTATTCTAGGTGTCCCGACATGTCTCTTGTCAAAAAATCAAAGAATTGAGCACCAAAAAAGACAGTATTTAATGCTTCTCTTAATGTGTTACCAGCCCAATAGGACTCCCTTTATGGGATGAATGGAGTGCAAAGCTTGGTTGAATGACAATGAAAACTAAAAAGTGAGTTCTTTGTTCTACATATAGCCTTCCACAACCAAATCTGGCACCATTCAACCTTACAAAATCAATGTGCAGCAGTTCCATAGCATAACACCATGGATAGTTTGACAGCATATTTTTAACACTCAATGGGAAATGACATTCACAAAATTAGGACTAACACCAAGTTTGGATGGATAGAAAGCAGGCAAGAGAAAATAGAAGGGATGAAAATTATGACAGAAAGTAGTTTTCTCTTTTCATGTTTGGATGGAAAGAAATGAGGGGAAAGTTATTTAATTTATTTGAAAAGAAAGAAAAATTTTCTTGGTAAGAGAATTGCAGATCCACATTTGAAATCGTTACCCTTGACATTCAATCAAGGATAAATAAGTAAAATCACATAATAAAATGTGAGTTGCATTTCCTCCACTTTCTCCTTAAGATTGTTGAGACAGGAAATGGCGAGCCAAAGGAATTATTTTTCCCCTCATTTGTCATCACGCACTCCCCTCATTTTCCTTGGAACTCCCAAACAGAAAAGAATCGCTTTCCCTTCAAACTTTCTTGCCCATTGTTTTCTTTCCTCCTACATTCTACCCTCCCAAACAGAATGTAAGATAAGCATCAACAAACATAACATTTACAAAGTCAGCGTATGTTCAATCATGCGACAATACTGACAGACTATAACTCAGTGATGCTTACAATCAAAGCAAAACAGAAATCCATATCAGCCATAAATGAAGAACAGACCAACTGTCCATTCTGGGAAGATGTTCCTGCCATAGAAACCACGGGCTACAATGCAGCACCAACTTAAAAATGATAGTATTATTCTGGTGACATGTTTACTTCATTGGTAAGAGAATCTTCCCTGGCATTGGAAAACAGATTCCCATCAAGGTGAAAAGGAAGTCCCAAGGAATTAGGGTACATCACAATCTGGCAGCCATATTATTGACTTGGCTGGCCAAAAAGTTCAAGTGTTCAGCCATTGACATGCTAGATAAACATCTAGTGGTAAAGTCCCGTTGATGGATCAATGTTTTTACTAGTCTACCCGCAACAAATAAAAGAAAAATCTTAATATTGAATTTAAATAGACGCCGTTAGACTTCCATGGCATATTTCTTAAAATGCGATGCAATGGACCTCCATGTCTCAATAACAGGAATTAAATTTGGACAAGAAAATAACGGCAAGCAGATTTTATTTTTTTAATTTAATTTATAACAAAATACATTGAGAACTATTATAAAAAAACAGTCAAATTCAAATGAAATTAAACCACACAGCAGACCACGAGAAAGGAAAAAACGTACCGCCTTGCGAAGTTTCTTGATAAGTGCCATCGGTTTCCTCTTCAAGCCCCTCTGAAACCTGATATCAAATCAACAAGAATGTCAGTAGACATGTCTAAAAGAGCATTTAAAAGCATTAAAAACAGAGAAAATTAAGTTTCTGTCTCGCTCACCTTCTGCGAGCACGAGCAGGAAAGAGCTTGACAAGCTCGTCAGTAGACATGTCCAAAAGAGCATCCAGATCAACTCCTCTGAAACTGAACTTCTTGAACGTTCTCTTCTTTGGCTGTCCTGCTGCAGCAACATCGGTCTCAACATCTGCCTGAAAATCACCGACAACAAACAAAAAAACAATTAGAGAACCGTTCGAAGCCTGTTTGGATCCCGAGAAAAAAATGATTAATCAGTCGGTTGTTGGGAATTTCCGACAGTTTCGTTCATTTTCCAGGGAAAATATAGAAGCATAGAGGAGATTGAAGGTCGGAGATGGGTTGGTTCGTGATCTTACCATGGTAGAAGGTGTAGTAGACTGCAGAGACGCAAAACCCTTGCTCGAGCTTAGGAGGTTCGGCTGGAGAGTGTTTTAGGGGTGGCTAGGGTTTTCGTTTTCGTTAGATGTGATTGTGAATTTATATGGTACGCTAAAAAGCAAATGGACAAGATTGAATAGACCCCTGGATTTCTTAATGCACTACTTGTAAACCCTATTTATCTTTCTAGACTTACAATTTGATCCCTTAGCTTTGACGCAATCCTGTTGCAGCCCATTTCTCGTTTTCATTTTTCTACCAATTCAATTCTCCACTCATCCAACCCTGTATAGATATGAAAATAAACAATGAAAAGGCACATGAAACTGATTCATTCAAATTTATTTTTATTAACAAGAACTAAAAATAATTGTTCCTTTCCTAAAGTATTTTTTATTGGAATAATTTTTTTTATATATAATTTTTTATAATTTCATTATTTAAAGTTAAATTTATTGAGGATTGAAATTCATAATTTATTTTTTATAAATTTATATTAGTTTCGGGACCCGAGTTATAAGTTATGCGGATTAACTTAATTAACTCAAGTTTTTTTTAATTTTTTTTTATAATTTAATTTTTTAGAATTGAATTTTATATTCAACTTAATGAAGGAAAATCAAAATATAAGGACTATAATGTAATAATCTTATATTTTACATAAAAATATATATATACTTTGATTTTGATTTTGATTTTTTAAGTTCAAGGTTTAAGAAAGCTATTTAGGATATAAATTATGGAGTGTTACAATATTGTTATGAGGTGTTAGTGCAAATATTTAATCTTGAGTTTTTTTTTTAATTTATATATTTTTATTTATATTAAAAATTATTATTTTTTACAAAGAACAACTAATTTTATTTCTATCAATACATCATACAAATACAAATTATTTTTACATAACATGAAAGAAAACGAATTAAAGATAAATGGCCATAATCTCTTTGAAATATTATAAAAATACAAAAAATATATATATATAAAAAAATAACAGATAATTAAAAAAGTGAACAAAACAATTTTAAACACAAGAGAGAGTGTATTGATTACATTTTTAATACAAAGTTAATGCAAAGTACAAAATAAATAAAAATAAGGAGGGTGTTAATCATACTTGAAAAAATAATTATAAAAAAGTCAAGTGTTACTTCGCTTTGCAGGCCAATCTTTTTTGTTTACCAACTATTTAAGAGCCAATTTCATCATTGCTAATTTAAATGTTTTTTTAATAGAGCAGTTGACATATTGTCTGTTTTATTTTTTCTTTTACATAGACAAGTTGTTATCATGGAAGATGACTTGTCTTTGCCTGTAATATTTTCTAATTATTTACAGAGATTAAAAAATTAGGATTTGAGTTTTTAAACTTAAAAAGTATTCAAGGCCCGATAACAAGCAATGCAAAATATAAGACATGAATAAATTTATATATAAAAAAATCAATACAGGTCATGAATTTTAAAGCCCGATAAGACAATATCAAATGATGAAATAAAAAAAAAATCAAAACTTTAAAAAGAATTTAAAAATAAGACCAAACTTAAATTGAATTGATCATCGAAACTGATAGACGGGGTAATAACTGTAGAAGACAAAAACGAAAAAATAACAAAGAAAAATTGTTAATCACAAAATAATTGAAAAAAATAAAAACAATGAGGACTAAATCATGCATAAACAGATAATTGAAAGAAAATAATCAGGGATTGAAAAACAAAATAAATGGGAAAATGATGGGGAAAAAAGCAATAAAAAATGAGGATTAAAATTTTAAAAATAAATTAAATTAAATTATAAAGGATGATATAAAAAAAATTAATGCAAAGGATTAAAAAAATTGTAACTAGAAGAATAATGATCAAATTAAATAAAAAAAAATATATGAAACAAAACGCAGATGGATGAAACTGAAATAGAAATAAATAAATTCAAGAATCTTTAAAATCAAAATAAATAGAAAAATAAAAATAAAAAACAAATACAAACCGAACAATACATTTGAATTTTTAAAGGCTTAACATGAAAACCAATACACAAGAGAGAGAAAAAGAGGGGAAGGAGAAAAACCCTCTGTCACTACTAATTAGGCTAAACATGCCACGCCAACAACTTTGCCACCACCCAACACATCAAATGACATGATAGTCAATGTATTTTGATCATCGTAATACATCTCATGCTCCATTAGTTTGGTGGGAGGATGATAATGCGTCGATGTGGGCATATAACACCTCTTTTTTATATATTGAGTTATTAATATTTTAATTATTAGAATTACTAAAAAGCCTATAAGAGCATTCTAATATTACAAAAAACACACAAGGAAAATACAAAAAAACCCTTCCTTGTAAGGCTTAGATTTTTTTAAAGTCAAAGGCTAAACATGTCATTACACTGTAGAAGAAATATACAAAGATAAAAAAAACCTTTTTTTGCAAAGCCAAAACTTTTGAGTTTTTAAAAGTATCATCATCTTTTAATGTGTAAACAATGTTGAAAATACATAAAAAACCCTCGACAAAAGGTCTATTTTTTTAGTTTTCAAGGGTGACAAAGTAATTTTACTGCATTTAAAAAACATAAATTTACTATATTACCCCCAATCAATTGACAAATGACATTTTGATCCACTAGAAAAAACAACTCTACTCATAAAATTAGGGTAATTGTTCGGTGTATTGAAGGATGAAATGATCAATACACTATTTAAATACATAGTGTGTCTCCTCACATGTTAGAGGAAATTTTTTTCTGTAATTGTTTTTTGATGGTGTTGTGTGTGTAATTTTTGAAAAAATTATTCTAATTCATCAATAATTTTTTTAAATCATTTTTTATTACAAGAACTTTATTTTTGAAAATATTTTTTTTTAATTTTCATATAATATTTATGATACGTGCAACTTTGCATAATATTTTGTTCACTTTGATTTTATTTAATTCATTTAATATGCGTGTCTAATTTTAATATTATTTGACTGTATAAAAAATAATTTTAATAAATAATTTAATAAACGCAGCTAGGTAAATATTATGTTTACTAACGCATTTAATTTTTCTATTTTATATTTAGTTATCATAAATACCTTTTTTTTCCCATTTATTACCGCATAGTTCCCAATTTATTTAATAACATATATGCATAAGCTTCTTAATCTACACTTTAAATTATTTTATATACAAAATGTATCAAAAAAGCCTACATGTACAAATGTTTTGTAAGAGGAAAAAATATTTGGCCCATGGGTGACGAGTTGTTTGATTTTTCAAAAAAATGGAGGGGATAGCATGATGTCAAAAAAATAGAGCCTAATCAGGTGGGCCTACATTGCACATGTGCCATATCAAAATGGGTTAGACAAACTGACTTAACTTGCAGGCTCAAACAATATTTAACCTTTTTATTTTCTAATTATTTTTTACAAATTAAAGTTTTTTTTATATGTTTTTTTTCAAATATTTTTTTATATTTATATTAAAACCCATTCTCTCTTTTATTTTGTTTAGACAACCTATTTGAAATAAAATTTATTTTTTAGTTATGCATTTAATTTTTAAAGAGGTTTTTTTATTCATTTATGATTTTTTTATATCTTTTGTATAGATGAATTTTATTTTTAAAGATAATAAAAAATATTTTTAGATAATATTTATAATATATATAGCCTTGCATATTTTTTTTTCCTTTTCTTTTTATTAAATCAATTTAATGTTTGTGTTTATTTCTATTATCGTTTGATTAAATAAAAAAATTGTTTTAATAAAAAAATTAGCAAACACCAACGGTTAGATGTCTTGTCTTGTGAAATTAAATATCTTGATCTACATCTTTTTTTATTTTTTTTTAATTTTATTTTTAGTTATTATTTATGGTTTTTTTTTCATTTATTAACGTATATAATTCTAGATTTATTTAATTATATGTATACATAAACTTTTTAATTTTTACTTATAATTTTTTTAACTACAAAAACATGTAGAAAACACTTGTGTGTAAAATTTTTTGTTGAGAAAAAAGAAACAAGCAATATCTAAGCTTGTAAGTGCTAGCTTAGTATTATGGTGGCTTCTGCTTTCTGTCGAACCACAAAAATAAAATTGTTTGGTTATGTATAGTTGCGTTTTAAATCTTGTTTTTATAAAAGTTAAAATAACATGTTTTTCATTTATAAAGACATATCTTTTATTTATTTTGCATGCAAAAATTATATCACAATAATTTTAACCAAACTTATATTTTTTTAATCACAATTAAAAATATATTTTTTAAACTTATTTTTTTAAATTATAACCACAAAAATTACCACACCACTAATCACAAACTAAATTATTTGTCCAGTGGCTTGCAGAGAGTATATAGTAGATATGTAACAAGCCTTTAAATTTGAATCCACAATGATGGTCCTCAAGCATTTTTTATCTTCCAAAAAAACATATTTGACTTAAAAATATCTGTTATTTTTTTTTATTTTATTAACATGAATATCCAGGTTAACTTATATATATCTCAACTAATCATATAGATCCTAAAATTAATAATAATATAAGCTTTCAGTAACTTTAAAATTTACAAGACTTAAACTAGTAATATCTAATAAACAACCAAATAATTTTACCAATTAAACTACATCATTATCATTCAGGGTTATATTATTATTCTTCTTTCTTGTTTACTAATGTGCTAGCGAGTAGCAAGGATTGACTTGGAGAAGTTACAATAATTTTTTACATGCCTGTACATTTTATGTTCTGACTCGGTCTTAATCTTGGTTTTTCATGCCAAGCCTTGACACAATACCAGTTGCCAAGGACCCCCCCGAGATTAACCTTCATTAATTTAAGCTTTTCTCGATATTCCTACTGCTCCCATCGCCATCACTCCTGTGTAAACCTGATCAATTGAGAACGTAGGGTCGAGAGACGTTATTGAGGAGACAAACCAGTCTCTAAATTTGAGGGTCCTCCTCCTATTTAATAAATGGAGCTCTAAATGGATTAAAAAAAGGAAAGAGTTGAGGGTGAAATAACAAAGATAGAAGACCTTAGTGAGTTGCATAAAGATTCAATCGCTGATACACACGCCCTCTTGCAAACTTTCATGCCATGTAAGGAATTCTATATCCCTGTTGAGGTAGGTAAACTGTATATATACCTTTGTTCTTGCTAACAGATGAACATACACCATCGCATTTTCGGCATTTCAACTTAAACATTGTCAATGGAGAGAAGTTCTAACCAAAATTTACATGCCTTGTGTCGAAACATTGTTAGCTTGGACAGTGAATGTGTTTTAGAAGAACCAGGGCATCATAACCAGTTTAACAGACGCACCATGGATAGTGAATCTAAACTCAACATAGATGCTAATTTTGTAAGAAAAATCAACATGATTATGTTGGATAAATAAAATAAATACAAGATAATAGAGCATCGAGAATCATGGTCGATTCCAATTAGTCTGCTAATCATGAGATGCTTTGTGAAGCCACGATGAAGCCCCAGTTCAATCTTAGCCATATACAAAGAACAAGAAGCACTACTTGCAAATATTCATGTCATCCAATGAACATTCATCAGCATTTTATATGTGTTCTTGAGTTATTCTCGACCTGGATGCTAAAATAGTGGATCACATCTGGAAGCCTATGTGTTTTTAAACTTGAAACATGTTGCTGATGCAATTCATTTGTGGTTATTAAAAGCAGTGATGCCTGCATAAGAAGCATTCTTTTGTGCTAGGATCGCATACCGCTTAATATAACACCACAAGTTAATATTTACTGCACATACATGAATCGATTAGGCACTCGTTAGTCTTTTGATTGCAAGCCAGAAGATGGATTTACGAGATTTCAACATCAGACAACTACATGTTGGTTCCCGATACAGAATGAAGCGCATTGAAGTGAATTACCGGCGTGTTTGACAGCACTGGTTAAGACAGCATTTACTTTGTCCTTAATTCACACATTCATGCAATTAAATTCATGGTTTAGCAGAAGTGTCTATGATTTTCTTGACGATAATTCGGTGAATTGAAGAGATGTAAATGCATTTGTATCGTCTTTGGAGTCAAGCTACTGCTCAATGACTTTGTTGCATAGAGAAACTGATGAACAATGGTAAAAGTAAACAAATGATCAAGCACAGTAAATTCTAACACGATAAATTCCCAGATAGAGGTGCAATATACATCTGCAAGGATGGTTTTTAGACATTGATTTTCACACAAGAGTGAGTAGTATACATTGACGTGATGCAAATAGCTTCCTGGGGTTCCATGACTTGTTTACCTTAGAAATTTCCACATGATGTTTGAAAATGATTGGCTAGATGATCTTGTATGAATCATTGATCCAATCACACTGCATTCAAGCACATTTATACTCCAGTTGATCACCAGCAGTGCCTTCACAGATTGAAAACAATGAATCAATTCATTTTTCCAGCAGATGCATACACCACACAAATGTTATAGTGGCACCTGGACACAACACTCTTATAGCTAGGATGTGTTCAACTTCATTGTGTTTCCAATCAACAGTTTCCCACCCAAATCTCAATAGAATTCCATGATTCTTGGGTCAATAGATTCCTTTGCTACCCTACTAGTAAATGGCACAAAAAAAACCAGAATTAAATCCAAGCATTCTTCTAAATTTTCCCAAAACCTCAATGACATCAAACAAAACCCTACTTTTGAGCATCACAGCTTCAAACTCAATTTTCTCCGAAAATACTCATCCTCAGAAAATGTTACACCACTCATTAGAAACCTCATATAATTACCTACACAATGCAAAAAATTTCAGCAAAATCAATTAACTCTAGCTCAAGTTACGCTCAATTTAATTGAGCTTAAAAGCACACCCACTTCAGCAAAGTTTCACCATTCACTCCTAATCCTCCCATCCACCCCTCCCATAAGTCTCCGACAGTCAACCGTAGATAAAATCCATATCCAACGGCTTATATTCAAACCTGAACAAAGGGGGCGATCCGCTTCCTAACTCACTCCACCAATCAGAACCCAACTTTCGGATACCGTCCTACTCTCCCCTGACTATTTAAATCCCATAATTTCCGTCATCTTCTTCACACAAGCGGAAAAAAATCAAGAATCGCCAGCGAACTAGACACCACCAGATCCAATCTAATCTCCTCCTTATCCAGTTCTTCATTGGATTCAATCCCCTTTCTTCTCTCAAACCCTAATTCAATCCCAATTCTCTAAAAAATGTCCTCTGACGAACCCACTGTCACCGTCGATGGCAGCACCGAACCGCCAACTTCTGAACCAGCTGATGATAAGCCGGCCACCAAACCCAGCAGAGCTAGAAAAGCCAAGGAACCTAAAGCCAAAAAAGCTCCTGCCCCTAAAAAACTCCGTCCTCGTTCCCCTTCCGCTCACCCTCCTTATGAAGAGGTAACATTTCGTAACACGAGATTCAATTTTTGTTTTAATATATGTTTTTATTTGAATTTTGGATCTGATTTTTTTTTTTCTGATTTTCGTAGATGGTCAAGGATGCTATAGTGACATTAAAAGAGAAGACAGGTTCGAGCCAGTACGCGATTACCAAGTTTCTCGAAGAGAAACACAAACATCTGCCATCGAATTTTAAGAAGCTTCTGTTGTTTCATTTGAAGAAGCTCGTGACTGCCGGTAAGATTGTTAAAGTCAAAGGATCCTTCAAGCTTCCATCGGCTAAATCATCTGCTCCAGCTAAACCAGCTGCTGCTTCTCCGGCTAAAAAGAAGCCGGCAACTGCTGCCAAGCCAAAGGCTAAATCTAAGCCAGCTGCTCCCAAGGCCAAGGAAACTAAGTCTACCAAGTCGACGGCTAAGTCACCGGCGAAGTCTAAAGCAGCTGCGAAGCCGAAGCCTAAGCCAAAAGCTGCAGCTGCTAAGCCAAAGGCTACCGCCAAGGCAAAACCAAAGGCTGCTCCAGTTAAGGCTAAAACCGCTGCTGCAAAGCCTAAGACGACACCGGCAAAGCCCAAGGCCAAGGAGAGACCGGTTAAAGCTCTGAGGACTTCATCGAGAACATCGCCTGGAAAGAAAGCGGTGACGACCAAAGCCACGTCGAAGAAGGCACCGGCTAAAACTGTTAAGCCGAAGAGCGTTGGCGCCCCGAAGAAGAAAGTAGCAGCGAAGAAAGGAAAGAAGTGAGGAATGATCGAGGGGAGAAATAGAGCGTAGTGCTTGTAGGGGTAGTTCTGTAAATTCGGTGGTCTCTGAGGGGTGGGTTTGTAATTTGAGTTACTAGGAATCCCCACCTGATAAGAAAAGGAAAATGGCATCGGATGTTAGGTCGTTTTTTAACTAAATTTTTTTTGGTGGTTATCTAGGGATTCGAAACAGTAATAGATGTAATGTTCAATGAAATTATTTTATGGTATAATAGAGCCTTATTGCTTTCTTACATGTTATCCGACATTTTCGAATGAGATAAGGTTTAACTGGTTCTGTTTCCAAATTTTATTGCAACATCGAAACATCGTAGTGGATGAGAAATGTTCCGACTGGGGGGGGGGGAGAAGGAAGCTGGCTAGGGTTGTGATTCGCTCTTCTTCTCAAGTCATCGAGGTTAGTAGTTACAGGCTCTGCTTAGATACTTTTAAATTAAAGGAGGTAGATAGACGCCACCACATCACTTCAGTTACTCAAGGAACATCGTAATAGAACCCTCTAGCTGATTGTTCTTTTTTTCTATTGGCTTCCTTTTGTAGATGCATGATGAGAGCTTCATTGCTAACACAGAGCAGAAATGCTGCTGATATTATTTTTAGATTCACTGCTATTCATTTGTTCACAAACCACTGCTAGATTTGTCTATCATTTCATTGCAATGTTTCACCACCAAGCCCGTGTATGATTATGAATCACTTCCGCTAATTGATGTTTTAACTTTTAAGCACACTCGGTTCCTGAGGTTCGGGAAACAATTAAAGGTTTTGAATGTGTACTCTCTTTACATTCAATAGAGGTTTTAAATATAAACATGGCATTGTTTGTTTCTTCTTTCAAAACCATTCTTTATTTCAGAACTTGCTAACAAATAATTAACCATTTCTGCCAAAGAATTTAGGAGACTCTGTGTGGTATTGAATGTTAACTATGCTGTTTCTACTTTGATTTGATGCAATCTAGTCCATTCTGGATGGTTGCCAGTATTTTTTTTGCACGAAAAGGTTTTTTCCATTTTTTCTTCACATGGTTATTTTACTTTCCATTTGGTGTTCATCAGATGATGAAATTATAGATGGCACCTGGGATGCCTGCTAAGAACTTTGCTATGTGTTGAATTATGATGACTTTGTTATGGAGGAGGCACAGAAGAAAGGGACACTTTTTCAATCCACACACTAGATTTAAAAGTTCTTAACTAGATCAGTAACTTTAGAAACGTAACAAAAAATGTGCCCCGTTGCTGATAAGATTAGAAAACAACTAGTCCGCTTAATTGTGATGTCAATCATAATCTCCGGAAATAAAATCCCAGGTTGAGATTATACTAAAAAAAGAAGTCTGGGGATGAGCAAGTGGGGTAAAACTTCATGGATTCTAGGGTATATTGCGGCATTTGAATACATTGTAAGATGTTTTGAAATCTTGATAGTTTTAACCACAATTTGAATTTTGGGACATGCAAACTTTGCATTGAGGGCTCAAGAATTTCTGGTATATAGTCATGTTATTTTTCTAGGGATCATTGTTTAGTGCAATGGTTAAGTCTTG
The DNA here is from genome assembly GCA_018804465.1 of Populus tomentosa. Classification (NCBI taxonomy): domain Eukaryota; kingdom Viridiplantae; phylum Streptophyta; class Magnoliopsida; order Malpighiales; family Salicaceae; genus Populus; species Populus tomentosa. The sequence continues at coordinate 17,754,277 of CM031977.1, forward strand.
GGTTTGTAAGCACGAAAATGTGAGTTCAAGTATCAAGAGTATCATTTCATGCAAAAACATGGAGGGTAACATTGATTTCTAAATCCACCTCTCAGAATTTCACTTGACAGAGATCAAATCCAGGTAGGAAATGTGGTATGATTGATGTTGATCTTCATCATGCTTCCTATTTCCTGCTAGCAGTTTTAAGTGGTTTGCTTGGGATTCAGAACTTGATTGTACATGGCTAGTGGACGTAGATTTTTATAGGAGCATATTTTTTCAGATATGCAAGTGTAACAGCGATTATCCAACGTAGTTTTAAATAGTATTGTACACCCTTTGATTATTCCTTGGATATCTTCGGTAACCAATTCAACAACTTTCTTGCATCAGTGTTTTTTCTTTTTAATCAATGATAATTAATATTGGCAATACATAGTGTTCTAGACAATTAAATAGAGACCAGAGGGTTGTTGGTTCTTGAATGCCGAATAATAATGCATTAGTGAACTTAGATCTGATGTTACCATCTTGGAAGGTTATTGGTGTTCTCATACGCCTTCCTATTATGTTCAGCTGATCAATTTTTTTACTTGCTTATTTACTTTCTTCATTTGTGGACAGGAGAAACTTTTGCCCCTAGATAGTGTGGGAGGACCAGGTAGAAGACTGTGAATATAAATAATCAATGGTCAATATTTTCTCTAAAAAATTCCCTATACTTGCTCCCTGGTGAAGCTGGATTCGTCATGGTTTCCCGCTTGCTGGTTATGGCATTACTATTGTCATCATTCTTATTTCAATTGTGGTTATTGCTTGTGAACTGAACCACTTAGACATTGAGCGAGAATTGATGAGCAATGAGTTTTCGTATGCCAATATGTTTTCCTTTGTTCATATAAGCTATTCGATTCATTATAACAGAATATCTTACAGCTGTCTGAAGAATCTATTATTTGCATATACGAACTTTCTTCAAAGAATGGGTATACCTATTTTGTTTAATGGATTGGTTGATACCTAGCAGTTTTTCTTCTTCTTACCATTTAGGCACTCGCTGAACGCAAAACTTTCCTTGCATATGACGCAATACTAAATAAAGACAAATGAAGTAAATAAAACAAGTGGAATCTTCAATTTAAGCTTTTTTGCGAGGTTGGATTCATCACCTGTGCATTAGCTCAATAATCATTGTCAATGTGAAATGGTGATATATTACTTTGCTGGAGAAACACGATTTGTTGGTCATTTTAGAAATGCAACATAAGAGTGCTTCTGTATTGGTGGTATTCTAGTAGTACAATTTATTTAATTATCTTAGAAACACTTAGACATGCTGAATAAGAACTGCATAGGAGAGAGATATCTTCTATTCCAAATGAAGTTATGGAAAATGTGTCTTCTCTTCTGGTACTTTGCTGAAGAATATTCATCTCTCATTCTTTTGTTCTTCTCTCTTCTTCTGCTACAGTATATTATTTCATCGTCTTGTTAAGTTCCTCTTAAAATACTTTCCCTCACATTTTATAGTGTTGGAGCTGTCTGCATAATTATTTGTGAACACTAATCATGATGCTGTTAGTTTTCTTTTATAATCTTTCATAGCTGCCATGGATGATTTTTTAACTGTATGTTGTGATAATTTCCTTTCCCAAACACTTATCTAGACATCTGTTCTTCTCCAGAATCACGTATCCTTATTTCCTTTCTCTTTCCCTTTCCTGGATTGTGGCTGCCATATTCCTCAAATTGCATGACTTGTCACAATATGCGGCCTTTTTACAGCCTGGGTAATCTAGAGGATGCATAGAGTTGCAAACTAATCAAGCAGTTTATGAACAATTCAGAGTTAGTTGCAGGGCTTGCTTACTGTGTTTATTGATATCAAAGAATAATCTCAAGTTCTATTTTCAGGCTCATTTGTGAAAGCTAAGCTTGAATTTGGAAGTGTGTGAGGCTTGAGAAAGTTTTCACTTGCTATGTCAATTGTTATTATCATGAACGAAGAACAATCATTTTTCTATGGTGTTCTTTGATTGCTGAGTAGGCAGTAAATTGAAGGAAAGGTTTCACGAGACAACTATATAACAGCATTGCAACATGGTCTATGGTTCTATCTTGTGAGGAAATAGATTGTTAGTAATGTGGGCATAGGGATAAAGTGGATCTTGAGCAGTTATTCTAGAGAATGAAAACGTTTTAAATCAGGGTGAGAACTTAGCAGTAAGTTCTTGATTTTGTTCCCACCCATTATGATTTCTTTCAATGATGTCTGATGTCACATACATCAATTGAACTTCCTTGTTCTAAGTGACACCTTTGTCCGGAGAACTGTGCAGGACTTTTTGAATAAACATGCACATCTTATTCCTGGGAATCATATGAAGTCAGGACTTTACTCCACGTTCCCAAAGGGTTTTGGACATTGGCATATTGCAGACTGGACTGTTGAAAGCGTTGTATGCATTTGGTGATCCGGTAAATGTTCAAAACTGTAAGGTAGGAATCAACTTGAATTTTCATTCTCCCTCCCATGTACCCACAGGTTCATTCATCTGCATTTATATAAAACTATATTTCCTGAAATGCTAATAGTACAAGACTCAGGATGGAGAATTTTCCTTTTCTTTTTTAGCAAACAACTTGCGAGACTGGTTGCTTCCCATACATTTTTTATATATAGTTAATTATTTTGAATGATCAAAGAATTCCATGATTGTGTGGTAATTAGCATGATGATTAATGTGTGGCTAGAGGAAGTGGATGACATGGTTGCTTATGACTAATTGTAAGTCTAGATTAACCCATCAGAGTGTTTATGTTCTGGACTGGTTTCATAAAAGATTACCCTCGAGCTTCCATTTCTGGATGAATTTTTATATGCCAGCTTATTTTGCAAATGATCGTCAGTGCATGGCCTCTCAAGGTGTTTCTTCTCTCCGCTTACTTGATTTCAGTAGCCTTATGTCTTCTAACTGTGTGGATGCCTCTAGAACAGATGAACCAAGCTCGTTGGCCATAAATAGGTAAGAAGACTGCAAATTATGAATCAAGCGTTCATAAAGAAAGACTTCTTACTACTCATGTTGCTGACACTAGGAACTTGTCAGCCTTTATTGACATAACTCTCTCAAAAGAGATCTCTCTCTCATGCAGATGACTTTATATTACTTATCTGACTGTTGAGAAGTCATTATGACCGTTCTGGTGGTTATATAACTGGAATCTGGCTTCCTAACATGTAATATAATTAATTCTCCAACTGTGGGGAAAAGTTTTGGCTATACTCGTGAGACAGAAATTTGGATTGTTCTATTTATGGGTATCCTCTTCCATTTTTCTTTGTCACTTTAGTTTACACCTGCCTTTCACTTTGCCTTGATCATTTTGCTTCTGCTCTCTCTAATTTATTTTCTAATACTTGTTTTCTTGTTCTTTTTATTTCTTTTTGCCTGTCCGACTTCACTTTTCAGCATCCAAGCACCACTTGAAATGTTGAACCGTGGATTCCATTTGATATACAGCAGGTACACATTGGTTATTTTGTATTTAGTTTTAGGTTGCTAATGTTCAATTTATGACTACACACCTTTCTAGAATGTAGACTTACATATACTTTGGCCATGACTTGCATTCATCTAGTTCATTTTATATACTGTCTATTCAAAAGAAAAATCATACGGATTTACCCGTGCCTGAGACTTCTTATATCCAAATGTTGATGATGGGTATGGAAATTGGGAGGTAACAGTAATCCGGAAGTTAATCTTATTCTGTCTGAAAATGGTTACAAGAACATAGTTTGCTGGAGCGTTGAACCAAAATTGGTAGCAAATTTGAGGAATGTTGTTACAAATATTTGTTGATGTTAAAAGATGACAAGCGTTTGATTAGATAATACAAGTCACTGAAGTTGTGATCTAAGAAATAATTAATTTTATTTATATTTGGAATATCCTAGGTGATCTGTTTTACAAAATAATTAAATAAAGGAACGTCAATACATCATGGTTTTGTTCGGTCAGGATTTACTATTGACGAGTTAAGAATTATTGTTGAGTGACGTAATGCATCAAAAAATCTTCATTCATGAAATTATCATTTAGATTCTTGGTGGAAGGTAATTCAAGAGTTACAAGTGTCTGACTTCCAGTACAGAAGATCTCGTGTAATTAATAATCTGAGACATCCTTTAACACCAGTAAAAATATTGATATATCTTCATTTTCTGTGTTTTGACCTGTGCTTTCCTAGCAATAGAATTCTAAGCTTAGCCACAAAAAATAAAATAAAAAATGAACGAATTTCTTCATATTAGCCCAGTCATATTTAAGTAAACCTATGTTATACTTTCCTCAGCTGTAAACATGCAAAAATTTAGACTCTCATCAGCTTCAATCTTTGGGCCCTTGAATTTTTAAGAAGCTTGGAACTTCATCTTCCCTCTACTTCGAACTTGTCATTGTCTTTCAACTTTCTGGATAGAATACTTTAACTCCTTTTGAATGTTTAACCTTGATGGTGATAATACAATGTCTTTCCAAATCGAACCATCTTCACAAGCTGGATTAGGGTGCTTGTAAAGTTCATAAATAGATTCTGCTTCCTCGTTCAAGCTGCCCACTCTTTTTAAACAGTCTATTTCATCTGGATCAACAAGCAGAGTCTTGTCCTTGTCTTTCCATCCTATCAACTTCACAAAGATTGCTGTATTGGTATTTCTTTTCATGAAACCCTATTTGATCTATTGCCAGTGGAACTGTTTTTTTGTTAAGGCTAAACCTGACAGCCACAATCTATATCTTTTATGCATGTGTCTCTTGGAACTTGAAATAACTGAACTATGTCTTCTTCATGTTGAGATTGAGCTTTAACCAGGTTTGGCCATTGACAGTTTGATAGGTTCAGGTTTGCGATTAACTTCAACTCAGTTTTGTGGTTTTTGTCGACTATGGCCTACAACCTATGGGCATCCAGTAAATTTTTTTTGACAAGTAACTTTCTAGTCAAGTCCCCTAATTCCTAACTCAGGCTCAGGTCTCTGCAGTTTATTTCTATGGTGTTTGGATTATCCCTGTTTGCTACAGTCCGTGTCCTTGTTAAAAGCTTAAAAAACCAGAAAAGAGTGAAGTCAGGGGAAGAGTTTATGTACCTTAGGTGGACCTTCCAGGGCATTGGTGCAATAAAGCCTGGCATTGTCAACCAGATGGCAGAATGTTAGAAATGCATTTGCAAATCTCTTGTGGGATTTCAGTTGTGATTGCACCCTAACAGCTCTCCTACACATTATAGCTCTCCTGAAAATACTCAAAACACCATCATATGTCACTTCAGGAACAAAAACTTAGTGCTCATTATGTTATTAAAACTGGAAGTGTTAGACCATTGCACTGTAATTATTTGCCACACACCTTATACCTCTGACAACAGCTAAATAAGCATCGCAAACCACCCCGACCAGCTCTATCCTGTATGGTTTTCTTTTTTTGGATCCTTCTTGTAGTGATTGTTCTTCATCAATTTGCTCCCAGTAGTCCTCAGTTACAGCTCCATCTTTACCGACCTTATAACCAGCTCCCATGCGATAACGTCGGCGGTGGACATTACGGGCCATCGTTACTGTCTGCACAACAAATGGTACCCACGAGAGAGTGCCATCCATAATTACATCCCGCCCATCATTCAATGCTGTCACCAGGAGAGAAGATGCTGCATCTGTAGACGACTGGTGCACCTGTTTGAAAAAGAAGGAGAAGATAAACTCAGTTCCTTCCTATTATGAAGCAACCACAATATTCAAATACTAATTAGTACTGGCACCATTGAAGGTTCAGGTTGAAGTATGTTAACTTCACAAGCATATGCTTGAATTCCAAACTTTTGTGCCTGTAGTTTTATCCCAGTTGTGGCCGCTGGACCTATGCATGTGACAGTATATAAGAACTTATAACTGATAGGATCAACTAATAATTGGATCGATTCTTAAGAGCAGAGAACATCTATCATAAGTTTAAAGACCTCAAGATATAAAATAGGACCAGTGATACTACCAGAATAGTTTGAGTAGGACAGGAAAATACTGGGCATTACAGTGGATACAAGTGATGCTTATGATAAGGAAGAGTTTTACTTGTAGAAAGGTTTGATATGCAAGGGGAGCTTGGACAATTTTGTGGTAGATAAATAGTGTCCTCATGCTGTTGGAATTTTACCGTGTGAATTGGCTAGGACTCGTGCATCCTAAAATATTAAACATTAGCTGAGAGCTGTTTGAGATCTGGAATTGTTTCTATGTGCAATTTGATGACATAAAGATAGCAAATTTAGTTTCGAAGACGTTTATAGAAAGGTTTCGCTTTGGGATCTCTCCAAGGTTGGGGGAGTCTCTATCTCACCAGCTCAGCCGTATGGATCATGTCAACATGTCCTCGAGAGCTCAGGGCTCTGTAAATGACATCTGATTCTTTGAAGGCATCGGCCTCGATAACCACTGCATTCCCTGCTGCTTCTGCCCAGAATGGCCTGTTCTCAATTCATTGAAACAATACATGTTAGCTTGTTTTATTTCTCCCTACAATTGTTCACCAACTTTGAGAGCTAAGAAAGAAAAAAGAGCACCTATTTTTCTACGGCATTGTTGTTTGGAGGGATCAAGACATTTCATTAGAGCTAATTCTCAGTCTTTCTTTGCCTTTCCTGATTGTAATTTTACTTTTGAAGTGTTTAAACTACCGAAATACTATTCAAATTGATCTTTCTCTGTGCTGTTTTGAATGTGTATACCAAGTTATATAAATACTTTTAACGATTCATCTATCTCTACGAGCGATAATAACAAAAGAACATTTTCTTACTCGTTGAGAATGTCCTTGAGCACCGTGCTCTTCCCAGCTCCCATGCCACCGCCCATGAAGAGGAGGACTGGACTTCTATCACTGTGGGCCACTGGGGCCATCACCTCTGTACATTGCGAGTCATCATTGGATGCAAGTCCCATAGCTTTCATTTCCTCCAGCAATGTACTGAACACCCTGGCAACCTTTAGATTTTTTGTCACCCTCTCAAACGTCTGTTCCCTGAACAAGAAAGGGAAGGAAACTTGGTTATTTTGCTTCTGCCAATTATTATTGAATATTGATTTATATCCCGAGGCCTTTTAACTCGATTATAACGCGATTGATCGTTTGAGAGTTGTGTCCATAACATTTATCTGAAGCCAGAAAGATTATGTAATTTTTGAGTTCTCGTTGTGTTCGATGTCACATCTGTTCAGCAACTCTCCTGCCGGCTTCTGTTTTAACATAATTAATCACATTGATACTATGACTATTCCTAACTAGAGTATTACTCACCGAGTTGCAGCCATGACAATTTGTTTGAGCTTCCTTTTGGGCTCCGGATCAGAACTCAAAACCTAAAATCGATGGTTAGAAAGCAAGAAAACTGAGATTCTGGAGACGATATGTGCAAGTCTAACACATCTCATTTACCTGACCAATCAAAAGATCAGCATGGCTCCAATGAAATGCAAAATAACTAAGAATGCACCGCTCAAACTCCTCTACCAGCGTTACATAGAGTGAATCGGTATCAGGTTCTTGAGCAAAGAATGCATAAATGTCTTCCTCACACCCTTCACATTTTCGGATGTATTCAGCAGCCAACCTGCAGAGACGCGGGCATTCTCTCCTATCTGCAAACCCCATTTGCCTTTCTGCTCGACAGATTATAATGATTGAAAATGACTCAAATGTTTTGCGGAAACAAAATGGATTTGATGTATTCTTTTATCGTTGGATCAGATAATAATTACCTACATAATGGGGGAAGCTCTCAAGCTTCTCGGCAGGGCCAGCTTCTGATGGTCTTAGGCGTGGGATGATCTTTCGATCCCTCAACTTCCAGAGACGATAATGAACAGCCGCTGCGATCAAGCCTATTGAAGAGGCCGCCATGATAAGGTAGGTTTGTTTCCTGGTGTAATCTGAAGAATAATTATAGAGACAGGGAGTAAACAAACGTTTCATGTAATTGTTATCCATTGTTAGTTACTATAGACTAAGAAGATGACCAGATTTTGTCCTCTAAGACTTACCTTTCGGCATGTTTTAGAACTCCAGGGAAGAGAATTTTCTGTTGGTTTCGTGTTGTGAAAACATGAAACAACGTTATTTGCAATGCTTTTGCTTTGGAGACACCGATAAAGGCGACGAAGGAATGCTCCCTGAATTTCCATCACAATAAATTCGAGTGGTGACACATGTAACAAGCTTCTATGTCTACAGGCCCTTGATAATTTTTTTCCTTCTTCAATCTTATCATATGTATAATTTTAAGGACGGTCCATCATATATATGTTTATATTTTGGATGAATTATTATTATTATTATTATTGTTATTATTATTTACTTATTTAATAGAAAGGACACCACATTTTATTTTGAAAATGAACAGTACACAGCATTCAATAAAAGTTTGAAGGGAAAATGCGTTAAATACACTCACATTATTAGAAGGGATACAATTAAAAGCCTTAAAATCATAATCCTAAAATCATAATTATGAGTAAAAGTAAGAGGATGTATATCTTTTGAAGTGTATTAAACCATAACCCTAAAATACCCTAGTAGTTGGCATCATAGTTACAAGAACCGACTTTATGGTTGATTCCGTCTAGAGCTTCAGTTGCAAATCAGATGAGTCAAAATTTATTTTTTAAAAAAATTATTTTAATAAAAAATTAAAATTTTTTATTAACCCGGCTTTAATCTAATTCTAAATCGATGACGAGTTACCAAGCTGAAGCTGATCAACTAGGTTGGGCTGGGACAGACAGGGTATTATACAAGTGCTTGGGCTGGGTTGACACAAAAGAGAAGCATCTACAATCTCCCGAATTTAGCTTTAAAATCCGGGTTTTGCCCGTTTGGGTACTCGGATCTAAATTCCTTTTGAATTAATTTTCATAGCCAATTTTCCCGGCTCTACAAATCTCAAAAAAGCAAACAAAACCCCCTCCAAATGGTTCTCAAAGCCCTACCATCTTCTTCTTCTTCACCTTCTGTTGCTTATGTATCATCATCAAGACCAAATGCTTCTTCAATAGGCAAACTCTTATCCCTCTCCTTCAGTAACCCACAAAAACCCACTTCTTCAAATCCCAAAAATCAAATGAAGAACCCACTTCATACTCCAAAACTTTGCCAAAAGTTGCAATCTTTAACACTCAAAACCAATATCCCACTTCAAAAACTACTCAAGAAAAACTGCAAGTTAGGTAAGTTCACTCTCAATGAAGCAGTTCACTTCTTTGATCACATGATTAACACACGCACCCCACTTCTTCAATGTCATCATTCAATCTTTTGGTAGGTTCACTTGGTATTTTTTTTTTTTACTTTGATGTCATTTCATTTTGTAAAGAATGGACTCAGTTGAGTTTTTGACAGATTTTATTACATTGAATACTTTGATTAATTGTTTTTGTAATGTAAAGAGGGCTAGTGATGGTCTTTTAGTTTTTGGGAGGGGTTTTAGGCCAAATGCTGTGACTTTTAGTTCTATGATTAAGGGTTTGTGTGTGGATGATAAAATTGGTGAGGCTGTTGGGTTGTTTAAGAAAATGGGTTTGTTTGGTTGTTGGCCTAATGTGGTTACTTATGAAATTTTGATTAATGGGTTGTGTTCAACTGTAAATACGAGTGTTGCTCTTAAGTTACATGAATAAATGCTTAGTGGGAATGGTTAATTTGGTATTTATTGTGGCCTAATTTAGTTTGTCATGGCAGTGCGATTGATGGTCTTTGTAAGGATGACTCATTGGAGAAGCAAAAGAGCTTTTTCCGCAAATGAAGGGTAGAGGGATTTGTCCTGATGTGGCCGTGTATAGCTCTCTGATGCATTATTTGTGTTCTATGGATGAGCGAGAGGATAAAGGTTTGTTTGTCGAGATGATGGATTAAGGTGTGTGGCCTAATGTGGTGACATTCAATGTGCTGGCAGATATGCTTTGCAAGCCCATGAAGATGGAAGAAGTACGTGAATTGTTTTAACTTATGGTTCAGAGAGGTATAGAACCTGATGATTTTGCTTATTCCATCTACTTTTTGGCTGGCATGATTGATGATGGGAGGGACTCTTTGTTTCTGTTGTAAATAAGGGGCGTAAACGTAATGTTGTTAGCTATAATTCTTTGATAAATGGGTACTGCAAAAATCGGAAGGTAGATGAAGCCATGCGCCTTTAAAGGGAAATGCGTGATGAAGGGATTAGACCAATAATTATCAAATACAATACTTTGCAGGTAAGGTTTGAAATGCTCTGAAGCTGCGACTTCATGACCTGGTACCTAATCTGACGACATATAATGTTTATCTGGATGGGCTTTGCAAGAACAATTGTTTTTCAGAGGCAGTGGGCCTGTTTCATAGTTTAGAAAATTGTAAGTTTGAATCGAGCATTGAAATCCTTAACTGCCTTATTAATTGCTTATGCAAAATAGGGAAGCTTGCAACTGCTTGGGACCTATTTTACAGAATGCCTAATAAAGGTTTAAAGCCTGCTGTTGTAACATACGCTATCATGATACATGGACTTTGTACAGAAGGCCAAATGGAAAGGGCCAAGGACCTGTTAGTGGAGTTGGAGGACAAAAGTTGTACTCCAAATGTGGTCAGGTCACCTTTAATACATTCATGCTGGTTTCTTCCAAAGTAATGAGACATGAAAGGTAGCCGAATTTCTTCATAAGATGAAAGCAAGAAACCTGTCACCAGATGCATCCACAGTCTTAAAAGTGATGGCCTTACACTCAAAGCATGAAAACAACCATGAATGTGTAAAATTGCTTCCTTCATTTACCACTCAAGAGCAAATACAGAAGTTGACATGATTAATGCTAGTTGTCATTTGGCTGAAGAAAACTTTAGTAGACTTACAGAAACATGGCCTGCCGCTGTCGTTCCATCTGATTGAATTATTTGTGAAAGCTTCCATGATGGGGTAAATTTGGTGAAGTTTATCAGAGAGGAATTTGAACTATTGAGGCGCGGCTTCAAGTTCTGATTTATATCATGGCTGGCACTGAATCCCTTGAACTGAGATGTGTAATCATAACAGAAGTTGAAGCCTGAACATGCACAGCTGGCATTTCTTCTTTACACCACAAGTTTTTAGATGGAGTAAGTATCAAACTTGGGGATTTTGTAATAATCTATAATGTTGCTGGAAATCAATTTTCTTACTATCTTACCAAAAATTATCGCTTGGCAACATGAACAGATGCATGGAGATGCTAACAACCACTGTACCTCTTATGCCAGGTGACATCAACTATGTCAGTGAATATAAGTGCATCTTGATGAGAATTTTTGGAGCATTCAGACAGAGCGCACTGAAAACATCAAGGAGTAAAAAATGTTGCTTTTGAAGGATGCATTTTAATCACATGGCATTATTAAGTGATTTATTGATCGTTGGATTATTGGGATGTTGATTACCAATTCTGCAACTGATTCTTGAATTGCATTTTTTTACACTACTCTGGCTAGTTATCAAAATCACACATAATACTTCTATAAGACAGTGATTTCTTCATGCGGAGAGGTTATTGTTAGATTTAACTGTTAGACGGTGTTGGCTCTGATATGTCAAATTCATGAAGAAATTCAAGAGAAAGTTTTCTAAAAGTTATCGGAGCATCAATTGGTGTTTTGGTCTGGTTGAAGCTGGTAACAGGGAGCAGTAACAGAGAATGAACACACCTACATGTCACACCATTGGATTATGCAACTCTCTATATAGTCATTGGAATTTGTTTGGTTCCAAGGAGATATCGTTTGGATTTAGCTTAGGATCCTATGTGAAGCTACAATCCTATACTGGATAGGAGTAAGAGAGATCCTTTTCATACAAGGACTTGAGGAGAGCACTATTAGTAACGTGGAGTTTAAGTTTTTGGACCATGGGAGGATGATATCATATTATAAGGTCATGTTAGGCAAGTCATCATACATCAAACGGGGGATGTTTTGAAGGAGCACGATAATCAAATTGGCTTCAAGGTAAGCTAAAGTCGACCTTTGATGGTGTCCCCTCTTCTTCTTTTTCTAGTGATGCATGATTCCCAGTTAACCACACTTTTTTGGATTTGGTATCACGATTTTGTTGGTCAGTCTCTTATTTGCATATTATTCTGTGCACTGTATGGTGATTGCTGAGCGGAGAAATATCAGCTCATGTTACAGGAGAGGGGGAACTGTTAGAAAATTATTCAGTTTTGGTTTCGAGAGTGACAACAGTGGAAGAGTAATGAAGTGAAACTTGGAACTTATTCCAATCCGAAACGGTTGGCACCTCTTGACAACGAACAGGAGATGGATTGGTGGTGTTCACACATGTTAAGCTCACATGAGAAGGTAAAAGTTTTCTTTCAAGTTATTCTGATGGGATGAAAATTGGCAACACAAGGGGACATGCGAAATCTTCAAAAGAATCTGAGCCTAACCTGCTTGCCTAACTGCCTATATCCCTCTCTTCCTATCCCGCTCTCATTCCAATGAATTTTGGATCCAAATCATTTAAAGACCTTTTCTTGTCATTTCAGGAATTAAAGTTGTTCTGACAATGATCACAAAAGTATCATTTAATAATCCGATGCATGTATACAAGACCCACCTCCTCGAATATTCCCCCCCACTACCTTCCCTCACGGTTGTCATGGCATGCTAGCTGAATTCAGTATTCTCTTATCTAGGTTTATGCTTGGATGATCAGCTGAGAAAAAACCATGAATCCTTGAGTAAGCTTCTGGAACACGAATTAGATCACAAGAATTCTTGCTGTTACAATGGGAGGAATTTACTACTGTACTGACCAGAGAGGAATGGTAATTGCCTTTTCATTTGGCCTCTCTATCTGCTTCGTGAAGTTGCATGTTCACTACGTACGTAACAAAATCAATCCCGAGGGCCCTGTATATTTTTTTTCCATGATTGCCTGCTGCCAACCTTTTGCCGAAATTATTCAAGGCCTTATAAGACAACTCTCTCTCTCTCTCTCTCTTATATATATATATATATATGGAAGCCAAGATATTGGACATGCACCTTAGTGCTTACGAGGTTAGAGTTGCATTAATCATGGAATGATAATTCTGTTTTTTGTTCTAAATGAAGATGATTTGGGGAAGCCTAGCTCTCCAGTAGGTCTCCAAGATATGTGATCGTGTTGCCCTAAAGTCTTTATCTTTTTTCCATAAAAAAAAAAAAAAGTCACTAGTTTGAATGGTTTTTTGTGTTAGTTGTTGAATGCTTTTTCAAGCATCGTTGCACCCAAGTCAAAAAAGGAGTCGGAGAATTGGTACTCCGTTTATCACTTTAAGATGCAAGTCACGTGACATTGCGTCTTTGCCTAAACTAAGTCACATTTAAAGATTTTGTCCATATCCATGTATAATGCTAAAATCGTAAGAATTAATAATTACTCCATTGATTGAACACTTGATGTAGTGTCTTTTAAAGTTTTTTTTTCTTTAAATATATTAAAATTATTTTTTTAATATCAATTTATTAAAATGATACAAAAATAAAAAAATAATTTAAAATTAAAAAAATAATTTAAAAAATAATTGGATAATAATATTAAATACCATATTAACGCGTGTTAAATTATTATCTAATTATATTATGTTAAATATAAAAGCTATAGAGCGATATATGTTAATGAAGTTTTAAAAGAGTGAAAATATAATGATTTTTTTAAATTGAAAATTTTAGATCAAGATTTCTTATCATATATTTTTTTTTATTAATTTTATTTAAACTAATTTAAAGTTCATATTGCAAGCTAATTAATTAATTTGATTTAAGATGTGTGTATTGAATATTTTTTTTTATTAAGTAAAACTAGAAAAAGGGATAAGGAATTTATATCATCAATATTTATCAAATCCCCTTAAATTAATTAAAAGTTTATGATAATACAATAGTTGAATCATGTATCATTTACATCCTTAATTCATTTCAACCAATATCAATATGGATGAATATGCATCTACATGTATCAACTTACATCAAAAGCTTGTGAGTTTTAAGATTTACTATGAAATATAGTTTGAATTATTAATCATTATATTTATGTTATGTAATAAAATCAAAAACATAAAATAAAATAACAAATTATTTTTAGAAAATAATTTAAGATCAAAAGCTCTAAAATTAAGATACAAAAATTTTAGTTGAGAGGCCACTAGAGACTTACATGGTCGTTAACTTCAGGGCTCGTGGAATTAGTCGAGGTACGCATAAGCTAACCCAAATAACTACGTTAATAAAAAAAAATAAAAATTAAATAGAGTATTTTGAAATAGAGAAGATAATTCTTATCATTATTGAAAAGATTGGATATGATTTTTTTTTTTTACATCTTCTTTTTGTGCTCATCTCTCTTCTATATTGTAAGTATAAGTACTATAATAATAACATAAATAATGAATTGAATGAGAATGCAAAAACCAATTCACAAATTTTATACGAATTAAAATCCTCTTACATTCATGAGAAAAAAATAACCATCATATATTTATTAAATCTAAATCATTGTATTTTATTTTGTTGCTTGTCTAATTAATTAATGACTTATATATTCTCAAATTTCTCTCCAATATCCCTGCCTTGTACTCGTTTAAAAGATGGGGTGCTTTGCCATGATTTCTCAACTCCAACCCATCTCGGCCATCCTATGGAACATGCGAAGAAATTTTTGGAAAAAATTAGTTGGAGAAAAATATTACAGGGACGATAATAATAATAAAAAAAAAAGGAAAGGTAAAGAGATAAATTTTTGTTCTTTGGTAACCCTAACCCTAGACTTTAAGCAAGGAGGAGCCCTTCAATATTGATGCATGGAAAAGGAGTTGCATCACAATTTTGGTACGTAGCGCATAAGCAGAGCAGATTCACTACAGGTTATCATCAACTAATTGAACTTTTTTCCCCTTTCATCTCCCTTTTCCATCCCTTTCACATCGCACCAAGCAGTTCTTCGATTGCTTCGAATCTTTCAATTTCAATTTTTTTCTGCTTTGAACATGAGAATCCCAACAAAAGATGTTATTTCTACACTAACAAACATGATAATATCGTCAAATCATGCTTCGTCTTCCTTTTCCCTATAAAGAAGGGCCTCGAATTAACATGTGATCTTTAGAAGAGGATCAGAGCATGGATACCAAGCTGAACTCATTAATCATCAATTATCATGTAATTAATTAGCAGTACAATACACCTGCTTGTTCACCTTCCCTAATAAATTTTTAGACTTTATACATGATTTGATTCTTTTGCCTTACAATCCTCTTGATTAAAGCGCCAATGGAGTTAGGGATAGTATAATCTTATCCCAACTCGATGAATATTGTCCGATCCGATCCGATCCGATCCGTAATGAGTATTGTCAGATCCAAATATTGATAATGATAGATAAGATATACACATTGAAATGGATATCCATTGCCAATCCTTACATGAAGCTGCTGCAGTTGGTCTTCACAAACACACACATATATACATGTACATGACAACAACATCAAACAAATCTGACCCCCCAGAAATAATGAGCTTCACATGTAAATCTGATCCCAGTTATGGTAGTTCTAATTTTATTTATTAAAGTTGACCCACAAGAGTTAATATATCTGACCCACCTGGTACAAATGAGAAGTTAATGGTGATACCGCTGAAGATCATATGAAACTAAACGAGGCAAAAACACTTAAAAAGCCAAGCTTGGAAACTAAATTTGGATACTTTCTTCTTCTTGCTCCCCTGGTTCCTGAATATATATCGCATACACAGAGAAAATATTCTCTAAGATACAATCATGTTGAGACATGAACAAGAGATTGGAACTGAAATCATACCAAGTACTGCCGACTCTGATTGCTGAATTAGCATTGAGGTGTGTTCTCTTCATCGGAGGAAAAGAAAATCACAAAAATAGTTCGTACAAAATTAAATACTATTATCGAGACAATAAAACACCAACCTTAATTTACTTGCAGGATCCCTTATCTGAATCTAACCAAGGACTACCATGGAGAAGATTTAATTAAACCCTGTTACATAAAATATATGCTCAGTCAAGGAAAAACATGATAAGAAATCAATTACAATGGACCGGAGAGATCAAAGACGGGAAGACCATCATGCGTGCTTTGCATAAAAAACCTCAATCCATTCTGTGAACGCTAATCAAACATTGTTGGGGGGAATGAAGCCTGGTCCGAAATCATTCAATATTACGTTTATGTTTGAGCTTCTCATGAATGACATCGAACCAGACGACAATCCCCTCAACAGTTAATACGCGAGAGGGAGAGATGGGGGGAGGGGGGGAGAGAGACAAATCATGGAGTTTCTGATTTGGCCATGCATTATTTTTTTTCATGGGGTCCTTATATACGTAGGGATGATAAAGATATTCGAGCTTGAGTCACATGACATGGAGTTGGAATCCACTTTCTACACTACCCCTAACCAAGCTTTTCACACATAGGTAAACGTGTTTTTGGGCAGAAATGAGTTAACTTTAACTACCCTTTTTTCTCAAACATGATAATTAATATTTGTTTTTCTTAACAATAAGTGTGTGCATTCGATGATGAGGTCAACCCAAACAGCCTCTTTTAGGGTTCCGACACCAATATGGGGTCTCTGTATTCAACAGCTTCCTTTCAAACCGATTCAGTAAACAAAGCGTTTTGACCGTCTAGCTTATCCCATTAAAAACATCGGATCATCAAGGATTGTCAGCTTAGGAAAATCCTACAACGAAATTGATGTCATTTTTCCAATGGTACTTACTGTACACTGATTTCTCGAAATAGATTTGGTCATAGTCCAGAACATTTAATACACGCAAAAGACAGTGCCATTAATTTTAACCAGAGTCGCCTGCAGCCGAAAAAAGAAAAAAAAACCAGGGCACCATAGAAGGACTCGTGTTGTTTAATGTTCATTAATACGCAAGGGACATTTTTCTCATATAATCGAACTGTACTTCGCAGCCATGTACCAGCTAAAAAAAACATGTTTTAGTTAGATATCCGTGATTAATGGAGCTGATTAGTCTTAGAGAGTCTTGCCTGCAAGACCTTGACCCTTGTGTTCATGCCAAGTAAGGAACATGTCTTTTGCTTGCCACTAAGGTAAAGGGAAGGTGGGAGGTGGAGAACCTTCATAAATGATGGCATATGGAGCTTGTACGATGCCAAGCTTAAGTCCCAAGTCCAACATCGATTGGCCTGAACTGCTTAAAGATGTAATCTTTGGTCAACAAAAAAAAAAGAAGAAGAAGAAAGAGAAATGGACAAAAGAAAGTGGAAAACCAAGTCACTAACTAGTTAAATCACAGTACTGATCAGTCACTAATTAATTTGTTGCATAAAGGGCTATATATGCATATGACTAATTAATCCATGAATATGTAAAAGACTAGCAGGTTTGAAATTCTCCCAAGGTAGCTGCAGGTAAAGTTGCTTTTTATAAAGTGACGAGTAAAGATAAAACCCAATGTTTCAACCGACAGCTTGAATTTTGTTGCCAAATAAAGCAGTCTATTTAGCATATTACTTTGAATAATTGAACTTTCAGAGCATATTGCTAGAGCTGGGAGCATATATTTCATCATCAGTTACCTACGATATACGCAAGGGAATCAAGGAATGATTCTTAGAACATGAAGTATTGACTTGTAAGCTTTAACTTGATTCCACCAAAAAAAAAAAGACCTGAGCTTCATCGGTCGGTAATTGATTAAGTTAGACTTTAATTTGCAGAAATTAATTTGTTTGTCTTCTCTAAAATGTTGAATTTGGGAAGCCTGAGGTGCTTTAATTACTTCTGAAGCAGAAAAGAGGTGCCAAACTATAACCATGTTATCATAACACTTCTTTTTATGACAAGGGAACTGAGCAGCATCCTGTACATGTGATCAAAGTGTGTAATCTCAGTTTGAGAAAAGAAAATGCTGGACAAGGCCCCTCAGTTCTTGCTTCTGGGACTAGATATCAAAGCAATTCTTTTCAGCAAATCTTCCTTTATTCCAAAAGCTGAATTCATTCAATCAACCTTATGTTGCTGGCGCCAGACTGTGAAAGGCTACTGCTAATCTTTAAAGCAGATAATGGCAAGCCAAGTTGTGTCCACACACAAAATGCATTGGTGATATGCTCCTAGTTTCTTTTAATTGTCATCGATATTTTGCGGTTCATCACATTTCGGTAGATAACATGTCCTGTTCACAGTTAAAGCATATAAAAATCCCTGTTTCTCATGTTCGATCCCACTTTTAAGTAGCTAGAGATCATGTAGCAAAGCCGGACAAGTTAGTAACAATTATGAGATCCAGCTAAGGTACCCTACCCTATTTTCCTGTGGACAGTAGTCGTCCTTGCGTCGTTCCATCATAGAATTCAGCATCAATAAGAGACACCTCCCTAGATACAGCCAAGCGATTCTTGGCCCATAAATCTATCTATCATGAAGAAAAACATACAGTCTTAGATGCAAAATGTGGAGTCAAAATAGGCCTTTTGGGGCCCCTTATTGCTGGAAATGATGACAGAGTAATAAAGTTGATAATAATGTACCTTTAAACGACAATTGATTGATAAATCTATCCCCCTAAAACACATTAGAGTGAGAGCTAATAAAAAAGCAAAGGGAATCATTGGCTCTGTACAGATTAATTACGTAAAAAAGTCAAAGCCTCTTTTTGTAATAGACTTCTGTTTCTACATTTCAAGCATTCATGTTCTCAAAAGGTAAGGTGTCATGTATTTCTTGTTCACAATTGAGAACATTTCTGCAATGGTGCCTGTTGAAAGCGGGGTAGCCATCTTTCCCTTTTATTCGGTAGGGTGTCGCAACGCTTAGGCCAGCAATAATTATTGTGAAATAATTCACGAGAAGTACAACTAATGAGTAGGTCCCTCTGCACAGATAGGTTTCTTGTTGCTTACAAAGATCTGGATTTAGCTTAAAACAGCCAGTTGGTGCAAATTGCTGTTTAGAGTGCGTTGTTTCAACAAGGAACTCTTTGGAGTAGAGGTCATGATTTTGTTGTTGATGTGTTTTTCAAGCCATGAGCTGCTTGTTTTGCTAGAACTTTGAGAAATGAGCAAACCATCTCTAACAAAATGTGGAATACAGTACAGGTTCGAAACAAAACAACAGACAGCAAGCAGAGTAGCCCAAGACAACACAAAAGGCCAGGTCTTCCTCTTCAATTGCTTTCTTTAGAAAGCCCAGCTCACAAGTCAAGACATCTGCCTGTCTTTTTGTTTGTTAAGCTTGAATGTGATAGGAGATTCAACGTTAGCGACTAATACCCTGTCTAGTTTGTCAGCAAATCGTAATTTACGAGTTCAAAGCATTGAGTTCTGTAAAGTATGGCGATGTGACCGTACACATGAGATATTATAGATACATGGCATCATCTAGAACCGAAGCTGCTTTGAATATTTGCCACGGTTTCCATTTTCCAATTTGCGCAGCGGCAAGCGGCAGCTATATTTCATGGCATGTTTATTGGATACGCCAATATGAACACATTCACACACGCACTTGACAGTGTCGTTTGAACAGTCAAATAATCTGGTGTTAGACTTCGAGCTTTTTACTTTAATATTTTGTCTTAAACCGAGAGAAAGGCAGTTTTTTAGTCGAGATTTGTCAGCAACATTGGAGTGCATGTTTTCTGTTTGGGGTGAAGTCTCATGATGTAAGCTTTGATCTCATAATTAGATCCATGAGGGGGGAAATCACTCATCAAGAGAAAAGTCCAAGCACACGCAGCAGGCACCAAAATGGAAGGATTACTAGTTAAAATTATGCCTGCAGGAGCTTGAGTTATTTGACTTGAATGTTACTTTACCAAGCTATGACTCTTATAATTATGAAAATCGTGTGGTTATATATATATATAGTTTCTACATGCTGGCTTGGAGGGTTCAAAAATGTCTGCGTTGCTCTTAATCCATGTGCTTTCGCATTTTGTTTTTCCTGGTAAACAAAATATAAATTTTAGTCGAGATTGTGGTTGTGGTGGGTCCCATAATCTAGAATGCTTAGAAATAAAACTTATATGGTGGTTATGAAAATCTAAAATCTTTAGAAATAACGCTGATGTATTAGATAATGAGTAATTTTTCCTTTCAAGTAATTTAATTTATTTTTTTAATTAATATATATGTCGTCTTGACATAAAAAGCTCATATAATTAATAGTAGTAGGTGGTGTTTGTCTGGTATTTATAAAAAGTTTTTTTTTAATAAATGTGAAGACTTTTCAATAGTAAAATTACTAACTTTATAGAAAAAAAATAGTGATATTTTTAAAAAATAAAATCTGAAAATATATATGTTGAAAATATTAAGAATAAAAAAATTGTAATTTTTGAGTTTAAAGAATTCATGATATATTTATAATTCATGAATCTTATTTTTTTATTAATATAAATAGTTGGAATATAATTTTAATATTATTTTGAATTATATTATATTTAAAATAATATATATAAAATTAATGAAAAATATTAAAGAACTTGTATGAGATCTCAAAAAACCCTCTAACAAGTATTGGACTCGAGCAAGGTATTCAAATCTGTTAAAAATAAATAATAGATTACGACGTGCCGCTTGAAGTCAAGCATGTTTAACTTAGGATACGCATCCGAACCGAAAAGAATACTGGGGTGCATCCCCAGCACCTTGCGGGCTACGCCCAACCAGGTGGTGGGCACATGCCCAACACCAGTTAGGGCTGGGGTGCCAGCATGCCCTGCATAGGCAGATTCCTATACTGGTTGCATGGATTCAGATCTTGTCCAAATCTCAACCTTTGAGAGATGGAATTGAGCTCCTTGTCCGAGCTCATGCTTTTTTAAAAATTGGGCTTGGGTTACCATAATCAAGCTCATGCTCCTTAAATATATTTTTGGATTTTTCTAGCTTTTTTAAATCAATTTTGGAATGGTTTTTTAGATTCAGTAGGCCGTAAATCAAGTAAGGTGAGCTTCGATTCTCTAGTGGGATAAAAAGATGAGACCAGGGCTTTCCTTTCGTCACTCTGTGTCATGATTGATTCCATTCCACCCGCAGCATCAATCAATTTGAAAAATAATTTTGTTTTAAAAAAAAAAACTAGACAAAGATGATCAGTAACTCTCAATTCTCATACCAAGAAAAAGAAATTATACATGAGTAA
Organism: Populus tomentosa; assembly: GCA_018804465.1. NCBI lineage: Eukaryota > Viridiplantae > Streptophyta > Magnoliopsida > Malpighiales > Salicaceae > Populus > Populus tomentosa. The sequence goes on from CM031977.1 coordinate 17,775,525, forward strand.
AAAGAGATTATTACAAAATGAAAGCAACGAGGTAGAAGTCTTCGGCAATAGTGTAATTCTATTTAGGAAGCGTTTGTTTCTGCGTTTGTAACTGCGTTTTGACAAATTTCAAATTTTTTTTTTTTGTACTAAAATTGAGTTACGGTTGTACTTTTTGGATCGTTTTGATGTGCTGATGTCAAAAATAATTTTTAAAAAATAAAAAAATATCATTTACATATATTTCGGCACGAAAAGCTATTTGAAAAGCAACCGCTACCACACTGCCAAACACACTCTTAGTATCGTTCTTTCAATACATTAGGGGCCCAAAAAATCTAAGTAACTGAATTCCAAATCCCATCCCATCAATTTGATTGGTGAAGGTGATGCAGTCATGTAGAAATGCAGAGCAGGAGCAGCATCATGGCGAAATTCCTTTCTAAATTGTGATTGAAAAAAAAACACAAAAAATGATATTTTCACTTTCCAAAACGGTTGAGTTTATACTATGATATGCTTTTTAAAATATTTATTGTAAAATATATTAAAATAATACATATTTTTTATTTTTTAAATTTAATTTTAATATAAAAATAATCTGAAAACATAAAAAAAATATTTTTTAAAAATATTTTTACACCACAAAAACAAAATGCGTCACAGGGCAAGAAGGGTGCTTAAAAGAACGCAGTCCAAGATGAGAAAAGACAAGGCCTGGCAGAAAAAATTCAAGTAAAAAACGCTGTAGTACTCTCCAGGTCTGGCAGAAGCAGCAAAATTAAAGCTTTAAAACGAATAGACACTAATTAACAACAGAGCATTTAGAAGTGACTACACTTCCAGTTGCCCTGAAAACATTTTCTTTCAGTGGAAACATGGTAAACATAGGAGGGCCAAGAGAGCCTAAGCAAAATGGAGAGACAAGTTTTCTTCTGCAGGTGAGTTTTTGCCCATTGCAGCTCCTGATCCCGATCACCGATTTTCTTATACGATCTTTATATTGTAAATCATGATTATAATTTATAACACGTAAAAAATAAGTTCCAAATACTGAAATAATTATAGTGTCTGATCGGCATGGCAAGAAGCTCAAAAAGGTGGGGTCGTATGAAAACTGGCAATCCTGCACGGGGTTCCTCAATCATTATTCTAATGCTCCTCTACATACTATCATTACATACATAGATCACTTTATCATCATCCACAGGCCACATCCTCCTGGAACTCACCCTCAGTTACTAAGCATGCAAGAAAATATGCTAATGCTCGGACCTTTTTCCTGAAATCATTTCATTTCATTATAGACTTGGCACGCAACTTCGACAATTTGCAATCACAGGAGCTTAGTGTTTTCTTGGCGCTAACAAAAACTTAATATGGTGCAAGAGAAATCAGTCTGTTTTATAGAGAACAAAAATCATATTATAATACCTGCTACAGAAGTAATCATGCTGCAATGGTGCAAAGAATTGGAACATCTTCACGAGCATAGGATTGCAAGAAAAGTTGTTCTGAGAAACCTGGTTCAAAAGCGCAACTCTCTGGGATGTCAACGCGCAACCATCATGTTAAATGATTCAGAAGAGGAAAAATGTGACTTCTGCTGATTCTTTGATTGGAAAGGAACTTTTCTTGGCAAGTATCTCATCCTTGTTCCACCAAAGATAAACTCTGTTGTGTTACTTATGGCAATCGATTACATGGCAAGCAGAACTGCCAGTGAAATTGAGCACACTAAACCAACAAAATTAATTAGTATCTCAAAAATCAACTTGATTCTAAACACCTGCATTCTATTGCATCCATCAAGTGATACCTGCATTCTACTGTATCCATCAAGAGGCCACTTTTCCCTCTAACCTATTATCTTTGAGCTTTGGGAGCAGTTCAGAAACCACTTTTTGTAGAGCGACATGGTTTACTTGATTGTTCCTTCCATTTATGACCATTTTTGACAGAAACGTGATTTCTCCAGTATCCATATCTTTTACTAGTTCATTCCAGAATTCATCATCCTCGTTGATATTTGATGCTCTCATGAGTTCAATTACTTTCTCCAAGGTAGCCACATTACGACCAGCGCCACACCCCATGGCAGTTGCAGCACCTACTGCATTTGCAATTGCTAATGTATTTACCAATGGTATATTATGGATATAACCAAATGCAATAGCAGCAACGAAACTATCTCCACATCCAACAGTGTCAATGACATTCACCTGATCACATTTTAGAATACCAATCAAAATTTTACTTTCCACTTTTTAGGACATGTAATGGGAAAAACAGTTAGACAAAATATTGGACTGTCCAGCGTCCACAAAGAATATCAATCAAAATCTTATTTTCCACTTTTCAAGATATATGGGTAGAAACAAAGCTTAGCTATGGGAAGCTTGAGTATGAATTATTCACAAGTGTATAAAAGCAAAACTTACATGGCCTAAATTAAAAAAAGAAAAAGAAAAATCAAAGATGATCAGAAAAAAGACTCTTTACTACTTGCCATGCTCTTGGTTTCGCTTCCTCTCAGGTTTTGAAAGCTGAAAGGCTTTGGCAATGTCCAGCAAGCAAAATGAGGCAGTAAATGGTGGAAATTAACAGTGAACATGTTCAAATTTGATGCCCTAAAACATCCTAAAACTAAGGCATTCTACGGGAGAATAAAGGCGCATGGTTTCAAGGAAATACAATAGAGTTGCACCTTCAAATGACTCTATGAAAAGGTCAGGAATATCATACCTTGAATGCAGGTGCACAGGATATACTTGACTTGGTAACTAGAATCGAGCCCCTCGAACCCATTTTAATGATCACCCATTTTGTGCGCATCCCATTTTTAAGCAACTCTTGCCCTGCCAGTATTGGGTTTCCTATTCCAGTCAATGACTCAGCCTGTCAGATAATTAATGTATACGAACTAAATCAGAACAGCACCATGCAAACAGCTTAAAGAATTCAAACTCAGAGCACAAATGAAAGATGAGTTAATTGCTATACAAGTGATGTGTAACAAACTACTTGTAACAGTCATAAAAAGCTCCAAGACAAACCAAAAAAGAAAGAACTCCTGGCATATAATGGCCAAGGAAAAATCTATAACTAATATTCTAATTCGTGGATAAAACACATCGATGATGCTGTTTGGAGCTTTTTAGTCATGTTGTGTATCCATTAACAAGTAGTATTCATGAGCCAAGAAGGATTTCAGTACTTATTGGTTCTATAGAAGTAAGCGGCAATCTGTAATTGACAGCATATCCAAAGAACAAGGTGAAAGTTATAGATGACAATCACGCAGTAAGAATCTATGTTAGCATTGAACTTCAAACACTTACAGGGACAGATGGAAAGTGCTTAATAAAACTAATTCATTTAACAATCAGTTTATACTTCAACAAATGAAATTTTTTGAAGAATACTTTACACATTGACCATAGTTTCATTGCAAGATCCAGACTAACTCATCCACAACTCTGAATTAATCTCTATACAGCATTTCATATTTAAGTTAAATGTTAGACATCAAAAGAATATTCTAAAAAATTGTCTTTCCAAATTTTTCATGCTCGACAAAACTCTCTACTATTTTGTAAACTCTAGGTATACACATGTGCCAATCACAGTATGCAAGGGATATAAACAAAAACACAAGGTAATCTTATCTTATGTATTTATTATTGTCATTATGACTACTTTCAGAATTGTTTTCAATATTGGACTAGTTTTGAACTTTTGATTGGAGATTAAAGTGATTGCATTTTGCTGACAACTGAAGCTAATCTTAAAACATTCTAAGAAAGTTCTTGGTCAAACCTCATCAGATGTTAGAAGAAGAACATCACTCATCTTCAACAAATGGCTTAAAGCCTGTCGTTCCTCAGGTGTTCCAGTCAAAAGACTCTTTCCACGTGGTCCAGGATCAAAGAAAACAGATGTTCCAACTTCAACAGCATAATCTAGAGCTAACATTATCAGAGCTGGGGAAAGCTCATCAAATCCGTAACCATTACAGAACAGGATCTTTGACTGTTTAATAGCCATCTTTACTTCTTCTGATAATTTACTCATCCAGCTAAATGCAGGGTCCTTGCAGAAATCTGCTCGACTGAAAACAACAAAAGCCACATGAAGATGATCCTGTTGAGCACAAAAAGATAATAGCAACCTAATTCTTTTTTCTTTCTTTTTTTCAATATTGTAATCTAATTCTACAGGTCCAGGAAAACATTTACCTACAAAATCCATGTCTTTGCAAAGGGTCAACAAGAACCCAACACAAAAGAGTCTCATATGAAGCATTAGAACTATCAACAATATCACCGTCTTCACTCATCCCAACCATACTAATCCCCTCCTCGCGAAGCACATCAAGCAAAAATTGCCCATATATTTCATCACCCACATGACCAATCGTGGCGCAATGAAGTCCCAATCTTGCAGCTGCTATAGCCATATTGCAGTTACCTCCAGCTTCCCAGTATTTCTACTTGCAAAAAGGAACACGCACAAATTACTTTAAAAACAAACTAACAACCAACACAGACAAGTGGTCAGTAATGTAATTGCCTTTTATTAGCAAGATAATGAGTCAAATACCGATTGAAATTCTTCAAAAATAACATTAATCAACACAAACATAACTTTATTTATTTTCCTTGTCATTTGTTTTTTACACCAATCATCTCCACAAATTAAATACTAACATCAGCATCTGAACTTGCAAAAATCACATAAAAACCGATCCAAAAACAGATGAACAGCTAAAACAAATAAAAGGGTCACTGATGCGAGAATTAAACTTCATAGATTTTCAATTATACTGATTAAATTTCTGCTAAAACCATAATAATCAATCAAAAATTCAAATTAAAAGCTAATATTAACAACAGGGTCATAAATACAACACTCCAATTTCATATTTTTCAATGTAATTTATCTTCGTTACTAATAATTTCAAAAAGTTAAACAATTGAAATCAGTTAAAAGAAGAGCAAACCTTATCAGGTGGGGATTTGGACAGCTCTTGCATATAAGCAAAACGAGCCTCACGAGAACGAGGGGGCAATTTCGGAACATTAAGAACAATATCAACACAGAGATTTCCCAGGGTGGCAACATCAATGTTTTCGATACCAACACTCCTCACTTTCCAGTCGTGAACGGCAGCACCGTTCCCGTTTGAAGGTCCAAGCGAAGCAGAGCCATGACTGGGGACGGATAGTTGGGTTCCTTTACAGATGAAAACGGGGTTGTGGTAGATGGATCCTCCAGTTTTTTGAGGGGATAAAGGGAGGACAAACTGTCTAGGGTTAAGAGGGAGAGAGAAGATAGGGTGGGAAGAAGGTGCATGGTAAGGGAGTGGAGATTTGAGAGTTACGGTGTAGTTATGCATTCAGGGGCGGAACGGGAAGGAGATTAAGAGTGAAGAGAAGAAAGGAAAGTAACGGAAATGAGAGGAGGGAAATGGAAGGAAACTGAGAGGAATGGATTTGCTTCCAGTTGTAGGGAAGGGAGTGGTCAAGTGGAGTGTGGAGACCGCTGCAACTTTTTTCGTCAGGTGTTGTTTGGGTGGGGATTTTGGGAGGAAATCTTTGATCAACTTTTAAGTTTTAGACTTTTCTATTTCCTTTCTCTTGTAAGGATAAGAATATTTTTTTTCCTTCTTGATATCTCGAATTCAAAGAAGTTTTTTCTTTTAAAGAAATTAGAAAAATAAATATATTGATCTCTCAAATGTACGATAGTTTTCTTTTCTTTTCTTTTTATCATTTTTTCCAATATTATAAAAAAATAAAGATAACTTTATTTTTTTTAGATTGTTTTTAAAAGTTCCATAAAATCATTTTTTAAAAACACTTATTATTATTTTTTTAAAAAAATTATTTTTATATATCGATTTTTTAAAAAATATATTATTTTAATATATTTCAATTAATTTTTTTTAAATATATATAAAACTCTACCGCACTCTTAAATATCCTCAGCACTCAAAATAAGAGATAGAAATCTTTATATTCAGTTTTAAACATACGCCAATCCAATATACAATAACTACACGAAATATATCTGCCTCACAGAAAATAATCCTTTGCATCTCTTGATAAAAAGAGAAAGAAAAGAAAAGAAAAAAACATATCCAGTTAAAGCCCATTTATTAAAAATATAAAATACATGTTTTTAACACGGTGCTTCGCGTTAATAAACGAACCCTTGGAGAGGTATATACGGCAGATGCACATTCTAGTTTTCTTTATCTGGATGAGAATATACGCTATCTGAGGTCATTTTGAAGTAAAAGGTTGCAAATCCAGTCGAGAAATTCTAGAACAATTCTGTGTTGCAATACGCTCAGCACCACAAATCAATCTTTTGTAAGCGAAGGTACAAACACAGAAAGGACACAAGATATGGAATTCTTGAGCTACAAGTTTTTCTGGGTTATGGAATTGTTAAACTAATCCTCCCCGACGACTTATTACAACCTGGTATTTCATGACTAGGTAAATGGATAGCTTTTTTGTAATCATTCAAGAATTAATGAATTCTCATCAGTTCTATAACTTCAAGAAAACTAAAAATTAATGTCAATAGTTTGGCTACAGCATCTGGAATGATGTCAGGATAGGTGGATGCATACCCCCAATTGTTTCACTCGCTTATCAAAATGCTGTCAGTGTAGCTAAACAATCTGCAGAGGAAGAGAACCACTGGCTGAGATCTGGAGCAAATTGCTCTGTGCTTTTCTCTATGCCCTATTTCTAGAATACATCGACTTATTCATACAACGAAAGGGAAAAGAGAGATTAAAATTAGCTCACTATATATGCACCTACGTAAGTAACAAAATCAAGAAAAAGTATTTGATGGCTACTAGATCATAGTAAATGGAGGGGAGGGGGGATTGTTCTTCTACCAAAGTTTTTACAGATTAATCTCTGGATGGAGAGATGGTTCGTTTGCCAATTCCTCAAGTTTGTTGACAACATTTTGTGCTGTGTCACCATATGCTTTGGAGATCACAGAATCAGGTGCTGAAATCACTACAGGGATGCCTTCATCAGAACCTTTTCTGACGTCCACTTCTAACGGTATCTGAAACATCATAATGTAAATTGAAGTGAATTACTAATTACAAATCAACTGGAACATCAAGAGATTGCGGTCATCATGTCCAAAGTAAATAAATAAAAAAGTTAGCATACCTCACCAAGAAAGTTGTGACCCATTGAAGCAGCTGCATTTCTAGCTCCTTCTTTCCCAAAAATGAATGAAGGTTCACCACAATGCGGGCATTTGAAGAAACTCATGTTCTCTACAAATCCCAAAATCTGTAAACATCATTAGGATGCTTATAAATAGAATTATTAACATCAGCTTTCCTTTCCTTTCCTTTCCTATAGAATATCACAACAATAGAATAAAAATCCCAAACTCCTCCATGACAAGGTAACAGAGGAGGAAAACACTTGCTTTCAGTTTCTACTAATATACCAAAAACTAATAAATCTGTGAAAACACATGCATGCAAGAGAAATGTATCAATCGACCAACAGATGCTTGCATGTTTCACATGCATCCATGGGTGCTTGCATGTTTCATGCGTGTAGCGCCAAAACTTACAAAATCATTATCGTTTGTAACTAATGTGATTTGTAATAAATAAAAAAAATGTTATGCCACTGATCATAATCAGTTTTTTATTTATGCAATATCTAGTAATACTTCGTTATCTAAGCCAAATTGCTGAATTTTTTCACCAATTACTGAATGAAACATTTTCAGATTTCAGCAAAAGAAATGATCATACAGGAACGCCAACTTTAGAGAACATATTAGCTCCTCGACGAGCATCCAACAAAGCAATATCTTGTGGAGTTGAAACAATCAATGCACCTGTACAAGCAGAGAATATGTTACTGAAACAGAGTCACTTATTGGCAATAAAATAGGAAAAACTTTCTTCTTTGGCCCCCACTTAGATATAGGAAGTTATAAACATGTGGGAAACATACTGAATGAGCCAACAAAAGCACATGTACAAACATCACAACCTTTTCTGCTTATTATCAAGGAAAAAATTTTACTGTTTACAAAATAGTTGGAAGGGAATCAATATAAATCCACAGAAATGCAACGAGAGAAAGCCAAATGAAGCAAATGAAATATTACATCATCCAAAATCATTTTCAACACCGTAAACATAATGCTTGCAGTGTCACAACATATCCATATTATATCCAGGAGCCATAAAAATAGAGGTCAGGAATAAAACAAAATACTAATAATATAAACAAGGTACCTAAAAACAACATTTAGTATTATTAATTAGACAAAAGGCTAGTCAGCATAATGGCAATCGTCATTTTGATAATTAAATCAGCACAACAAAATTAACAGAACATTAAAAGGGAAATGGAGAGTAATACTTTTTTGTCCTCGGGCTAAATGAAATACTCTTCACTCACCAGATAGTTGCAGATTTTGGGTCATAGTTAGCTGTGCGTCGCCAGTACCAGGGGGCATATCCACCACAAGAATATCAAGATTTCCCCAATCAACTCCCCTAGTCATTTTCACAAGAGCACTCATCACCTGTAGTAGAAGGTAGACTCAAGTTCTCATAGAAGCAAATAAAAAATTCTATGGACAAAACTGCTACATTCCTGCCACCAGTAATTGTTTGCAGATGATGTAAAGGCATATGGATGAAAGGAGAGGAAATGTAAAGCACGGGGTTATCTCGATTTTTGTTTTCATCAATGTTTAGACATATTTTTCACTAAAAGAAAAGGAAAAGCATCATATTACATTAACTAACGATGAATTGTTGAGATTTTTTGTTAAGTTGATGTAAGACCACAATCCATCTGAAAGATGAATTGCCAACATGTAGGAGAAATATAAAAACCAACGTACCATGGGACCTCTCCATACAATAGGGGCATCCTTCTCTACAAGAAATCCTATTGACATACACTTAACTCCATAGTTCTCTATTGGAATCATCTTCTTATCTGCAAGAGAGAGAGAGGAGAGAGAGAAAGTTATGTTCAAATTGTTGTTTACAAGTTATAAGCATGACAAACAGAGATCCATTGCACATGTTTGGGTGTGATTGTGTATCACCTCAAGTTCAACACTGGATGTTAAATTCACATAACTTCAACCCACAAGGAAATCACTAGAAGTAAATGAAGTCACAAAAACAAAAACTCATTCTCCAACATCGGCATCTGCCATTCATGTCGAAGGGGAGTCAAGGGGGGGTGAAAATTGACTTATATGATAAATTCACTTCCTTGTGTCTCAGTATATTTTCAAAATACACATATTTTGCAAGGTACAAAGCACAACGCATGTAATTCAGTAGTGAGAGTGAGAAATGAGAATGATGAGTTATGAAATCAACCGAGGTTAGTAAACAATCTTAAATAGAGCAAACAACTTCTTACCATCTCAAACCCCTTGCTATCACACTTACAAGGATCAACTTATTGATATCCACTTAAAATACTACCTTAAATCGACAACATGCCTTCTTGAACACATAAGAGACTTAAAGCGTTACCTTCAGTAATATCTGGCTTCCTGTCAATCTTCATCATCATAGGAACAGATGGTCCATAAACATCAGCATCAAGCAGGCCCACCTTCAGTTGGCACTTAATAGCAAGTGCAACAGCCAAGTTAACTGCAGGTCCATCCAGTTTGCGGATATGAATCAAATCAAACAGCATCAAGGAAAAGGGCAATGGTAAGTGCCTCGTGGATCTTATGTACAAAGAGAAGACATATGACATGGTAATCAAACGCATTTGAATTCAGAGAAACAATCAATATTGCTCATAATTTGAAGTTAGTTTCCACTGTCCACTCCTCAAACCACCCCCACTTAAAACATCACAGAAAAAGCAAATATTTCAAAATGAAAACTAATAACGCAGTCATTTCTCAAAATCAGCATATAATCATTGACCCGGAAGTTAGAACATTGTAATCACCTAATTGCCTCATTAGCTCAGCAAAACTGACAAAAAGAATGGAAATTTTTCCTTGATGCTGACATTTAGAACCGTTCCAAAACCCCAAAAGAGACTCCATTTTAAGAATAAAAATGAAAACAAACTTGTTAAAAAGCTCAAAATGAAACAAACCCTTCAACTTAATTGCCCCTAAGACTATAAAATAAAAAAGAAATGAAAAAAGAGAAGTAAACCCAAAAAAAAGTACCAGCAGTGGTGGATTTGCCAACGCCACCTTTACCAGAAGCAACAGCAATAACATCCTTAACCCCTTCAAGCCGCAATTGTGATCTCTTAAACGTCCCTGAGTAGCTCCTAATACTTCCAAGCCGCTGCAATCCAAACCCACCACCCCATCACCATCTCCATCAAATTACCAAAACCCAAAAAAGGAAGAAACCAGATCCAAAATACAAGACCTCAACTTACGCTCAAAGGTCCCAAGAATCCCATCATGGATCCAACCAAGTTCAAAACACACAGCTTCTTCAATACAGATGAATTCTTTTGAAAACCCGGATACAGTCTTTACGCGTTGATGTCTTGATGATCAACTGATCTTTGCCCCACCTTGGAAAGAAATGGAGAGTGGAGTTGAAGGCTGGATTATAAAACAGCAGGCAACCGGACAAAACATTTACTTACCTGGACGGGGTCGATGGGCGATCAAGAAAGCCCATGGCCTAGGTTGGCGGTTCTCATTGCACTTGGACAGCGCGTGAGCCTAACATCTCCCCAAGTGGGAGAGTGTACGTCATAATTTGTGCTAGTTGGGGCCTGCGTCCGCGCGGCCCCTCTCCAATCCTTACGAAATTTTCAAAATGACGGGCCTCAAGCGTAAAGGGTGGCATCGTCTTAACTCATGCTGAAAGCTTGTGTCTTATGTCTGAAAGCTTCTTAAAAGAAATGGAGGGAAAGTAACAGCTCTCATGCTTCCAACTATTCATCAATTGCTTTCAATTATTCAGCGTATATGAATAGAATTCGTACTCATAAAAAACATTTAGTTGTGGAGATGCATTTTCTTGAACAAGGAAAGAAACATGTTTGTTAGTAGTGTTCTTTCCATGGAGTTTTTCCTAGGTGGATCGAAAAGCTGCTAGCAAAAGGGCGAAGTCAATGGATTCACACATAAAATGGACTGGAAGAAGATATTTATATATATATAAAAATAATATGACAGATGAAGATTTAGCCAATGTTTTAAAAAATATCCATACCATTACCAGATTCTACTATTCTAATAGATATGGATACACTTTATGCCATGGTTAGGTCTATATTTTTTGTATGTATAAAATGATGTATAGATATCGTAAGCATGTTTCAAATAAATAAGAGAAATCAATGACTTGGGCACCGATCAAGTTTAATAAGTGGCTTTATTATAATTAGACAATAAAAGTATATGCAACAATAGCAAATTGGTAAATTTTTAAAAAAGAAAAATCACTATACATTGAAAAAAAAAGAGAATAAAAATATAAAATTAGATAAAAAAAAATAGATAAAAAAAAAAGAGGCACGAGTCAACTCAAGATAATGTGATAGACATGTAACATAAATAATAAGAGATAAGTCAACACATGTTAACCCGCAAAATTCATGGCCTAAGCAACATCCTCCATAATTACATATAATCTTTACTTAGTTTCTCATAAATACTATAATTTTTATAGTGAGCTTTTGTTATATATAAAATCTTAGATTTGAAAATTTACTAAAATTTCAGTAGAATTTTTCTTATATAGAAAAATATCAAGTTATTGACTAAAAACTTGTTACATTTCAATATACTCAACCAATTAATATTTCATCATAGTTCACTATGTATATATTCTTATCAATATAAAATATTCAAATCTTCAAAATATAAGAAGCATAATTTAACATCTACATGTTACATTATTTAACCCTCATATAAAAGTTTACTAATTTTTTATTTCTTGATAAATATTTTTTAAAAGCCTTTGACTAAACAATTAAATCAAGCTATGCTAATATAAAATTCCTACTTGAGATTTTCCAATTGAATCATCCATATAATGATTGGGACATGGCCACCTATAAATTAAACTAAGGATCATTTAACTACTATGTTAGGAATTCAATATAAACATTATCAAATTAAAATCTACATCAAATAATCATGGATTTAATTAATATTTAAGTCCAAAACATCGTAAAATCCTAGTATAGTAGGTACAATAAAATATTTGCATTCATGTTTTAATTTCTAAAAATTACATATAATATGCAACATCATTAATATTCTTATAAATATAAAGTGCAAGGGTTCCTTCATCTACTAATCTTGATGAAGTTGCGAGGATCCTGAAATCACTTTATACTATAAAATAATTAATTAATATGACAAATTTTTCCAATGCAATTTAATAATTTTTCTTAAGTAAACTAAGGTATACATATCCATTAAGAATTTAGTTAACAATTAACTTAATTTTTTTTCATCTTTTCTTCACATTTATTACAACAAGTGATTTATCCCTTGACCTAGACCCAAGTAATTAGCCAACATTCAGAGTAACATCTTACCACCCAGAAATAAGGCATTAATTCTATTCAAGATATCCAGTTTTACAACCCATAATAGGGCGCTAGTCCTTAAACAAAAGCTAAATAAGCTTTAAACCCCTTCCTCATCATTTTGCTAGCATTCATAGCCAAGATAAAAAAATTTGGTATGAGACTACTCTCACCTCTAAATATTATCTTCTTACCATTTTATCCTTGAAAAATTATTGTCATTGCAAAATAATCCATTTGAGCCTTATACATATCTAACCAATTCATTTCTAGAATAACATCAAAATCTCATAACTCTAGGTATAAGATTTATTCTAATCTCACTTCTATTTACATTTATTTTTACCCCTTTAAACATAAAATCAATAATTACAATTTCAGCTAAATGAGTATCTATAACAAATCATTTTTCACACTTTATTTTTTTTCTCCTACTACCATATCTGAGGTAGCTCTGACCTCTTTCTGAGTCATGTGGAAGACTCTACCCTGGGTCTTATCTCCTTGGCCTCTGCCCTGACCTTTATTACCACTAGTTCTAGACTAGGTTGGCCTAACTAGCCTATCTTCAATAACTAACTGTTATTGGCTCCGAGTTAACTGTTGTTGTCCCTATATGAACTCACTTTTCCTAGGGCAATTCCTCCTAAAATGCCCCTAGCTTACAGTAATAACATTCTCGGTCCAAACGCGAACTATATTGTCATTTGTGCTCTCCTTTACATATATAACAGCACTTTAGTGTCAAAACAATCCCTGAGTGTTTTCTTTCACACTAAGAATATTAAATGGTATTCTAATTAGATGTTCCTCTGCAAAACTATCCTTGGGGTTCAAATTCCTAGTAATTGACCCCATAACCCCATTCTAAATTAAACTTGATACAACCCCTCCTCTCTTTCTAAACTGACTAAATTGTCTCTTACCTTTCTTTAGAAAAAGAGGTCTGCTTGCAGGAAAATCAATATCCTTCCACTTGTTCTATACAGACCAGTCATGCTGCCCCTCATTCATACAAGCACTGCTTCTATCAGCTCTTTAGTAGTATCAAACTTAATCATAATCAACCTTGTCTCAACTCCTATCATAAATCATCATGCAATCTCTCAATAATAAAGTGCTTAATAGAGATAAATGAAGGAGCACACAATGAGAGGTCATTAAACTCTTCCCATACTCAAGTGTGGTCATACCACCCTAAACTATAACTAGAAACTCCTATTACTTCACCTTGAGATAATATGTAGAATAAAATTGACTTTTACATTAGACTGTGAAATCACTCATATCCATGTCCACGTAATTCTTCTGGACCTCATAGTGCTCCACCAATATAAAATATTCAAATATTTAATATATAAAAAGCATAATGTAACATCCTCATATTATGCTATTTAACCCTCATACAAAATTTTAATAATTTCTTAGTAAATATTATTTTTGAAAAGCCATTGACTTAACAATTAAATCATCCACACAATAATTGGAAAATGAGCACCTATAAATTAAACTAAGGATAATTTAACTACTATGTTAGGAATTTAATACAAACATTATCAAATTAAAATCCACATTGGATAATCATGGATTTAATTAATATTTAAGTCTAAAACATCATAAAATCTTAGCATAATAGTTACAATAAAATATTTACATTCATTTTATCATTCCAAAAAATGACACATGGTATGCAACATCATTAATATTCTTATAAATATAAAATGCAAGGGTTTCGTCATCTATCAATCCCAATTGGAGGATCTTAAAATTATTTTATACCATAAATTAGTTAATTAATATGATATAAAGTTTTCTAATGCAATTTAATAAATTTTATTGAGTAAACTAAGGTATACATATCCATTAAGAATTTAGTTAACAATTAACTTAATTCCTCTTTATCTTCTCTTCACATTTATTACAACAATCCCTTGAACTTCCAAAAGATTTATCCCTTGATTTGGATACAGGTAATTGGCCCTCATTCAGGGTAGCATCCTTACCATCTAGATTTTCACTTTCCTCTCTTCTTTTAGTTTTATCTTTCAATTATTAAAATCTCTTTGATTAGGTCCCATATTATTATTTTTTTAATTTTTTTAATTTTATCATTTAACATTGAGTTGTTTGGTAATTGAACTTCGTAAATTTTTTTTTAATTTTTCCTTTCTAAAAGGTTATTGCGATGTCAAACAAAAGTTCCAGCACTGAGTTGATGATTGATTTTGTGATAGTCTATTTTTTAATATTTAGTTAAATAAAAAATGGTTTCGAAAAAAAATCAACTTTATTAAACTTTATGGGGCCAATGACCTAGTTTGCATGTTTGGTGTGGTAACCCGGATTGTCTCGATTCACAGGTTTGGTGGGTTACTTTTTTATTATTATTTGAACTTGATTTTGTGATCTTTTATTTTTTACCATATAGTTAAAATAATAATAATAAAAAAAAACAATGTTAATAAACTTTATAAAGTTTTTTGACTTATTCATGGGTTCTGTGGGTTGATCTAATTTGTAGGTTTCGTGAATTGATCTAATTTGTGGGTTTAATTTTTTTTCTTGATTTTATCCTTCAATAATAGATTGATTGGGAATTGAGTTTCATAAATTATTTTGTTTCATTTTCCATTAGGTTATCACGGTCTAAAAAAACCCTAGTATTAGTTTGCTGCTCGATTTCGTGATCATTTATTTTTGTTATTGTATAATTTAATAAAAAATATTTTTTAAAAAAACAATTTATTAATCCTAGTGGAATTTATAACCTAGTTCGTGGGTTTAACATGTTGACTTAGGTTACCCGACTCATATATTTGGTGTGTTTACCCACCAAATTCGATATGTTTTTATTTTTTAAAAAAAGTTTTTTGGTCCTTTAGTTTTCTTAATTGATTTTTTTTATCATTCAATTGGAGTGGTAGAAAAATAAATTTTATAATTTATTTTTGTCTGTTTTTTAATAGGATTATTATAATCTTAAATAAACATTTATTTTTAAGGTGAGTGTTTAATTTTATGAATATTTATTTTTTATTATATAATTAAATAAAATAATTTATAAAAAAATATAATTATTAAAATTAGAAGATTCTTGACCTAATCATAGATCCAAGTTAATTTAATTTATAATCGTTTTAATTTATTTTTTTTAAGCTTTTCTAAAAATTGAACCTTATTTTTTACTCCTATCTAGATTATCTTTGAATTGTGAAATCGATTAGGTCAAAAGATTTAATCAGAAGCTTGACGCAGATAAAAATCCAAATCAAGAAGTTTCAAGATTGATGTGGAGTTTAATGTCTGTGTCAAGAAATTCACCGTATTCTTAACGTTATTTTTTATGTTTTAAAAAAATTGGTTCGAGAAGCGGCGGACCATTTTGGAATAGACCTGTTGAACACCTGTCCAAATAATCGGGATGGGATGAGTTTTATTAGCCGATTGTATTTGCATTTCTATTTTGGCCATCACCATACTAATCCGAGACAGTTGATCTCAACGGTCACTCATTTTCCTCAGTGATAAATAATCAACCATTTTATAATTTTCCCTTTTTATCACTACCTTCGTGTCTGCCTTCTCTAATTTTCTTTGTCAGAATTTGGAAATCATTTATAATGGCAATGCCCTTCCACTCTCTTCCTCGTTAAATTCCATTGTGTCCCAGGTGCATTTTCGATCTCTGGTTTTCATTTTGGTGCTTATGATTGAAACCCATTTTTAAAGTTCAATTCTTTTCATACGAATCTGTGTTCTAATTGCATTGTACATTGTATTTCACAATGACCCTTTTTCTTTTCATGTATAATGATTGGTTTAGCGGTTCTTAATCTCTCAGCATTTGTGTTTCTAACCTTGAAAGAGTGCAGATCATGCATGAAGTAGTGAATTCGTAATTATGCAAAATTCACAAGGGATAATCTTTTTTTTTTTTGTGGGACCAAGTAAAAAACAATCTCAAAAGTGAATCTGGGATTGGCTTCTTAGCATTAATCGATGTGGTTTGCAAATTAAATTTGCTGTCTGTCATCATTATTGGGGTTGTTAGCTGATTCTAGTGTTATATTGTGTAGTTGGGTTGGGTGGAGGATTCTTCTTCTTTTTGTTTTTTAATTTAGTATTCTTCTTGTTAGTTGTCAGTTGATTTTATTACTACCTTGTGCAATTGGGTAGAGCTAAATCTGTACTGATTTCTTATGAATTCTGAGCCAGGTTTCCCTCACTTTGAAGGTTATTTAAGAATTTGTTCCAACTGTCCATTTTTACGAGGAGTTTGTCAGTTCATGATCCTTTCATTTATGCCCTAACTAACCTTGCCTTTTTTTAAATTCAATTATTTTAGATGGAGTCTCACGTTAAGCTTTAAGAACTTTGGTTAAAGTACACAGTTGAGTTGAGTATCCTCCTTTTTGGGGCTTTCTAAGACATTTCTGATTTTCTCCTTTTTTTTCTTTTTTCAGTTTTTAAAAGCATTGCTGCAGATTTATTTGTAACTTGGTCATTTCTGAATTGATTCAATTTTTCTGGTTTCTGGGGGTTGTCCCAACTCGCTGCATTGAATTCAGAAGATATGCATATGGATGACTGGTCTATGAAATATTTTGATGAATAACAGCTTTTTTTCTTCTTTTTTTTTCTATTTAGTGAGTCCTGAAATTCATGGAGTTCTAGTGTGTTTCTGGTGGAAATGGCTCCAAATGGCACCTCATTTGTTAAAGTACAGAGGAATTTGCAGAGGTTTGTGACAGTTCTACAATCAGCAGCTTCTGAATGGTTTTTGATCTTTCTGCTGCTGATTGATGCTGCACTGTCGTATCTGCTGACAAAATTTGCAAGTTATTGCAGATTGCAAATACCTTGCATGTTTTGTTCCAGGCTTGATCATTTTCTGGACAATGAAAAACCTGGATTTTATAAAAATGTAATTTGCAGCAACCATAGATCAGAAATATCAACCTTGATTTCTTGTCACATTCATGGGAAGCTTGCTGATGGCTATGGAATGTGTGAGGAATGTCTAATGTCATCCACTATGAAAAGCAAATCAAGCACAGATACAAACAGACTGTTGATGGGTGAGTTTGGGTTTGATATCGACGCTTATGGTTTCGAGAACTATTTGTGGAGCAGAGAACTTGTTTCTGGTTCTGTTGGTATGAGGATGTGCACATGTTGCAATAAGCCCTGGAGATCAAGACAGCCTTCCAACAGAGTAGCCCAACTGAAATCACCTAGGAGTGGGATGACTAAGCCTAATATTCCCATGCCCCGCCATTTAACCCACCGTGAAAATATAAAGAAAAGGAGAGAGAATTTTCCTGGATCTGCAACATCTCACCGTCTTGTAAGGTGTGGTTGCAATCCCGGGTCACAAGTAGCCTACACTGAGCTCAAGTTCACTTCTGATTCTGAGTCGGAATTCCCATTTTCTGATGATGATGAGGGCTGTAGTATTAGTCACATAATGAAGGAGCTGAAGGAAGAGCCTATAGTTCCCCCCAAAACATTGACCGATGGTATAGCCTCGGAGCAGATGACGTATCATTCCTTGAAAGGTTTGGCTTCTGATGTTGAGTTTAACAGGCAGCAAGCTGATCATGAAAACTATCCCTCTGCCCTACCTCAGCTTATTTCTTTTGATGATTTTCCTTCTTCATCCAGTGTAATGGACACTCATGTAGGAGTGTCATCGGTGAGAAGTGAGTTCAAGTTTCCTTTATCTCAGAATTACAATCTTTCTGTACTCTCTGATCTCATGTCACTGGCAGTTCCCTCATCATCTAATGCTGTTGAAGGTCCTTTGGAAGCATCAGAAAGGAAGTGTAAGTTCTCCATATCTTTTCACTTGCCTGTTATGTGTGAGGATAACTGTTTTATATTCAACTTATTACCTTCCTGTGATTGTTTCTAGCAGCAAATGACACTGGAACGGGTGACAGACAAGATATATCCATCAACAAGCACAAGGAAATTTCTATATTAACTGCACCTACCAGAGGAGGTGGTCAGGTTGCTAATGCAATGCCTTCTATAAATTCACGTAGTGTGGATCTGATTGATGCATGGAAGCCTGCTGCCAGTGGTGAGGATGGAGAATCAAGAACTTCTATGGCAAAAAAACAGACTGTGAATGGACCTGAAAGAGTTGATACGGAGTTGCCAATGGAAAATGTTTTTGCTGAAGGGCCTGATTTATCTTCGCATAACACTATCACCGGGATAGAAGGTCATGATGATGAATTGCAGATGAATAATGCTTTGAGATCTAATGGAGTTCAAATGCTTAAGACAGAGAGTACTGAATCATCCAATCTTGAGTCTCTCAATGGAAACGTTTTCACTGACATTGAAGGTGAAAGTATTATTGATCGGTTAAAGCAACAAGTGGAGTCAGATAGGAGACACATAAGCGCTTTGTACAGGGAATTAGAGGAAGAAAGAAGTGCTTCTGCAATTTCTGCAAATCAGGCAATGGCCATGATCACAAGGTTGCAAGAGGAAAAGGCAGCACTTCATATGGAGGCCCTGCAGTACCTAAGAATGATGGAAGAGCAAGCAGAGTATGATGTAGAGGCTCTGGAGAAAGCTAATGATCTGCTGGCTGAGAAGGAGAAAGAAATACAGGACTTGGAAGCAGAGATAGACTCTTTGCAATTGAACCTCTCCAATGAATCAACAGCAGAGACTATACATGGGGAAAGTGATGATCTGAAGGGGAAAAACATGAGTTTAGAGAATACTTCCCCACGCTATGATGATAGCATTGTTCCTTGTAGCTCATCATTTAGGGAGGTCTTGAATGACAATGAGAAACCTGTTAGTGTCGAATCTTCTTTGTCAGAATATGAAGATGAAAAGTTGTTCATTTCACAAAGTTTGAAGGGTTTGGAGAGGAAACTTCATCAATTTGCATCTCATGGGAGTTCGCAATTCCTGTCTAATAGTGACAATTCCCAGGAAGCAGCTCATGGAGGGCATAATGTGGGAGAATCTTTAGACTATGAGGGGAGTCGAACAGCTGATCAGACAAAAGAGGATAATTTGTCAATGCAAAAGGATTCACCTGTATCTAATGGAAGCCTTCCTGCCCATGAAATGTCCAGTGCTTCAGTTGGCAAACATCAAGTTGTTGCCAACAATGAGAGTAACCATCTGATTTTTTATGAGAAAAAATCCTCCAAGCAACACAACGAAATTGATTTGGTTGTTCTTGAAAATGAAATCTCAGACCTTAATGGAAGATTGGAAGCACTTGAATTTGATAGGAATTTTCTGAAGCATGCTTTCAATTCTCTTCAATCTGGAAAAGAGGGACTACAATTTGTTCAAGAAATAGTTCATCATCTGCAAGAATTGCGGAAAATTGGGATGAGAAATAGTAGCCGATCTGTTCCTTGAGTTTATATGCTTTGTTATGGGGTTAGTATATTCATTGTAACATTTGCATTCTCTTCCACATGTACATTTTATTGTCATCGCTGCTTCTGCAATTGCTAATTTCTGGTAGTAGTGCAGCGTTCATTCGGAAATTAGTAACACTACAATCAACATGTTTACTGGAAAAGGGAAATTTATAATCAGCCTTTGCTCATTTTGGAACTCTCCCATCGGAATGGTAAATGGTTTTGAAAATTGAGATGCCCTTTTCTGTTCAGAAAAAACCTAATGAGTCAAGCATATACTATCACCCAGGATTTTTTTTGAGGAAACTCATTGTGGCATGATACAACATTGATGCATTTTCAAATTTGCAGCTTCCAGTGTTCTTTTGGCTAGAAGTTTAGAAAGTCTATGCACATAGAAACTAATTGTTGATATAGGACTCTATTCACACTATGCATTGCTTCTTCTTCTTTTTTGCTGTTTAATCCTCTAACCATTGCCAGTGAAAATGTTAGTTTATGTACTTGTCAACTAAAAGGAACTTGAAAATAACTAGCATAAATATGTTGCCAACCTTCACATGTTTTGAATTCATCATGAATTCTGAAATGGAGATGATGTTGAGAAAACTAATCCTGCTCGTTGACAACGATGAGACTCTTTTTTCCCATGTTGTCCCCTGCGTTACTATATTCAACTGATCAAAACTATGCTGCTTTAATGAACCATTCAAGATACTTGGTTCTGATTGCAGTTGAGTGGAGAGGGTTATTTGCTCTGTGCCCTGTTGAGATTCACGCTTTGCATTTTATCTTCACCTTATTTTAAATCTTTTAATAACGCTGCACTTAAGATTCAGCATGTTTCTTTTCTTCTTATACTTGATATAATTTTCAGATATGCACTTGGCACTACTGAAAGAATTGGAAGCCAAGAACATTATCTAACAGTATTTCATCGCAGGACCTGCTAAATGCTCTGCTGCATCATCTCAGCTTCGTGCTAAATCATATACAGGCATGGTGAGCTCTCATGTACAGGTAATAATACCTTAGATTTCTGGAATAAAAGAATAGCATGCTCCGAGGATTGGTTCTGTCCATTTTTAAGTGATTTCCTCCATTTTTTTCCACCCTCCTGGTGGATTTCCTTAGCTACCTTTCCTGTTACTACAACTTGTAGGCAGGTTCATCGTTTTTTTATAGTTTTGAGGGGACCAATAGAGGAGATTGCATAAAGTTGCATCGTTTTTATGTACTTCACTATCTATAATTTCTTGAAGTCAGCAGATCCGCTGTAAATTCGAAAGAACACCTCTCTTCATTTCTTTCTACCATGCAGAGGCCACTTTCATTATCCCTAGAGACAGAGAAGAAAATAAGAAGCAATTCTTCTCTCCCTTTATCCAATACATTTCAACTTTGTATTTTAACTTATGCAAGGAAGACGTTCCATTCTAAATCTTGGTTTCACATTAGAACAGCAAGCAGCCGGTTCCAGATTGCATTTTAATATTTGATTTTCAACTATTCACAGATAGGAATTTCCAAAAGATAATATAAAAAATATATTATTTTAATTTATTTAAAAATAAAATTAAAAACAATCAAATCTTAGCGCAATGAATAGTATTTCAAGTGTTCAAAGTGCCACAACGTTGAAGACACCAGAAGAACCAACCTAGCCTCGTATTTGTTTTGTGGACTTTGATGACGCAGTCAAAGCTGACCAGAAAAGACAAGGAAATAACAGAGATATATCATCAGTGACGTTATTTGGAAAGTGCTTTCAAACCCAAAAAATCCGTTCTCTCTTTTTGAACGGTGGTGTTTAAAAACTCTTCCACTAGTGTGGTATTGTATTTTTAATTGTGTTTTAATATATTTTAAAAATTATCTTTGAATTTTTAAAAGTGCGAATGAGATAGAAAGCAGCCTCCGCCATAATTTCATGGAGACACTCCCTACGTGTCTTCATTGAAATGATTAATAAGATATTTTAAATAATTATTTTAAAAAAAAATTATTTTTCATATCAACATATCAAAATTATATAAAAATACTAAAAAATTTAATTTAAAATAAAAAATAATTTTTTAAAAAATATATATTTAAAATACAAAACTAACAAGTTTTAAATT
The DNA here is from genome assembly GCA_018804465.1 of Populus tomentosa. Taxonomy (NCBI): domain Eukaryota; kingdom Viridiplantae; phylum Streptophyta; class Magnoliopsida; order Malpighiales; family Salicaceae; genus Populus; species Populus tomentosa. The sequence goes on from CM031977.1 coordinate 17,797,605, forward strand.
AGTATTATGAAATAAATTAAGATTCTCAAATTTTAAAATTACAGTTAAGAAGAGTATAAATTCTTTTGATTTTTTTTTGAAAATTTATTAAAAATCATTATTTTATTGATTATCTATTTAAAAAAAAGCCTACAAGACAAGACTGTTTAAAAATTAATTAATTAATAAAAATCTATAAAAACTTAACAATCAAGAAAGCAATAATACCAAAATAATATAATTGTGTCACCAATAATACGATTAAGACAGTTATCGCTATATAAACAGGCTTTTAGACCAATCTATTAAAAATTTAAATTATATATAAAAAATGCTACCTAACCCATTCAAAATAATAATAATAAAAAAAACAATTAAAAAAGTAATAATATATTTGTATCACCAATCAAAAAGATAGTGCCCCCCACGCCATCTATTCCCTATGAAGTGTTCCGGTGAACAACACGTGCTTATCTGCTTAAGCATTCCCCGACGATCTTACTGACCTATCAAGGTTTTCAGATCAGGGTCAAACTTCAATTTGGTCAAACCACATCAAAATTATATCCCAAGAAAGAAGCTTCTACATGAGGTGTAGCAGAAGCTTCTATAAATGATTTAATAATTACGAAAAAAAGAAGGAAGAGTAATTGTAAAAGCCAACCACAAGGCATTTTAAAAAACATTAACAATGGGTTGTAACTTAACTTAACCAGTTAGGTATAAATTTATTCTTTAGAAATTACACATTTAAATTTTATAAATTTTCAAGATTATTAAAAATTTATATAATTATTAATTTTAGAGCTTGTAGTATTAATCAAAATAAAAACAAATTAATCCGAATATTTATATTAATGATAATAAAAAAAAAACATGAACATTTACAATATTTAAAATTAAAAACACTGATGGATGCATGTGTAGATGAAATATATATGTAAAGTCTCCTTTTTTTCAACATTTTTTTTATATTTCTATTTTCACATAACAACAAACCCAATGGCAGCGCCTATAAACATCGAATAATAAACAGTTATGATGGCGTGATGAGATCCTTAACGTTTGAAATTGGTTTTTTTATGTTTTTTAAATATATATTTTGTAGAAAAAAATATTATATTTAATAGTTTTTTAATTATTTTGATAGGCTAATGTTAAAAATAAAAAAAAAATCTAATTTTTTTTTATTTTAATACATTTTAAAACAAAAAAATATTTTGAAAAACTCATTTCATCACAATCCCAAAAAGACACTAAATAATATTACATTACCCCTTTACCTTAAATCCTCAGACTTTTACATTAAAATTAGCAAAACCGATTTTGGATATCAAACTAGTATTAGTGCTAAATAGATAGTGTTTGGAAATGTGGTTATATTTATTTTTTAAAAAAAATTATTTTTTTAAAAAAATTAAGTTTTTTGTATGTTTTTTATCGTTTTGATGCGCTAATCTCAAAAATAATTTTTTAAAAATAAAAAATATATTATTTTAATATATTTCAATATAAAAAATATTTTAAAAAACAATCTTAACCACGCTGATGAAAGCTTAATATAACAAAAAAAACACACAGTTTTGTTTTTTTAGAAGGAAGAAGATAAAGAGAAAAACAACCTTTTTTTTTTTTTTTTTTGTAAAAGACTATTTACTGTATCCTATGGCTTCAGATCATAAACAGTAGCCAGATATCTTGAATACTGGCAATATCCAATAAAGTTAGCCGTATTTGGATGAACAAGCCATGGGTTTTCAGTAAAAATCTCTAATGTAACTCAAGATCATCCTCAAACAACGAATTATATATATATATATATATATATATATATATATATATTCCACTCAATATAAGCCATATACTGCAACAAATATTTTTTAAATGTTTTTAAAATACAAGAAAAGGAAATAATTTGAATAAAAAGTACATGTTTTTTCATCTTAGTTGTTTTGAAAAGATATATATTCACATTAAAAATCTTATATCTTCATCACCATTTATTCTTTTATTTAAATAAACATATTTATCTTTTTGTATCTATTTTTTATTCTATCATGCGACATTAATAAAATAAAACATTAAAGAGCTATGGACATTTATAACAACAAAAGGGTAAAATTCCTTTCTAAATTCTAACATAGTTTGGAAAATTATTTTAGTAAATCAGTAGAATAATTTTTTTTTATTGGTAAAATAGCCTAGTGAAAGGATTAAAGTGGCTGGGCACAAATCTTAAAAAAGAGAGAGGATAGAGAATGAATAAATAAATAAATAAACAATTGAGTCAACACTCTTATATTATTAAAAAAAAATTCACAATATAAATTTAACCGCAACAATTAAAAAAAATTATTAATGGAGACTAGAATATAACATACAATCACCCAAAGGCACTTGCTAATTTAGTCTAGGAAAATATTTTTCTTGGTTATGATTATTTTCTATTTAGTTTAGGAATTTTTTTTTCTTTATGATGTTTTTATCTTTTTTTATTAAGTTTAGAAAATCAAATATTAATATTGATAATTTTTTTTTAGTTTGTTTAGGAGTTTTATTGCTTTTTCCTTATTTACAGGTTTACTAGTTTGTTTATCTTGATTTTTTGGGTTTATTTAAGAAATTATAAATCTTTTAAAAAAATAGATTAGATAAAAGTTATTTATTTAGTAATAAAATTTTAAATTAATGTTGTATGTGGTAAAATTATTCTCCTTTAATTTATTTTTTTTTGTTTTTTGGCATGTTGTTTATGTATGGGTAAATTTTTTAATTAAATTTTTATATGATATTATGATGCATGATGATTTTTAAAAATTATTTTCATGAAAATGTATTAAATGTTTTTTTATTACTTTACTATTTTTTCTGTCGACTGTGGTCAATAAAACTCCGTCCTTGGGCTTTAAGTGACGACCTTAGTTACGTAATCAAGCCTCTAAACAGCTGTCAATCAGCCCACGTTCACACTGTAATGTAATTCACAGAACATCGAAGACTGAAAACATTCCTTAGAAAACTTTAATTATTATGAAAAAAGATAATAATTAAGATTAATTGTTAATTAGCACATCATTTGACTCAAAACGAGGCAGTCTTAGAGATAATATAATTTAAAAACTTTAATTATTAAAAAGCTTATTATTCATATGATGATTATCAGCTTAAATTTATCATTCATAAATTAAAAGATTAATTTATTATTCATAATGAGATATAAATAATATAAAATTATCATCTTAAACTTTTAAATAATAAATTCTTGAATTGATACTATTTTCAACATAAAAGGAAATCTCAAGATAGAATGGTTTATACTTCAGGAGCCGAAATAGAAGTCATCATCACGTACGTTATCTCTCACACATACAAAAAAGAAGAGCAGTGTTTCTTCCAGATGGAAATGAGAGGTCTTGCCTTGCCCCTTTCCTCGCAGGTCCTTGGAGCTTATAAATAGCTACACAAGCAAGAAGATATCACCACCAACAATTCACCAGACCAAGCCATGTCTATTATTGAGCTCTTAGCATCACTTGCCCTTTTACTTGTCCCACTCTTCTTCTATCTCACCAAGAATTCCAAGTCCAAAGCATCATCAAAATCTAATCCAAACCTAAAATCATACCCTTTAATTGGATCCTCTGTGGCCATTTTTGCCAATAGAAACCGATTCATCCAGTGGACTTCAGATCTTATCCAAAACTCACCCACTGCCACTGTTGTTATCCGCCGTTTCTTGGGTGATAGCCGTGTTATTACAGGAAACCCAGCAAATGTCCAACACATGCTTAAAACCCAGTTTTACAACTATGAGAAAGGTAGCAAAGCTCGGCGAACCCTCTTTGATTTTCTTGGAAACGGTATCTTTAACATTGATGGTGATTCTTGGAAGTTTCAAAGACAAGTTTCCAGCCATGAATTCAACACCAAATCATTGCGTAAATTCGTTGAGACCGTTGTCGATACTGAAGTATCTCAACGTTTAATCCCGATTCTCTCCACTGCTGCGGCTAACAATACAGTTCTCGATCTGCAAGACATACTTCAAAGATTCGCTTTTGACAACATCTGCAAGATCGCTTTCGGATACGATCCTGCATACTTGCTGCCTGATCTCCCCGAAGCCGAATTTGCGAAAACTTTCGATGAAGCTGCTAGGATATCCAGTGACAGGTTCGCTACGCTATTCCCCTTTCTTTGGAAGATTAAGAGGGTCTTCAATATTGGATCAGAGAAACGCCTCAAAGAAGCATCCTCTGAATTACGTGAGTTCGCCAGAAACATCATCAAAGAAAAGAAGCAGGAACTCAGCAACAAATCATCCCTCGAAACCGTAGATCTTCTGTCACGTTTCTTGAGCTCAGGCCATTCTGACGAGGACTTTGTCACTGATATTGTCATCAGTTTTATACTAGCAGGCCGAGACACCACTTCCGCTGCCTTAACATGGTATTTCTGGCTACTCTCTCAAAACCCAGAAGTGGAAAGGGAAATACTCAGAGAAATAAAAGACAAATCGGAGAGTCCAGTTTATGAAGAAGTGAAGGACATGGTCTACACACATGCTTCTTTATGTGAGAGCATGAGGCTGTACCCTCCAGTCCCAGTAGATGGCAAGGTTGCAATGCAGGACGATGTCTTGCCTGACGGGACTGTGATTAAGAAGGGAATGAGAGTGTCTTACCATCCGTATGCAATGGGGAGGCTCGAGATGTTGTGGGGTCCGGATTGGGAAAAGTTCAAGCCAGAGAGATGGCTGCAGGGAGCTGGCGATGGAGTTAATAATAATGGGAACTGGAGTTTTGTAGGGAGGGACCCATACTCCTACCCTGTTTTTCAGGCCGGACCGAGGATTTGTTTGGGTAAGGACATGGCTTTCTTGCAAATGAAAAGGGTGGTAGCCGGGATTTTACGGAGGTTCAAGGTTGTTCCTGCTGCAGAGGAGGGTTTTGAGCCCGTGTTTGTCTCTTATTTGACGTCCAAAATGCAGGGTGGTTTTCCTGTGAGGTTCGAGGAGAGAGCTAATTAAATTATCTTGATTTCAGTACTATCGTGTATGGTCAGTTGTTAATTTGCAATTAATAATCGGCATGATTCCTGTAATGGATTTTAGTTATTTTGTTGACTTTTGTTTGTAATCTGCTGTAAGTATGGATGATAAAAAATAAAATTAGTGTAATTTCTTGCATGTAATATTGTCAATTGCAATTTAAATCTATTAAACCTAATATTAACTCTTGCTGCCAGCTTGAGCATTTAGCATTCTTCCTTATTGAACTTTACTTGGTTGAGTATTCTTAAAGTTCAAATCTTTCAATGCTATTATTGGTTGAAGTCCCTTGCTTTAAAGGAAGTGATTATTTTTGGGGGTTACTCTGTTCTGAGATCCCCTGTTTCATGCTCTGTTGAAAACAGAAAGTGGGAGGTAATTCGCTGGGATCTCATCGTGCTTCCCGGAGATGCTGGTTCGAATCCAGCTCTGGATTCCGCTCTATCCAGCTTGCTTTTCATAGCGGAGCTGGCCAAGCGCGGCATTGATAGAATCTTTTTAGTTCATCCTGGCTAGAGAGCGATTGAGCACCCTCTCCAATCCTCGGAGCAGCAGCAGACGATTCCTTCCATCAATGGGCTGTTAGGTCATTCTCACAGCTTTCTTAAACTGGAAACCTGATCTAGACAGTCAATAATAATAATACCTTTAGCATATCGCCATTATTATTACTTTCTTTTATTTTGGACAACTGACTTTCAACTCGAATGTTAGCTCTAGAGAAGAAGAGAAGGTTTTTTTAATGGATGTCGTTATACACGCTAGCAAAGCAACGAACATCAAAGATCCTCTCGAATGAATTATATTTATAATAAAATTACAAATAATTTAATAAAATAATAAAAATAAAATTTTAGTATTGAATTATTGTAATAATGATGTATTGATAATCCAAGCAACAATAATTTAGTTCAAAATTATGAAATTACTCTATATTTTTTTAGTTATTTTATTATTACTAATATGCAGTTTTAACCAAATATTTTTTTTTTATTTTTTATTCAATAATAATTTCAACAATGATTTTAACCAAACATATATGTTAATCCAATCAACAATAATTAAAATTGATTTCTTAAATTATTTTTTAATCGCTACCATAAAAGTTACCTCAATAACAAATACACTAGTAGTTAGCTATTTTTCAAATGATTAAAAGAAAACCTAAGCACTTGGTTGGTTCTTAATATAACAAAAATCAATCTTAATTTGCTTAGTTATATCATGAAACAAAAGAGAGATATATAGTACAATTATGTTATTATTATTCACTCGGAGTTCTTTTTCCACCTCTGGGTTTGGTTTCGAAGAGATGGGCTTTGAGCCTGTGATTGGATGCCCACGGAGGGAGCTGAAGAAGGAAGTGATCCAGTTGAGTCACCTGAGGGATAAGGAGCAATTTCTCTTTAATATGATTTTATATTTCTTTTGTTTTAAACTATCACTCACATATTCAGACTTAAATCTAAACCATTATATACTCTTAGCTAATTTTTTGTTTTATAATTAAATCAAGTTTGACTCTTAATTATAATTAAGGTTCTTTTAACCTCGTAGCAAAAAAATATATGATAAATTAGTTTCTCTAGTTTTATAAAATGAATTAAATAGTTTTTATAGTTTTAAAAATTAATTGATTAGTGTTCACTATATTTGATAATAATTTATTCCGAATTTTTTTTTTGCAATCTTTTTTTATTTTTATTTTTATTTTTAAAATAAAATAAATTGAAATAGAACAAGAAAAGGATAAAAGAAACTAATTAGTTAGTTTTTTTTTTAAAAAAAAAACTAAAGTATTATTTTAATTGGATTATTTAATAATTTAATAATATGAATGATGTTGATGCTTGCGATGTTACACATCTCAGAAAAACAAACAAAGCAGCTAATACATTTTGTTAGTTTTTACTGACAAATGGGTATGTTTCCCACCACACATGTATTATTGAATTTCATCTTGAGATTTTTTTATTTTTTATTTTGTAAAAAACTACACTTTAGTACCATTCATAGAGAAGATGCATTTATATTACAATTGATCTTTTAAAATTCAAGGTTTGCCCTTCTATGACTCTCTTTTTTTCTTCTTTTCAAGTATTGTTTAGATAATATTTATGCTTTGATGATTTAATTTATATATTTTCTTACTTTGTTTTTTTTTTATATATATATAATTATCATACCATAATGTTGATGAGAACTCTTTAAAATTAAAAGAAAAAAATTTAAAAATTAGAATCGCCACTTAGTAAGTAAAAAACACTAAAAATCCTAAAATAAACATTTATATAGTAAAAATGTTACTTATGCATCAAATACAAGATTGACAACACCCTTATTAATCAATAACACCCTTTCCGCATCATTTCAAATAAAATATTACTTTTATTTTGTATTTTTTTTCAAATCTATCATTTTTAATTGCTATAAAAAAAATAATTAAAGTCACTACTAGCAAATAAAGGACACTAGGAATTATAAAACAAACATTGGTCCAAGAGATTTGGATAGAGAGGTTATTTATGTTTAATAAAAAACTTACATTATCTGTATTGCAGTATTTCAAATAAAAAGTTACTTCTTTTTTTTCCCTCTTAATTCTATTATTTTTAATTGCTATAAAAAATCTAATTATTCCTTAAGCTTACTTACAATCTTTTCATTATTTTTAGCAAATAATTTGATATTAGTCCTTAAATTAGAAGACTTTTTAATTTAATTATTTAATAAATTATTGAACATCAATCCTTATAAATAAGCAACTCATCAATTTATTTATTAAAATTCATCTAATTAAAATCTTTTTGGTTTAGCTACCTAAATTATTTTGATTTTATTTTTTTAAAAATTAAGTCTATGCCGGTTCTTAAATTAGAAGACATGTAAAATAAACTAAATTTAATTATGATAATTTTCATAACCTAATTTTTTACACTTACTATTATTATTTTAAAAAATGATGATAAAAAAATGAAATGAAAATGAAATGAAAAAAAAATGAATGAAGAATAAATTGAAATTTGGGTCAAGACAATATAAATTGAAAGTTTGGGGACTTAATTAAACTTTAGATTAGTTTAATTAATCAAATCAAGAGTTTAATTGAAGAATCGATAAGGTTGAGGACTTAATTGAACTTGAAATTGTTTAATTAATGAAACCAGGAGCTTAATTAAAGAAATACCAAAGTTTGGGACTGATTTGGGTCAGAATTGCAAGGAATTAAAGTACAAGGACCAAAATGAAAAGGCCAGGGTACTGTAGGGAGCTTAATTGATTTTTTCAAGGGTAATTTTAAAGAAATTAAAAGTTAAAGAGTCAATTAAGGACTTAAGTGAAAATGTCAGAATCCAAGGACTTTTGTGTGAAATTATCTACAATATAGGGGTCCAATTGAAATTTATGCAGGGGCAAAAAAAAAAGAAAGGGAATTTCCTGATCAATGGGGCTTAATTACAAAATGTCAAAACTTTAGTGACCAAACTTGAAATGACCGTTCCCATCCCAAAACGACGGCGTTTCAAAGAGAACTGTTCGTCTTCTCCATCTCGCCAGGCAGGGAAGAAAAAAAAAAAAAGAACGCCCCAAGATGCATTGACATCACTCCTGCAACTACAACGGTCGTAACCAATGGAATTCTCTGGCTCTATAAGCCAGAAAAAGGCCACGCGAAAAAAGATGGGAGGAAGAAAAAAAAACAGGGAACACGGACCGGAATACCAGAGGGGACCATAAGAAAACGAAAAACCACAGAGAATGAGAAAGCCTAGAAGAAACAGAAGCAGAGGGGAACATTGGTTAACCAGCCCTCCCTCATCAACATCTTCGTCTTCAAGCAGCGGCTCCAGGAGAGAAAAACAGGGACGAACTGGGGGCGAGAAGTTGAAGTATTCGTATCCGAATACTTATAGGTGCTAGAAAAAAATATTAAAAGTAGAACATCAGTAATATAATATAATAAATATTTAACAAATTAAAATAAAATAAGTGATGCAGTTTATTTTAGATAATACGGTAAAGAGGTGAATATATATATATATATATCAATACTGTATTATAGAATTTTGTAACTAATCAGTTAAAGTTTTTAATAATCAAAGTAATAGGTTTCATATCCTAAATAAAACCTTTTTTCCTATCTAAAAACAATAGGCTAGAAATCTATTCTTTCATAAATTTGAAATTTAATTTTTTAAAAAACGTCAAGATGTCAGGTGTTACATAAATATTCTGATAAAATTCATAGTACTGTTATTAAAATTTCTAAAAGGGCACGTCAAAACCATGTCAGTTCCTAAGATTAGAAGACGCGTAAAAAGGTTTTTTTTTTTTTTTTTTAAATAAGAAACTTTTATTTTTGTATTCAACACACTAAAGAGAGTTCACTAGTTATTTATATATTGTACACTAGTGATAAGTGAATCCATACCAGTGAGGGAAAACATTTACGATTAATCCTAGCTTTAAAAAAAAAAAATCAAGTTGAATCCCTGAGCTAGCTAGAGGCAATAAAGCGACGAATGAGGGTGAAATTGAAAGCAGGTATCATTATTTTCTAACGGCTACATGTCAAGGTGTTCAAGGACAAACTAAAACACTGTCATGTTTTCCATCATCTAAACATTTGAGATTAATTTGCCAGCCTCCCCTCTCGGTTTATTTGTTAAAAAACTAACCTAAACTTGCAACTCTCCATATCAGGTTTAAACATAAGAACATGGACACCAAACAAATATGATACTATTGGCGTAAAACAAAAACCATTTACATGATCTATGTCTATGAACCAGTCATATGCCATAATTATTAATTTATTCGTCTGTTAAAAAAAAAAAAAACTTCGAATCCATGCAATGAGTTGAACGAGCGAGGATTCAAGAATTCCATGTTACCCTTGATCCAAAACACATCTCTTATTCGTGAATTGTATCATTCCATATTTTCTTAATCACCACGACACACACACGCAGGCATGCATTCACGCAGCAAGAAAGATGAAGAAATACAAGACAATTAGCTACTATAAAGTGACCGTTGGTCATGAACTTCTAGTACAGGGTAAACTAATTCTTGGAGAGCAAGTGTTTTATTTATTTATTATGTTTCTTAAACACAAATGAATTCCAGGTGGGAGAGATAATTCTGCAGAAGGAAGAAAACTAACAACTGGACACTCATGATAGATTTCAAGATTACTCAATGACCATGGATTATTCTATCAAGTTCTACGTAAAGGGAGATCCAATCATTGAAATCAATTGACTAAGGACAAATTAACAGAAGGTTCATATTTCAATGAGATATTACCAGTGTAAGAACTGAAATGGAAAATGCACGGTACCTGTTTTGATGCAGACCAAACAAGGTTTATTATACCACTTTTGATCTTAGTCAGAAACACTTCTCTTTGTCAGCAGTTTACTATCACCGGAAATCTTAGAAACAAACTTCAAACAGGTATTTTTGTATCCCTTTGTCTCTATTTTTACCCCCCCTCTCTCTCTGTTTTTTCTTTTCGTCAAAGACAATGTCCTTTTATAGGTGGTGATGCTGGTCAGAATCCTCAGGGTCTTCTATCAAACATGCGAAAAATCAGTCTTCAAAACCAGATGAATTTGGACTGAAAACTGGATAAGGTGCTGGTGACTGGTATGTCTTTTCATAATTCTTGGGAGAAGAATAAGGAGTGAAAACATGATTCTTTACCTCAGGATGGTATCTGGCATGTTGGAGAACAACACAGTATGTTTTTTTTCTCGCGGGGAGAGTCCATCAAAGCCAGAAATCGGAGCCAAAGATCATTCGAAAATGGCTGGAAAATAGCCTCTTCATACGTTCTTGTTTGCCCAGAAATAAACCTCAAGAATAAGAAAGAAGCGACGTCGTTTATCTTGTTCCTTTTTTGGTTCTTTGTCTCATAAAACGCACAGTTTCACTTAATGTGAAACGGTGTCGGTTTTTGTCGCAATTTGGGATTGAGGTTTTTTTAACTAGAACCCAAACGGTGTTGTTTTGGAATGGATAAGTTCAAATTAGATCCCTTCATTCTTCTGTCTTTTCCATTTTCATCATTGTTCTTCCAAATGTTTCTTTTTTAAACCAATTTTGAACTTTTTATCTTAATTGCTTTTAATTTCGCCCCCTTATTGAATTGGAATGGGTCCCTTAACTTATCCCCTTCTATATATATTTCAGTCATTGTCTTCCAAAATCTTTAATTTTAGGTCAATTTAACCATTTTCTTAATTTTCATTTCAATATTTTTGTCCCTTTTGGATTCAAAATTATTTCTTTTGTATTTTTTATTTAATCTTTGGCCCATTAAATCCAATTATTCATTTGATTTTGCCTCTCCACGGTATATTTTAACCTTATTTTATAATAATAATAATAATAATTATTATTATTATTATTATTTATCATTTTTAGAGTATTTTCTTGATACAAAAATTAAACATGATCAAATTTTGGTTATAACAATAATAAATAAAATTACTATGAGCAAATGTTATTTTTAAACTGAGTTCAACTTTCAATTATATAGATATTGTTACTTATTATTACCCAATAAAACAAACAACTTCAGTAATTAATAAAATATAAATATTTTTTTCTTTGAGTTCGATTCAAGTGAAACAATCACATGACCAATGCTAAATTCAATTGAAGTTTTGTCATGACAATAATTTTATTTTTATGATTATCAATCTTCAATGATTAAATATATACATTTATCTAATTAAATTTTTTAAAATCATATTCACATGTTGAATTCATTTAAATAATATTTCATATGATCTTTTTTTATATTTTTTTAATCAATTAAAAAAATATCAGTAAAAAAAGTTGTAAGTGATCTAAAGGATATGGAATTATTTTATAATTTGTATGCAAGTTTTGAATAAAATAAGTATTTTAAAAAATAAAAAACTACATTATAAAATTATAATGATGCGAATGATGTGAAACCTGTATATAGTATGGTACGGAGAAGTCCTCTACTCTATAATATGTATGACCCAAAATATAATTAACATGATGGTAATCGCAGTCCATTCTCTGATCCAAATTCTATGTAAATAAATAATGATATCGAAACCTCTTGTGCCTAAACAAAGCAATTATGTGTGTGCCTTTTGCTTCTTCTTCTTCTTCTTCTTCTACTTGATTAAACTCTAAGCTTCTATTATATACTTTAGACGTGTAAAATATAAAAATCAAACAATTTATTGATGACACTTCTTTCATATACTCTATTTGATTATTAACATAAATTATATGATTTGATGATAAAAAAAAGATTATTGACAATTCATATAATAAAGGTATTGATTCAAAATATCATGCTATAATTTAGATTTTTTTTTGATAAGGTAAGTTATTTTTTTGCATATCTTTTTAAGACTTGAAAAAGTTTAGAACAACATGAGTTTGGTGAAATGCCAAATCTCAAATCACTTGAGATCAATAATTGGCTGAACCCAATATAAGTTGGGTTGGATGATGTATCAGACCCAAGGAATATGAGTATAGCGAAATGACAAGCCCAATACATTTAGGTTTATTAATTTGCTGAACCCAAGAAGACATGAGTATGATATTATGTCATACCAAAAACACTTGGGTTTGGTGATCAACTAAGTCTAATGTAACTCAGGGTTGGTGATATTCGAAACCCAAGAAAACATGATTCTGGTAAGATGCTAGGCCCAATATACTTGAATTTAACTGTCAGCTGAATCTAAAAAAACATGGACCTGATAAAAAGCAAGACTTAATATACCTAGGTTCAGCTATCAGTTGAACCCAAGGAATCATAGGCTTGGCGAGATGCAAGACTCAACATGTTTGAGGTCAGTTGTCAACTGAACTCAAGGAAACATGAGGCTGATGAGATATCAGATTCAAAATACTTAGGTTTAAGGCAATATGCTAGATCCCATACAATTATCTAAACTGTGAGTTTATATTAGATAAATAAACAATGCAATTTATTTCGGGTAAGACGTACTAAGGGTTCTAATGCCTTCCTTTTATACAATCAATTACTTTACCCATACTTGGAGACTAGTTAGAGTCTCTAGTGATCAAAGTATTAGGTGATAATTTTTTTTTCTTTTTTTACTAATAAATAAAAATAATTCCTTGTCCTTTCCACCCACATCACAAACAAAGATTCCTACCAGAGAATATAATTGTCTGGACGCCACACACGTGCGACAATATATATTATATTGTATTAAAAAAAATCTAAATGTTTTATATATATATATATATATATATATATATATATATATATATATCTGGTTTGGTTTGAGGGGGTTTTGTGTCGGGTTTGACAATATCCATTGCTTGTCGAGTAAGGTAACTATCCAAAAAATATCTTACTCATTCAGGTTGAGTCGAGTCGGTATCCTTTAAGTTTAGATTAAACTGTCACTTTATATTTGAAAAGTTAAAAAGGATTGATATTTTTTTTCGCTTATTTTCTCTTCTAGCTTAATCATTCAACATTAATTTTTTTTTTGAAAAAATTGACTTTTTGGTTTTTTTTAATTATTTTATTGGGTTATCCAAACCTCATGATTTGGGACGCTGATTAGACAGGTTAACCTGAATTAGTTTATTTTTTATTGTCTATGTTACATATCTATTATGTTAACTCAGGTGGACCTGCACCAATTTTCTTAATCACTTTTTTTTTATTAAATTTTATTATTTTATATTTAATTGGCTAGGAATTGAACATCATTGTTCTTTTGCTATTAAAAAAAGGATTTTTTTTTTCAAGTTATTGTGGTTATTTTTTTAAATTATTTATTTATTTATTATTGTTTATTTTTTTTGTGTGATTAAAATATAACAAGGTTATTTAACCAGTTAGAACTATAACCCAATTCATTTAATTTTTTTTTAAAATATATTTATACATCTAAAAATATATTTTTTTTTGAGAAAAAATTAATACAGACCAACAAGATAGTGCGGGTCCACATCTAATTTATTACGAAATGAATACCTACTACTGCTCGACCAAATTGATGGTAGAAAGTTAAGAAAAATATAAATGACATAGGAAAACTGATGGTCTCTAGCCACTAGGAAAACTATATTATATTAATAAATGCTGGTGGGGTTGACTTGAGAACGGGTTTAAGCTTAATTAATATAACGATCCATCTAAGATTGAAAGGTTTTTTAAGTAAAACACATATAAATAGTTAGTTAGAAATTCCAGCAGTTCAAAATGAGTGCTGAAACTTTTTTTTTTGATTTAATTTAATACAAATACAGACAATATGACAATAATAGTAATTTAACTTTAGTTTTTGGCAATTTATTTCTTATTAAGTATTAATTAGTGGTGTTTTCATTTGAAAAAAAAAGTCATTTTACAATTCATCACTATTTACATTTTCAATAATACAATAAAAACATTTCGAACAATTTTAACAAATTAACAGTAATTAATATCATATTAGAAATTATAAGTTATTGAAGCAAATGACTTAAATATATCAGCTTTATTTTTCAAAATGTTTAACCAGATTGAACTAAGAGAAAGAACTAAGCCCATTGATTTAGTTTGGTTTTATATATTTTAAAATTAAATAGATCCATTTTGAATTAATAGGCCATTTAATTGGACTATTTTTTACAAGCTTTTAGCTACATTTTTTTTTCAAGCTCTAACAAGTTAAATAGTTCAGTTTGATTCAATTCAGATAAGAGTTTTTTTTCAAAAAAAAAATTAAAACTAATTTTTTTTTTAAATTCTAACTGAAATTATCATCAAATCCATAAAAATTTTTAGTTTAATTAATTTTAAATTGATTTTAATAAATATTATGGATAATTCAGTGTATTTGCTAACCTTTATTTTTTTGGGATGGAGGAATTCAAACAAACTTCCGTTCTTGGAATTAAATTTTTTCATAAAAGAACTTTTAGCAGAAAAAAGAAGAAGTCAATTTGCTTTCGAGATGGCAAATTTCTCATACAAGAATTCAAACAAACTTCCGTTCTTGGAATTAAAAAGGGGAAGGGGGAGGGAAATGGAAGTTGGTGTGCTTCAAACTTAAATTGTCAATATTGTTTTTTGTTATAGGAGAACGCCTTGCCGAGTTTGTAAGCATTTTTAATATTTATAAAAGTCAAATCTAATTTAATAGATTAACTTGATAATTCGTTGATCCTGAGTATTGCTTGAATCGAATTTTATTTCAGCTTGTTATTTTTTAGGTCGTAGTTTGGGTTGCTTAATTTTTTAGTTTTTTTTTAATAAATTTATTTACCAGCACATCTTTTTTTTTTCTCCTACATAGAATGATTATTTAGCATAAGTTGGTGGGATCAAATTATAACCAATAAGATACATTAGTTACAGTTTGAGCATTGTATTTTTTTTTTATTGTTAAACTCTTGAAAACATAAAATAAATTTTAGAAACACTTTTAATCACTTAAAAAATGGAAAGGTTATTAGTTTCAATTAAAAATGAAATGTCCACTTTAATTAGAAAAAAAGAAGAAGAAGAAGAGAAAAGATACGCTTAGTTACGAAAATTGATTCAAAATACAATGTTTTATACTTCTGGAGCTGAAATAGCAGTCATCATCACGTACCGTATCGCGCGCACATACAAAAAAGAAGAACAGTGTTTCTTTCAAATGGAATTGAAGTCTTGCCTTGCCCCTTTCCTCGCAGGTCCTTGGAGCTTATAAATAGCTACACAAGCAAGAAGATATCACCACCAACAATTCACCAGACCAAGCCATGTCTATTATTGAGCTCTTAGCATCACTTGCCCTTTTACTTGTCCCACTCTTCTTCTATCTCACCAAGAATTCCAAGTCCAAAGCATCATCAAAATCTAATCCAAACCTAAAATCATACCCCTTAATCGGATCCTCTGTAGCCATGTTGGCCAATAGAAACCGAGGCATCCAATGGACATCAGATCTTATCCTAAACTCACCCTCTGCCACAGTTGTTCTCCCTCTTTTCTTGGATGATAGCCCTGTTCTTACAGGAAACCCAGCA
Organism: Populus tomentosa; assembly: GCA_018804465.1. Taxonomy (NCBI): domain Eukaryota; kingdom Viridiplantae; phylum Streptophyta; class Magnoliopsida; order Malpighiales; family Salicaceae; genus Populus; species Populus tomentosa. The sequence continues at coordinate 17,813,680 of CM031977.1, forward strand.
AATGTCCAACACATACTTAAAACCCAGTTTTACAACTATGAGAAAGGTAGCAAATTTCGGCGAACGCTCTTCGATTTTCTTGGAAACGGTATCTTTAACATTGATGGTGATTCTTGGAAGTTTCAAAGACAAGTTTCCAGCCATGAATTCAACACCAAATCATTGCGTAAATTCGTTGAGACCGTTGTCGATACTGAAGTATCTCAACGCTTAATCCCGATTCTCTCCACTGCTGCGGCTAACAATACAGTTCTCGATTTGCAAGACATACTTCAAAGATTCGCTTTTGACAACATCTGCAAGATCGCTTTCGGATACGATCCTGCATACTTGCTGCCTGATCTCCCCGAAGCCGAATTTGCGAAAACTTTTGATGAAGCTGCCAAGATATCCAGTGACAGGTTCTCTACGCCATTCCCCTTTCTTTGGAAGGTTAAGAGGGTCTTCAATATTGGATCAGAGAAACGCCTCAAAGAAGCATCCTCTGAATTACGTGAGTTCGCCAGAAACATCATCAAAGAAAAGAAGCAGGAACTCAGCAACAAATCATCCCTCGAAACCGTAGATCTTCTGTCACGTTTCTTGAGCTCAGGCCATTCTGACGAGGACTTTGTCACTGATATTGTCATCAGTTTTATACTTGCAGGCAGAGACACCACTTCCGCTGCATTAACATGGTATTTCTGGCTACTCTCTCAAAACCCAGAAGTGGAAAAGGAAATACTCAGAGAAATAAAATACAAATCGGAGAGTCCAGTTTATGAAGAAGTGAAGGACATGGTCTACACACATGCTTCTTTATGTGAGAGCATGAGGCTGTACCCTCCAGTCCCAATAGATACCAAGGTTGCAATGCACGACGATGTCTTGCCTGACGGGACTGTGATTAAGAAGGGAACGGCAGTGTCTTACCATCCGTATGCAATGGGGAGACTCGAGATGTTGTGGGGTCCGGATTGGAAAAAGTTCAAGCCAGAGAGATGGCTGCAGGGAGCTGGCGATGGAGTTAATAACAATGGGACGTGGAGTTTTGTAGGGAGGGACCCATACTCCTACCCTGTTTTTCAGGCCGGGCCGAGGATTTGTTTGGGTAAGGACATGGCTTTCTTGCAAATGAAAAGGGTGGTAGCCGGGATTTTACGGAGTTTTAAGGTTGTTCCTGCGGCTAAGGATGGTGTTGAGCCCGTGTTAGTCACTTATTTGACGTCCAAAATGCAGGGTGGTTTTCCTGTGAGGTTCGAGGAGAGAGCTAATTAAATTATCTTGATTTTAGAACTGTTGTGTATGATTACCTGTTACTTTTATATTAATAATCGGAATGATTTCTACAAAGGATTTTAGTTATCTTGTTGACTTTTGTTTGTAATCAGTTGTAGGTATTAATGAAATAAAAATCAAGTGTCATTTCCAGTGGATTTTTGTTGTTGTTGAATGTGAGGGTGAATTGGTTTATTAGAGAAAATATTGATTTAACATCCCGAGTGCTGCTGTAAGAGGAGCCCTCTCCAATTATTTGATGAGACCATTAAAGAAGGGATTAAACCTTAATATATTAGTTTCGTTGGGGTTCTTTTTGCTTGTATACATGGTGGTTTGGTTGACTAAGAGCTGAAATATCTTTCCGCCATGACTGAGGAACCAGGAATGGAGCATCGCAACTGCATGGTGTATGTTTTAGGCCATGCTGGTTTGCTAGAAGAAGCAAAGAATTTGACAGAGAATGCATATTACAGAGATGACCCATCTCTTTGGACGGTTCTTCCGGTGCTTGTATAGCCAGTTCACACTCTGCCATTGCAGAGCTCTTTGCAGAGATGACCCATCTCTTAGCTCTACCCAATGCTCGAAGCACAATATTATAATGAATCATATTTGGAACAAAATCCTTCCACGACTTAAAAAACTCAAAAACCCTAACAACTCTCTTCAAATTCCTCTGTTCTTTGAAACCACAGCCTGTTCTTTAGGACTCAAATTCTCAGAGAAGGAATAATGGTTGATGTAAGCAGAAGCTACGTAGGATAGTGACAACTCAAAAGAATAGCAAGAAACGACACAGAAGATTTGATAAGTGAAGAGGGTTGCAGATATAAACCTCGAATTTATAATTTTATTCTTTAAAAAATAAAATATATATATTGGTTGTGTTTTTAAGATATTTAAAAAACTTTTAAATAAGCCAGGAAAAACCAACCTCCTCTATGAAACAACTTAAAGTCCAAAAATATTAAGAAAAATAAATAAAAACTGTCATAAAAAAACTAGAAATCTGAATAAATCTAGCAAAATAACAAAATTGATCTAAACAGGAATATCAAGGCTTGAAACATGATTTCAGAAGATTCAATAGTCCAAAAAGTGATGGATTAGCTATCAATTGAGAAACTCTAGAATCCCACAAAATAATTTAAGTTCAATATATCCAACAGTTAGATATCTCATTATCTTAGTTTTAAAATGCTAACCTAACTTAACATGACTACATTTTTTTTTAGATCTAGATCTATTTTATTTATCTATAAAAACATGTATTAGGTCATTTATATAATTTATCTAAGTTGGATCCTCATCCAATAATATCATATTATCATCTAAACACTCAAAGTCGCACTTGGCTACAAGCCAAATTACATATAGGTTTTTCTTAGCAACATTACTAGACTCCAAAGAAAAAAACCTTGTGAGGTTGAAAAAGACTCTCTTCACAGCAGAACAAGATGTTCAATCGATATTTTCTCTAACTAACCAATTCACCCTCACATTCAACAACAAAAAAATTCAATACATAAACCAATTAATATGGAGGCGATCGTAGTCTATTCTCCGGTCCAAATACTATGCAGCCTAAACATCGTACTTATGAGTGCCTTTTGCTTTATTTTTTGGTTATTTTCCATTGAATTAAATCTCCGGCAATAGAAACCAGCCAAGTCATTTCACTAAGCTTCTATTATATACTTCGATGTGTAAAAAACCAGTCATATAATCTATTGATGACATTTCTCTTACATATATACTCTATTTGATTATTAGCATGAACTGAAATTCCCCTTATGTTTATGAATTGGATTCTATAATTTATGATTCTTCACACTTCGTCGTCCCCCGGCCCCTTGGTTCATGGAAGATGGAAATATTTACGTGAGTATATATGCCCTAGTTAGTTCTACTTAACCCCAGCTTAATATCTGTCTTCACTCTCGCGTAAATAGACATTGCAGGAGCTCTCACTCACTCTCCCAAACCTCTTAATTACTCGATCAATACCTACTCCTAGCTACTCTACCGTATTGATATTAGAAAGTCAAGAAAAAACATAGAAGGCGTCAGAAAATTGATGGTTTCTCTGGCCACCGGGAAAGATATAGGATCTTGTTAAATGCTATCTGCGGTGATTTGACAATGCATGGTTCCTTGTTCGATGACTCAAGACTTAAGTTCTTTTTTTTTTTTTAAAAAAAAAACAATAGTTAGTTAAAAATCCCAGCACTTCAAAGTGAGTGCTGCTATGTATAACGAAGCTTTTGTTTTTTTTAATGAAGATATTAGACATGCAGAAAAATGACAGTAATAGTAATTTAACTTTATTTTTTGGCAATTTATTTCATATAAGCATTCGTGGTGTTTTTTTTTCTTAATATAAAAAAATTAATTCATCAAGATGTTTTTTTTTCTTAAGAAAAATATTGAACTTAATAATTATTGTGTATTGTAATTATATAAATATTATCTAATTACCAAATCAAAAATTTTCATTATTCTTTTTATTTTTTTAACCAAAATAATTTCATGAATATAAATAGTCTTATTAAGCAGAAGTCATGTACTTATCTAGTTCCGCAACAAACTAAAATGGCATTTAATCGATATACTTCATGAAAATTAACTCAAGCAAAAATATCTACAAAAAGCATATAGCATCACAAATAATAAAACTAAACACAATATCTTCTCATTTTAATGATGTAAAAAAATCAACAATGACAAATACAACTAAATACAACGGCAATTAAAAATTGTATACTCTTATTAAAGACTTCATGTATTACGATACAATAAATGTTAAGTACGTTTTGAACTATCAAAGATAAAATTAGGCAACTTCAAAATTGTTAAGTAATGAGAAAATTAATGAGAGTGTCATGAAAAATAATAAAAAATACAAAATTGGAGATGATAATTCTATATTGTAGCTCCTATCATGTAAAGATGCACTCAAAACAATAACTACATTACATAATTTTCTCTTGCAATATAAAAGCACTACATCAAAGCTTTTTAATTTACTAAGAAAACTTAAAGATAAGGTCTACTAAGATATCAATTTCAAGAGAAAATAAATAACATTCGAGTTATCTTTTACAAAGGCCTCATAATTAAATTTTTTATATGCTCAGAACTTCCTTTCTTTATATTGATCTCCTAATTTTTTATATGCTCGAAACAGAATCTTTAGCGAAAGAAAAGATCAGGTGTCTTTAATATTATATTTTGAAAGTGTTTTTTTAAAAATTTAAAATTATTTTATTATTTTATTTTAAATTAATATTTTTTTATATATTTTCAAATTATTTTGATATGTTAATCTTAAAAATAATTTTTAAATAATAAAAAAATATTATTTTAATATTTTAAAATAAAAACTATTTTAAAAAATAATTATTACAAGCGACCTTTAAAAAAATAACTAGATGTATTGGTATCCATCCTCGAGGGGCCAAGGCCACTGGCCCCGAGTCAATGGGTATTGATATGGCGATTGTGGGCTATTTTTAGATCCATGCTTGAAGAGACGAAAATAATATTCCCTCTGAATTGTCTCTGAGTTAATTGTGGGCTATTTGTAGATCCAATTTCTTAGTTTTTGTTCAGAGAACTTTTGACAAGAATAAAAGTATTATTCATTACCTAATTAATATTTATTTCATGTGATAATTGCTTATTAACACTATATTAAATCTCTTAATCTAACTATAATAATGTTATTTATGATGGAATTTATGGTAAATTAATATGTAAAATTCTGACCAACGGCTATATCAAGTTTTTAGCTATATTTATATACATCCGGTATAGCTTGATGCTTTATATACGTAGTAATACACAAAAGAAAAACCAAAGTTTCTATTTCAACCACTTAATCTCAAATGTATATTATTTTAATATCATCCTTGTAATATTTCATCATATTTTTAAATGGGGTTGAGAATTTACATACCGAGTCCATACATTAAAGATATATTTATATAAAATTATTTGTCGTGTATTAAATGATATTAGGCCTTCATTAATTTATCGTACCAAAAAATATAATTTTTTAAAGAGCATTTTATACTTTCAAGCATAACTTTGAAACCTGGTTCGGTCTGACGGGTTGACTTGGAACTCGATCAACTTGGAGCTGGAACCAGGTTGGGTTGAAAAAAAATAGAAGAAAAAAAAACCCGGTGTGACCCAACTGACTCGGTAATCCAGCTGACTTGACAGGACCCGGTCAAAAACTCGGTTGTAACCCGTTGAATTTTTTTTTCTTTCTAAAACAACGTCGTTTTGATTTTAATTTTTTTTTTTGACTTGAATGACCCAGTAACCCAATCAAAATCCAAAATTCAAAATCCAAAACCCTGGTCTTGAACCGAATCGGGTCTCAAAACTATGCTTTAAAAATCTTTAAAGTCATTTATATTCTTAAATCGGTGTTAAATCATCATCATCGTCATTATCTTTAGATATTGCTCATTCCAACATTGTACTCAGCACATTATAGTGTTCCGATTGATTGCTTATTTCGGAAAAGTATATGGTTGACATTTTGATCTTACTGAATCCAGATATTGCAGATATATATATTATGTTCATTCAACAGGGCACCTTACGCGTTAGCAAAGACTTTCAAACATAGTGGCTGGCGATTAGCTACCATTCAACAACTCGACTATGTAAATCTCTCAAAGCAGAAAACTGTACGTCTTCACCTCCCCTATATATAGTTCCATCCCCTTCCCTAATTAATCCATCACCCCACAAGAGAGAAAGGAAAGATGACAGATGTTTGCTCTGGTAATTAAGCGATTGATTATTTTGATATGCTTACATATAACTATATATGCCAACATATATATAACATGCTTGTGCATGTTGTTATGATCCCTCTGTGATAATTATTAAGGAATTGTTCTATCAGTTTTGCGTGATATAGGCTTGCGTTGATTGAATCTGAACTGCACTGCCTGCAAAGTTTACGCTTGTATATTATGTACACTAACCAATATGAAACTCTCTGAATCAAATAGCTTCAACATTAATTACTAGATTTACATATGTTCTTTTTAGTATCTTTAGTTTAACCATCCTCTGTGATTCATGTAATTAACTATATTTATTGTTAACCTTAGATACTGGAAAGAGCTCGTGGCCGGAGCTAGTGGGAATAAACGGAGAAGCGGCAGCGAAGATCATCGAGAGCGAGAATCCCAAGGTTCGTGTTTCGATTGTGGAGGAAGGAATGATGGTGACCCAGGATATCCGTTGCGACAGGGTCCGAGTCTGGGTTGATAAAAATGGAATTGTGAAAGATATTCCATCGATTCGTTGATGAGCAAGAGCGATAGCTGTTGTTCTACTGGAAGCTGGAATATTTTGTTGGCTTCTCTATAGTCATTACTTAAATAAATGTTAAAGTGTACGGATGTACGTGTAAGGTTTATCTTGAGGATTGTACCATGCATGCATGCGTACGTAATCCTGCTAATTAAACCAATTAAACGTCAATAAAATCGTTTTTTTTCCCTTTTCCTTTTCTTTTTTGTTGCAAAAATGTCTTCCATTCTTTGAATAATGAGCCTTATATATATATATATATAAAATGATTTAACTTTGGTGATATTATTGTCGTTGTCCTAGCTAATCGTTCTCGTTGCTGCTGTTTTTGTCAAGAAACTCTCTAATACATTTTAGTTTTCTTTAATTTCACACAATTTTAATTTCGAGACAAAAAAATTAAATCCATAAATAAGAGATATTGTTGTTGAAATAAAATCTATTGGAGGTAGCTCATGGCATCAAGGTAACATGTTAACGACGCCCTGTATTTGCGAAGAGAGTTCAAGAGATTTAACAGAAGAAATTTACAAACACGTAAATTAAAAAATTAAAAAATCATACACATGGAGATTTCTTTTGTAGAAACATATATGATTACTTTCTATATATGTAACCATAGCTTTGCATTAATTAAATTACATGATCTACACACAGATCGACATGAAGGGACTTCACCCATTGAGTGCATATGTTTTCTTTTGTATTTAACGTGAGAAAATGGAGAAGTTAATTATCAGGAGGAAAATAAGGGTAGCTTTCCACATCACGGAGGGACAAAAATCATGTCGGTGAAGAAAGGAGCAGGGGGGGTGCAAATAATTGACGGATACATAGACGGAATGCCTAAAATTTTCCGATCTTTGAACTGCATGGATTATTCTGACCTAATTTCTGTTTTCCTTCCAATCTCAAATATATATTATTTTAATTAAACACAAATTCAAAACAAACTCTATCTCTAATTCGTGTTCATAGTTTATCAAAAATTAAAGGCGGTGAAGATTGTTTTTTAAACTCATTTTTGTTTGGATATATAATAAAATAATATATATATTTTTTAATTTTTAAAATTTATTTTTAACATCAACACATTAAAACAATCCAAAAACATAAAAACATAATTTATTAAAACAAAATTTTTTTAATTTACTTTTAAAATAAAATTAGATCATGCTTACAAAAACACCCCCTAGCATCGGGCTATTTATTTTAAAAATTAAAAAAAGGGAACAAATTGTAAAGTCCACGACGTCCAAGTCTATTTATTTTCTTTTTTGAGAAAATAGCTAACAAAAACATCATTTTCACCTTAGAAGTTAAGAGGGATCGTGGCAGACAATACTACTGCGCCGAAGGAAAATACAGTTGTTCAGCAGGAAAAAAAAAAGAAAAAAAGAAGAAAGAAGAAAAGGTGAAGACATTTTCTCAATGTTTTCTATTAGTTTATTTACGGCGTGCGCAAAAACACCGGTCTTTTCCAAATTCAAGGAGCCTAGTTCGAGAACATTAATTTGGCTATATATGAATATAAATAAGTTCGAGAAAGAATTTGCAAATCAAAATCCCTGCTGATCAAAAAAGTTAAAAGATCCTTCAACTTTTCTTCCTTTTTATTTTTAATAGGAAAGACAGTTCAAGAGCAATAACTTCAAAGATGATGGCATTAATTAAATGTGATAGTATTTTTTTTAATTTAAAACTCTTAAATAAATGTGTTTAATTAAGATAATAGTGGATAATTTATATCTCTGCTATTCATGTTTTATTTTTACTGTTTTATAAGATATTTGACTTGTACTTTATATACATGCTAAGAAGTTGCAAAAACTTCAAATTGAATTTTGACGATTCATTATCACTGCTTAATGGGTTGATATGTTTTGGTATCTATGACGAATAAACAACTGAAAATTCCATTAGAAATTAATTTTTAATGGACTTAAGATGAAAAAAAGATGATAATATTTGATTTTTTGACGTGAATAATCCGTAAGCAATCCCGATATCATTATAAAATACTGACGGAACAATAATCCTCGTTAGGTTTTCGTTGACAATTAAAATACTGACGATATTTTTTTAAAATGCCGGCAGAAAACTCTTGTCGGCATTTTTTAATTTTCTAAGTAGTGGCTATGATGCTATCCCATTGCAGCTGATAAAGTGTGCAATGGGACAGCATCTTATCTACTTTTCTTTATCAATTATCATTAAAGTATTTATGTGATCATGTATGTTCACAAGTGTTTGGGTGAACTTGAAAAGAAATCTTAATTTTTTTTTATTAATATGGATATCTAGATTAACTTATATATATTAGAACTAATTTTATGTGTTTTAAAACCTAAAATTTATACTAGAGATTTATTTCTAAGTAGCAAACTCTTTTCTAACCCGCAAACAAAATAGGAGGCGATGGAGATTTGGTTTCGTCCCGATACAATCGCAGTCTACAACATCAATGCTTGTTTAGCAACTCAACAACATATAGTTTGGAACATATAAGCTAGGGGTCAATATCATGCGATATCAGTCTACAACAGCAAGGACAACACATCAGATTACTAGCAGGAAATCTCCAGCCCAACATGCTCCAGTTACTGTTACAGAGCGCGACTCCAGAAGTTATGCCATGGTGGTTCGCACGGGTCATCGCAAAGATTTGTCCGCAGCCAATCAGGAAATCTGCAGTGAGAGTAATTCTATTGTGCATATGCCTGTAGTTACTCGTGGTCCTTCGGAGGAGGAAAGGGCGAGGCTTCAAAATTGCTTGGTGGGTGTAATAAGCGAAGGCGTTAATTATCAGCAGATACGGGATTCATTGCCTGCCAATGCAGTACGGTTCAATAGGTTTCGCTTTAAGGAACTTGATCCTCTGCATTTTCCGGTGTTTGAGGCCATTGAGTCCAACATTAGGACTTTCAGTCCCATGCTGGATGAAGAAGATGATGAAACAGAGTCCACGTCAGACAGTTATGAAAACATTGATGCTGCTGACACAGACAGTAACAAAGATGGAGTTCCTCAAGCAGTAGGTTTGGAAAGAGACGTTGATGGAATGAGAGTTCACCAGGCTCAGAATGCGGGCTTGTTTGCTAGCTTCAAGGACAGTTGGGATGTAAATTCTATTTCTGTTAGTGCACCTCCTGAAGTCCTGTTTCCTGAAGCATTTCAACTACCGTTATCCCTTCAAGGACAGTCTATGTCGCATCCAATGGTCCTCGGACGCAGGAAGCACATGGAAAAGCTCATCACTTCAATTGGAAGTCTGCGGCAGAGTGAAGACGTATGTGAGGTGGAATCAGAAAGCTCAATGGACTCTGGAATCAGGCAAGGGAATCTCCGCTTTTTAACAAGTTCGTGGGCAGCCTCATCAGAATCTGTCGTTGAGACAGAGGTGCAGGGACTGTTGGAAGCTGGGCAGGAACTGGGATTTGGGAATATTGAGGACTTGCAGGTGTTGGCAGCTTCCATTAGAGACCAGGTGGATAGAGAGCTGGACGATTAATGGAATGATGCCCAATAGTTCCAATTTCACGGACGACTCTAGATAGGTACTAACTTCTTTCTTCATGAAGATTTTATTCTGGAATAGTTGTGGATTGGGTATGTCTTCTAAGAGAGTATCAGTTAGAAATATTATTCGGAAAAATGATATTGAGGTGTGCTTCCTGCTAGAAACGAGAGCAATGTGTTGTGATATGGTTTTATTCGTATGCTATGGAATAATTTATCAGTAAAATGGTCTGCAGTAAATTCATTTAACAAGTCTGGAAGAATTTTAGCTATGTGGGATGACAGTAAGTTCATGGTTCAATCAATCGATTATGGAGGGCAATGGGTAGCACCTTGTGGTCTACACGGGGAGAAGCAATTTAATTGTGCAGTAATAGGAGTCGTTGCCGGAACCACAGTACATGAGAGGCGTGAACTGTGGGATGATCTCCTTATCTTACAAGCTGCATTTGCAACACCTATGTTCATTGTTGGGGATTTCAATGAAACTTCGCATCAATATGAAAGGAATAGAGGGTTTTTGAATGCAATTGGGTCTGCAGATTTCAAATGTTTCATCTCAAGCTGTAACCTTTTGGAGTATTCCCTCGGTGGCCACCGATACACACGATTTCATGGCACCTCAATGAGTAGAATTGATAGAGCCTTTGCCACTACATACTGCCATTTAAAGTTCTCAGGCCTTCTTCTCAGTCGTTTGCCACGAGGCTTGTCTGACCACTGTCCAATGATCTTAGGACAGCAATGCGCCTAACGTTGGGATGGAAGCCATTTCGTTTTTTAAACTGTTGGGTATCCCAACCTCTATTTATGGAGAAACTTGAGGGTATCTGGAAGAAATGCGGTATTAAGTTTGATGGGAGATTTCAATTAGTTAAAAAGCTTGCATTTATGGCTACAAAACTTGGAATTTGGAACATACAAGAGTTTGGCAATCAAGACTCAAAACTGCTACAGCTTCATCATGAAATCCAGACCATTGAGAATACAACGGAGGATAGGAAGCTTAGCAATGATGAACTTTATGAGCTGCAAACATTACGATCCAAGTAGTGAGACGAAAGTAAGTGTGTGGAATCAATCTGGCGTCAAAAATCATGACAGACCTGGTGCATGCTTGGGATAAGAACACAAAATTCTTCCACATGACAGCTAATACTTGAAGAGGCAGAAACTTTATTAATCAAATCAGATATAATGATAAACTACATATATACCTTTCCACAGACATTAAGCAGGCGACAACTTCTTACTTCTCAAGTCTGTTCACTAATGACACTACTGAAAGAGCTAAAATGGGATCACTTGGGTTCACCAAGCTCTCCACACAGCAAGCTCAACAACTATATCGGGAGGTAACTATCGAAGAGGTCAAGCAAGCAATTTGGAGTTGTGATGAAATATAAACTGATTTCATCAATAATATTCTTGATTATTATACATAAAAAAAAGATACATAATTAGAAACTTAAGTGTCCATGTATTATCGCAGCCAATACTGAAATAAGATTTTTCTATCTATACCAACACATTTACGTTGGATTATTAAATTAGCGCCCATATTTTCTATTTTCAATACACACACATAGTTTGCATCTGGTAAAAGCTTAGGACATGATTTTAATTTGTTTTCATAAGTAAATCCAGCTTTTTATCAAATCTATATATATTCCATGCCTTAAAAACATTAAATTAAAAAGTAGATTGCTTTCATTTAATTAAGATCGATGAAGTCGATTAAAAATAAAATAATTATCGAAATATAAATGTCGAATATATAATATTATATTCGGGATGTGAGAGATCAGAGGACATAAGGAGTTTGCGCTGTTGAAAAATTATGAAAAACTCAAAGTGCTAACAAATCAAGCATAAGATCTTTAAGTGAAAATTTTGGAATCAGAATCCTTAAGTGGAAAGCCAACAACCACTGTAATTATTTTTTTGCACATTCCCCTAATTAATTTCTTTAATCCAATTGTTGATGCACGTCGTGCTCTTCCCTCTTTTATTTTATTTTCTTAAATTCCTTTTGGTTTTATGGTCAGGCAATCCTCTCCGTATTTCTAATTACTTTACCTTGTCTGTGTTAAGAATATCTCTTAGTATCACGTCTAAAAAAATAGCTTCTCTCCAAAATTGGAATATTAAAAACAACCCTAGCACAATGTCGTCAAGCACATATGATGTTTCAAAAAAATAAAATAAAAATTCAACTGCAAAATATCTAACTAATGAATTTAGCTTCAGTATTCAAGAATATAGATGTATATGAAATACAATACGAGTGTTTTGAGCATCCTTTAAATCAAGAGATTAACTAGTTATTGATATTTAAATATAGCACAGTGTGTGTACATATAAAAAAAAACAAAAAACAAAATAACATCATTTTTGGTTGTTGGATCGAAAATCAATAAGCAAAATGGATAATGCTTTTTAGGGTTTCTAAGTTTAAATGGATATGTGTCGTTAGTAAGCGACTCGAGGGTATCATTTGCTTTCTTTTTGTCTGTGCGTGCAAGATCATTTGTTTGACGTGCTAATCGTTCTGTTTTTTTTTTTTTTTATCAGGATAAGCTATGTTATAAGCTTAATTAAATTGTTCGGCAAAATTCGAAGAATGATTTTATATTAATTTTTTTTATAAAGTTCTTGAATTAATATTCTTATATTTTATTTTATTTTTCTGGTTATGTTCTTTATTGTCTCATGGAGTTTTTCTAGCTCTTTATTTTTTTTTTAACAATAATGAAAATATTAGAATATTTCAACTTAAATCACCTAGTTAATTAAATATGCTATGGAAACAATATTAACGGTGTTTTTTTAAAAAATTATTTAAAATTAATATTGTTTATATTTTATGTATAATTTTGATGTGTTGATATCAAAAATAATTTTTTAAAAATAAAAAAATATTTTAATATATTTTCATGTAAAAATTATTTTAAAAAGTAATTAATACTTCACTTTCAAATACCTCTAAGAATAAAAAATAGTTTTATATTTTTTTCCACACAGATAAATTAAAACTCTTTCAATATAGAAAGCTATGAGCAATTAGCATAGGCTTTAGAGCTAGGAAATTTCGTTTGATGCAGCTCTCCTTTAGTGGAGCGGCTTTAACTTCCATTCCACCAATATATAAAAGGTGGAGCTCCACTGGAGTTGCTCATTGCAGAAACCTGACCTTAGGTTATTGGTGAAACAGTTCCAAGGGAGAAGAAACCCTTATCCGGCCACTTGTGCTCATAATCTTCTAAATATCTGCCTTAATCCTTTCATAAATATTTGAAAATCATGAAAACGAGCAGAAACTTAATACTCTGGAAGACAGTGATGATTGTAATTATCTTGTTGGTTCCTGCAACCAAACCTTTTGTAGATTCTAGGTTCTTACAAGAAAAGAAACCAAGTGCTGGTGGTAGTGCTGATGCAGCTGAAGTTTCCCTTCAAAGGAGCCCAGTCCCTCCATCTGCTGCTTCACCATGCACTAACATAAACATAGGGAACTCCAACGGCGGTCATTGCCCTTAATCAAAGGTAAAGTTGCTTATATAAAATATGCATATGCCCTGGTGCAAGTGCTGCCACCTGATTGTGATTCAGAACTCAGTCACCACGTGTGAAGTTTGTGGTTAATTATAGGTATCATAAGACTGAGATGTAATTTATTTCTCTTTTTTCTTATGTTTGGATTCGATGTAAGAACTATTTATGAATATATATCATCCATGTGTGTTTAGATAAAAAGACTTGCTTCTTCTGAATTCTTCTTTTCTTAGGGCACTGCACTCTGATCCCTCCCTCCCTCTCTCTCTCTCTCTCTCTCTCTTAGTTCCTATATAAATGTAAATATAACTTTTTTAAAAAATTTTGGAGAGTAAGACTGTTCTCTATTCTAGTTTTTAATTGTATTCTAAGGCTGATTTGAGATATACAGAATTCAGACTAACAAGAATCATCAGAACTATCGCCGGTATATATATTCATGCATGTATAGCATGAAAGTGAAAGAAAAATAATTAGCACAATATCTATCTCTTGTAATTAACCACATGCTAGTCTATCCATTTACAATTTGAATATAAGTTTAAATGATCAATATCTGGGATAATACACGGGACGGGAATCAAATTTAAGATTTTGATGAGAATATTCTTATTCAGTACTCCAAGTACCCTTCTTTCTATATCTATTTATGTATGTATGATGCTTGTTTAATTTGTGATCCTTCTCTTCTGCTTTAATGGGAAACCCTGACGAGCGTTGTTTTGAGTGCAAGCTTTATATATAGTGGAGCTGGTAACATTTCTACTCTCCGTCCTGTTCGGACAGAAGATTAAAAGACTGGAAATGAGGGGACCTTTTTGGATACCTTCTCTTATGATTCCGGTGGATGATATATTTAGGGTTTCATTTAGAAATGCTATCAGAATCCATATTCCCTGGATAATGGTGAATTTTTTTCATATTTATATTTGGGACGACGAAACTAAGACCTTCGGGATTTAAAGTGTGTATTGGCTAGAAACTAGCTACTATTTTTTTTTTATTTTTTTGGACAAGCAAATGAGATTAAGCCAACAGATGGCAAAATAAGCAATCCAAGGGATCACAATGAAAAAATAGATACAGGGAAGAAATGAAGGAACCCAAGCCAAACAACTAGCCCGGGGAATATTGACCAGCAGACATCATTTTCCCAACACAAACTCCAATACTCATCTGTGGCTGCTTTTAGAACAAAGAATTGAAGCTACATAGCACAGAAAAAAGATCTGATTCTAACCCAAAAGATACATGGCTTCTTTTTATTTTAATTCATAATCCCTAATCCAAGGGAGCATGCTAATATTAATTTATACTTTTTCTTCCCCATTTCCGACGTTCTTGAAGACTTGAGTTGCTTTCGAAACCATCGGATACTTTTGATAATATGATTATACCCGAAAAGCTTATTAAGTTGTTATAAAAATTCAGAATATGTTTTATATTATTTTATTAATATATCTTTTTAAATAAAAGTTTTTTAAATTTAAAATTTATATAAGTTTATGTTACCTTATATTTAATTCTATTGAAATCCAAGAGCATAATTATTTTTTTTCTCTTTCTGTTTTCTTATTATAAAAGAATGAATGATCATAATTGATCAAAAGATAAAAATTAGAGCACTCAATCTCTTTTAAAGAGCTAAGACTTGTAACATATCACTTAATTAAAAACTCTTTAAATAAAAGTTGTTTGTAAGATTTAAATTCATGATTATTTAATTATTAAATTTTAAGACCATATAAAAGAGATATCTCAAAAAAAAAACTTAAACTAACTTGTTAAATAAAACTTCTAGATTAATGATGTTTTAAAATCCGATATGCTTAGAAATGAGATTATTTAATGTTTGGATAGTAGTTACTCACATGTTTAGGTTAATATTCTCTTCATCAAACTCACAGAGTAGAAGATTTGTGGTAGAAAACCTAACACTTGTAAAACAATTTTTTTTATAGGGTTTTGGGATCCTCCAATGATAAAATCAGTTAGGATGGTTTATGAGGTATTTATAATCCTTGAATCTTGTCGTTTTGATAAAATGAAGGAGTTGAGGAGTCATTTTCTTACATTAATATTAATGAGGGATAAATATCTCTTACACAATATTAATAAGAGACAAATATCCATATCATTAATGAGATGGAAATATGGGAGGTTACATGAAGAGTTTTTATACATCTATAGATGTAAGGAGACAAATATCCTTGACACGAATATTTCATGCTAAAAGTCCTAAGAATAAGTAAACAGAGTCTTATGACCCTAATTTTGGCCTATAACGACCTCCTGACCAATTGAACTTGGCACACAGCCAAGCCTAGAGGCGATGAGTCTGGTAGCTTGCTAGACCAACGTCCACCTAAACTCAATATATGGCTAACCTAAGAATGTCGGGTCTAATAGCTTGTCAAACTCATATTTATTTGAGCTTAGCACATGACTGAATTTAAGTATGTTAGGTCTGGTAGTCCGCCATACCCATGTTTGTTTGGGCTTGGCACATGGCCGATCCCAAGTATGCTGGATCTAACAGTCTACTAAATTAATATTCGTTTAAGCTCAGCATGTGACTAAACTCAATTATGTTGGATCTAGCAGCTCGTCAAATTTATATTTTCTTGGGCTCAATACATGGCTGATTTTAATGATATTGAGTATGGATGCAAGTCTCTCTCACCTGTCAGTGGGTTACCACCCTATTGGATCTTTCTAGAATAAGGTTTCGGCTTTTTCACTTAGGATCAATAATATTGATTCGCCAAAGATATATGAATTATATTATTATCAGATAGTACTAACTTTCAATTGTATAAAATGGGGTTTGTCTTGACTGCAGGTATTCAAAATTTTGTTCTTCGTAACCTATGGATTTTCAGTAAAGAGAATAGAAAGTACAATACTATTTGCTGAACAGGCTCGAGACTCATCGTGCCATCATGAATTTTTGCACACCATGAAATTCTAAGTAGCACTATAACAAAAGACTTCTGCAAGTTTTGTTTTGCTCAATCCAGTTCATGGTCCCAACTACCAATCTGCCAGCAAATATTGCACTTGAGAAGCACTTCATTCCAGCCTTCCTTAACAAATTGATATTCAAAAAAACATGTGGTCCCTTATTTCATTAGATTGTCTGCGAAGAACAACATAAAGAATCAGTAACTCTATCTCTCTTGATTTGTTTGTCGACCATCATCTTGTCTTATATTAGTTTGTTGCAGAATGTATATCCGCATCTCCCATCTATGTTGAAGCTAGATCTACTTTGGGGGTATATAATCTCACCCAAATTCATGAGCAAAAGAAGCAAAGAAATCATGTGCTTCCTACTTGTACTTATGAAGTTTATCTGTACGAATTTAAGTGCAGCTGGTAGGTATCCTCTAGCTTCATCAATTTCATGGAATGGCTAGTCCATTTGCACAGGGTAATGATTAATTAATTACAGTATTAATTAATTGTAGTAGGGTAATCACTAGAAAGTCTAGAATATGCTTTTGAAAGTCATACGGGCCATGATCGCTATTTTATGTCTTAATCATGCCTCCCCATTTAGATCGCCGGTATGCATTTTTAAGCAGCTACGAGGAATCACCACAGATTTTAGCAATTGTAGCTATCAAACTTTTTCGAGGAGCTTTTAGTAGTGGGGCTTTCAGGAGATTGAAGGCAACCGATGAGCTAATTAATTAATTACTAATTATTATTTTATTATATCCCTCTGACTATATTAGAGTTTTGATTTGCTTAAGCTATACACACTACCATAAAATTAAAAAAATACCGATCGATGAAATATTATGTCAGCATATAGCGAGGATTCCATTGGTATTTTTCAATGCTAATAGAATATTATTGTCAAAAACTTAATCATCAAGGTTTTTTATTTCATTGTCATTCAAAAATACCTGCAAGATATTTTGTTGGCATTGGAAAGAATATTCCATCAGCGTTTTCTTTTTTCTTTTATGTTTAGATTGTTATGATCGCAAAGCTAACAATAGTTTATAATTGTCGCACGTGAACGCGTGATATTAGGGGTCAGGGAGTCACCACCTAGTTGTTTGGTTCAGGATCGCTATGAAACCCGGGTATATTTATCTTATCAGAGATTCTAAGCGTAAATGACTGATTATGGTTAAAGAATATATTAACATCTTGAACGCACCATACCTGAGATAATTTGCATTTTGTGATCTGAATGTGATTTAAAGATTTTGATGGGTTTCTAACTGGTTGTCTGTCTGTGACTTAGGATAAAGATTTATTTAGGTGGATAAATGTGGCATTCTGAATTTATTATGAGCTTGTGTGGTCAAATGAATTTTTATGGAAAGAATTCATGTAGATGCCCTAATAGGGTTCACTATCTTGAAAAGCGAAAATGTTTTCCACAACTTATATCTTGCGATAAAAAAAATACTCTCAATTAAAATTGATTAATATCTAAAATAATTCTAAAAATTTTCTCCATGATACCTTTAATGAAATGATTTTTAGATTCATTAATATTGAAATTGTTCATTCGATCACCTTCACGATAAAAACATCATTTGAAAAACCATTGTTTTAAATAAGTCAACTTCATGATCATCCTAAATGGATGAATATGATAGATGTTTTATGCAAAAAAGTTTTAGTTTAGATTAAAAAAAAAAACTCTGGTTTGAGTTACTATTTTTTAAAAAGTTTAAAACTAATTAATGAATGAAATCAATTAAGGAAAAATTTTGGTGAGACGAGCAATAAGGCATCAAAAGTGTGAGGAAACCACAATACAACTACGCAAGTTTAAATCAACTAATGTTATATTATAGTAAATTTATATTATTTTATTTCCTTACCTTATTTTTGTTTAACAATTATTTTTTCTGAGTTGCGTGATTTGTGGCACAATACTGATAAAAAACCAATTAGGCATGTAACAAAGTAATTGAGAATTGTTTCAACAACTTATGAAATTAGAAAGTTTTAAAAAATGCTCACAATCCAGTGCACAAAACAAAAACAAAGAAATTCATAGTTCAATGAGCAAGCACACTAGAAAAGTGGTTATATTTATCCACCATGCAAAACAATTAGTAAAAGCTTATTGTTATATTTTTTAGGTTTTATTTATGTGTTTATTTGTGAGATTTTGAACAAACTATTTAATTTGTAGGAAAAACAACTTAGGCGAAAAAACTCATATAAAGTAGGGGGATAGGACGCAAAAGAAGAAAAAGTTTATCGATACAAGAACAAAAGTGTTTGTTGTAAGTTTTTTATATGTAATTATTATTGCTTTAAGATTGTTTATTTGCATCAATAATATGAAATAAAATTGGTTTTAGGAATTTAACTTCCTTTAAAAAGAAAAAAAAAAGACACATAACAACAACATGATTGTGAAATTTGGTGAAGATATTTCCATAAGATGCTCACGATCCTCAATTATGGTTAGAGGCTGCTGCAAGTGATAGACTTGATATGAATTAGGTTTATGGTATGTCTAAGATATTGACACAAGAAATGAGGACGAGCCAAATTGTTTCAACTGTAGACAAATCACATTCTAACCCAAGCAATGCATCACAAAACTTTGATGAACTGGATTATGAGCAACTACATGTTGAGATGTAAAATATAAAAGCATAGATGATGGCAAAACTCCAATAAGAAAATAGGATGTATTTGACTCAATTAAGTGCATATACATGTATACATTTTCCTCTCCCTCCTAGACCTTTTAGCTCAAGATCTCCCCACCCCCCTTCACCTCCTTAAAGATTTTAAGAATTTGTTTAATTACACACACACGTGCGCGCGCGCGCGCGTGTGTTATCTCACATAAAATTGCCAAAGAAAGATTCTAAGATTCTATTCCATCATCGATTTTGTTAGAAATTTCTAGCAATTTACCGACGTAATCACTAATGAAGAAATTTGATAGTATAATAGTGATGGAATTGCCGATGGCATATTCCTTCAGCATTGGAAAATTTTGATAGAATTGAAACACTAATGGAATACTTTTCGATTATAGTTGTCAACAATTTCATTAACATTATTCAATGCCAATGGAATCTTCACTATATGCTTATGAAATATTGTGTTTGTATTTTTTAATTTTTTTGGAAGTGATTTGACATGTCAAAAATACCGATAATTTTTTTTTAGGTTTTTTATTCCCTTGCTATTTTCAACGGAAATTACCGATGAAAATTTTTCATTACAATTTTCATCAATAAATAGTGATGCAATATTTTTCATCAGCAATTTCATTGTTTTTTTTTTTTTTTTTTTTTAACTTTCTGGTGTGGAGAGAGAGACGCTTTTCTTGCCATTATATCATGTTTCCACATACTATATAGTTTATTATTTTCTATGTATCGCCTGGTTAGCCATCCTCATGCTTTGGAAGTTAACGCATTTATATCCTACACACCACCTAATATGCGGGGGGGAAAAGTCTTGCCGCAAATGTACATAATTGGTGAGCCTAAAGTAAGTCCATTACGTTGATTACTTTGATTGTGCCTTGATTAATTAAAATTAAACTTATATAGGAACTTTATGGTTAGAGTGAAAGCTAGCGTTCATATCATGAACACACTACTTATTGTCTGATAAATTGTATGCTTTTTAATTATAATCTCACACAAGCGCTAGTTAATAAATATTATCCTAGCATGGATATATATGGTAGATGTTCTGTGGAAAAAGTTTTAGTTTGGATAAATAAATTCCAAGTGAAAACAAATCAATACCACACTGCAGCCCAAGCTATAACTTTTGCAGGTCCTTTCTTTCTTCTTTTTTCTCTTTTCTTTTCTCTTGTGTGTGTGTGTAAGCTTTAGGGTCTTTGATACACTTAACGCACCATTCCACTGGAGAACATATATACCAGTGCCTTGAAGTGGCAGAAGATTAAGATTGATGCCTCGGGATAAACACTTCTCATTCAAATCCAGAAAAGCAAGGATGCGTGGCAAGCAGGTCTAAAGTGCAGCTGGTTTTACATTATTAAGCTTGAAAGTATGCCAGAAAGGTTACTGTATATGCATAAAATCTCATAGCGGAAGCACCACTATTGTAAAGTCTTGTGAGAGCAGGTCTTTCTTCCATCGATTATGATAATTTTAATGGAGGATTTTAATATATACCCATCTCACAGCTAGCTAGGTAGCTAGGTAAGTCTTTTTCAAAGTAGTTCTTTTCATACTATTTTGTCTAACACTCTTATATTATTGAGTTATAATATTAGATTGAAATAATTTTTTGATATAATATTAAAGTTTAATAATCAAATGATTATGAATTTATATTTTAATATTTATATTTATTTGATAAAAATTAAATATAAAACTATATATATCTGCCTACATTCAAACCTTAGTATCCCTATTATTTTTTTATTTATTATCCATGGGAATATTTGACAGACTTCTCCTTTTGTTGTGAGGGAAGACGCCAAACTTATTGCTCATGAATTTCTACGAACAAGACAAAATAAATAAAAAAATCGAGCCATTTGTGATGAAATGGATTTATATATGTTGTTTAGTTTCCAAGATCCGCCGGTGAAAAAAGTTGGATGTACGAAAAGGCAGCCCTTCTTTCTGTAAAAGCAATAATATATATTGGAGCTTGATGGATGCAATATATATGGATTTTTTTTTATGCGAAGATCTCTTCATACACGCATCGAGCTGGGAGATCTGTGGAGATGTGAAAGATTGCTATGATTAAACTCTGTTATGCCTTTTTTATATTATATTAAAACATACTCATCATTGTTATAAATCTTCGTGGCGGCTGCAAAACAGCAGCCACTGAATCTCCCATATATATTTTTTATATATATTAAATAAAAATGCATGAAAGAGACGGCTCTTATTGTCATGACACCATCAATGAGAAAGCTTTCCTTTCTTGTATTTTATAGATAATCACAAGATAATTAAGGCCAAATTAATTGTGTTGCCCGCATTCTATGGTAAGTAACCAAAGTTGAATGTTGCTTACAGGTAGATGAGAAAAAAAGCTGAAAAATTAATTAAATCATGAAAATTAAAAAAAAATAATTAAAAAACTTGAATAGTAAAAAGAAAACCGATTAGAATTTTAAAAAAATCAACCAGTTTGACTCGATTTTTTATTTTGACTCAATTTTTTTGAATTGGCTCGGTTTATATTATAATTTTTTTTTTGTTTTAAATTAATATTTTTTTTGTGTTTTTATATCATTTTAATATATTAATTTTAAAAATAATTTTTAAAAAATTAAAAAATATATTATTATAATAATTTTTAAATAAAAAATATTTTTAAAAACAATCATAATTATACACTCACACAGCCTTGTAAGGGTCGGGTCTAGGGCTTGGAGAGTCGAATCTTGAATTCTTGATAAGTATTTTCCTGGACGTTACCCCAGGCTCAATTTAACATAAGCATAACAAACGTTATATGAGCCAACTAACCAAGCCATGGAAGCCCAGCCCATAAAACTGGTACAATATCAACTAAAAAGGCCTAGGCCTGTATGTCTAAGCAAGAACCCAGCAAAGCATCAGATACAAATCTTCGGAAATAAATAAATAAAAAGCAAGCAGTGTGCAACCAGCACAGCAGCCCCGAATGGTGGCGCTCTCATTCCGGCACCACCCGCTGGCGGCTCATGACAAACTCATAACTGTACCACCAAATCCATCCTCTACTCCTGTTACTTTCCGGTTGCAGGGGGGTCTTCAAACATTCAATTTAAGTCCTGTTTATAGAAAATATAATTTTTTTAAAAAGTGATTTTGATGTAAAATAAATTTTTTAAAAATTAATTAATTTTTATGTTTGAAAATATTATAGAAAATGAGTTGTAAAATATTTTCTAATATTTAACTATTTGAGTCAAGTTTTTTTTACTTTTTTTTTAAAATTAATTTCTTTTTCAGTTTATTCTTCATTATTTATTTTTTTGATTGTAATTGAGCTATAAATGTATTTTATTTTTCTCTTTATCAAATTATCTCATTTTCTTATATTTTTTTAATATTAAATAAAATCATTAAGATATTTTAATAATATTTTAATAATTTTTTTTTTATAATAGTGCAAATTAATTATTAATTGGTTTTTTTATTATAATTATTTTTTCAATTATATTATTAAATTAATTAAGATTATAAAACTCATTCCAAACAATGTTACTAAAAACATTATAATGGCTTAGAGCGTACAAAATATTTATAAATGTAATCATTCCGGCCCTTGTGTTTTTTGCCCTAATGACCCTATGGTTTCTTTTAAGGGGTTGACAAAAATGAGTAACAGATGCCCAACGAGTATAACGGGACGGAGCTTATCTGGGTTTCTTTGATCAGACTCCATTACGGCATTACCACACGGCTGTGGGCTCTTAATAACTGCCCTTTTGCTCTTTTCTTTGAAAAAAAATCAGTGGCTACGCTAGCAGGAGGATTAGCGATTAACCCTAACAACGTGCCTCGCATGTGGCAGAACGTCAAAAAGCAAAAGTGACCCACGCGTGACATGAGCACACCACAACCTTCTTAGTTATTACACCCACTGAAATAACGAATAAAAAAAGAAGGAAAAGACGACCCTATCACCAGATCTAATCTTGAATCCGAAACACCGTGAAAATCTTCAGACAGGTGAAACTGAGGAATCTTTGGAAGCTGAAAATTCTCGAAAAGACAAGCCCACATACATAGGTGAGTTCCCTACTCTACGTTTAGGCAAGTATTTGTAGACTGTCTGTAACCAGACAACTTGTTGTGTTGTCGAAATAGGGTCAAGATCTTATCTTCCTAGTAAGCTTTTTTTTAGTTTTTGTAAACAGACATTTTGCTTTATGTGAAACTTGTTGTTCTGTTGAGTTTGTGTGTCTTTAAAGTCTGCTGAGAATCCAAGCCTTGTATTTTACTTATTTTACTTATTTTTACTTTTAAACTGGGGGATTTATGGATTAGGAGTGGTTTGAATATCGGAATGGGAGCAGGATTTGTGTAGGATACAAGTTTTTGAGAAACTTGAGGTTGGTTTGAGAGTGAGACAAACATGGGCGAGAAATCTTGGGTGAATGGAGAAAAGGGTATGGTGGAATCAGTGTTGGGTGTTGAGGCCTGTGAATTCTTGATAACGTCGGCTTCCAAAAACTTATTGAATGATTTGGTTTCGCCACCTGTTAGTTTGGGTGTGCAGCAGGGTCTTGTCCAGCTTGTTGAAGGTTTCAATTGGAATTATGCGATTTTCTGGCATGCATCTGGCTTGAAAACTGGTGGGTCCATATTGGTCTGGGGTGATGGAATTTGCCGGGACCCGAAGGGCCAGGGGATTGGAGATGGAAGCTCTAGTGGGGATGGCAAATCGGAGGGAGCTGAGAAGAGAAAAGAGGTGAAGAAGCTTGTGCTTCAAAAACTGCATATGTGCTTTAATGGATCAGACGACAATAATTTTGCAGTCAGTTTGGATGAGGTTTCAGATGTGGAGATGTTTTACTTAGCCTCAATGTATTTTACATTTCGGTGTGATTCAACATATGGCCCCGGAGAGGCATACCAGTCTGGTAGATCAATTTGGGCGTTGGGCACGCCTAGCTGTTTAGGTCATTATCAATTGAGATCAGTTTTAGCAAGATCAGCTGGGTTCCAAACAGTAGTGTTTTTGCCTGTTAAATCTGGAGTTCTGGAGCTTGGTTCGGTCAAATCAATTCCTGAACAGCATGATTTTGTGGAGAAGGCAAGAAGCATCTTTGGGGCTTCTAATACTGCACAGGCAAAGGCAGCTCCAAAAATATTTGGGCGTGAACTGAGTTTGGGTAGCTCAAAATCACGATCAATTAGCATTAACTTTTCCCCCAAGGTTGAAGATGAACTGATTTTCACCTCGGAACCTTATGCAATGCAAGCAATGAGTACGGATCAAGATTATGGAAGTACTTTTAGTGGGCACCCTAGTGATAAGAGTGAAGCAAAACTGTTTCCACATGTGAACCAAACCATTGTGGGTTTCAATGCTGAAACATTGGTGGGTGGTTTGGAGCAGCCAAAGGATGACTTGTCTCCTCCGGGTGATGAGAGGAAACCAAGGAAGAGAGGAAGAAAGCCTGCCAATGGAAGAGAAGAGCCACTGAATCATGTGGAAGCAGAGCGACAGAGGAGGGAAAAGCTCAATCAGAGATTTTATGCATTAAGAGCTGTTGTTCCCAATATCTCTAAAATGGACAAGGCCTCTCTGCTTGGAGATGCCATTACCTTTATCACTGATCTCCAGAAGAAGATTAGGGTTTTAGAAACTGAAAAGGGGGTCGTAAACAATAATCAAAAGCAGTTGCCAGTGCCAGAGATTGATTTTCAGCCTAGACAGGATGACGCAGTTGTGAGGGCAAGCTGCCCTATGGAGTCTCACCCCGTTTCTACCTTCATAGAAACATTCAGAGAACATCAAATCACTGCTCAAGACTGCAACGTGTCCGTGGAGGATGATAAGATTGTTCACACTTTCTCTATCCGGACGCAAGGTGGTGCTGCTGATCAGTTGAAGGAGAAACTAGAGGCTGCACTTTCTAAATGATCTATCTGTATGTTTTTATTTATACCATCAGACATAGTCCTCGAAAATTAGATTTTGTACCGATGAATTAGCTCCTATAGTTAACTTCGAAGATAGAGCTAGCAGTCACTGTTCACTTTGTAGCAAGTCTAGGGGGAAACTGTGAAAATATCCCTCAGTTAAGCTCCAGCTGGGAATTTGGACATGATTAAAGCAAAACAGTCTGTGCTATCCCATTACGTTGGTCCGACCATTTTCTTTTTTCAATGTGATTCTCTTTCGCATCTTGAGGACTTCAAAGTATCGGACCTTGCTTTCAGAACATTGCTTGAAATGGTGGAAACAAATGATACTGTGCTGTGCAACGAAGACCGACCCGAGGCATAAAAAATTGAATGGAAACTGATATTGCCTGAGATGAAAATGTGTTTACATAACTGCATCAAGATTGAAGTACATTTCATTGAATCTGATTAGATACGGAACTGGTTATAGTAATTAACATCTTACTCCCTCTTTCTCTTCGAAGAACAACACGATAACCCTTGTTTTTCTGGTTAAAAATGGACCCTCTTCAGCGATTTGCGTGTCCTGCACTTGCATGTAACAAAACATGTTGGCCTATGAAATCTTTCTTTTGCTTCGCGGCTATATTTTCAGTGTTATTTTTTTTTTAAAAAAAAAACCATAATATTTAAATCCTAGGGTATTTTAGTCAACTTTCTAGTCATCGAAATTATAATGTATCAATCCTTGTTGTTTTCTTTTTATCTATACTATTTAAATAACTTCATGCATCAATTAAATGATCTATTAAACTATATGATATTTCTATTTACTTTGGAAAAAAAACCCATGTAATTTTAAATTTCTATTTTGCTTTAACTTGTATTATAAAAAATCCATCAATGGATGAAAGAATTCATAGTTTTAATGAAAAAAACCTCATGCAACATCCATTTAATAATTAATTAAGAGCAGCATTAAAAAGAACTCAAAATATTCAAAACCACTGTTTGCAGTCGTGTAGATTCTGGTTCACCGATTTGAATTCAATTTTACAACTTATGGTTCTCCCATTTGGAATTCAATGAAAAAAAAAAAAACGTCGAACCTTTTGAGCGAGTCGTGCCTTTTTCCCACGCTAAAGAAAGGCTTGCATTTAGCTTAACTATAATGCTGCAAATTAAATTAATTTATAATCTTATTAAGATTTTGAATTCCTTGAATATTATTGGCCTTTGATAACGAAATTTTTTTTGGGGGGATCAACTTACAGAACAGAAACTTTTCCTCGGTTTGCATTACAGTAAATCTGGGGTCTAAGCTAACGGATGTTGATCAATTCTAACACTATTTTCAACCTTCAAACCCATGGCTAGGTCAAACTCAGAAGTATTTATCGGTCAAACTTATAGCAAAGGTTGGGGCTCTCTGTTTATATATATATGAGACCATTAATTCTCATTGCTGCACCAAATCAAGAGCTGATTTCCCTCCATCTCAAGAAGATACCGCATTTAGGTGAATAGAGGAGGGAAAAGAGAAAAGCTTCAAGAACAACGTTCTGGTAATTTTGTAAGAGATGGGGTTCTGTCACAGGGAAAGCACGTTCATCATTTTTTTAATTTTATCGATTCTTTCAGCTTCTCTTCAACCTGGTGCAACGAGGCCATTAGGATACCAATTGCTAAAGCAAGAGGGGTTGCTGTTGCAGTCCCTCCGAAAAGGTCCAGTGACGCCATCAGGT
This sequence comes from Populus tomentosa, assembly GCA_018804465.1. Lineage (NCBI taxonomy): Eukaryota > Viridiplantae > Streptophyta > Magnoliopsida > Malpighiales > Salicaceae > Populus > Populus tomentosa. The sequence goes on from CM031977.1 coordinate 17,840,666, forward strand.
CCCAATCCATGCACTTACATACCGAGAGGAGCCCCCGGGACTTGCAACTTGAAAGGGATGAATATAGCTGGGAGTGTTGCACGTTCACCTCCTGCATTTTCCAAACATGCCATGGATTCTTCCATTTCTAAGAACATCCGTGAACAAGTTCAAGTTTCTTAACGTTTTCTATCTTTTAATCGCCAGAAATGGAGATGATGAGGCTTAATGATCAATCCTTGTAGCCTCCTTATCCCTTGATTATATGGTTTTTTTTATTATTATTTGTTTGGAGCAACCATTTCAAGTTAAGTTCGGTTCTGATGTAAAAATAATGTATAACTGATGATGTTACACAAGAAAACAAAGGAATTAATTTGACTATTTTTTAAAAAAACTTGAATAAATATCAATTTTCTTTAATTATGAGGCTTTCTCTAATTATATTTTATTTTTGGATCATTCCATTATTACGTGTTTCCCGACACTAATCTTTTTACTAAAAATATTGCGTAGAATAAAAATTCTCTCTTCTTTTTGTTGGCTATACGAGTAAACGTGGATTAAATATATGATCTTAATTATATCAAACCATAATCAACAGAACTTCCGTAAACAAGCTAGAAAAAATTGATCAAATCGAACAATCCACCGTGATAAGAACAGACATATTTCTCCGTCCAAGCAGTCGAAGCTTTTCCCATTCTTATATCCCACCCGTCCCCTTCCCACTCAGGATTCAAATGAACATGGAATCTCAAGTCTAATATATATACGTGGGTCTCTGTCATATCTTCAGTGAGACTAAAACAATATACTCGATGCTAAAAGTTTTAGGGTGCTCCTTCGCTATTTATATCATATGAACAGTGAAGTAGGTGGTTTTTTTTTTGGCATGCATTTCACACTTTTTTTTTCATTTTTATTTATCAAATTTATCATTTATCATTTAATATTTACTTATTTTTAATTATTTTTTATAAATTATTTTAATTTATTTTCTATAAGGTTATCACAATCTCAAATAAACATCGTGATATTTGGTTTATGCTTGATTTTATAAGTGTTTATTTTTGTTTTTATATAATTATGTAAAAAATAATTTTTTTTAAAAAAATATATTTTTAAACTCGGTGAAGTTCATTATACGGATCGTGAATTTGATGAATTAAACTGTGAAATTTAAGTTGATTGAATATGTCATACTCAAATCAAAGAATTTGGTTTGATTATTTTTTTAAAGTCTAATTATATTTTTTACTAGCCAAGTTGACTGTATCATATAAAAATAAATTTTATATAATTTAATTTTAAACCTAGACTAAAAAAAAAAAGTAGAACATGGAGTTTTCAGGTTAACATATTTTTTTGCTAAATTTTTTTTAATGCAACCCTATAAACTATTCTAATTATGTATAAATTATGTAAATTTTGTAGGGTGGCACCCTCCATCCTTATGGAGGTATGGGCGGGTTACTCTCAATACCAGTGCACCTGCATGACTTGATTTTTCGTTTCAGTTGATAATAGATTACGCGGGCTTTTGACTCTAGACTACAGAACCGAAGTGTTCAAAAGGAAAGGAAAGGCTTGGGTTTGCTTGCGTACGAGGCAATCCTAATGTTCACACGTCACATGCATATGCAAATCTACCTGTGCTTCAGCACTAGGAAATTCACAAAAGCCACGAGATAAAAACCATCAGTTCACAGGTCTTTCGAAATGAACATTGAATGCCCTCAACGGTCGAGACTTTTTCAGCAGAAAATTCGTTTGGATGTAAGAGCCAGGGAGCCTGCCCCAAAACCAAAAACTATACGAGCTGTATTTCAAATGAGCATTTATTTCCGGTGGTGATGAATTATTAGGCCATCTTTACCTTTACAAAAGCTCAACAACACTGTTGCTTTTATACATGCTACATATTTATGTTAAAAAAACGCTGTATTTGCATAGAATTTATTGGTGCTGTGTGGCATTTCATCAATCTGTACATTGGCTAAACACCATATGCTATGAGTAAAGTACAAGGTTCAGGAACTCAGGGAACACATCTATTACAAATATCGGGTAGCTGTAACTATGATAATCACAAGATGTAATTGTCTAAAGCTGGATGGTGCACATTATTGCAGTCTTGAAATCCAACGGGTAATAGAATGGTGGTTTTGTAACAAGTGATCTCCATGTCTTCATCTTAGGATGATAGATTTGAACTAAAAGTGTTCCTCCCCTCTTCTGCTGTCGTGACCTTCGAGTTTCCATCAAATCACCTCCTTGCACTGGAGTCATTACATGTAGCTCACCGTCCAAAACAACAAAACCGAATGGGGAGTTGTAAGGAGCTTTTCGAGGTACACTGGACTCTTTCTGCCAAGAGTTTGAAGCCATGTCATATCTGCAATATGAGGAACACATAAATTAGTTAGCATCACTGACTCCTAGGGAACATCCAAAATAAATAAATAAATCATTTTGTAACCCATGTATAGATTGTTTGTTTTCTGAAGGTTTTGAGAAGATTATATTTAAGTGTGTAGAGAAGATTGTGAAGAAATTCTTGTATATTTTCTATATTCAATCAATGCAGCAAACTCTGCTTTTATATACATTGCATGTAACTGATTCCATTATTTTAGGAACCAAGATCATCTCATCCATCCACTAATGGAGGATCACAATTCTTACACGTAAGAAATGGTTTGTAACAGTTTTTGTAACAGTAAAAAGGGCTATAACTGCCATAACGATTTTAACTGCTTTCTTAACTGTTTTAACATAATTTCTTCCATTTCTTCATCCTTCTTGCTACAGTCTACGTAGTCTTCTTCTAAGGCTTCAATCACAAGTAATCAGCTTAGCTTTCAACAGCCTCTCCTAGGCTGTTTACTGGTTTAACTCCAAGCTTCAGCCTTAGTTTCTTGAATCCATCTTTATGTAGTGCTTTCGTGAAGATATCTGCAAGTTGTTCTTCACTTCTGCAGAACTTCACATTAATTACTCCTTCTTGTAGAGCCTCCCTTATGAAATGATACTTCTTGTTTATGTGTCTTATTCTTTGATGGAAAAACAGGATTTTTGGCCATTGAAATTGCTAATATGTTATCACAGAACAAGGGTGTTGCCTCAGCTTGCATTTCACCAAAATCATCAAGAACAAACCGTAACCAAATGGCCTGAGCAATTGCTTCAGATGCTGAGACATACCCAGCTTCTACAGTTGATAATGCTACTGTGTTCTGTTTTACAGAAGACTAGGAGAATGCTCCACTTTCAAAACTGAATGCGTAGCTTGAAGTGCTCCTACTATCATCTTCACTTCCTGCCCAATCTACATCACAAAATCCAATAAGAGTTGCTGATTGATTCCTTACGTATTCAATCCCATAGCTGAAAGTTCCTTGCACATATCTTGGTGAATCTTGGTAGGTCCAGTCATGAACCGTGATAGTAAGCTAGCAGCATACATTAGATTAGGTCTTGTTGCTGTCAAATTTAGTAAGCTTCCTACTATTTTTCTATACAGTCCTTCATCAGCCAACTCACTCCCATCAACCTTCTTCAGTTTCTCACCAGTGGCCAAGGGAATGGAGACTGGTTTAAAATCATCAAGTCCGAACTTACTAAGCAGAGATTTGGCATATTTCCCTTGATGAATAAATACCCCTTAATTGGTTTGCAGTATTCCTATGCCAAAAAAATGATGAAAAAGCCCAAGATCAGACATCTCATACCTCTGCATTATTTCCTTTTTAAATTCACTAAGTAGCCTCTCACTACTGCCAGTGTACACAATGTCATCAACATAAATTGAGACAATGATCAAGTTACCTTTCAGGTCTGACCTTGTATACAAAGTAGCTTCACTTGTGCTCCTTTTGAATTTCCACACAGAGAGATATGCATCAATTTCACTGTACCAGGCCCTCGGTGCCTGTTTTAGTCCATACAAAGCCTTCTTTAATTTGTAAACTTTGTGTCTTGCATTCTTTACTTCAAATCCTTCAGGCTCCTCAACATATACTTTTTCTTTAAGGACACCATTTAAGAATGCTGACTTAACATCCAACTGAAACAACTTCCACCCCTTCTGTGCTACAAGTGCAATGAGAGTTCGAATTATATCCAGCCTTGCTACTGATGCAAAGGTTTCATTGTAATCAATTCTGGATTTCTGTGCATATCCTTTTACTACAAGGCGAGCCTTGTGTTTTTGTATTGTTCCATCAAGATGAAGCTTGGTTTTGTACACCCATTTCACTCATATCATAGGTTTATCAATTGGTCTCTTCCTTCATAGCCTCATGCCAGGCTTTATCTCCAAAAGCTTCTTGATAGTTCTCAGGTTCTATGATGCACATGTGACACCTTGCATATATGTCTTCCAAGGTTTTCAATTTTACTAGAATAGAGCTAGGTAAAGATTGTTGACTGTTATCACTGTCAATATTCCCAGCTAACTCTCCAACTGTAGAATTTTGATTGTAATGTTCAACATTATCGGGTTAGACTGCAGCAGAGTGTTCATCAGGATTTTCACCTTCAACTTCACCTCCTTCAAGATTAAGAGACAAATGGCTTTGGTTCATCAAATTTCTTTTCTAATTCTATGCTCTATCTTCATTGAAAATAACACTTCTTGAGAGAACAATCTTTTCAGATTTCAAGTCATATATTTTATACCCCTTCTTACAGTTACCATATCCAACAAACACTCCCTTTTTAACTTTGCTATCCCATTTCTGCCTTAGTGATGATGGGATATGAGTGTAGCACAAACAACTGAACGCCTTTAGATGCTTGACTCCTAGCTTTCTACCCGTGAAGGCTTCAAATGGAGTCTTTTCAATAACTGATGTTGTATAACATCTGTTCTGAATATACACAGTTGTATTCACACCTTCTGCCCGGAAGATTACTGGCATTTCTTTCTCTATTAGCATGGACCTTGCCATTTCACAAATTGTTCTGTTTCTCCTTTCTGCAACTCCATTATGTTGAGGGGAGTATATAATTGTCAGTTGCCTCTTCATTCTTTATTTTACATAGAATTCTTCAAACTCATTTGAAGTATATTCACCACCTCTGTCACTTCTTAGCTTCTTCAGTTTATATCTACTTTGCAACTCAACGAATGCTTTAAATTTCTTGAACACATTGAGTGCATCAGATTTGTTTATGAGGAAGTATACCCAGCATATTCTTGAGAAATCATCAATAAATATGATGAAGTATATGTTCCCTCCCACAGATTCATTCTGCATTGGTCCACACAGATCAATGTGGATTAATTCCAGTGGATAGCTTGCTCTCCACGCTTGCTCTTTGTTGAATTTCTCCCTGTGATGTTTGCCTGATGCATAGCCTGCACAAATATCTTCTACTTCTATCAGAACAGGAAGCCCACATACCATCTCTTTCTACTGCATCTTCTTCATGCTGGCAGAATTCAAATGTCCTAGTCTTCTATGCCATATCCAGGAGTCCTCGGTCACTGAAGCTTTCTGTGCTGCAGGTGTGATGGACTTAAGTGAAAGTGGAAAGCATCGATTTCCTCCCATGATCACTATTGCTATAACATTGTTGAGGCTTTTATCATCAAATATTACTGCTTTGTTACCTCCAAACAGAATGTGATAGCCATGCTCCATCATCTGGCCTACACTCAGTAGATTTTCATCCAATCCAGGAACAAGCAGTACCTCTTTTATATATCTTTTCCTATGCCGAGTTTCCACAACCAATGTACCTTTTCCAGTTGCTTGCATAAGATCTCCTGAGCCTATCTTTACTTTGTAGGTTACTGTTCTATCGATGTTGATTAGTTCAGATTCTTGAGAAGTCATGTGGTTGCTTTAGGCATTATCCACAAACCATACCTTTCTATTTTGTAGACTTGCAGAATGGCAAGCATAGAACATGGTTCCAGTGGTAACTCTCTATTCTTTAGCATAATTTGCTAGTTGTTTGTGACTGTGACTTTCACAATCTTTTGCAATATGGCCTAACCAATTGCATCTTTCATATCTAGGCTTTTCTTTGTGTATGCATAATCTAAAGTGTTGCTTCTGACAGACTTGACATTGTGGCTTTACACTCGTTTGACTACTTCCCCAAGCAGTGTTGTTCTAGTTTGAATTATTGTAGTTGGTTAAATTTCTATTTGGAAATGGATTCGGTCCCCTCATGTCTTGTGATTGCCATCTTTAAGGAGGTCTGCCTTGGAAACCTTTGTATGAGTTGTAGGCTTGATTGTTTCCAATCTTTAAACTGCTAAAGGCTTTCTTTGTTCCTATTAGCTTATCCTTTTCATCATGTAGATCCTCCATCTTATCGTAAACTTTAATAGAAGCTATGACTTCTTCTGCTCTCAGAACATCAAGATCTCGTGTCTCCTCAATGATTGACACAATGGACTTGTATCTTCTACTTAGACTCATTAGCAGTTTCTGCACAATTCTGTTTTCTGATACATCTTCTCCTAACAGTTTCAGGTTATTCACAGTTACAAAGAATTTAGCTAGATATCAATCTAAGCTTTCACTTTCTGCCATTCTCAAGTATTCAAAGTCAGCTCTCACTGCTTGAAGTTTTACAGCTCTAACCTTTTTATCTCCTTTGAATTCTCTGCTCAAAATGTCCCAAGCTCCTTTTGTAGTCTTCTCATTTCTTATACGTGGAAAAAGGTCGTCTGGTAATGCTCCTTGTATGAGGCTTAATGCCTTTGCATTCTTGATTTTGTCTTCTCTGGATGTAGTGGATGTTTGCAATGTAGTTTACTCAGCTTTACTCTCTTCATCGTCTGATCCACTTGCAATTTCAGATGATTGATGAGATTTTATTCCACCTTCTATTACGTCTCATAGATCGAATGCTATGAGGATTGTCTCCATCTTTACAGCCTAAAAATCATAATTTATGCCATTGAACTGTGGAGTTCTTAAATCTCCTCCAACAAAGCTTGATCCTGCCATCTTTGAGTAATTAACAATTTAATCAATCTATTTTTCACAGTTTACGCCCCTCTTAGGAATCAATTTGTGAGCTCTGATACCATGTTTGTTTTCTGAAGGTTTTGAGAAGAAGATTATATTTAAGTGTGTAGAGAAGATTGTGAAGAAATTCTTGTATATTTTTTATATTCAATCAATGCAGCAAACTCTGCTTTTATATACATTACATGTAACTGATTCCATTATTTTAGGAACCAAGATCATCTCATCCATCCACTAATGGAGGGTCACGATTCTTACACATTTAAGAAATGGTTTGTAACAGTTTTTGTAACAGTAAAAACAGTTATAACTGCCATAACGGTTTTAACTGCTTTCTTAACTGTTTTAACAAAATTTCTTCCATTTCTTCATCCTTCTTGCTACAATCTACGTAGTCTTCTTCTAAGGCTTCAATCACAAGTAACCAGCTTAGCTTTCAACATAGATAACAACAACAATAACCAACACTCAATCCTGAAATAGTTCAGGCTGGCTAAATTGATCCTTTTATGCCATTCTATGTGGTCATATAATAAAACCCACATAACGATAGTAACATGAAAATTATCAGGCAATTTTGTTGCTGCTAGCATGTGTGTTCAAAGGTTCGACACGTATATGTGAGCATAGGAGAAAAAGCTAAAGAGAGCATTATTTTTATATGTTTAAAGGCAGAAAATCTGATTGAAAATTGCATATTAAGACAAAACTTAAGGGTAACTTAATCACCCCATAAATGCATGCACTACTCGTCTTTTTGCTTGTTCTTTTTTTTTATATATAGTAATCGAGAATATTATAAATAAAACGCCCCCATTAAGGAGATGAGGGCTGCTAAGGAAGATTACATAGGGAATTAAAAAACATTAAAAGAGCGAGGAATCTATAGACCTGACTAGTTAGTCCAATTCATGATACATTTAGGATTCCTATAAAGATCAGAGCCTGTATAGCTGAAATTTTTAACAAAGGACTTCAACCAAAAGGCTAACCGATGAAAGGTGAGGTCAAAAATCACATCCCAGTCTAGAGTTTTGTTGTCAAAGATCATGTGGTTGCACGCTATCCAAATTGACTAGTATAACCCTTTATAGAGAAAGGTAATTGCCTGACGTTGAAATTTTTCTTTTACCATGTCGGACCATTCCTGAAGGTTATGATATGGGTCTTTTGGCAGAAAACCTACACACCCAAACCAACTAAAGAGTTTACCCTAGAGAGACCATAATTTTGGACAAAGATGGAAGAGATGATGTATAGTCTCAATCTCCTTGCAGTAGAAAGGACAAAGAGCTTCCTCATAATTGATGATTCTCCTCTCAGCTAAGAAACCTTTTGTGCAAAACTGCCATTGAAAAGAAGCCATATGAACACATCTATTTTTGGAGGCGCAAACCCTTTCCAAAGCAAAGCAGGGGAGTGAAGATGTCCTGAAACATTAAAACCATCAAAGAGATGGCACCCATAGAAGACTGTGTAATTGTTGGAGCTATGGTGTTTTCAAATCTTGTTGTCTTCACCATCAGAGAAGACTAGGCCACGTTCCACTTCTGCTATCAAGCTTTCACACATGCAAAGCTCTCGGGATCGAAGGGGTCTTCTCCAAGAAAGATTGATTGAGTTATCTGTTGGGTTATGAACTTCTGCAACGCTTAAAGATTGCTGCAGGGAGAGGTTGTAAAGCCTAGGAAGCAAGAATTGGAGAGGGGTTGCGTAGCCTAGCCAAGAATCAAACCAGAAGCTGATGTTTCTCCCATCACCCACCTTGAACCTGATATTGGATTGGAGAGGAGCAACTGTGCTGTGATTTAAGGAAATTACAGATATCATGCCACGTCAAGTTGGAGATAAAGAACTTGTAAACAAGGCCATTTGCAAAATGTGGCCGGTACTTTCATAAGATAATTTCTTGCCAACCTCCTGCCATTCCTTTGTCAAGGTTTCAAAGCCATTTAAACATCAGATCCAGATTTTGCTTGTTAGTGGCCACATTTAACACAGGATTGCATACTTTATTGCAAAATTAGACAGAAGCCCTCAAATGATCTACCGTTACAGACACATAAAAATAACAACCCATATTTATTCATTAGCATTTCTTTTTCACTAGAACTTATCAAAAACAAAGCTGCCTTACTACTAAGTCGATCATATAAACAAGGTAATCTCAACCTATCAAGGACTTCAAATAACCATTCCACTGCCATTAACATAACAATCAAACCAAATTTCAATGACACAATAATAGAAGAGAGTTGATCAGAATGAAGGATCTATACCTTTCAATAAACATGGTCATATCACATTTGGAAACACCTGAAAATAGATGCTGCAGTTGTTCTAATCATTCCATTATACATTCTTACTAGCCTTGACAAGATGAATTAGTATAGAATAAACAAGTGAATTCCAAAACTCCCAAGATAGAAAGTTAATATATTCGATCATTAAGACACATGCACAAATATGACTAAGAAAAACAAATATATAGATGTTTTTGTACACAATAGTCCATGTACATGTGCAAAAGCAACCGTCTCCAATGCTGAGAAAAAGAGAGAAATAGCTTCTAAGCTTAACCACATTTTGTAACTTAAGAGAGGGCGAAGGTACAGTGGAAACACTAGCCGGATCATTAAATGGTGAGTGGAGTGAGCACAGTTCAACATTTACAGCCTAATGCAACACATATCAACCTGAATCATCTCCTATATAAAAGATAGAACTACCTTAAAAGGAAGATGCTGATAAACACTTCAACTAACATCCTACACATAATATTTTACATTTCAAATAATTCAATGCAAATGAATTTCAAATAAAATTCTGACACCAGAAGATACATTTCTCTCACATTGCTAATAACGCACTCCAATATATATATATAAAGAACTCCTTTGAAATAGTGAGTTATCATTCTATTTGATGCCGTGGCCGTAGTATTCTTTTTGTGTTTTCATACTTATGAAAATTCCAATTCTTGAGGCGTTTATCTCCCCATTTCTGTGGTATTGTGTAGATGGCAAGCTATGCACCACTTTTTTGTGAAATGCAATAATAGGAGGTCCAATCTCATTCTATTCCTCAATAATTAATTCAAATCAAGCATGCATGGCAAGGAATATCGTTTTCTTTTCAGGGTGCTGACACTGAAAGGAACTTTTATATGAAGGTGGAATCCAGATGCAGTTGTCTTCAACTCATCAAAGCACTATGGAACTCCGAGCTACTGGGTGCAAAAATTCTTCAGAGTCAAGTGGAGCAACTCTTCCTGACGCTAAGCTACAGACAAATTCCTCTACACTTGTTGCATCTGCAATTACGTGGCAAAATTCAAACTTACCAGAAAATAAAGGTATGCTAATACCAGCATAGCTTGCAGGGATCATGCCCTAAACACCAATTTTAAGTTTTTATCCTCTCTTTTTTTGTGTGTCAATGCTGCAAGTTTGAATCCTTTTCCAAGTGTGAATTTCAAAGTTTCCATTGATGGATTGGGGCTCAAGTCATAATTGTCTGCATCAACAAAAACTGTGCTCACATCTTCTGACGTATATATTTTCAGAGTGTTAATTTTTTTTTTAAAAAAAAAACCATAATATTTAAATCCTAGGCTATTTTAGTCAACTTTCTAGTCATCGAAATTATAATGTATCAATCCTTGTTGTTTTCTTTTTATCTATACTATTTAAATAACTTCATGCATCAATTAAATGATCTATTAAACTATATGATATTTCTATTTACTTAGGGAAAAAAAACCCATGTAATTTTAAATTTCTTTTTTGCTTTTACTTGTATTATAAAAAATCCATCTATGGATGAAAGAATTCATAGTTTTTATTATAGCATGTAATTATATAGGAAATATTGTAGTCATATTCTTATGTGGTAATCTCCACCTTTACTATTGTATATTGCCCTACTCATATATATAGAAAGGGTTGGCTAACCTATTAGGTTAAGCCTCCTAATCATTCTCAACTTGGTATCAGAGCCTCCTAATATTTTCTCTCTTTGCAGCCGGCCCTAATTTTCTTCCCCATGGACTCTCCTCCTGCTGCCGTTGATCCAATCTCCCCCTCCACCGGTGATGCATCATCACCGGCCAGCCCTCTTCCTGCTGCTGGCTCTGCCGTTCCTCTGCCTCTTATGGGAACACAATCTACAATGGTTCCTTTATCAAACACCCACCATGTTGTGTCGTTGAAACTTACGAACACAAATTATCTTTATTGGAGAATGCAGATGAAGCCATATCTCCTTGGTCAAGGTGTTTTTCAGTTTGTTGACGGCTCCTTGCCGTGTCCTCCATCTCATATGATTGATGCTTCAGCTGATTCTTCTTCTGCCATCAGCCCCTCTTTTCTTCGTTGGAAGCAACAAGATCAACTCATTTTGAGTGCTCTACTCTCCTCTCTTTCCGTGGATGTGCTGCATCTTGTAGTCGATTGTTCTACTTCACATTGTGTTTGGCGCACGCTTGAGAAGGCACTTGCCTCTCCATCTAATTCTCGGATCATGCAACTACATGGCTCCTTTCAAGACCTTCGGCAAGGTGATGCATCGGTTAGTATGTATATGCAGCAAGCCAAATCGTTATTTGACGAATTGGCTGCTGCTGGTCGCCCAATGTCCCTTGAAGATTTCAATCTCTATGTGTTTCGTGGACTTCGCGGTGAGTTCAAAGACTTGGTAACTAGTCTCATAACCAAGGCTGAACCGCTATCGTATGCTGATCTTCATAGCCATCTCCTTACCCACGAGTTTTTGCACAAAAACTCCTTTCACTCCATGGCTGTCGGTTCATCCTCTTCATCACTGCTGTCTTCTTCTTCTCTGCCGCAGCAGCCACCATTGCTGCCAACACCTCCAAATTCTGCTTATTATGCCATGACTAATCACAGCCGAAACAGGGGACGTTCTAGAGGTAATTGGCGCTCAAACACCAACCGATTTCAGGCCCCAAACAGAGGTCACTCCGCTGCAGATTGGAGGCAAAATCAGTGGTAGAACAGGCGCACCTCTGCTGCAGATTTTCGGCCAAATCAGGGGCAGTGGTCTGGACATGTGCGCTGCCAATTATGTTCCACTCCTGGCCATTCAGCTCTTCAATGCTATCAGTTTCGCAGCAGCACACAGCAGCCCTCTGCTCACCTTGCTGTTGCGAATGATTCTGCTGCAACGACTTGGTTTCCCGACACCGGCGCGAATCAACATGTGACGCCTGATCTTGCAACTCTAACTGATTCTGCTCCTTATCTTGGTAATGATTTCTTGCATGTTGGTGATGGTAAGGCCCTTGACATATCCCATGTTGGACATACTACTTTATAGTCCCCCAAACGCTCGTTTACATTAACTAATGTTCTTCGTGTGCCTCACATTACCAAACCGTTGTTATCTGTTCAGAAATTCTGTCGTGATAATCATGTTTTTTTTTAATTTCATGATTCTGTGTTTTATGTGAAGGATCTCGTCACCAAGGAAGTTCTTCTTTCCGGTCGGAGTCATGATGGTCTTTATGTTCTCTCCGAGTCCTCGGCTACGTCAGTTCCTCAAGCTTTTTGGTCTCCTTGCATTTCCGCGACTGCCGACTTGTGGCATCGTCGTTTAGGTCATCCAACTCCTCGCATTCTAAATTTGTTAGTTTCTGATAATAAAATTATTTGTACGTCTAAACGATCTTTTACTCAATGTCAAGCATGTCCATTAGGCAAGTCATCCCGTTTGTCATTACGATCGACGGGTCACAAAACTTCTACCCCACTTGAATTAATTTTTAGTGATGTTTGGGGCCCTGCTCCAATGTTTTCTTCTGATGGTTTTCGTTATTTTGTTATATTTGTTGATGCGCACACTAAATATATCTGGTATTATCCGCTTGTTGCGAAATCTGATGTATTTTCCACGTTTCAACGTTTTCAGACACTTGTTGAGCGTCAGTTTTCTCTTAAAATTAAATCTGTTCAAACTGATTGGGGTGGTGAATATCGTAAATTAAATACATTTTTTCAAACAATTGGTATTCATCATCGATTAATTTGTCCTCATACTCATGAACAAAATGGCACAGTTGAACGTCGTCATAGACATATTGTCGAAACTGGCCTAACCCTCTTAGGCCAGTGTAATGCACCATTGCGTTTTTGGAACTATGCTATGGAATCATCAGTCTATCTTATTAATCGCATGCCTACTCCTGTTCTTCAAAATCAATCTCCTTTTGCGTGTCTGTTTCATCGCACTCCTGATTATAATTTTCTACGCACTTTTGGGTGTCTTTGTTTTCCATTTTTACGTCCATATCATGCTCATAAATTCGATTTTCGGTCTTCTCCTTGTGTGTTTTTAGGCTATAGTTCGTCTCATCTTGGTTATCGGTGTCTTGATTTAGAGTCTGGTCGTGTCTATGTCTCCCGTCATGTTCGTTTTCATGAATGTGTCTTTCCTTTTCAAAAGTCTGAACAGGTAACAACAACCCCGGTTCCCCCCACTCCACCTACCTATCTTCCATCACTGCAACCCCCTTCCTGTTTTCAGCCTCTTCCTTCCCAACTCGACAAAACACACAACCCACCTTTGCCCCCTGCCGCAACCCCCCAGCTTGCTCCCCTACCCGTTGATTTAGCCGACCCTGCCTCACCACCCCACACAGCCATACTATCACCACGTGCTTGTCTTTCCAATGATTATTATGCAGGAACAGGTTCTGACTTGCAGGATTCAGTTGCGGCACAACCCCGCACCTCCCCGGCTTCACCTCCTGGTCTGCAACTTTATGTTGATCTCTCCTCTTATCCTCTTCAGCACATTCCAGGTACAGGTGCTGCTACTCCATGTCCCGCTGCTCCTAAACACCCCATGGTTCTTCGTCCGAGACAGCCCAAGACAGCGCTGATCACCACCACGGCAGCCACCTCTGCTGCTTCCTTCAGTCGGGTAACTTCTCCTCCCTCGCATGAGCCACTTATTTTTCCTGATGCTAACAGATATGAGGCGTGGCATAATGCTATGCAAGAGGAAATTCAGGCCTTACTCGCAAACAGAACATGGACTTTAGTGCCATCTCATCCGTCCATGAATGTTGTTGGTAGCCGATGGGTCTACAAAATTAAACGCAGATCTGATGGTAGCATTGAGAGGTATAAGGCGCGCCTGGTTGCTAGGGGCTTCACTCAGCAAGAAGGTATTGATTACTCAGAAACTTTTAGTCCTGTTATCAAACAGGCGACAGCCCGCTTAGTGTTCTCCATTGCAGTTTCGAGTGGTTGGAAAATTCAACAGCTTGACATTCATAATGCATTTCTAAATGGAGTCCTTGATGAAGAGGTTTACATGAAACAACCTCCAGGTTTTGTTGATTCTGCACTCCCAGGTCATGTATGTCGATTGCATAAATCTCTATATGGGTTAAAACAGGCTCTGCGGGCTTGGTACACTCGTCTGAATGATTTTCTATTATCCATTGGTTTCCGTGCTTCTAAAGTGGATACCTCATTGTTTATCTTCTCGGTTGGTAGTGATATTTGTTATCTTTTGGTTTATGTTGATGATATTCTGCTTACGGGTAATAATGGAACTCTGCTACAACGACTCATTCAGCTACTGAGCTCAGAATTTAAACTTCGGGATTTGGGTGATGTTCATTATTTCTTGGGTATTGAAGTGCAGTGTACTAGTCTGGGACTTATGCTTTGTCAACATAAATATACACTTGATATCCTCACACGAGCTGGTATGTTATCCTGTAAACCAGTTGATACTCCTATTTCGGCATCCAAAGCCACCATTATGCCGGATCCATTGTTTCCTGATGCTACTCGTTTTCGGCAACTTGTTGGTGCTCTCCAATATCTCACTTTCACACGCCCGGATATTTGCTTTGCTGTTAACCGGGTCTGTCAATTTATGCATGCTCCTACAGAATCCCATTGGGCTGCCGTGAAACGCATCTTGCGTTATCTCCGTGGTACGGCATCACATGGTTTACATATTACTCGCAGCTCTTCCTTTGCTTTACATGGTTTTACAGATGCAGATTGGGCAGGTAGTATTGAGGATAGAAAGTCTACAGGTGGTTATCTTGTGTTCTTTGGTCAGACGCCAATTTCATGGAAATCGAGTAAGCAACGCACTGTTGCTCGTTCTTCGACGGAAGCTGAGTACAAAGCCTTAGCCGATGGCACGGCTGAAGTTATCTGGCTTCAGTACTTGTTAACGGATCTTCAGATTCCAACTCCTTCTGCCCCTATTATCTGGTGTGACAACCTTGGTGCCACGTATTTGTCCGCAAACCCTATATTTCATGCTCGCACAAAACATATTGAGATTGATTATCATTTTGTCCGAGATAGAGTTGCGAAGAAGGAGATTCAGATTCGTTTTATTTCCTCTCAGGATCAACTTGCCGATGTCTTCACTAAGCCACTTCCTGCTGCTTCATTTACTGCTTTTAGATTCAAGCTTCGGGTTGATCCTCCACCCTCAGCTTGAGGGGGCGTATTATAGCATGTAATTATATAGGAAATATTGTAGTCATATTCTTATGTGGTAATCTCCACCTTTACTATTGTATATTGCCCTACTCATATATATAGAAAGGGTTGGCTAACCTATTAGGTTAAGCCTCCTAATCATTCTCAACTGTTTTAATTGAAAAAAACCTCATGCAACATCCATTTAATAATTAATTAAGAGCAGCATTAAAAAGAACTCAAAATATTCAAAACCATTGTTTGCAGTCGTGTAGATTCTGGTTCACCGATTTAAATTCAATTTTACAACTTATGGTTCTCCAATTTGGAATTCAATGATAAAGAAAACCTCGAACCTTTTGAGCGAGTCGTGGCCTTTTTCCCACGCCAAAGTAAGGCTTGCATTTAGCTGAACTATAATGCTGCAAATTAAATTAATTTATAATCTTATTATGATTTTGAATTCCTTGAATATTGTTGGCCTTTGATAACGAAAATTTTTTTGGGGGGATCAACTTAGAGAACAGAAAATTTTCCTCGGTTTGCACTGTCAAGGAACCATCTCAACCCAATAGCTTAAGCTGTTAGGTGAGGTCCCAGGATATGATTTATATTACTCTCTAACACACCCCCTCAAGTGAAAGCCCTTTGGGCTTGAAACTTGCACATGCTCATATTACCCTGTGTTTAATTTTTTTATCAAATAAATAGGGATGGTGAGATTCGAACTCGTGACCGCTTGGTCATCAAGGCTCTGATGAGTGGTTTGTCTGCTGTGGTGGAGGGTTGAGTATTGAGGGTGAAGTTTGGGTTTTGATCTGAGGAAGAAGACATTGTGATATGTTGGATCGGTGATTCGTTGGAATTTGAACGCTCTGATACCATATCAAGGAACCATCTCAACCCAATAGCTTAAGCTGTTAGGTGAGGTCCCAGGATATGATTTATATTACTCTCTAACATGCACGACAGTAAATCTGGTGTCTAAGCTAACGGATGTTGATCAATTCTAACACTATTTTCAACCTTCAAACCCATGGCTAGGTCAAACTCAGAAGTATTTAACGGGCAAACTTATAGCAAAGGTTGGGGCTCTCTGTTTATATATATATGAGACCATTAATTCTCATTGCTGCACCAAATCAAGAGCTGATTTCCCTCCATCTCAAGAAGATACCGCATTTAGGTGAATAGAGGAGGGAAAAGAGAAAAGCTTCAAGAACAACGTTCTGGTAATTTTGTAAGAGATGGGGTTCTGTCACAGGGAAAGCACGTTCATCATTTTTTTAATTTTATCGATTCTTTCAGCTTCTCTTCAACCTGGTGCAACGAGGCCATTAGGATACCAATTGCTAAAGCAAGAGGGGTTGCTGTGGCAGTCCCTCCCAAAAGGTCCATTGACGCCATCAGGTCCCAATCCATGCACTTACATACCGAGAGGAGCCCCCGGGACTTGCAACTTGAAAGGGATGAATATAGCTGGGAGTGTTGCACGTTCACCTCCTGCATTTTCCAAACATGCCGTGGATTCTTCCATTTCTAAGGACATCCGTGAACAAGTTCAAGTTTCTTAACGTTTTCTATCTTTTAATCGCCAGAAATGGAGATGATGAGGCTTAATGATCAATCCTTGTAGCCTCCTTATCCCTTGATTATATGGTTTTTTTATTATTATTATTTGTTTGGAGCAACCATTTCAAGTTAAGTTCGGTTCTGATGTAAAAATAATGTATAACTGATGATGTTACACAAGAAAACAAAGGAATTAATTTGACTATTTTTAAAAAAACGTGAATAAATATCAATTTTCTTTAATTATGAGGCTTTGTCTAATTATATTTTATTTTTGGATCATTCCATTATTACGTGTTTCCCGACACTATTTATCTTTTTACTAAAAATATTTCGTAGAATAAAAATTCTCTCTTCTTTTTGTTGGCTATACGAGTAAACGTGGATTAAATATATGATCTTAATTATATCAAACCATAATCAACAGAACTTCCGTAAACAAGCTAGAAAAAATTGATCAAATCGAACAATCCAATGTGATAAGAACAGACATGTTTCTCCGTCCAAGCAGTGGAAGTTTTTCCCATTCTTATATCCCACCCGTCCCCTTCCCTCTCAGGATTCAAATGAACATGGAATCTCAAGTCTAATATATATACGTGGGGCACTGCCATATCTTCAGTGAGACTAAAACAATATACTCGATGCTAAAAGTTTTAGGGTGCTCCTTCGCTGTTTATATGATACTAGCTGTGATACCCGCGCGATATCACGGGTTATTTTTTTCATATAAAAAATATTTTAAAAAATAAAAATTTAAAAATCTTGGGTTTTTCTGCAAAGTTATACCCAAAAATCTTGGGTTTGGCTGCAACGCCTGACCTAAGAGTAATATTTATAATATTAATAATAAAATTAAACTTGCATGACCCAAGTTTAAATGAGCATGACTGTAACACCGGATCCAAAAATATTGGATGTGGATCTGGTTATAAGGTCGTGTCATAAAAGTGTGATAATTAAATAGATTAATTAAAAAAACAAAGAAAAAAATCAACAGAAAGGAAAAAACTAATGAAGAAAAAGAAAAAGAAAAAGAAATTAAATTAATTGGGTTAACCCTTTAAACCAGGTTATCCCGTAAAACATGGGATTTGCGTCATGAAAGTTTGATAACTAAATAGAAAAAAAAATGACGGGTTTACCCAGAATTAACCGGGTTAACCCATCAAACCAAGTTAACCCATCAAGCCCAAAATACGTGTCATGAAAATCTGATAATTAAATAGAAAGAAAATTAACTTTAACAAACTAAACTAAATGAAAAAAATAATTTATCATATCAAGTTAACCCATCAAACCCGAGATTCGTATCATGAAAATATGATAACTAAATAAAAAAAATAACATTAACAAACTAAATCAAACAAAAAAATTCATTAAAAAAATTAAAAAGAAAAAATAAAAGAAAAAAACAGTCATATAATATAATACAATATAATAATAATTATAATGAAAAAACATGGGGAAAGCTAAAGCTAAAGCTAAATTCTCAACCAACTCAATATTAAAAAAATAAATTTAACAAAGATAATTTAAAAAATAAACATGTGACGGAAACACTGCAGCCAAACAAAAATCATGTAAAGGAAACACTGTAGTAATCCATAGTGTTTTTTTTTAAAAAAAAAAAAAAGCTACAAAGGTAAGTTCTCAACCAGCTTAATATATAAAAAAACCGAGATCCGTGTAATGAAAGTATGATAACTAAATTAATATTTTTTTTCACATTAACAAACTAAATTAAACAAAAAAAAATTCATTAAAAAAACCACAAAGAAAAAAGCAAAAAAAAAAACCCATGGGAAAAATGGGAAAAAAAAAAGGAAAACAAAAAGGAAAAAAAAAGTCAAGTGTTTCACTGTGTGCACAGTGATACATTATATGTAAAAAACAAAAGAAACAAAAGCGAGGAAAACAAAAACAAAAAAAATTGCAAAAAAAAAAAACAGCTTTAGCTACAGTGAAAAAGCTACGCATTTTAGAGTTCTTATTAACCTTTCAAACCAGGATAACCCGTCAAACATTAGATTAGCGTCATGAAATTTTAATAACTAAATAGAAAAAAAAATTAACGGGTTAACCCATAATTAACTGGGTTAACCTGTCAAACTTGGAATACATGTCATAAAAGTCTGATAATTAAATAGAAAGAAATTTAACATTAACAAACTAAACTAAATGAAAAAAATTAATTAAAAATAAAATAAAATATCTAGTTAACTCGCCAAACCAGGTTAACCCGTCAAACTCGGGATCAATTAACAAACTAAATTAAACAAAAAAAATTAAAAGGAAAAAAAAACTAAGAAAGAAACCAAAAAAACCTATAAGGGCATAAAAAACCAAAACAAATATAGAAAAAAAATGAAAACGAAAAATAATATATATTATAATATAATAATAATATAATAATAATAATAATAATAATTATATATAAGTATAATTAAAAGGCGTGGGGAAGCTACAGTGCTTTCCCCACGCCTTTTAGAGTTCTTTAATGAACAGTGAAGGAGGTGGGTTTTTTTTTTGGCATGCATTTAGCTTTTTTTTTTTCATTTTCATCTCTTATTTATCAAATTTATCATTTAATATTTACTTATTTTTAATTATTCTTCATAAATTATTTTAATTTTTTTTTCTATAAGATTATCGCAATCTCAAATAAACATCGTGATATTTGGTTTGTGCTCGATTTTACAAGTGTTTATTTTTATTATTATATAATTAAGTAAAAAATAATTTAAAAAACAATATTTTTAACCCAATGGAGTTTATCATACAGATCATGAATTTAATGGATTAAACTATGAAATTTGAGTCGATTGAATATATCATACTCAAATCAAAGAATTTGGTCTGAATAATTTTTTAAAGTCTAACCATATTTTTTATTAGTCATGTCGATTAGATCATGTAAAAATAACTTTCATATGATTTAATTTTAAACCTATACCAGAAAAAAAAAAATAGAACCCGGAGTTTTCATGTTAACATATTAGGTAAGGTTTAACAACATTACCAAATAATTACCCACTATATAAATATATTTTTTTTGCTAAATTTTTTTTAATGCAACCGTATGAACTATTCTAATAATGTATAAATTATGTAAATTTTGTAGGGTGGCACCCTCCATCCTTATGGAGGTATGGGCAGGTTACTCTCAATACCAGTGCAACTGCATGACTTGATTTTTTGTTTTTAGGCCCTGTTTGTTTGCTGGAAAGTAGTTTTCTTTTAAAAAGTGAATTCCGGAAAAAGTGAATTCCGATAAAGTATTTTTCGATGTTTGATAGTGTAATGAAAAATAAGTTGGAAAAAACTTTCCAGTGTTTGGTTATGTCATAGAAAATGAGCTGAAAAATAACTTATTAATATTTTATTTTTTTCAAGTTTATTAAAATAATGAGGAACAAATCTTACAAATTAAAAGGTTGAATGATAATGAAATTGAAAAAAATATATAATTTCATAAATTATCTCAAATAAAATAAATAATAGAGATCAAATCTAAAAAATTAAAACAAAATAAAAGATGAAAAAATTAAAATAATAATAATCAACATTTCATAAATTATTTCAAATAAAATAAGTAACAATCAAAAGAATAAGGACCAAATTTGATAAATAAAAAATTTCAATAAAAAAATGATAAGAAAAAAGCAAATAGCAATTATAAAAATAAGGGCCAAAGTTAATATAAAAATAAAATTTTAAGAGATGAAATTGAAAAGTAAATATTCAAAACAATATATATATATATATATAGCAATTAAAAGTTTGAGGATCAAATTTGATATAATCAGCAAATAATGATATTTTTAAATTTTTCACAACTTCCAGAAAGTATTTTTCCCCTAAATTTTTCAGGAAAACACTTTACAAAAAACCAAGCTAAATTTTTCTTTTACTGGAAAGTGTTTTTCATTAACCAAATTTTTTAATAGCAAACAAACACAAGAAAGTTTAGAAAGTGATTTCCCGAAAATCACTTTCCGGAAAACAAACACAGCTAAAGGGAAAACACTTTCCTGAAAACTAAACCAAATTTTTCTTTGACTGAAATTGATTGGAAAATATTTTTTGTTGACCGGAAAATATTTTTTATTGATTAATTTTTCTAATAACAACCAAACACAAAAAAATTTAAAAAATAACTTTTTAAAAACTATTTTTAAAAAACAAACATGATCTAGTTGATAATAGATTACGCGGGCTTTTGACTCTTGACTACAGAACCGAAGTGTTCAAAAGGAAAGGAAAGGCTTGGGTTTGCTTGCGTACGAGGCAATCCTAATGTTCACACGTCACATGCACGTGCAAATCTACCATCAGTTCACAGGTCTTTCGAAATGAAACATTGAATGCCCTCAAGGGTCGAGACTTTTTCAGCAGAAAATTCGTTCGGATGTAAGAGCCAGGGAGCCTGCCCCGAAACAAATACCTATATGAGCTGTATTTCAAATGGGCATTTATTTCGGGTGATGATGAATTATTAGGCCATCTTTACCTTTACAAAAGCTCGACAACACTGTTGCTTTTATACATACTACATATTTAGGTTAAAAAAACGCTGTATTTGCATAGAATTTATTGGTGCTGTGCGGCATTTCATCAATCTGTACATTGGCTAAACACCATATGCTATGAGTAAAGTACAAGGTTCAGGAACTCAGGGAACACATCTATTACAGATATCGGGTAGCTGTAACTATGATAATCACAAGATGTAATTGTCTAAAGCTGGATGGTGCGCATTATTGCAGTCTTGAAATCCAACGGGTAATAGAATGGTGGTTTTGTAATAAGTGATCTCCATGTCTTCATCTTAGGATGATAGATTTGAACTAAAAGTGTTCCTCCCCTCTTCTGCTGTCGTGACCTTCGAGTTTCCATCAAATCACCTCCTTGCACTGGAGTCATTACATGTAGCTCACCGTCCAAAACAACAAAACCGAATGGGGAGTTGTAAGGAGCTTTTCGAGGTACACTGGACTCTTTCTGCCAAGAGTTTGAAGCCATGTCATATCTGCAATATGAAGAACACATGAATTAGCTAGCATCACCGACTCCTAGGGAGCATCCAAAATAAATAAATAAATCATTTTGTAACCCATGCAAAGATAACAACTACAATAACCTAGCCTCAATCCTGAAATAGTTCAGGCCGGCTATATTGATCCTTTTGTGCCATTCTGTGTGATCATATAATAAAACCCACACGACGATAGTAACATGAAAATTATCAGGCAGTTTTGTTGCTGCTAGCATGTGTGTTCAGAGGTTCGGCACATGCATGTGAGCATAGGAGAAAAAGCTAAAGAGAGCATTATTTTTATATGTTTAAAGGCAGAAAATCTGATTGAAAATTGCATATTAAGACAAAACTTAAGGGGAACTTAACCACCATCCCATAAATGCATGCACTACCCGTCTTTTCGCTTGTTAGTGGCCACATTTAACACAGGATTGCATACTTTATTGCAAAATTAGACAGAAGCCCTCAAATGATCTACCGTTACAGACACATAAAAATAGCAACCCATATTTATTCATTAGCATTTCGTTTTCACCAGAACTTATCAAAAACAAAGCTGCCTTACTACTAAGTCGATCATATAAACAAGGTAATCTCAACCTATCAAGGACTTCAAATAACCATTCCACTGCCATTAACATAACAATCAAACCAAATTTCAATGACACAATAATAGAAGAGAGTTGATCAGAATGAAGGATCTATACCTTTCAATAAACATGGTCATATCACATTTGGAAACACCTGAAAATAGATGCTGCAGTTGTTCTAATCATTCCATTATACATTCTTACTAGCCTTGACAAGATGAATTAGTATAGAATAAACAAGTGAATTCCAAAACTCCCAAGATAGAAAGTTAATATATTCGATCATTAAGACACATGCACAAATATGACTAAGAAAAACAAATATATAGATGTTTTTGTACACAATAGTCCATGTACATGTGCAAAAGCAACCGTCCCCAATGCTGAGAAAAAGAGAGAAATAGCTTCTAAGCTTAACCACATTTTGTAACTTAAGAGAGGGCGAAGGTACAGTGGAAACACTAGCTGGATCATTAAATGGTGAGTGGAGTGAGCACAGTTCAACATTTACAGCCTAATGCAACACATATCAACCTGAATCATCTCCTATATGAAAGATAGAACTACCTTAAAAGGAAGACGCTAATAAACACTTCAACTAACATCCTACACATAATATTTTACATTTCAAATAATTCAATGCAAATGAATTTCAAATAAAATTCTGACACCAGAACATACATTTCTCTCACATTGCCAAAGGGACATGGCAAGTTTATTGTTTTTCTTGGGAAAGAAAAGAAGGAATATGCCATTACATGTTTCATTTGAATAATGCATAAGGCTGTCTCATTAACAGAGTGGAGGGACACTCTGATATATCTAAGGGTACTTGGAAATTGGAAGCAATGGTTTTCAAATTTGTTTTGCTGAGACTACTTTGAATTGCAAGGCTGCTTCAGCAGGACCATATTTTAGCACGGGTAATGGTCTTAACGGCAGTTTTAAATTTTTACGAAAATTCTACCAAACACTAATGCTAGCTACTTAAAAAACGCACAATAAAAGAACCTAAAAGGACTAGAATACCCATGATAGAAAGCCATTTACAGAACCATATGTGTTAGTCTCTGCATTACCTAGCTAAGCATCCCCACATTAATCAGCGACCAAGACTTATTATAATCGGATAATATTAATCCCAACTGTGATTGCTAATAACACACTCCAATATATATATATATATATATATATATATAACCTACTCTTGTTAGCATGCAATGTGTCAATAATTCATGAAGATTCTTGATTGATCCTAATTAGTAGTCATTCTTGTTTTGTGAAATCTGTAATGGAGTACGAGGGTTATTGATTTTGTAGCATTTTTTAAAAGATCTCTTGACAATTAAAGTAACTGAAACACACAAGATAGAATACAATGACATTGGAGGATACAAACACTAGAAAAACACATAACACGTCTATAGTATGTTATTGATTATGCTGACGCATTTGGCAATCTAATAACCACATGCAAAATTTATGCGGTTTAGTCCACCAGAACCCTGTGGCCAGCTGGCCTCAGAGACACGATGCATGGAAATCTAGAAGTATCCCATGCACGTGTTGCAACGACACGAGTCAAATTCTACGTACAAGCAATGAAAGGACTTTTCCAGCTGGTTCACAAGTTTGGAAAACCGTTTTCCCTTTTACTAATAAGGGGTCCAATGGATCCTATGTTGCCGCAATAGTTTACATGTCTACTTAAACAATCTACTTGTTTAAACATGCTTCTTTAGTTCATTAAATGGAAGTGAATTGTTGCTACTTCTGTATAGCACAACAGCATCTAAAACAGACAAATCAAATAGCATCTAACAGCAACGTCAAGAATAGCATAAACCCTAACTAGAAATGCAAGTGACTTAGCTAATTACTTCAATTCAATAGTTAGCAACTCTCACTTCGAAGACAGAATAAACACTAACAATACAAATAACTTCACCACAATGACAGGAAAAACATTATAATGACTCACCTGAAAATCTCATCCGCATCAAGCATGAAGACAACAGGGCGACCCTGATTCACTCCCAAGCCCTCAGCTTCAGCCTCCTCCTCAACAACAACAATCTTCCCGAGCCTCCCTCTCCCCGCAACACCCCACATATCCCCAACTTCCCTCCATTTCCCACATCCATTATTCTCCAGATCCATCACAACAGCATCCTTGTAATACTCATCTACCGGAAAAATCCCCGAAATCGTCCTCGACTCTCCATACCCTCCCACTACCCAAAACTCCTTTTCCTCCCGATTCCCACTCAAAAACCCCGCACACCCTGCCCTGTATCTCGGCAACCCGTCTATTGCCACCCACTCATCTTTCCCAACATCATACCTCTCTACCGAACTTATCCTACTCCCCGCCGCACCAAACCACGTATGCCTCGACCCTCCTCCAGCCACAATTATTTGGCCCAAATCAGGAAGCGCCACACAAGCAAAAGAACCACGCGGGGAAATCATCGGACACAGTTTCTCCCACAGGAAATCAACAAAATTAAACCGAAAAACAGACGATGTTGGAGAAGGACGCTCGATGGGGTAAGACCGGGTGTCGAAGAGGGACCCACCGAGGACATAGAGATTAGGGCCCATCGAAACCGAAGTGAAATTACAGAGTCCGTAAACGTGAGGGTTACACGGCATGGGTGGGAGTGGACGCCAGGCGAGGTTTTGCGGATCGAATAGGTAAGGCAAAGAGATGATTGGATCCTGCGGGAAGATTATTAAGAGGTGGTTGGAGTGGCGGAGATGGTGGCGGAGTAAAAATAGGGTTTTGGTTGAGGAGAGAAAGATGTGCCATGATTTGCAAGTGGGTTTGATGCGTGAATGGTGCGAGTACGGGATCATTGACAGGATTTGTGAAGCGATTTCGTTTGGAATACCTGGGATTAGGGTTCGGGTTTCATTAATTTGAAGCTGTGATGACGATGAAGCAGATGGAGCCATTTTCTTTTCTTCTTTTTTTTCAAATATTATAAAAATAAATGAATAAATAAAGCTCTATTTTCAGGATCTGGAGATGATAAAGCTGAGGAGTGGTTTGGAAATCCGCATGAAGGAAGAAGGGGGTGGTGGAGTGGTCATGGCTGCTGCTTGCAAGCACGAGTGGCAGCAGTTTATAAGCATGTTGTTGTTGATCAAGGAGCTTTACTCTATGGCAATGAAAACTTTTGTAGGAAAGTGCAGCGGTGATTGCCTTTTCTGGATTTGACCTTCTTGTTTCTTGACACGTGGAATTCAGGTTGGTTTTTGGTGCTCGCTGTGGAGAGGAGACATGATTAAGTGTTTGGATTTGGTTTGTGTTTTTTCCTTATCTGTTTTATTTGAAAAAAATAATAAATTATTTTTTAATATTTTTTTATAATTTTAAACATGTTATATTAAAAAATATATATTATTATTCATCACAAAACTAAATAAATATAAATATTAAGTGTATCTAGTCACTTTAGTTGTTTTATATTTGAAAAAAAATATTAAATTGATATTACTTTTAATATATTCATATTTAAAATATAAAATATAAAAAAAATATTTTAATATATTTTAAATTTAAAAATATTGACACTGCGTTATAAATATACATATATTTTTATAAATACATTTGAAAAAAAATAAAAAATAAAATAAATTGTATAACCAATGCAAGAATTCATCTGTATGTATTTGTTTTAAAAAAATATTTTAATAATTTTATAATAATTAGTCATTTACCCTAACATTTTATAAGATTTTCATGATTAAAAAGAAAATACACAATCCATTACTTGTTGTAATTTTTTGAATAATCTTTCTAACATGATCCCTAATAGTACACATTAATTTAAATAATATGAATGATTTAATTTATATAGACAGCAATATTAAATTATAAAATAAGATCTTATTTAATTATTGAAATAAATCAATTAATAATATAAATGAAACCTTTCAATTATATCCATTAACAAATCCCCTCATGCCATATGCTAGAACCCATAAATATATTGAAAATAGTTCTTATTGTTAAAAAATAATGTTTTTTTAATAACTTAAAGATTTGAATCTTAATATAAAATTGCTTCTTGTTTGTAAATATGATTATAATTGTTTTTTAAAATATTTTTTATTTAAAAATTTATTAAAATAATATATTTTTAATATTTTAAAATTTATTTTGATATCAACATATCAAAATATTCTAAAAATATCTAAAACATATTAATTTTAAAGAAAATATTTATATTTTTTAAAAAAATACTATAAAAATAAAAAATTTCAGCCGAAATAAAAACAGAGATCCGAAGTGAAGTCTAGCTTATGTTAGTGGTTTTTTTTATCAGCAAGGTTTCCACGTGGGCCAATGACATGACAATCTAAGTTGCTCAACTCTGGACATTAGCCTGGTTGGTGTATCCATGCCCCCAGCCCAGGCGGAGTTCTAGAATAAATAGAAGTGAGAGTTGACCTGCTGTAATTAAATCAAAGCCCAAGTTAATTTACAATCGCTGATTAAAAAATCCATCAGCTTTTTTTAAGAAACATTTTTATCAAAACGATGCAACTTTTGATATTTTTAGGTTAATTTGTCCGAGCTATAACTCGGGTCTTATCCCGAGTCGGTTTAACTACTATGTCCCAACCAGTTTCAAGAAAACAGTAAGGAAATCTAGTAAAATTCCAGTTGGCAAAAACTTAAACTCTCTCTCTGGCTTGGATTACACACCGGCTCTTGATGGGTTGGGACTAAGGAATGATCTTTTATCTATGATGGATAAATTTGGTTTAAAAAATATATTAAAATATTTTATTTTTAATTTTTTATATAGTATATTAAAATTATTTAAAAATATTAAAAAATTATTAATTTTATATTAAAAATAAAAAAAATTTAAATTTTTTCAAAAATATTTTTAGAACATTAAAACAAATAAATAATACTTGGATAGTAATTAGTAATCTTTTTTATTTTTTGTTGGTATTACATGATCGTGCTGTTTTTTAAAGGGTTTATTTAAAATTATGGTGATAATTGTGGTTTAAAATATTTTTAGTTTAGAAATATATTAAAATAATATATTTTTTTATTTTAAAAAAATATTTTTAACATAAAATTTTAATTTTTAATAAATAAAATAAAATTTTAAAAAACACGCTATCGATATAGGTGCGAGCCATTATAAGATTTTGACTTAACCGCAGGCTTGCAGTGGAAACATTCTTGCTGCCGTCAATCCATTTCAATGTTGGAAAATTGGCGGAGAAGAATTTATACTGAAAATAATACTTGGTAGAGCTGCAGCTCAATGCTAGTACAAAGTTTTTTTTTGTTTTTTTTTTTCATTTATATATGATACAAGTTATAAAATGAAAATAAAACTCTATTTAAGGATATTGAGAAATAACTCTAGATTGAGAAACTTAGAGACACGGTAGTTTCAAAGTCTAGGAAAAACAAAAGATAAACTCTTTTGACCGATAATAATTATTTAATACTCACTCTTAATTTGTAATTTTAAGAATTTCTTGAACTGTTGGAACTTTATATATATCAATTTTAATGGTGAATTTTTTTTATATTTATATTTAACCAAAATTTCAACAAAATCTTCTTTGTATTAATTTCAAAGATCAACCATAAAAAGAAAAATGCTCTTAAGCTTTTCTTAATATAAAATGATGGCTCAGCTGATTGATATCTTTCATAACTATTTTGATGAAAAGATGATTTAATCTTGTTACTCCATGCTTTTGGTACTTGTTTGAACATGTAAAGAGTCTTGTGAAGTCAACAAACCTTGTCTTCTTTTCCTTTCATCACATAACCTGAAGGTTACTCTACAAAAACCTCCTCCTCCTATTCTTCATTAAGAAAAAACTAATTTGATGTTAAGTTAAAAAAACTAATTATAATAGAGCTACCAAAGCAGAAACAATTTTGATGGTTTGTATTCAAGCAACAAGATTTATGTGAAGTATATTTTAGGTTATTGTGAGTAGTATTTAGCAGCAAGTCTCGTCTTGTACTTTTGTATCATGCTATCTTCATTATATTTAGTTTTGTAAATACATTTATAAATACATTTTAAGCCAACTGCTTTCTTTTCTTTTAGAAGTATCACTAACTTTCAAGTTTGGCTCTTCATTCATAGCCTTTCTCCATGCTTTTTTTTTATAGCCTTTTCAAAACATTATGGTTCACAAGTAAAAAAGCAACATTACATGAATTATAAATATCACTTAATGACCAATGTAAGTTTGGAATTGAATCATCATCATGAGAATAGATCCTTAATGAGCTACCTTCAATTTAAAAAGTTGAGTTGGCCTCCATTGTGAGAAGTTATTTTAAAAACACCAAGTTGAATTGAAGCTTTAAGAAATTCAAATGTTGAAAGTATTTAATTGATATTTTATTTTTATTTCCATACTATTATCCAATAAAAAATAACATCTCTTGAAAATAACAGTTGATTTTTTTTAGGATTAAAAAGTCAAAAGTCTTTAGAATTATCATTATAACTAATAAAAAATGTGTTTCCCCCTTTCTTCACAAACTTGTCTTTTTCTTAGGAAGAAACAAGATTATAGGCAATATAGCTAAAAACTTTTAGCTAGCTAACTTCTAGTTTATGGTTATTTCAAGCTAAATGAAGTTTGATTTTGAGCTAGTTTTATAGGAAAACAACTGGGGAAATAGGCTTTCGTATTGATAGCTTCAGCCTAAATTTTATTAAGAAAGCCTTTATCTTTAAGAGTGTGTTTGGTATTGCAATAGCTGTTGTGGTTGTGGTTTAAAAAAAGTTGTTTTTATAAAAACTACTTTTAGTTGAGGTTGGTTTGAAAAAATAGATGTTTGGTTAAAACTGTGGTTGAAATTAAGGTTAAAGAAAAAGTAGTTTAATGTGTTTGATTAAGAATGCTTTTGAAATTGAGGTTATAAAATAATTTTAAAATATATATACTAATATTGATGGTTTTAAATTTAAATATTATAGAATTAACTACTCCTATTACATCATGAAATAAATAATACTTGATATAAAATATTTTTTATTATTCCATTAAATTATTTATAATTTCATTACATACAAAATTCAGCTGATAAGAACTACAGTTTTTATAATTTTATGAGCGTGTAATAAAATCAGATAAAATATTATTAGGTATAAAATTGACATTACAGTGCGAGTGAATTTAATTTACTCTATACTAGTTTTTTGGAAAAAAAAATATTATTCACATCACAATACGAGTGAATTTAATTCACTCTAAACTAGTTTTTAATAAATAAAAAAAAAATTGTGCCTGTGAATAGTGCAAGTTAATTACTGAACAGAGTGCCTATCACAGGTTGAAACTCTCGTAAAAAAACAGTATTTTACTGCTTCTAAAAAATCGTGGTCCTGCTGTATATAAATGACGGGACCCATGTGTTTTGATTGTTTATCCATTTGTAACCAAACGGCCATTTCATGTGTTTTTGAAGAAACGCGAACGTGAACGCGTAGCCAAACAGGCTCTAAGTATATTTTATGCCATCTCCTTTATGGTGTTAGTCTTTTTCTTTCTTTCTTTTTTTGCCACACTATTTGTTAAGGAGTGTGTCTAACTATAAGTTGCATTTGAATTCCATTCTCCTTGCAATAATCTAGAAAATTTTTGTTCTTACAAATCTAAAAATTATAGATTCAAGTGAACTACTTTCAATGATCATAAATTTTAATCCAAAACTTCAATTTAGGATGAAATGTTAAATCAAATAATTCATGGCATATTATAACTAGATATTAAATTCTAACCATAACGCTGATTAGAAGGCCAATTTTCGGTGGTATAAAGTTACAAATTTAACATCTTTTTTTCAATTTTACTATTACTCCAAATTAATCTAGCAAAAATATATAAAATCACTTCCAATGACTTTCTATTAATCTAAGACTCCATTAGTATAATACTCACTCTTTAAAAATAATTAAAAAATCAAATATCAAAAAACCATATTTCTTAAACATTTTTTAATAACTTTAATATTCTCAATAACCTTAATATGCACATAAAAACTTAATTAAAAGGTAAAGTTAGAAAGCATACATTTTAAATTGATAAAAGAAAACAAATATTGTAGTCTTGGATCATTAAATCTCCTATTTGATCTATCATTTAACTTTTTTTATTGATGTAGGTTTTGATTATATGACAAGTTGTTAAGTGAGATTTTAAGATATGATTTATATTATTTTTTAATATACATCTTCAAGTGAAAATTATTTGAAACTAAAATTTATATAAATCCATATTATTTTTTATTTAATTTTTATTAAATAAATAACGATAATAAAATTTAAATTTATAATCATTTAGTCATTAAAACTTTTATACAATATAAAAGAACCATGAAGCTTAAGTTGAGATTGGTTATATAATTCTATAAGAGCAAGAACCATCCACTCGATCTCACCTCGATTTAGCCAAAAAGAACAGCACTTCACACTGAGTTTTCTATTTACATATGTTCAAGTATTATCCAAATATAGCAGCAGACATCTGCAGGTGAGTCCACTTTCATTGATGGGATTTTCAGTTTCTGGCTTATAATTACTTCGACAGCTTCCATATGAAACAACAGCATTTCTCACTTCATTGAGCTTTCTCTCACCTTCTGAGCTAGATAAACTAAATGTTCTTGTTGTTTGGTCTTTTGAGGTTGTATTGAAACAGAAGGTATACATCTAGCCATGGTCAAGAAGTATCCACAGGGAAGCAGCACGGTTAAAGACAAATGGGAGAAGAACAGCGCGATCTTTAAGGGAGAGCATTCAAGCGTTTTTTCATGGCCTCAAAGAAACTACTCATGCAGCTTTTGCAAGAGACAATTCATCTCTGCTCAAGCACTTGGGGGCCATATGAACGTTCACAGGAGAGATAGAGCCAAGCTGAGACAGCTACCTTCTTGGTTTTTAAAATGTCCAAAGTACCCTACTAGTAATCCTAACCCCGATCATTTACTTTCTTCGTCATCTAAGTTCTTGCCGTACCCTGATGATCACACTCATGATCATTCTCCATACCAGAGTTCTTTCTCTTCACCTGGTTGCCGAGAAAAGAAATCCATAGTTGAATGTCATGAAGGTAAAGATTTAACAAAGAAGAAGAGCAAAGCAGGAGCTGTGTTCGGGGTTGGAGAGTTGAAGAAAAACTTCGCACAAGAATGTGATCAACTTGAAGTTTTGAGGAGAAGTGAGATTATTAACTTGGACATGGAAATGGGGTGCGAAGATCCGAAGGAGGTTTTGGATTTGGAGCTTCGACTTGGCCTTTTAGTATAAAATTAAGTATCAATGTTTACTCTAAGCTCACACTATCTAGTAGCTAGCTAGATCTTCGGTTTATTTCTAGCCGGTATCTTGCACCTCCATATCATCTACCATGATTTGTATGAAATATTCTCAGACGCAGGCTAATTTGAAGGGATCGGAGACGGTCTTTTGCGAGGATTTCTTACACCATACTTGACAGATACTATAGCTGAGAACCCTTTTTGGTCTTGTCTGTTGTCAGTTATGATCATTGTCGTCCATGTAATCTACCATGCATTACTGCTGTTTAGGTATGGCTTTAATTACATTCAGCTTAGAAATCAATTGTCTGTTTTTAATCCTAAACTTCATGATTAGTTTAGGGTGGCCTTGTCCTTGCTGATTAGGTTAACTGTAACATAGTTGAAGATGAAGTTGTTGAGATGCATCTCTCATTGTTCACATATAATTCGTAATTAAGGAAGATGAGGAGGATTTTAATTAGGTGAATGTTTGCCTTAATCAATAATTAACACAAAACTATTTACTTCTATTTTTATTTTATTTTCCTCCCTGCAAATCTCATTTTTTCTCTTCAATTACCGCGTGGATATCCACTCAAAACTCCATAGAAAACAGTTTGGGTTGGCAATGTAGAGTGCAGAAGTAGGTGAGCCTCTCACAATCCATTCCTTAATTTGGTCGAAATTTGGTGAACATAGACTAATTAATGACCTCGTTAATTAAAGATTAATTCATGATGAGCACATCTTATATATTGAATTAAACCTCTTAATTAAGTTTCCTTTGCATTAACACTTGGGCTGTCCGATCCATTGCCTCTGTCAAATGATTCAAAGAGTTACATTACCAACATCTGACCCTTCGCATGTTCCTGCCATTGTCTGTGCCAGTGACATGAGATGACCTTTCCTCGACACAAGAAACACGAAGTTTGTTCTGTATTCCTAAGGAAAATGACTTAATTCCACCGATCTCTTCGTAAATAGTAAAGTGATGAGACTGGATGAAAAGGAAGCAGAGATCATTAAATTCAAAGCATGAACAGATTTCAACTCTGAAGTACTGTTAGTATAGAACAGGAGAGGTAAGAAAAATGGACATGGTGGTGTAGAATAGAGCCTGCCAAAGTGCACGTTTTAGTGAAAGAAAATAGTGAATGGGATGAGGGAAGTTAAGCTGCCGTCGCGATCCTCAGGCATTCACGCTTTCTCCTCAATTTTTCACTCGCCGAAAGTCTTGCTATTCAACCTGTCTTTCTTTGTTCATAAAAAAAAAAAAAAAAGAAGGAAACTTGGCCTTGTATGATTATATCTTCTGGTACCGATGATTAATTCTAGCTAAGGGAGTAAATTATAAATTAATCTCTTTAATTCTGAAAAATAAATTAGATGGTTCCTCTAATTTTAAGAATTTATTTATTAATTATTCATTTGATAAAGTTTTAATTATGTTTAATTCCATATTACAAAATTATCTTTTTTTCTTATCAATATTGAATTGATCTAGGTCAACTCAAGTTAATTTATTAAATCCTCGATCTGGATCATAAATAACATCATATAAAATAAATTAAAATAAATTATAACGTTTATTTTCAATTAATCCTGAAGAATAAAATCAAAAAATATTAATTAAAAAAAGTTTGACTTAAGTTATCCTGTCAAACCCGTAATCCGGGTTATGAAATTGGATAACCTGTTAAACCTGCAACTAAAATAATATAACAAAATCTTGCAAGGTAAAAAAAAATAGCAATAATAACAAAAAAAATATATATTATATTTGATAGGAAAAAAACACAAGGATTAAATTGTAAAAAAAAACAAATTTAAAAATAATTTAAAATAAAAAAATAGTAATTAAAAGAATAAAAACTAAATTTAAAAGATGAAAAAACCTTTAGAACTTGTAACACAGATTATGAACCTCAATCATAACATAAGACAAATCTAAAAAAATAACACTGTAATATCCTTAAATTTCATAATGAAAAATGTGTCCTACAAAAAAGATTTTTCTACCCCTAAGACCTAACTTAATGAAATTGATCTCAAAGAAAAAATTAGCAGTTTCACCATAAAAAAACATATAGTAAAACAATGATTTTTTTTAGCTTTATATATAATAATAAGAAAATAAAAATTAATAGCATGTTTATTTTTATATTTTAAAAAAAAATTGAAAAAAAATGATTTTTTTAATTTGAATTTTTTTTTCTCTTTATCTTTGATTTTTTTTTTCATATTTTTTTTGATATATTAATATTAAAAATAAATTTTAAAAATAAAAATTATTATCATATTTTTGCATGAAACTCACGCCCAGTTGTTCTGCTGCTAATTTCCAGACAAGAAAAGATGGGCAAGGTCCATTCATAGTCTTAATTAGAATGGCCCAAGATACCAAATCAGCTAGGCCTTGGCCCCCACTAGTTTTTCTACTCCACTCTCCATCTTTTATCTCTCTCTTTTGCAGCCTCACTTTCGTCATCAAAATGTAATGTTGACCTAATGACTTGCATCAACAATCAGTAAGATGAGTTTTTTTAATGGTGTTGCGTCCTTGACCATTATGATTCAAGCTTCCAATAAGAAATAAGATATTCATAAATTCCCGTCACAAATGATTTAATTTCAAAAATAAATTTATTAAAAATATGTTTGATAATGAAATATATAATATTTTTGAATTGAAAATATATTCAAATGATGTTTTTATATATTTTTATTATTTTTATTGTCGACACATTAAAATCCATTAAAAAAATATTTTTTAAAAAATATTAATTTAATATATTTTTATATAAAAAAATTAATTTGAAAAACAAAAGCAAATAATTATAAAACGGACATTATTCTATTAGAGAATAATATAAATCATATTCTAAGATCTCATCTAACAGCTTAAATTATTGTGTTGAGATGATTCTTTGATATGGTATTAGAGCTTTAATGAAGTCACGAGTTTAAATCTCATCATCCTTCTTTTTTTGATAAAAATTAAGTACAATGTAAAATGAATTTATGCAAGTTTCAAGCCCAAAGAGCTTTTACTTAAGGAAGTGTATTAAAAAATAATATAAATCATATCCTAAATCTTATTTAACAGTTTAAATTAAATTATTCATCTGAAATGCTTATTTCACATATCCAATTATACTATTTAACTGTAAAATATAAAATGGTAATTTCAATGACCATGTCTGCTAATATTTTACATATTTGCATGATGGAGGAGGGCGGCTTTTTTCAATATTAAAAAATTACTGCTCCACTTTGAACAATTGAAGTTTACTTTAATTTAGATTCCAGAAAAGCGGTCTGTTCTGAAAAATTGAAAATGTTTTTACAATTCAAGATAAGTGACCAGAGGCCCATTCAAATTAATTCTTCAATCTGATTGACCGTCTGGATTTGCATCTACGTGTTTGACCCTGTGGGTCGGCACGTAGATTACCGTCCAAGCTTCTGTTTCTATTAATTTCAATTCATGAATGCTTTGATTTTCCTTTCTTACTTTTCTACGCTCAAAATATTCCATGTCACTATACATATATCCACAGGCTCTCAATCTCATACGATTCTTCAGGTTGGATGATGTTTCTTAAAAAAATTGAGAATCAATTTTTGAATCAATTACTCTCTTAAACCGACCAAGATACGAAAGAACCTTAAATTACATTTAGAAGATGTTATTTTTGAATTTTGAATTATTTTTTAGTTATTTTCATATTTATTTTCTTAACTAGATCTAAGAGTTTTATTTGAATTTTCCTATATAGAGTGGTTGGTTCTAGTCAATATACAAATAACATTATGTATTATTAAGGGCAGACTTCATATTATTCAGATTTTGTAAAACAAAGAGATTTTCTATTTTTTGTTATACACTACGTTGATTTGTATAAGATTGATTAGGCTTTGTTGTCGTTGCTATTGTCATTGAATATGTATTCTCACGAGTTTTAAAAAAAATAGCTCCTCCCATCTACAAATTCGTGTAATTTCGAAATAAAAATGTCAGATTTTATGTGCTTGGATCTTTTATTGAAACGAGTTGAGGAGAAAGGGAATAAAGGCCGCCTTCTAAAGTTTTTTTTTTTTTGGTAGAATAACAACGATAAATTAATTCAAGCATTAATTTGAATTCTCAGCATCACACCGGGTCTCACAAGCAACATTCGCAAAGTTCCAAAAATCTTATTCTCATGGTTACATCTTCCAACGAATAGAACTAAAAGACGGGTGATTTGGTAGAGAAATAGTAGTGGCAGCACTCACGTAGTTGTCGTCCATGATACAGTCCATGTCTTTACTGCCCAAACTCTTCCTCTTGCATTTTTCTTGGCATATACTAGAGACTTAGTCAAGTTCAATGCTCTAATTAACAGCAACCTCATTTCTCGTACCAATAACATAACCAGCTCTAAGTGTTATGTCTGTTTCTGTTCTTTTGAACCACCGTTTTCCTTTTTGACGTCGCCCATACATCAGGCAAAGGAAAATCAAACGTTCGATTGGATCCTTTTTCGATCAAGAGAAGATTACAAATCCCATCTTACTCCTTATTGCCAATTTAAAAGGAGACTTGAGTGGGATGTTTTGTCCATCTAGTCATTGAAATGACATTTTGTTCTTAGTTTTTTAGGTGCCAATGCCATTTTCCTCACCGGTGGCCAAAAGGGGCGGGCATGCTAATTAATCCATAAGAAAAATCAATCATTTCATATACAAGTTGATGTAGAAGTGTTTTTGAAGTATATATATGATAATTCCCTTGCTACCACCTGTGAAATTCATATTGTCATCAAGACTGATGTAAGATGCTGTTTTATTTAACGATCAGGCGTACGTCCCACCAATCTCAGTGCTGCCATTTTCCAAGCAAACTACAATATTTACCTCTAGATTTAAAATAATAAGAAAAAGAACGGTAAAGAAAACGTTTCGGCTTGCGGATGCTATCAGCTCCAAGTAAAAGCCAAGACTTTTTGGAGCATTCTTCATGCATTCCAACTGAGATTAATCAGCCTAAAGCTAGCACAAGTAATTCATGTTGTATATACCCGTGATTCATTATAGTTGTGGCATAATTTCATGGCAAGCTAGCACCGCCGTGACTAATGATTAGCCTCTCAAAATTGCTCTACCCTACGTACCAAATAAATTAAGCAGCTCATGATGAATACCAAAACTTCAAATCTATGAAATTTATGATTTGAATAGCTCACCTGGGGTTATCATATTGATGTGATGTTGACTGTGTGGTGACATAAAGGTGATGTGTTTTCCATTAGTTATGCGCCTATGGCCGATGCTTAAAGACAAAGTGTAAACTACAAAAGTACACTGTTCTTGTTCATCATATATTCTTCTAGGAAGTTTCCTACATCTTTCCTCTGCAATATGTGAAATGCAAGTTCGGTCGTGTAGCATAGGCTGGGTTCAAAGACAGAAAACCTTTTGCTTGTGTTATACTTGCCTTCAACGACTATTTTGAGACCAGGAAATGTAAATAATGGTTGACTTGACCACCGTGAAAAAACATCATCAGTATGGTGCCTGAAATTTCAGAGAATATGTTTCGCCCTTTAGTCAAATCAATCAATGCGGAAACTGGCTTGCTTTCACGAGCTAGTAGGCACCAGAAAGCTCCTTCAATTTCGCTCTTTAGCGCTAATTAATTATAAAACTTGAAATGATATCTTCTTAAGATTTTTATTTTAAATAGTTAAAAGTTAATTAAATCAACTCCATACTCTGTTCAAGGACCGGATTAGCTCCAA
This sequence comes from Populus tomentosa, assembly GCA_018804465.1. Taxonomy (NCBI): domain Eukaryota; kingdom Viridiplantae; phylum Streptophyta; class Magnoliopsida; order Malpighiales; family Salicaceae; genus Populus; species Populus tomentosa. Next base: position 17,878,419 of record CM031977.1, read on the forward strand.
TCAAGTCTCGTAGCTATATATATATATATATATACACACACACACACACACACACATCACCAATTATACTAGCTAGTTGAATAAATATTTCTTTGGCAAGAAGTATAATGCAAGAAATTAACTGAATTGACTATCCAAAAGAGCTTAATAATTGGTGATGTAGTCACCTCGATGGACTTCTAACTTTTTGCATATATGTTTATGCTCTCGATAGACAGATATCGTCTTGATTTATTCAAGAAATCAAGTTTTCCTTCCTTCGATCGGTACGTAACATATTAGATGTGACAAATTGCCTCTGATGGTCGGCAGGCCCGGGAAGAAATTTTTGCCCCAATGTGAATAGATTAACAAGTGTTAGAAAAGTAAATAGATTTGCAAATATATGTGTATATAATATGCTACGCTACGCTATGCTATGTGTACAGAAATGACAAAATTATGGCCGCGTTAACAAAGCCAACATAGATGAAAGCTACAAAAGCTGTAATGAGGGGACAGCTCAGGGAGAATCATCGATTAAAAAATAACTGTGCCTGTAAAAGATGGATCCACTAGCTCTAGCTGCAGCCGGCTAACAGAAACGATCTCCTAGATAAAATCTAAGACTTTTCTCTCTCAAAATACCTTCACTAGAATTCATCACTTAGGAAATGCCTATGTCCTTTATTTGTCTCTTGTCTCCCACCCCCCTGAACCTTTCCCTCTCTATAATATATCATCATCTACCCTTCGTCGTCCTTGCTCACTAAGCGTTCCCACTATTTCAAGTGAAATTTTTACAATTTCTATATCATGGAATCATCAAACCAACATGATGAAGACTCGAAGAGCTCAAGCGACGACGAAATTACCGATCGATCCTATCAAGATACAGGCACCGGCCGGTCCTATGAGTGTGTTTTTTGCAAGAGAGGCTTTACCACTGCTCAGGCTTTGGGAGGACATATGAATATTCATAGGAAAGATAGAGCCAAGTCAAAGCCTAGCTCAGTTCCTTCCTTCTCAAGCAAAGTTGATGAGGATTTTCCCAGTTTTCCAGGCTACCCTCCCCTTCAAAGTTACCCAGCTCACTATCCTACACCTCACGAGGTACATACGAATTACCAAACATTTTTTCCGTTATCCTCGACATGGGGCATAGGATCCCCATATGCACAACAACACAATGGTGATTTCTATGCACAAACTCCACAGCATTTGTATCCATTCGGAGAAGATGTTTGGAGAGGGAGTCTAAGCCAGCAAATCGACCCATCCCATGTAGATGATAATACCAAAGAAAAAGTAGAAGACGGCAGTGAAGCAGATGATGATTTGGATTTGGAGCTTAGACTTGGTCATGATCCATAATATTCTATCTAGGTATTTCAACTTAATTGCTGTGTTTAATTTATTGTAAAGCTGTGGATTTTTCAATGTTTCAAGCGAGTGCAAAACATTTATGATGTTTAATTAGTTTGCTTTAGTAAGTACCAGATTTGTGGAATATATGTTTGCGGCAATTGATGTACCTAGAAAGACATTTGTAGAGCTAGGGAGAAGCAACGCTTGTCTTTCTCTGGTACCTCAAAGAAGGATGAGGGGGAGTACTGGCTCATTCTAAGATCATCAATTGCAGGTTACTACTGATGTTGAAGGTGGTTTTGTCTCTCCTTCATATAGTATCCAATAACCCTAGATTCATTTAGGGTTCTGTAAGATTTCTTTGCTTTACATGTGTTATCAATTTAAGATGTAATATTTAAACAGTACTTTATAAACTTTCGCATTATTTCATGAAGCTCTATTCCTTATTACCCTACAATTAATTCCCATTAAATGCCAATGTTCATCACAAGATTTAACTTATATATATCAAGTTAAAGTTGCTAGAAACCCTAATTGCTTCGTTAAAGGTGGAAGGAATACTGGAAATTAAGAAGGATAACACACCTTATGTGAAGTGCTGTCCTATTATCCTAGCTACTTTATTCACTGCAAAAGACTTCCTGAGAAATGTTTCAGTTAAGTTGTGAAGTTGCTGAGAACTAACTCTAAATTATAGCTACTTTATTCATTAATAGAAAGGTTTTCTGGTGAACTTAAAGGTGCCTCTTCGTATATATGCAAGGGCTAGATAGATTCCTTTGTGATTGAATGAGCTGTGCATGTATGCACATGTGTTTAGATTTTATATATATGCATGCTTATGCATGAAGGCATGAACTAGAGCAGAAATTCCACAAGCATTTATTATTTTCTTATCTAAAATGCTTACTATATATGGAAGTAAGTAATTTATTCCCTAAGGTTTCAGTCTTCCACCATCTGAATCCATGGTTAAAGATGCCTACGCGTTAATTAGTCTCAATAACCTTTGGGAAATATTCTCACTGTGGTTATTACGTGCCAGTTTTACTGAAGCTCTCTGATTATCATCTGATTTAATTTGCTATATCTCTAGGTTGGTAAATATCTTGTTGTGTTTCAGGGCACTATTTTCCTTTGTTAAGGTGATTTTGCTGTATATATTGCCATTGTTGGCTTGTGTAAACTCTTTTAAATTATTAATAAAAATTCTGATCTCATTAACTCAAGAAAAAGAAAAGAAAAGTATTTTTTTTTTAGAAATTTCATCTTTAAATCCGATTATGTTTCTAGTAAATTGGATACATCATGGAGATTTCATGAACTTTTTTTATTCTAGCATCTTGTTTCTCTTCATAATTGGACTATTTAACTTTGTGTCATTTTTTAGAGTAAATGATGGTTTACAAATTACTAATTACAACAACATAATACATAATGGTGGATTATATGTGCAAAATTACAAAAAAATAAAATAAAATTAGAGGCATCATTTATTTATTATGTATCAAGATACACTTTAGTATGGATTGTAGCAGTAAAAATATTTGTTTTGCCCTTACTTAAAAAACTCAAATAACATGATTTTATAGGTATAAAGGTAATTTCAATAGGATTTATTTATTGTTATCATATTAACTAGGGTTAAATAAGTTATACATTTTAAATTAAACTATATAATAACTTCCATATCCTTGAAAGTTAAAAAAAAATAAAAAATTAAAGCTGAGTATAAGGGTTTTTTGCTATTTTTAACCTTCAAATGCACAGTTAAATGATCATATTACCCTTACATTTCTAAAAAAAACAAAATTAAGGTTAGGGTCAATTAGGTCTTTTCAATGCAGTTTTTTAGGGACAATTAGATTTGAAGATATATGAAAATAATTAAAAACTAAAAAAAAGTTGGTGTGTGCCAAGTGGGAGGCACCAATACTATTTGGGCAGCGCGTGCAACGATTTCAGGTGTTCAAATGTCACTATCCAGGATGGCATTGGAAGTAGCACGTTGTCCTCTACATTATAGTATGGCACGTGTAAATGGCAGAGGTGTGATTGATCGCCAATGAACTTTTTTCTTTTCTTTTCTCTTTTCTCTCTCCACACCTTGATTTTCGCATTAGGCCTTCTAAAAATCAAATATGTCTTCAAGTTGTTGTTTATTTTAATTTTGGTTATCATTCTTTTAACTACTATTTATTTTGTTTTTAATATTTTTTGAAGTTTTTTTTTTTTTGTGCCTAGAAATTTTATTTCATTTTTTTTACCAAATTTGGTCATTATTTTTTTTGTGATTTTTTTTCACATTAGGCCTTGAGTTTTGTGATTTTTTTCTTTATTTTATATGTGGTTATCATGGGTCACGGGTTTGTCGAGCTAACCTAGGTTTACTTGGGTTTTTTTTTACCTTTCTTTAATTGATATAACTTTGGTTCTTTTCTAGGTTCTTTTTAAACTATTTAATTTTTTATTCCGATCTCATGACGCGGATCACAGGTTAGCCTAGTTAACCTAGATTGACCCAAGTTTTTTCTCTAGTGTTTTTTTTTTTTTAATTTCATCATTTAACATTAAGGTATCGTTTGTTATTGCAGCAAGGTAGCGCTTTTCAAGAAAATTAATTTTTTTGTTTTAAATTAATTTTTTTGATATGCTATGTCAGAATTGAATTTTAAAAAATAAAAAAAATATTATTTTAATGTATTTTAAAAAAAAAACACTTTAAAAAGTAAACACTACCACAATGTCAAACACTACCTAAGTAATTGGGCTTTGAGATTTATTATTTTTTCTGCTTTTCTTTCTATGAGATTATTTTGATCTCATATTTTAGGTTTTTTATTGTCAAGTTAACTCTGGTTGACTCGAGTTATCAATACCTTAACATCTTTTTTTATGTTGTACGAGCTATATATCTAGTATTTTTTAATCAGCAGCTAGGATGAAATTGTTAGATAAAATGAAAAAAATAAAAATAATCCTTTTATTGTAAAAAAAAAAGAAAAAAAAAAAGAAGAAAACAGACATTACAAGTGATAACAACAATATATAGCAATAAAGGTACTTTGCAAATGAGCTAGTAGCTCAGCTAATAATAGCCAATTGGTAAGGAGTAAACTAGAAAAAGAAGATATCCTTGATTTGAATCATACCACTTGTATTTCTTAAACCCATATATAAATGTGTGATCAACTAGGGATTTTAAATTAGCTGAGTCCTTCCCTATGGTTTGATTTTTAGGAGTGGCCATTAACATGTGGGTCGCGTCCAAAAATATATCCATAAAGCATTCCCTTAAAGGGAAGGTAAATTTAATCAAATTTCCACTTAAAATAATTTCTTAACTTTGCATGAGTAGCTATAAGAACATTCTCTTTTTTGTATACATAATGTTTTTGCTTATAAAAAAAATAGGTATCTTTTTATTTTTTTCCATTGACTTTAAAAAAAAGGAAAAAATAAACTGTTCATGATATCTGAATATGCAGATTAGCATAATTAAATTTTGGGACTGCAAGTGCTTGCTTTAATTCAGAGTACTGTATTTATTTATAATATTGGCTACATTTAATTGAAGGCTCTGGGACTTGATTATCTAAAATAATAAAAATGTAAATGGTAACGGCAACGGCAGTGATGTCAGAAAAGAAGACTAAATTTTTCGAGTACCAAGCAGTGCGTGTGTACGTGTGTGTGTGTATACATATAGACACACACACACACACACACACAGAAAAGTATAACAACGCTTGATTAAAGTGAACAAAAAAAAGATATAAAATACAAAGGCAATCGAATATCTAAATGGTCACAGTTGTTTAAAATAAATTATCAAGAACATCTAAAACTTAACAGCTCCTCTCAACATGAGATAATCAGATCTAAATCACAAAGTCACATGTTTTCTCACCTTATTCTGGAAGATTATTAACCAAATGAATATTAGCCTCGTAACCAAAGACCATGGAGACTGTGTACGGCCATCAGCTTAGAAATTAGCATTTGTCATGCCTTGCTAGGCGGACGTTGCGGGTATATACGACTCTTTCAGCCTCTCAAACTGCAGGTTAATGAATGTTAGACCAACCTCGCCACATACAGCTAGCTCGTCATCTTGGACCATATCAATTTTTCTTTTTTCTTTTTTTTTTGGGATAGCTGTAAACTTCTAGACGTGTATAATAAAACATTACAAGTATATATCAGAGATAAATGCCCAAAACAACAGTTGATCACCGAATAAAAAGAGTAGGTGATTAATTATGTGTTTCCTTGTTCCCAAAAACGTAGTTATGTCTCAAAAACAGCAAGGTCAAATCCCTTTTTTTTTTTCCAGGGGGGCAATCCAAAATGATTAAATTTCGTAATTCTAAATTTAAAGGTCTTAAGCTGTGAATGACTAGCACAAGAGGTCTAGTGCAAAAAAGATGCTGTTTGAGATTGCATTTGAAATAACATTTTATAAAAATTAAAAATTATATATATTTTTATTATTATTTTAATATGCTGATATTAAAAATAATTTTTATAAAAAATATTATTTTAATATATTTCTAAAAAAACATTTTTAAAACAACCCCTACCACTTCTAAATACCCAAAAGTACAGACCAGGATTTGATTTCCAGATGGATCATTTTATAAATTTTTTTTTCACCGTTGTCTTTTGAGCAGCTGATTTTTTTATGACATTGAAGCATTGTATTGAATAAAAAAAAAATGAAACGTCGTTTTAATTTTTCAACCACTGAAGACGTAAGATGATGACAATGATGTATAACGAAGAAGACTGGACTGACAAATAAATGCCTGTTAAATAGGCGATAATCATGGCGGATTAGCTGGGATGTATTGCTTGAAATCCGTCCACCTGGTTTCATAACGAAAGGAAAGACAAATCTTTTGTTTCTTTTATCTCCGGCATTGATATCTTTGTTGATTATTACATAGTGATGTATTTCAACAATAACACCAAGGGACAAATACCAGACTCCAAATTGCATACCTCATCGGTCCACCTAGCTTTTAATTACATTTTAGAGGTGAGCAGCTGCCATGGCGTACAGCTGTTTTCCTGCTGCTTCGTGAGTCGTGATTTTTGCCATTTTTGGCCTCCATGAAAGCTAGAGTAGTTGGATTGATACCCGTGTTGCAATCGCCAAAGCTTAAAAAAGGTTGACAACAGGATAGGGGAGAGGTTCGAAATGGAGCAATAAGATTTAAAAGCTGCTTTGAACATGCCAAGGCATGTTCGCTAAACATAATTGGTTCGGTTCGTCAAGCTGCCCAAATTCAAAAAAGAGCCAAACGTTACAGTAATTAATCCTTCACCACCACTGTGATTTTTATTTTTTTATATTTTTTTAATTTATTTTATTTTTTAGTATTTTATGATAATGTAATATGTGCTATATCAAAAATAATTTTTTTAAAATAATAAAATTATTTTAATATATTTCAAAACAAAAAACATTTTCGCAATAATTTCCAGTCAAGTGTTTTACCTCAGAAGATTAAGCAAGTGGCTGATTTCATGCGACTGAAAACAAAAACACGAGCAAAGACTTTACATCCATTCCATGAATTCAACACACGTTTAAGACATGAAACATCTTTACACAAAGCATGCCTGGGGGGGTCTATCACAAGCAGGAACATTGATTATAGTAAAAACGTTAAATGGGGTAATCCCGGTTCTAACATAAGGCCCACAGCTATACCAAATCCATCAGAGGAATATTACCTAGTGAGATAGTATATAATTAGGAATAGGACCACAAATGATGCCACGAGTGTAAACATTCTACGGCTTGATTTGGTTTCAAATACCTATGTAAAACAAACTAGCCATCAGTCGGCCATTACAAGAAAGGTGTTCAGCAAGAAAACATGCATAAGAAGGATACCCAAAAGAGTAGAATCTGCAATTACTATGAGAAGTAAAAGGAGGGGAAAAAATCATCTAATTTACATACCATCTTAAAGCGATCCATGGTTCCTGACAGCACTCCCCTGGAAGAATCCATATCATTGCCCTAATGCAAACAGTAGCACATTATTATAACAGCAAAAACAGAATAAAAAAAGAAAGCCCAGGCTGCAGTATATATATACCATTCTGTCTAGCATAAGATTATGGTTGTCCACCTCTTCATTTATATCACCTGACAGCTGCATAATTAACATGCATTAAAATAAACTCGGATGTTTAAGAAACGTAGTTGATGGACAAATGAAATTATACGAGTTCTACCAGCACAACAATAATTCCAGCTTAAATTTTAATTCCAGATACCGGATCATGCTTTTAACACCTAGCCATTTCAAATTTGAACTGAATAAAAAGCTCAACATATTGGTAGGGCATGCTAACATGTAATTTAGAGATCATAACACCATTCTTCCTAGAAAACACAAGATGATTTTCAAGAAAGGCTAATTATGCTTGATATCTAAAAGCATTAACATCTTATCTTTAACAATATTACTCAAAATTACTGACTTCAGATTGCTGAGAAACCAGAGAACAAATTTAGGAAAATTCAGAAAGCTTTGCAGCTACAGGGACTGGTGGGACAAGGCTCTCACTTATTTTCCCTCTCATGTTCTTAGGTCTCAACATTGAAAAAGCAGAGCATAAATTAGCCTAATAATAACATTGCCATACTCTCATCATTACTGCATTCAGATTCCTGAAAACCAGAAAAAAGAGAATTCAGGAATATTCTGAGAAGCTTTGCAGCCAGAGACAGTGAGATAAAGCTTTCACTTGTTTCTCTCTCATGTGTTCCAGGTCTCAATATCCAGAAAGCAGCATATATTAGACAGATAACAATATTGCGATACTCCTATCAATTTGACTGACAACCTACTTTACTAGCTGAGAAAACTCACTCTCTTCAGCAGAATGACTCTATCTTGCAATCCTTCCAAAGCTCTTTCATTATCTTGCTCATCAATCTCATGGGAGGAGTAAGAGGATGAGGCTCTGATGCCACCCTCCTCAATTCCATCAAAAAGAGCAGCTCTATTGTTACGGATGTCCCTGTGCAGAAAAGGTTTCTAGTATGATGCTGAATGTCAAGGTAATACCACTATGGCACAAACACATTAGCCAAATAAATATGGGCAGCCTCCTCCAATAGTAGGAGTAACTCATGTAAACTAGGAGGGCAGTTGATAGATGAAGTTATGTTTCAGTCTCCACAATCAAGTTGCAAGGAAATTGTATCAGGCTTAACTAGTAACATGTGTCTTCAGTTATACAGGAACCAAAAGAAATGCATAGTTTTTTCAAGAACAAATATATTAGAACAATGACTTGTATCACAAAGAAAAATCAAAAGGAGAAATTAATTATGGTAAGCAAGAGGGGAGAACAGATAATTAATGACTAGAATTGCAGTGCATGTTTTATCATTTTTTTTTAGTGTGTGATGGGGCACATAATGTAAAGTCCATTACAAAAATGATTTTATATCTGCATGTCCTCGTTACAAAAATTCATTTTATGGAAAACCATCTCACACCGACATTTTCCATGGCATAAGTTTCAACAGAGTTCCAGGAAGGTTTTCATCACTAACAAAAACAAAGTCAATGCATAATCTAGAACTAAATCTTTTACATATTAGACAACATTGAAGGCTTTTCTGTAACAGCACACTCAGCGGTATTATGTGCAGGAATAAATTAGTTTTATAAAGTAAACCCTGAATGAAAGAAAGTGGCCAGTATCCAGATACCAATAACGAGGATAACCTTAGAAAGAGAGGGAGGGGTTACTAAAATTTATACTGCCAAGTGACCAGAGTTTGTGATGATAATAAAATACAACATTCATCTGAGTTTAAAGGATTTTCCTAACCCAGGCTAATCCACTTATAAAAAAAAAAAAAAAAAAAAAAAAACACCACATTCTAGTTATCAAACAAACTAAAATACCAGTTCCATCTTCAAGAATTTACCAGAAATAATTTTACTGCTGGTTACAGCATCACACAACACCTGACTCCCAGGAAATTGACACTGTCCTCGTGCGAGATCAGATACTATGGTGAATATCCGGGATGCTGTTTATGGTGTTATTTGTCCTTGATCTAACAATAAAGATTGTATTTCATGGCAGCTAAGCTCTTCCAGTAGTGTGGAATCTTTATGGGACCACATCAGGGAGAAGCAAGCAAGAGTAGACTGGTATAAATTAGTATGGGGTAGTTTGCACATACCAAGGCATAGCTTCATAGCATGGTTAGCCTTGCTGAACGGGCTCGCCACCAAAACTAGACAGCTAAGAACAGGAAGGAGTATTTCAAATGTCCGTAATGTGTGTCATCAAAGTCCAGAAAACAGAGATCAGTTGTTTTTCACTTGTGCTGCTATCAAAGAGGTATGGAGGAATATTTTACTGGTATGTGGTATTTGACAGGCCTGTTGGAGATTGGGTTATTGAACTTGACTACACAAAGAGAAATCTGCAAAAAGAGGTTTTGCTGCTACTGTCCTAAGGTTGGCTCAGTGCTCCTGTATTTATGTAATTCGACAGGAGACAAATAGGCGGATCCATGCGGAAAAAAGCTCAACTGATCATTCAATCAATTCATTACAAACTTACTAAAAGCGAGTAGTGAATTTCTAGAATTTTGTGAAGAATAGAATTGCTAAGCTTCTTTTAGTTTTGCTCATGTATGCTTTTCATGTATTATCATTGTCCTGTATTACTTTGTAATGCGGCTCTCCCGTACATACATATACATATGGGTATGTGTATGTATGTATATGTGTGTGCGTGCGCGTGTATGTAAATTGATGAATAAGCACACACCAGTACTCCACAAACCAATTATCTCAACATAACCTGGAACCTCAAGCACTCATCCATCTCATTCAATCCCAGCTCCTCATTTCTTAATTTACTACAATTATTTTTTTTCTAGACAGCATTCGCATACACAATTTGGCTAATAAATCGTCCTCTATTCTAAATAAAGAATACATTTACTATGTATATTAATATAAGTATCAAATCAGATATCTAGCAAAATTGCACCAAACATCGGAATCGGAATACAACTAACCTCCTCGAATTCATGGCTTCAAGATCACAGTACCTTCTCTGCTTCTCTCACAGCAACAATCTCACACAGCTTTTGAAGATGCTGCAACTCAATTATTCAAAAAATAAATAACGGCACTGAGAGTGAAAATATCAGATCTAGACAGATTTAAAAGTCGAGTTGCAGTTGAGATTCACGGAGTTATAACAGATTGATCAGGAATGAGTGAGATCGAGAGCGAGAGAGAAAGTACAGATCTGATAATGAGCTAATAACATGGAAAATTAAGAGAGTGAAAACAGCACGAAACTTACCTTTGGAGTGAATTGGGAAGGAAGGAAACAGAGGCGATGGAGATAGCTGGGAATTTTATTTATACGGCTAAGGACAGATAGATGGAGGGCTGTGAGCCACTGATGATGTCATCAATTTTGGTCGTTTAATCAGAAAATGGATAAATCCATTTTTGAGTTTCTTATTTTTTACTTAAGCACTTAAATAAAATAAAATAAAATAAAATATTTTAAAAAATAGCATAATTCAAAGAGTTATATAAGGTATATGTGACTGGTGAGTAGTGAGTGTCATCTGTAATTCTCTTCGATTTTAAAAATAGACCGGCACAATTTATAATAAAAAGATATGGGAGAGTGAAGAGAGAAAAACATGAAAAAAAAAAAAAAAATATGTAGACATACCAAAATTTCGATGAGAACACCACTAATATCATTGAAAAGATTGACGAGATTAATCCAACAACATTAAAAAATATCATCAATAATGAACAAAGTGGGTCACACGAGCCATCTTAATATATTGGGGCTCATTTAACTTCAGATAACTCGTATGATCTATTTCGGTCACCGTTTGTAAAATTTTTTAATATTATTAGATTCATCTCGTCGAAATCTTTCTAACGGAATAAATGCTATCATCATTGGAGCTTTAGCATGCATCTAAGATCTTTTTAATAACTTTTGGTATTATAATAGCTTTTGTAGTCATAGTTTTTTTTAAAAAAAAATAAAATTTTTTAATTATGATTTTAAAAGATTAGATTTAAAAACATATGTTTTGGATGAAACTATCATGAGATGAATTTCTACATGTAAAACAACAACAATAATAATAATAAAAACAAGTTATTCTAGCTTTTACAAAACTAAGATTTGAAACATAATTATGTGTGAGGTCTATCATAGAAAAGCATAAACTATTTGATTAAAAAATATCACCAATAATAAATAAAGTGGATCACATAAGTCATCTTAATATGTTGGGGCTCATTTGACTTCAGATAACTCGTATGACCTATTTCGATCACCGTTGATAATCTTTCTTGATATTATTAAATTCGTCTCTTCGAAATCTTTCCAACGGTATAAGTGCTATCATCATTGGAGCTTTAGCATGCATTTAAGATCTTTTTTTTCTTTGTTTTTTTTTCCCTCTCCGCTCCTTTTGTAATTTGAGAGGAGAGAGGAAAAGGTAAAAACTAAAATTAAAAGGAGTCTATTGACACATCAAAGCTCTGGTGATGATATCACCAGTATATTAAAAAATCTCAATGAAATGAATGCAATGACATCACTAACAGTGATTAAAGTGGACCGGATGAGTTGTCTAAAGCAAACGAGCTTTGACACATTTGGACGGAACATGTGGCCCATTTCAATAATTGTTTGTGATATTTTTTAGTATCATTAGATTTGTCTTGTTAATATCTTTTTAACTATATAAGTGGTATCATCATCGAAGTTTTGGTGTCTCCGAGATTTTTTTTCTCTTTCTTTCCTTGGTTTCTCTCTCTACTCTTTTTATTGTAAAACGTATCAACTTATTTTTAGAATTGGAGAGTCACATATCACACTTACGACTCTCTAAATTGTACTATTTTAAAAAATATTTTTTTGTATTATATTACTTTATTCATTTCTTTTTTAAAAGTGCTAAAGTACAAAAATACTCAAATCCGTTTTATGTTTTTCCCTTTAAGAAAAAAAAAACTAGTGTTGAGAGTGGTTTGGACTTGGCTTGCATATTGTTCTTCACTTATAAGGAATGTGTTTGTTTTTGCTTTTGAAAAATAATTTTAGAATTTTTAGAATTTGTTTGCATAAAATTATATATATATATATATATATATAAATTTAGATTTTTTTTTATATGTTGATATCAAAAATATTTTTTTAAAAATAAATAAATTTTAAAAAATAAAAAAATATTATTTTAATATATTTTTAAGTAAAAAATATTTTAAAAAGCAATCGTTACCAGAATTTTAAATACTATTAGAAAATTTGAATTTTTATATGAGCTTTGATCGGACTGAGTACATGAATTTAGTTACAATGTGTGAAACTGGGTTCAACCTTTCTATTAATACGCGTTTGGTATTATAATAGTTTTTCGTGATCATAGTTTTTTTTAAAAAAATTAAAATATTTTTAATTATGATTTTGAAAAATTAGATTTAAAAACATATGTTTTGGATGAAACTATCATGAGATGGATTTCTACATGTAAAATAATAATAATAATAATAATAATAATAATAATAAAACAAGTTATTCTAGCTTTTATAAAACTAAGATTTGAAATATAATTATGTGTGAAGTCTATTATAGAAAAGCATAAATTATTTGATTGAGGTAGTGTTTGTAATTGTGATAACAACTGTTTTTAAAAATAATTTTTATTTGTAAATATAACAAAATAATATTTTTTTTCATATTATTTTTTACATCAAAAATACAAAATCATAAAAAAAATTCAAAAACATTTTTTGAACACAAAAATAAATCAACCCTAACTAGATAGTTTTTTTCTATATGATTGGGCAAAAAGTTAAAGCGATCATAATATCAAATAGTTTTTATATATGTATTTTGTAAAACCAAAATATATGTCGGGTGCCGTTAATTGTAAAATGCATAAATGCATCTAAAAACATTTTAGATACAATATTCTATAGAAAAGAAGAAGAAGAAGAAGAAGAAGAAAAGGATAGCTAAAAAAGAAAATAGAACCCACAACTGATCAATGTTAAAGAATATCAATGAATGACTTGTGATTAGTAGTGAATTATCATTAAAACTCTAAGTTAACTAGCTAGTTTTTCTTTAAGTTCTCGAGGCGCAGCAATTGAATATGTATATATATATATAAAGTTTTTATGATTTTTTTTAAAATTTTAAAATAAATTTATTTTATTATGTTGTAATTTTTTAAGAGAAATTAGTAATTTTTATTAATTTACGAACATTATTCCACCTAAATCTGCCCCAGGAATGCGGTGAATTGTCACTCAACTTATATAAATGGCCCAAGCAACTTATATAACTACAAAAAAAAAAAAAAACCAACGTATTTTTACAAGTTTGCAAAAGAATTAGCGGCGGATTCTTGTAATTCTGCGTGGCTTGGTGGTGCCACTGGAACAAAGACAACTCCAGAACAGCCGCTTAGCACCACCGCTATCTCATGGGTTCATTGAAAGCAACCATGCCAACAGATTCCCGGTCCAACTTGGAGCAATTTCTTTTTGATCGGTTGCTCGACCAGAGCCAGCCCATCCACGAACGCTTTAGAGCTCTCTTCTCTCTCCGTAATCTCAAGGGCCCTGGACCCCGCAATGCCCTCATTCATGGTTCCTATCTTCCTCTTGTTTTTTTTTATTAATTTTGCCTTTGTTTCGGATTTTGATTCTTAGTTAACCATTGAAAGGTGTCTTATGATTTTGATGCTTAGTTAACCATTGAAAGGTGTCTTATGAGTCGCTTGGTTGGGCTTTCTGGAAACAAATTTTGTTGATTTATGTTAGAAGAAAACATCTGATTATGGAATTTGAGTTCTTGGAGCGTGTCATTGTTTAGGTGGCTTCGTTTTGCCCAACAATTGCTCGACGAAAGAAAGTTGCTGTCCATGTTTTTCTAGTGCGTGTGTGTGTAGATTATGCTTAAGTTGGTTCTCCCTTATTACTTGATAATGTATGAGTGATGGGCGGAATAAATTATGGGCGAGAAAGTTTGATAATTTCAACTTGTTAACTTGCTGATAAATTTTCTATCTAAATCTGAAAGTTTTTCTTCTTGTTTTTTTTTTCCCTGAAGAAGTAGAATTTTTTATTTTTAAGTTAAATTTGTGGTTAATTAATTTTTTTTCTTTTTTACTTGCATCTTCAGCAACAAGGGATTCTTCAAATTTGCTGGCACATGAGGCTGCATTTGCGTTGGGTCAAATGCAAGATGCTGAAGCTATCCCTGCTCTGGAAGCAGTTCTAAATGATCTTTCTTTGCATCCTATTGTTCGCCATGAGGTGTGTTAACATATGTGTAGCATCGTTTTTTACTTTGCTATATTGTTGATGGTACTGATTTTTTCTATGTTGTTTTCACTGTTATATTTACAGGCTGCCGAAGCTCTTGGTGCAATTGGTTTAGAGAGTATTGTACCTCTTTTGAAGAATAGCTTGACTGGTGATCCGGCTCAGGAGGTTAGAGAAACTTGTGAACTGGCTCTCAAGCGAATTGAGGAAATGAATGCTACAACAAGCACTGTTGATGGATCACCTGTGGCTGAAAAATCACCCTTCCTGTCTGTTGACCCAGCCGCACCATCTTCTTTAAGCTCTTCTGTTGATGAGCTGAGGTATTTTGTTTATGGATTAGAACCTTTTCCATACGTACTATATTTGGTTAGATTGCTGACCGAACTCAATTGACTTTTCAGGGGATTTCTTCTGGATGAAAAAAGAGGCATGTATGAGCGCTACAGTGCTCTTTTTGCACTTCGGAATCATGGTGGGGATGGAGCTGTTTCTGCTATAGTTGATTCTTTGGCTGCAAATAGTGCACTGCTTAAGCATGAGGTTTATTAAGCTTTCTTAAACCAAGTTATGATTATGCTCATTGTGACTTGTCTTGCGTCATCCTTTAGAGTGGATATGCATATGTAATTATGATATATTCTAGTGGAAACTCAGATGTCTGATAATTGGTGAGAGTTTTACTTTGGTAAATAGTAATAGTGTCTAATGAGAATCACTAATTAGTTCTTCCTTTCTGAAATTTATTTGGGATTATAATGGTGCTATAACTTAAATATGTTTTTTTTTTTCTTGTTTCTTTTCTCAAACACTTTTCTATAGTTTTCAGGTTGCTTATGTTTTGGGCCAATTGCAAAACAAATCTGCTTCAGCTGCACTTTGTAGAATACTTAGAAATGCAAATGAGCATCCAATGGTCAGGCATGAGGCTGCAGAAGCTCTTGGTTCCATTGCAGGTACATCATTTGATCTTATTTCTGTTGTGTTTTTGTGATTCTTCTTATTATGATCAAGATCCAGCAAAAATGGATAGAAAATTCTCTTAGTTTAAAATCCCTGAAATGGTTGTAGAAGATATATAAAAGCATGGAATTCATTGTTGTTGGATAAGTTAACGATGCTCTGTCATAACACCCTTTGGAGTAACAATCTATGAATATTGCTTGAGGTTGAAGAGAGAATCTTATGATTGTTCTTGCGAAAGCAATTCCTTGCAATTATGTGTGGGTGATGATAGCTGTTAATTTCACATAAACACGAGATTATTTTCTATTAAAAAAGAGAAGGGGAAAAAAAAGGCAGCTATTTTTTTTATGTCTATATGTGAAGATTGTGTACTTCTATTTCTATTTCCTTTACTTAACTGTCCTAGTTGGGGCTGTGTAACTTGTGGCAGATAAATCTTGTCCTTTTTCACTCAATATGCTATGTAATTATCATTCGACTTTTGCCTGTATGTTTGTGCACAATGTGACCTTTGAAACCTAGACTATATTCAGTCTGGCTACTCTAATTAGGTTTTTATTCTGACTCTCTCATAGATGAGAAAAGTGTTGCACTTCTTGAGGAATTCTCAAAGGATCCTGAGCCTCTTGTTGCACAAAGCTGTGAAGTTGCTCTGAGCATGCTAGAATTTGAAAGATCAGGAAAATCATTTGAGGTATGCTTTTGAAAATTAAACATCAGAAATGCATTATATTTGCTTGTTAGCATACTTTAGAAGAAATGACTCTGTAATTCTCTTCCTTGCAGTACCTCTTCATGCAAGACCCTCTAGCACAAGCTTAAATTAACCGCACTTCTTCATGCGAACTTCACTACTCCTACACGGTACCAGTTTTGTTTTTTATCTCGTCAACGAGTAGGCAGTCTTTGTGGGATTGTAAGCTAGGAAGAATGTCATGGGTCATACAGAGACTCGTACTTTCTGGGGCCATGGCTTCGCTGATTTATTTATATTGGGGGTCATATAATCTCTGGTTGCTTGGGAATATGATTTTGTTCACCTTTTTTACAAACTACTGAGATTACCTTTTCTGCTCCATCTCCATCTTGCAACCTTTTGGCGCTTTCTCCTGTGTTTGTCAGGAGATGTGTGCTGATGATTTTAACAAACACTATTCTTTTCATGTATAACGAAAATTTTATTTAGCCTGAAATCTCCTTATACTGATAAGAAAAATCCAGTGGGACTAAGGCTTCTCAGTGAAGTTGCCCAAGGGGAGGTCTACGAGCTGAAGAAGGCAATGGTGAGTTCACATCCCATGATTTATATGTGTTAGTATGTGTCTGTGCGTGCACATATGTTAGTCCTCTTGCTTGATTTGAGTCGGCCACTGACATTGTGCATGCACTCATTCGACATGCAATAGCATGACCATTAACCTGTAATGGACGTGAAGGTGGGGTCCTAGAAATCCTTACCCTTAACCTTTGTTGCATGAAGTACCTACTTTCAAGACTCAAAACACACTTCCATGTGCTTGCAAATTTGGCGCAATTACCCTCGTTCAACTTGCTGTATGGTTTCTGATTTAGATGGCATAATGACAGCTTTTCCTGCAGGATTCTCTGTGGTAGTGAACTTGCTTTACTCGCCCAATATTCTCAAATGTGGCTTGTGGGAAAATACTGACAAATCCAATCTTCCTTTTGATTTTTTTCCTCTTTTCTGAATAAGAACCGAAACTTTATTTATTGTCACATTATATGGAAAAACCACCTGAGGGAAAGCACTCTACAAAAGGGCATGGCAAGAAAGTACCTCAGGAGTCAGAATTCACTTAGTGGAGGAATAATTTCATCGTACCTTGTGGCAAACTAGTGACTTTGAATGTCAAGCCTCTGAGCTGATGTACAATGAGTACATTGTTTATAATACAGATTAAGTAAGTTCCATCTATCTCATCTTGGTTCTCATTGCTTCTGCTTGGCAAACTAGAAATTTTAAAATCCTACTGCTGATCCCATTGCTGTTTCCATTTCAGATTTAGACTCAATCTTCAATATCTAATTAATTAAATGATATATCTCGTGAGTAAAGTTTTTTTATTTATTTTTTATTTTTATGGAAGCTTGATGTAGATTAAAATTCTAGAATTTGATTGACTATTGTGAACTTAATCAAAATGATCGAATCAAGGTGTTTTACTGCTGTATCAGAGAGGTTATATGGGCATTGCCAAGTAATTGAAACCAGTAATGCTTAAGGCAGACTTTTAATGATGAATGATCTTTACAATTACCTGATGATTTTCATATGATTATGCCTTTCAATGCCCATATACTGAGCAGTCTTTAAAAATATGGTTTTCTTGGACATGTTAAAATGCAGTTCTTGTTGAAGGTGAGGTTTCATCACAATAGAAGACGAGGAAGGAATGTTTCCATGTCTTTTGAGAATATAATGATATGCATTAGTAAAAAATTCTCACATGAAAACCATTTTGGATACCATGAAAAGGGTCTTGATGAGATCTCATTTTGGGGTTTGCTGGAGATCCATCAACTTGGGTGTTTTGCATGTGTAAATGGTGTCTCCAACCATAGATTATGAATATGTCAAATTGTTTAAATACAACAGGTTATGGGCATTGGTAATATATATTCAACTCTTTATGGGCTGCCCTGTTTTGCTATCCATGAGTTTTTCCCTCGTTGCATGAAGGTTTTGTGAGTACTATGCTGGGATGCAAGTAAACAAGCACCCGGGCCTCAAGTACAGAGCTGTAGGTAGTAGTAATGTTCAAAATTTAGTCCTGCAATTGCACTCTCGGAAAGCAAAATTCTTAGCAGGACCAAGACCATCCCAAAAATTTTAGTGTCTGAGCACAGGTGCATGTGGTCTGTGGCCCTTTGTAACGAGCGTCATCAAGGTAAAACAGTCGATCAATTTTGGGCTCTCTATAAGCGTCTACCAAGGATTAAAGGGAAGCTTTAATACAGAGGTGGATGTCCAGCCACACGAGCAAGGTGGAGAAGCAGAACTATAAATTTGGAAGTTTCCGCTTTCATGCAATGTCACCCCCGTCCGAGAAGAGGGGTAGATGTCCCAATCTATCCCGTGAGCATAAAAGAGGAAAAAATATTGGCTAATATTCTCGAAAATCTAACTATATGATTTTCGAAATACGATCGCGCATATGCACAATTAACTTCATTGAAAGGGAGCAAGTTTTGAGTTCAGCTCAAATCTCCATCTCAGAAATTGAAGAATTAACGAGGAAAAAGTTGGGAGATTTTTGCGTTTAGAATAGAGGTCTGTGCCTTGCATGTGTGCCATGTGCAAGGATGATGTGAGAAATGGAATCCAAAATGAATGATGATCATGTCATAGTTGAGAGACTAGAAGCTGGAAAGATTTGTCATTTTGATTCCCAAACTGTCTGAAATGTGGCAAGGAAGCTGTGATGCAGTGACAAAGCTGAGGTAAGAAACATGATAGGGTATGTACTTTCGATGCAAAGTGCCATTTTCCTTTGTTAGGGTGACGAATCCTTCATGCTGTTCAAGCTGCCCCCTTTGCTTTACATGATGGGCATAATTAATTTTATGTTGTTTAGAGGGACGTGGCTGGCTGGTCCTTTCGCCATTTCCATGCTCTTCCCCATCTCTCTCCAGCTGGTTGTTCATTGTTGTGAGGATGTGTTCCTCACCTTCTTGTTGGACAAATTTGTTAAATGTTCGACTTTATGCAGTGGAGCTCTTTCACATGTGCTGATGCAAGGGCAATAATGCTTTGCATATTCTCTCCACAACGAGCTACGTCTTGCTCAACACCTTGAGCTGTAAATCGTTGTCAAGAACATGCTTCACTTCGATTTTGGAGGATGACCACCGTGTTAACACGGCCAGAGGAGCAATGGAAATGGCGAGGCAAATCACAAAAGACTGTCAAGGCAATGCCCGTAGCTGAACTTAAAACCATGAGCATGCTCGACTGAAAGTTTTATTGACGGATTATTGAGCATCTGTGTGTGCTCTCAAGCAAATGTAATCAATGCAACACGTGGCATAACATCATGAATCGCTATAGCATCGTGCTTGGAGTCGAGGGATTTTGCTTTTTCATTTGATTTTTCGATTACCAGCTCCAATAACAACATTTATATATAAAGAAAATGATGGGCTCGTTCCAAAGTAGCAACTGTTGCCTCTTTAGAGAGGCATCATGCTTGTCTCTTGTGATCAATCGAAGCATCATCCGCGAGGGTAAACACACGCTACTTTCACTTCAACTTTTCTAGGACTGAAACACTCTTTAGGCAGGGGAGCACTAATTCCATGACATGATCAACAGGAGAACCCTAGTTTCCATAGGTAACAAAAAGTCAGCTTTGCTTCTCTAGGCAACCAAGTGATAATAAACAAATGGGAATGTGTACATAAACTAACGTCAATGTCCACCGATTATAATTCGGAGCCAGTCATCTCCTATTAAACTACTGCTACGACAACTTACTTTCAAAACTAGAAGCTTGCAAGTAATCAAAGATTTGTCCCTTCAACATACACTAGTCTATAGTTAATCACTCAAGATGACTTAAATTATTAGTATGGTGTCGTAAACAATCACCGGCGGTGGAGGCTTGAGTAAACACAGCCACAAAGCGACAAAGAGCAGCAGTTCCCAGGTGCGGCGTTCGGCGGAAAAATAAAAAAACTTGGTAAGCAGAACTCCCAAAAATCAAGCTTGAAAAAGTAGGAGTAGGAAATGTCAAAAGCAAGCTATGATTAATAAATGTTTTTTAATTAATAAAATGATCATAAGATGGCAATAAAATAGAAACCTCATATTTGCATAAACCCATTAATAAATGTTCCCTGAAAACCGTGCATGATGGTCTTCAATGTCTCCCATTCACTCCTCTTATAAGAGATCCTTTATGTCCCTTAATCCTAAAGTCCCCACCACACTTGATCCCCTAGCTAACCTTGCCACACACATTAGCCTCATTTTGTTTTGCACCATTTCCTAGTGTGCTCGTGTGCCTTCTTTTTAAAAAAAAGAAAAAGAAAAAGAAAAAACTTGAAGAAGATTCTCTCCTCTCTTTGTTTCTCCCATCATGGCATCATCAGGGACTGGCACTGGCTCCCCTTGTGGAGCATGCAAGTTTCTCCGGAGAAAATGTGCGTCCGATTGTATTTTTGCGCCTTATTTTTGCTCTGAACAAGGGCCTGCTCGATTTGCAGCCATTCATAAGGTTTTTGGTGCTAGTAATGTATCGAAGTTGTTGTTGCATGTCCCGGTTGCTGAACGCTGTGAGGCGGTTGTCACTATCGCCTATGAAGCTCAAGCAAGGATCAGAGACCCCGTTTATGGATGTGTTGCCCATATTTTTGCCTTGCAACAACAGGTTTCTGAAAATCTTTATATATAGCATATTCACCATTCATATAGAATACCTTTCTCTCCTCTTTTTCATGTTTTTCAAGCATACCATGGATCACAGATGGTACAAGATTCTCCGTTCTTGACTGTGTTTTATTTTTCATTTTTGTTTTGCTGGAAAAGGGATCGTGGAAAAAGAAGAAAAAAGTCTAGTTTTTTATTCCCACTAGGATTTATGATTTCTTTGAAAATCAATGCATTATACAGTGTTTTTTCATGATTTTTTTTTCTTTTTAATTGAAAGCTACGCCTGAATGTTCAATTCTTACTGTAAGCTCAGAATCTTTATTTAAAGAATTTCTTTCTAGATTAAACCCGTCAAGTTTTTTTTTTCCTTGTTGATGATAGCTAGGGGGTGGGTCTTGCCGTGTGAGTCCTCAAATCATACAGCTGGGTCATATCTCTAGAGATACAGTATTTCTGTACAAATTAAGGAAGTTCTAACTTTTGGCAACTCTTCTTGTTTGTAGGTTGCATGTTTGCAAGCACAGTTGATGCAAGTGAAGGCTCAACTAGCACAAAATCTAATCGATTCACCACGCATTAATGCAGAGAATATTCACCATCAGTGGCAAGGAAATCTCATATCTGGGTTGCCATCACTTCCAACTCATCCAAATTACATCAATCCAATCTCTCCACAAAGCTCACTCGATTCAGTTGACCTCATCAGCAACAATATTGATCGTGGGATGATGAATATGCAAGATACACAAAGCAGAGAGGAGTTTGCATTCCAACCTCGTGCAAAGGTCAAGAGGCCATGCAATAGCGACCTGGGTGAGCTTCAAGCACTGGCACTTAGAATGATGAGGAACTGACACTAATTCACCATCGATACCATCATGTTTCTCTGATTTCCACGTTAGCTCATCGCATGGAAGATCATGTATATATACTGAGACGACCCTCTAAAGATACTTCAGTTTTGATCATCATAAGCCTAGCTAACAGAGGCATTTCCCTTCTGTTCAATCAGAACAATATCACTCAAATTGTAACAGCCTGGAAATGAAAACTCTGTTATCTGCTACCTCCCCCTGTCAAAAGCTACTGCTAATATTTAATTTAGTCATCTTGTGTTTTATATTCTTCGAGGACAACTTAATTTAATTCTACCGGCCAGCTAGAGTGGTTAACTTAAATTTTAAAGATAATTTAATTATTATTATACAGCAATAATTAATGGGGATAATTGTCCTGTGTTCTTCTAGTTTAGTTTTGCTTATCAATGTAATATTATAATTTGGAGCAAATGTTCTAAATTCTTCACCTATTACTGGGGGATAAATGAATAAAGATGTATATAGATACAAATTTGAACCTTCTGTTGTCTTTTCTGTAGGTGTTCTAGATGGCAATATAGCTTAAATTATTATTTTTTAAAATGAACACATTAACTTAAAGATATTGACCGAATACATAATTTGAAAAAAATTTGCCTAAATAGCAAGATTTTAATATGCCGTGATTCTGAATCATAACAACTTATGTTTTCATGGAATTAAATCTTAATTTTTTTTTTAATGTCATAGATGTTTTATAAACTTGACATTTATTTAATGTCTCATTTTTTAATTTTCATGTCTTTATATATTGTATTTTAATACCGCAACAATCATAAATTGAGTTATTTGACTAAAAATTTCTGACAATTGTATCATTGTATTAAAATCTTAAGTTTTTTTGTGCTAATAAATCAAAATAGCTAGCTGATGACTTAGTAGTTGGGATCCCAAGGATAATCCATCTTCTTCATGGTCAAGAGAATTGGTCCCGACTGTCCTTATTGTCGCTTCCAATTAATTATGAATTGGAAAACTTCATCTCAGGATATGGGGATTGGAAATTAGAGAGGAGGTGAGATTGCCATGATCGTAGTGAAGGGCATAGGCAAGCACCCTCCCTTGTGTTTAAGGACCCACTTGCGGAGGGTCTGTATGTCCTAATAAGCAAGTTTACCTGATTGAAATACTCTTTTATGATTTTAATAGATACAAACTATGAGCTTGTTTCCATATATGTAGACAAAGTGTTCCCTCAAGTAGATGCATTAGGCTACATCATGAGTAAGTAGCTAGCTTTGACACCTTTTTATGAAACCCATTGGAGATGAAGCAGTTGCTCTGTTCTCCAAATTCTATAAATAATGTTAAGCGAGGAAGAAGAAGAGAGGAGGAGGAGGAGGAGGAGGAGGAGTGATTGTTAATCCATATCGGAGATTGATTATTGAGCAGATGTAATTACAAGATTACAACCGTAAAGGAAGATAAAATTGCTCAAACTTGTGTATTGCACCTTAAATATTGATTGGTCCAAAGGGCAAATAGAGGACCTTAAATAGGAGAGGCATGATGCTACATATTTCAAAATGCTAAGGAAATTGAGTTTTTTTGAATATTTAGATAATAAATGATAATAGATTGATGTTAATCTTTTAATTTTCATAAATAAAAGAATAGAGGGTTAGTGAAAATGGTCTAGATATTTGCAAATTAGATTTTTTTTTTTCAGGATTTTAAAATACTTGAATGTATAAGTCCGTGACTTTAAAGTGATTTGTTGTAGTAAATAAATATTAAATTTTAAAAATAAAAATGTTTAATTTTAGTTCATGAATGATATTACTATAATCATTAAAAGAATATATTGCCTTTATACTTTTAACTTTTTTTCTTTTTGTACTAAGGGTTAAATGTATTTTTCTTATTCTCATACAAGTATATACAAGTGAGGAAGGAGGAGTCTCTTATTGAGAATACGAGGATATTAATGTTAATGTAAGTTTTATTTTATACGGCATTAAAAAAAGCTCACCTCACTTGAAAGTTATTGATTTGAAACGTGGCATTCTTCAGCATTTCCTTCCAAGGAGGAAAACAAATTCACATTACAACAAGTTTTTCCTTAAAAAAATACTTTTTAAAAAAAAAAAAAGTTTTCCTTATAAACCATGCGGCATTTCCTACAAGAACGGTTTTTTAAAAAAGTTCACATTAAAAAGAAGGAAAAAAAGAGATTTTTTTTTTAATATCTATTAATAATAAAAATATGAAAATCTAAAGAGAAATTCTTTTTAAAACTCTAATATCTAGTAGTTAAACATGAAAACTGTATCGTTTAATATCAAATAGATAATAAAAATAATAAGAATAATAAATGTTGAATAATTATAAAATATATAGTGAAGGAGAAATGAGATGATGAAGTGCGGCATAAGGGATAAGGGTGGTGACTTCTCGATAAAAGAAAAAATATCAGAAAAAATATCAACTTGTTTTGGCAGTGTGGTTGCGATTATTTTTTAAATAACATTTCATGTTAAAATACATATCAATGATTTTTTTTTATTTTTTAAAAATTATTTTTGACATCAGCACATCAAAATAATTTGAAAACACTAAAAACATATTAATTTAAAATAAATAAAAAATAAAAAATTTTCAAGTTTTTTCAAAAGCGCTTTTAAAACGCAGAGACTAAGACGTGGAGCTTAAGAATAGAACACCAAGTCATAGTTTTAAGACTCGGTCTGGTGGCGACCCGGTTCAAGATCCGAGTTCCGGATTTTGACGGGGTCACCGGGTCGGCTACGTCAATTTTTTTTTTTAAATCAAAACGATATCGTTTTAGTAAACAAACAAAAAAAAATAAAAGTCAATTGGTTTGTAGCTAGGTTTTGACTGGGTCTTGCCGAGTTAACCCGTCGACTCATGCCGGGTTTTCCCTTCTCCTATTTTTTTTTCAACTCAGCCAGATTCCAGTCCCAGATTGACCTATCGGGCCGGACCAGGTTTCAAAACTATACACCAAGCAAAGCATAGGGATGGTTTGGGCATATGAGGTATATTACTTCTATGTATATCATTCAAGGATGGGGTGTGTATTTTTTATACGTTTTTCTTTCCCTAAAATCATTAAAAACATGTTATTATTTTTTATTTGGTTTGATTTAATTTGATATTTTATGAAAAAAATAAATCAAAGTAAGAAAATATTATATATTTAGAACCGAACTAAACTAAAAATAAGTTCAAATTAATGAATTTTGGTTCGGTTTAGTTTTATTCTAAATCGGTAAAACCATGATTTTGTGCCCCAAAGCTCAGACTATGGTGGGAAAAAAAAGATATTGTAATTCACCGAAGCTAAATGAGATTTTTTATTGCAATTAAAAGACATCTAACAACAAACACACCAGATCATAAATTCTATATCCAATAATACAATACAATTAATCAAATAGAATGAAATCCAAATTAACAGACTGTAGCACTTCCAAAACAGAGACCCTGGAGAAATTGTTATGCATATTTAAGGACTAGGGTTTTATGGGTTCGGGTTTCAAATTGAAGAAGTTTGATTAGGTTAATTTTTTTCTTTTAGAACCGAACCCAAACGAAGCTGAATATTTTTTTAGGGTTTGGTTTGATTTTTCTAGTTTTTTTCTCACTTGTAGTAAAAAGAAACACGCCTTTTCGACTGTGGTGGTATATATGTTTGCCGGATCGATCCTCTCGTCATTCCACCGGCTGACCTATTGGAAAAGCAGCCTTCGGGCTCTATAGATTGATTGAGAAAGGCTCAATCGTCCAGGAGAAACTAGAAAAAAACAAGATGTAGATCTTGCTCGGAGGGGAAAAAGGAAGATAGCACTGTGTATTGAGGAGGGCTCTATATTGAGTGCTCCACCACCTCCCTGTAGAGCTTGGCATCCACCACTCAAGGTCGTTTTCTAATCAAGCTTCCTACTCGAGAAAATACGAGGCGAACTCATTGGATAGAACATTCAAGGATAATCTTCATGTCTTGGATTCAAAACATCTACGTCCATAATGCTCGAATCTCTTCAGCTATAATAGATAGAATGTATAGAACCTCTGTTGGGGATTAATGTTGTGGTGCAATGCCATTAGCTATTATTAAAAACGTGCTATTAAACTCTTCAGCAAGTGGGTTTTTTTTACTGTTGATGGATACTGTTCATACACCAGCAAAATAATGTGAACTTTATGTTTATTTTTTAATAATTTATTTTGATCCTCAAAATGTTTTAAGGTGTTTGATCTTCGTTAAGGCCAATTGCTTTTTATTTTTAGATAATAGTGGAATTGAAAGAAAATATATCAAAATAAAAAAAATATCAAACATAAATGATATGCCAGAGATTTCATGACAAATACATTTAGATCTTTAAATTTCAAAAATAACATAATTTATATGGTTTAGATCCCTTTAAATTTCAAAAAATCACTTTTGATATATAAATTTATATGTATTATTTTTCCCTCTCTAGATAGAAAGAGGAGAGAGAGAGAGACGCCATTAAATTATATCAATGAGAGAAAAAGTTTTTGTTCAATCTATTTATGATCACCAAAATAGATTTGTTTTTCATGAGTTCTATGAAAAAGATGAATCTGATGGTAGTATTTTTTAACCTTAATATAGCCTAAAAAATATATCTAAATCGAGAAAAATAAATCTAACTTGATTTAATTTTGGGTTTTTTGACCTTTTTTTAGGTTGATGAGTTAGTTTGTGAGTGTTCCAAGGATATTGGTGAAGTTTTTTAGGTTGAAATGACTTGAAAATTAGATTTTCAGAACAAAAAAAATATTGTTTTATTTTTCTAACAACCACATTAATGGCTGAAATCTGAGCTCATAAAGAATATATCATTTACATATTTTTTTTATTTTCAAAAAAATAGGGGTGGACAATTGTCCATCCCTTTATATATATATAGTCAACTAGATTAAATAATTTTTTTATCTCTTAAATATATACTAAATTTAGTATATATTTAAGAGATAAAAAAATTATTTAATCCAGCTAAGTCTATAGTTCAAAACATTAGTTTATTTTTATTATCGTTTAATTGAATAAAAAAATATTTAATAAATAAATATAGTAAAAATAACTAGATAAATATCTTATTTTACAAGATTAAATAACTTGATTCATACTTTTATATTAAAAAAACATGCACATATATTTTTCATATAAAAAAATACATCTAATGCGAGACAAAACAGTGGTCAAATAGCTATTGCTTCCCTAATTGGTGTTATGCTTTACGAGAATGATGAAGAGATGTTATAACTTTATATTTATTTCAATTTTAACTAACCAACCACTGAACTTAATCATCTATGAGTTGTTCATATATGAGTATTTCAATTTTTTTTATATAGCAATGACAAGACAGAAGTTGGGTTCAAGTGGCAGATAAAATGTAAAAAATCCCCATCCTGGAACTGTGCAACAAAGTGTCTAAGAACCTAAAAACTAAAGAAAAAATAATACATTTAAAAAAAAACAATAATCCTAATTGGTGTTGATTAGTATTTAAAAAATCATAATAACAAGAACACACTTGGTCAAGCCGCATTGGATATTATTAATCAAATCCCATTTTCTTCGAGCCCATGGCCGTGACCTCGAGAGAAATGCAGAAGTGTATACTATAAGTTAGAGCCATTATAGTCAAGCACCGTGTAACATCTTCCACACTTCAGCCCCCAACATTGGACAATTGAACACAAACAAAAAGAAAAAAAGTGAAAGAAAAAAAGAAGAAGAAAATGTTATTTTACATAAATTCCTCTAATTGCACTTAAAAAAGTGATGATCATATTATTCGAAAGGTATCCCATCAATTAATTAAATGGATAGTAATTGGCTGATTGTGAGTTCAAGAGAGCTATGTCTCAAGAAAGCTACTTGAGAGCCAAAAAAGAGAAGGCAAGAAACAAGAACTCCACTTCCCTTACACACGACCACTAAATTTAATTGATTATTTAAAGACTTCAAAAGAGGAAAAAAGAAAAAGAAAAGAAGAAGCTATGTGCTCTCTCTTCTTTTCAATGGCCTCTCTTCTAAAGGGGAGGAGGGCATGCTGACTATGACGGAGCCATGACTAACACTTACTCCTCCTGCTATTATTTTTGTCTCTTTAAAAATAGTGTAAAAAGAGGTGTTTGTGATGGTGATAAATGATGATTTTTAAAATATTTTTTATTTAAAATAATATATTTATTTATTTATTTATTTATTTTTAATACCAGTACAAATGGAGGTCAAATAAATGATTTAAAGAATTGGTGGCAGACAAATTTCTAGGTAAAGTGTTGTAAAATCCAAGTATATATGGCACTAATATTTTGGGAATGAGACAGTGGGATGTAGTTAAATTTAAAATTATTGTTTACGATAATTTAAATTTTAGAAATGTTAATTATTCAAGCAAGGGTCTACCCTTCTTAGAGGAAAGGTGCAGAGGGGGGACATTCACCAAGAAAATCAAGATGGCTCGAATTTTTTTTTCATCAAAATTTTCATAAGTGTATAGAAATAAAGTGGACCACTTGATTTATGGTACGATTGATTTGCTGTAAAGCAATTTTCATTCGCATGACAGCAGGACAAATGTCTATGATGTCTCAATTTCCTAAAAAAAATTATTAAATACATATTTTTTAGATATTATTTTACAATTTTAATATATTGATATTAAAAAAATTAAAAAAATATATTTTAATATATTTTAAATTAAAATATATTTTACAAAAGCATCTTATATTATATACTTAACAAATACATAGTACAATTGATTGAATCTGACATGACAAATCAATCATTAATTTGAATTTTAAATCAAATTAAGTTTTAAATTAAATTGAGTTAGAATTTATTTGGTATCATTTGGTCAACTATATTAAAATATATTTAAATTTTTATATTTAATTTTTTTTTAAATTAATTAAAATAATATTATTTTAAATAAATTTGAAACTTTCCATGAACACCAAACTAATTTAATAACTTTACTTGTTATACACGCATGCACATGTATAATAAGTAACAGTGAGGGTTTTGTTTTAACGGTGAGGGATCGTTTTCATATTTATGTTAGATTTCATTATTATTATTATTATTATATGGCTTTGAATAGTACCAATTACCAAAGCTATTATTAAAAGATGAAACAGACCCAAAGTGTTGACTATGAGAATTTGCACGCACGTGCAACCTTAGCCGTTTGATTGTAACGGAAGAAGATGTCCTTACATGTAACGTAACTGCCTTTTTATTTGCGGGGGAAAAAAAAACCATGTTCTGTTATTTATATTGGCCACAATTTTCTAACCATATCATATCATAAATGTGTATTTTGAGTTTCGGTCGGTTGCAATTAGAAATGCTTTTATTTTAACTATAATTTTAAAATTTATTTATTAGAAAAAATATTTATAGAGTCCGAGTCCATCTTAAATTATATAAAGAGCTTAGATACAAGAAAAATATAAATTTATAGCTTTTTTAAATTTAATTTTTTAAATTATAACTACAAAAATTATCACAGTATCAAATACACATTTAAATATCATTTGATTTTGTAATTAATCGCGAGGTTAGCCATACAGACATTTAATATGTATTTGATATTCTATTAGCTTTTCCAATGTGATTTTTAAAAATTAAATAGGTTTTAAAAAATATTTTTAGTTATGATTTTTTAGATAAATAGATTTTTAAAAAACACATGTTTAATTAAAATTATCAAGAGTCAAGTTTTATATGCAAAATAAATTAAGATTATTTTAGCTACATCTAATCATTTTTTTTAAATATAATTAGATATATAAAAGAAGCTACCAATATTTAAAACACAATTATATATAAAATAGTGTAAATGACAATTTATTTGAGTAATCAAAATTATGTTTTATTAGATATAAAATAAGAATTACCACATAAGTGTCTTATTAGCTTCAAGCAAAGTTGATCCATAAATAGTTTGTTGGGCTATTGGGCTTAAGATTTAAGAGTGACCGAGTATGATAAGTGACGGACTACGCAAGGCCCTCCTAGTTAGTTTAAAATGGGTCTCAAAGTAAGAGAAATTAAAAAATGTGCGAAATTAAAGAAGGAAAAAGAGAAGCCCATAAAGAGCTACAAATTGGGTTGACCCAAAAGTTTCCGAGGTTGCTAAAGCTATTATCCATAAACAGTTTGTTCAGCTTCTTCAAAACATGTTTTTTGAAAGGAAAAAAACCCGTGGGTGTGGGGGGGGGGGGGGGGGGGGGGGGGCCCACTTCAAAAAAGAAAGAACGGCAACGCATTCTTTTTTATTAAGGAAACTCAAGATTTTAGCGTCTTGGGGTGGTTAAGTTCGAAGGTGGATCATTTTCCTTGACTTGCCCGTGCAGAGAATAAAAAAATATAAATGGTGTAGTTTACCTTATCAGATTTTAAGTTTATTTTCTAGAGATTATCGATTCGAGTCCCTTGAAGTTCAGGGTCACTGAAAATTTATATAATTCTTAACTTCTGAATCTATAGAATTAATCAAGATACACGCAAACTGACTCGAATATCCATATTAATATATATATCTCACAATAATAGCTACTCTAGGAATAGTTTAATTAAGCCTTGATTTGCTCTTTAATAATCATGAATTCAAGTTTTTTCAGGATCACTGGAGCTTTATATAATTGTTAATTTTAAGACCTGTAAAATTAATCAAGATACACGCAAACTAACCCAGATATCTACGTTAATAATAATAAAAAAATAGTTAATAATAATAATAAAATAGTGTAGCAATAATTGCACCCAAGCAAAAACAAGAGGATTCAGATAGGCATCTGGCGGCTCAGAGGGGATTGTCACATGCAAATGGTTTCCGGTTCTATTTGGGAAGAGTTCAGGATTTAGTCCCTGTCAGTCCATGAATGCTCGAGAGAATAGCCCATAACTGAAATAAACCAAGGAACCACGATGGTGCAACTCTTGAGAAAAACAAGCTTTAAATTCTCAAAATTGCCTCTATGATTATGCAGATCTAAAATTAACTTCTGATTGACAACATTTTTTTTTATTACACAACGTTATTGCAACATTAATTATTTGAAAATGCTTTCATTATTGGTACCAGGCAAACCTTTAAGCACATCTCTGAGAGCATAGTAATGGCTATCACATTTGTGGTCGGAAATGATGTTGCCGGGGAGGACTATCCTCTGGAAATGTTCACCTGGATGCCTCTTCCAGAGCGTGAAAAGCTCCATGCCTCTGCCACTGATAGTGTGAGCATCGGTGTTGATGTCCCTCTTTAGATAGTAAACGCTCCCAGGAACAAACAACTCCTCTTGCAATGCATAGGCGTTTCGTTCCTTTTCAGAGATAACAGCATTCTCTGTAGTAGCTTTGGAAGTTGAAGGGGCTGCAGGGATAGCGAGGGATTCTCTTGTGATGGAACCATCTGTCGAAAAGAGAAGCAAAAGTCAGCAACTTTGTAGGGAGGGAGGCGAGAATAAAGTGTATGGGATCATGAAATTATCTCAATTGTTATGGATTAAAATATTCTTGTAGCTAAAGGGATGACAAGAGGAGCTCCTTCATGTGTTCTTTCACATGGGTTCTAAAATTAAAATGAGCTCCTGAAGAACAGACAGGCTGTTCTACATGGCTTCTCCAACATTGTTACGTTCCATAAGACTACTACTATCAACTGCAGTGACACTTGAAGAATTTGAATTTATCATGGAATGTTAGTGAGTACAATAAGAAGATAATGCCAAGGAAAAGAAACTTAGAGGGTCTTTTCATCTAATCTTGATTTTGGCAGTTTCATGCTTTTCTCTTATCAAGTGACCTTCCTCCTCCTCCTGCATACTTTTCTTCAAAACCTTCTGCATTATTCTGAAACTGTCACAACTTCTCAAGAAATCCACCCTTACTTCTATATGTGCCTCTCTAAAAAACCCTTATTTTTTGTCAAATAGCAACATAAATTCCCAAATTCAGCTAATACATTACCTCTGGGTACTACAAAAGATCATAGCACCCAGTCAGCCTCCAAACCCTCTTTTCTCGCTTTATTCAACTCCAAAATATTGCTGCACCGCTTAATCATTATCAATCCTCAATAACAACATAATTTTCTGCTCTTGGCATCAAATAAACCACTCAAAGAGCATTCCAAACACCTAACCAACAGCTGACAGAAATTTTTGTGTCCAGTTTCCAGGCCGAACAGCCATAAAAAAAAAAATTAAAATTTGAACCCTAAAAAATCTATAAAACACCAACAACTTCTTGGTTCACTGATACGGGCCTTCAATATCCTCACCCAGTTATTGGGTTTAAGTCTTACCGCCAAGTGTTAGAACCCAACTCCATGGAGGAACTCTGACCTTCAGTCATAACATAGGTGCAGTGATGGGCCCCCTCTAGATGTGACTGTATACTGCAGGGCAATGTGCTTTGTTGGAAGTCCAGGTAGTCTATCTGCATCCCGATTTTTGCCCACAAAGAAATCTACATGCCTCTATACCATTCTTTTAAAGTTTTACTAAATGCTAAATTCCCCAAATTCAAGCTTGCAACAAATAGACAAGGCGAACTCCTAAAACTCTGCCTAGTATCAGAAAGATTACCAGATCATTTGATACCAACCTTAAAAATACAATTGATATCCTTCAAGAAACAAAGGTGGATCCCAACAGTCCAGAATTAGGACGGAGCAGGATGGTCTTACCAGGAGAATTTTTATTGCTACCAAATTTAGCATAATCAGCAAGTTTCTGAGCTACATCCTGAATAGAAGTGACAACCTGCTTTGCATTTGTGACCAAACCTATCACACTCTTCCAGTCCTCCTTCTCAACCACACTCATCCTGTACAAAAAGCAAAGAATAAAGTGGATGCAAAATTGTTGCCAGAAAGGAACTTCAATAACTTAAAAGAAAACTACATGAATCGAGTAACATTGCTAAAAACAATTAGTTCATAGACTTGCGATATTCTTCTAAATTGGTACCTATGAACTCATTTAATGCTCAGATTTTAGGAAGATCATTAAAAGAAACTACAGATGAAAAAATGAAATGCAACTGACAGAGTGGACAAGCTTTGACCTCCCAAGGATGCATGTAACTTAGTAACAATTTTGGATCCCCACTATAGCCAATAATTGACAACCCTCACTTCTCTTTGTTGTGTCAAAATTCTCATATGGTGTAGACTAAATTACAAATCAAGGGATTTTTTTTTTTTTTGAAATGATTTGCTGCCAATTCAGGTTCTGTGCAGTTCTGCAAATCAACAATCCATACATGAGAAAGATCATAAAAGTAGATTCTAGAAATGTGTTTCCCAACCCATCCCAAATATCCCCACAATAAGATTACACCTATTCTTTCATCATAAAATTGACAAGAAATGCAAAGATAGTTCAGACAACAGGAATGTATACGAATCATCATTTCATCTAACCTGAAGAGAGTAGTGATGGGATTTACTTATGCATTCAAAATTCCTAAGATGTTCCCAATGTCAACAATCTTAATTTCCAATTTTTGAACCCTAAATAATTGAATTCTGAAAGCTCACAACTCCCATAACTGATAATCCAAGCAAATGGACGTGCACTTTCTACACACTTGCATGATATAAGTCAAGTTGATTTCTATTCCTTCTAACTGATACTCTAAGCTAGTCCATAGAGTGCATGTATCTACTGCATTTTTTCCCTTCATGTTGTCAGCATAAGCATACTTACCAATCAGTTTGAAGAATTTCATTTCTCAGTCTTTCCAGAGAAGCTGCACTTAATCTAGGTATGATGTCATCCTGCAAAAAAAAGGAAATTGAGAAACACTAACAAATGAAAATAAGAGAGAACATTAAAATCAAGGAGCACGAAACTGAAAGATCCTTTATCCTTTTTTCTAGGAAGGGAAAAGGCTTCGTGTAAAGAACACCAATGACAGAGAATCAAGTGCATCAGCCCACCTTCATTACTACGTTTATAACAAAATCAGAGCAACTTTCAGCAAGTTCTTTGGAGACACAGGGTGGACTTGCATAGCCAACCGCAGTAACAGTGTGCGGGCTAAAACCAAGTTCCTTAGGTGACTTTTTACGGAGCATGATTGCTAGCAAAGAAGCTGTTGCAGCTCCAAGAGAATGTCCCACCAACCTTAATCTAAATCCCTGTAGATCAATTAGTTTCACCATGACAGCTTTCTTAATGGGGAAAAAAAAAACCAAGATAAAGAAACCTGATGTAACAGTAAATTGCCCCCTAGAAAAGGTAAGGAAAGAGTTAACTTTTCACCACCTCGTATTTCTCTAAGCATTTCCTTATGGTTCCCATCTCATGACTAAGAAACCAACGAGCAGCTTCAGTTGTGCCAAAGTGGGTTGAATAGCCTTCAAATGTGACTTCTCCATCACTCGAGGAAACAATATCAGTGATAAGGTCATAGACAGTATGAGTTCCACGAATTCCAAGAATTACTAGTTTCTTTCTAGGATCAATGGCAATGTAATATCCAGGCCTCATCACACTAGAATTTTTTACAAACTTAAGAATATTGTTTTCACGGATCATGCTATTCCTTACAAGTCCAGAAGGACCATCCTTATAACAACCTTTTGCTAACTCAACATGATAGATAAGATCATGGACCTATATCACAAAAAAATTCCTGACATAAGCACAAGAAAGAACAATACGTTTAACATCAAGCACACAAAATAGATTCCTTGGCAACAAAGGTTTTAGAAATTACTATCGACTCCGAAGAAACTTCAACTCCCTTAACATCCTCAAAAAGATTTAATGACGCCTGACGCAGATAAATTAGATACAATCCTATCGTGAGATCACTCAAACTCCAACCCTCAATGGGAATCTTGCTCCGCTGAATGCTAGCAATTATTTCCGAAACCGATCGAGTACTCGCTGGAATTTTATTTCCAACCCCATTCCCTACAAAAACCAAAAAAAAAAAAAAAAATCAATGACCCTCAACTCCCACTATCTACATCAATTTTTTTTCTTAAAAAAAAACTTTATTCCTATTATTATTACAACAGAAAATCATATCTAAATTAAAGTGCTAATTAACTAACAGACCTGTAGAGAGAGCCCACCTGCATAACTGGAGAGCAGGTTCAAGAGCTTTAGTAAGCCAAGCAAGCTCTATTTTCCCCTTATTATCACTCAAATCGTCATCACCAGAGCTGTAATTGCTAAGTTCACCTCCAGATTTATTATTAGTCTTTGAAGAAGAAGGAGAAGATACTTGAGCTGATTTTTCTGATTTTGACATTTCTGATTGGCTCCTGTTTATAACACCATACAGAAACTTCCTGCATGTTTGTTGCCTTCTCAATATATTATTGCTACAGTCTGTCAATTGACAAAAACAAATTGTTAAATTTCAGTAATTCGAAAAAAATAGGGAGACGGGGTTCAGTTGTAACGTACACATGTCGTGGAAGAGGCGTTTTAGGTATCGGTTTGCCATTCTTGCGGCGGCGGCGGTCAGGGCATGATATAGGCAGCTTGATTGTGACAAGAGGCACGTTCTTAGCTGAAGATTGCTAACTATGTGACGGCGAAAGCTCGATTTGGATATAACTAAGCAAGCGGTAAGGAAGCAGCTGGAGGAGACGTGGAAGATGTACGGAGGCTAGCGTGTTCAGTTTTTGAAGAGAAAGATGGTTGGTTTTGCTATTATGATACAGATAGGAGGGTGTTATGGTCACTAAGAAATTAATCAGATGGGCTTGGTTACTGTGGGTCTTGGAGTGCTTATGGGCTGTGGGCTTCATCTTCGATTGACGGACTAAAATGACAGCCTGGCAGACCCTGATCTCTCCTCTCTATAAATGACTCTCTTTAGGGTTTAGGGTTTGCTTCAATCCACAACCCTCTTCCACATTATAAATTCTAGCCGCTTTCCATCTCGCCCTTGCTCAACTACAGAATTCACCTTCCCTACAGTGTTCTTGACACTGTAATCACAATTTGATGAAGTAAATAGGAATGCAATAGCAATTTTTTATTTTATTTATTTTTCGTATGATCTGGTGGAGGAGAATGAGGTGATGATTATGATATGTTTCCCTATTGGTTTGATTGCCGTGATGATGGCGTCGACTTTGTATTAGCTCTATCTGATCATTCTCTTCCACATCTCTGCTTTATATCAATTAATTTTTTATTTTATTTTAGATTCTATAAGGGAAGGGGGTTCTTAAGAGAATGAAATGATGATTATTTGTTTCCCTATTGGTTTGATCTTGCCGCAATGATGGCATCATTGTATTAGCTCTATCTGATCATTCTCTCGGCAAGTTCATTGTTCTTTTCTCTTCATTTGGCTTTTACAGTTTGATAAAATTTAATATCTATGTATTGTATGGATATATGGTTTGATACTCCATATGTTATGTCTGGGTCATTTGATTTCAATTTTGAAAAATTCATGGGTGTTCCGTTGCTCACTTAGCTCGTCGTAATTTGGCAAGGGACAGTTCCGTAAATCCGCTGTATAACATAAATTTTCAAGGCAGCAAAAATAAATCAACGTGCTTTCATCATTGTTGACTGAACAATTTTGTCAGTGTTGCCTTGGTTATCTGGGTCTGCGGGATTTCACATGAAATATGATATTCGAGCCTATATATCAGTTCTGATATGATGTTGTTCTTGATGCCAGTTTTTCAATCGAATCAGAAGTTGATTAACTTCCGTGGACTCGGTTATCAACACTGACGAAGCAAGAATTTTGAACTTGATGATAACATCCCAGAAAAATGCGAGGAGGCTGCATTGATATGCTGAAACCTACCCACTTAATAACTATTATGGAAGGTTTTCATTTGCTCTCACTCAATTAGGTTTGTGGTTTAATGCCTTGTGAAGATTGGGAAGGTATTGGGGTTGATTCTTTGTGAGTTACTACTGGCTAGTTATTTTCTTGGACAATGCTTAAATTGATCGATTATGCTCAATGTCGTAATTTCAAGTTCGTTAAAAGAATTTTTAGCATGTTTAGTGACTTCCAAGTTACTCTTCTAAAAATGTTGATAATTGCGACTTTGTTGCTTTTTCGAAAACAAACTTTATAATTAGAGCAATTAATTCCCCATTAAGAACATTTGTTGCTCGAGCCGAAATTCTAAGTGTGTATGATTCGGGAATATAAACCAATTAGTCTAAGTGTGTATGATTCGGGAATACCTTAAAAGCTTTGGATTCGTGTTCCATTTTCAAAGATACAAATTATAAAGCGTGTATGATCTTTATTAACTTTATACAAATTATCTCTACCTAAGTATGTAGTATCTACATATACCACTAAAATCTATTGAATATTAAACTACATGCATTTGGATATACTATATCACAATAAATCTCATCTTTTTGTTTTTCAATGGAAATACTTTATATAAATGGGCTACCCTTATATCTCCTACATATTTAATCCATATGATTTTACATGGTTTGAGATGTGCTTCTAATTGCAATTTTATTTTTTTAGAAATATATGCCAATGTTATTTTTACAAAGACCACTATCAATAATAAAATGAAACATGTTATTATTTATATTACATCGAGTATAAAATAACCTGTTTCATTTTGAATACTCTGCAATCTTTGATTATAGTAACATTTTTATAATAAAGTATGTTTGTCCTTCATCACTTCCAGTATCTTTGTCATCTCCATCATGTTTGCACAAATTATCTTTGTTAACAGAAAGGTTCTAGCTTATAGTGACCTTTAATCACATTAATTGATTTTTGTTTTTTAGATCGTGGTGGTCTATCTTGGTCTGATAGAGCCCTAAGATTCCATAAAAGTTGTCCTCACCAACACCTTTTATATAGACACTTGGTTATTTAAGTGGATTTTTTCAAGAATATATATATGGGGTTGGGCTTGCCCCAAGGTAAGTGTCCAAGCAAGTCTCTCTCCTTGTCACGATCCTTGTATGTGCTACCCATCATAGTTGATCCACTTGCTCAGTTAAGTCTTCGACGGTATGCTCCTGTCAATCAGATTTACATGGTAGGGTTCTTCGTATTGCCTTTCAAGCCCTTAGGAATGAGTTGTTACTGTCTTTCATCTAGTATTAATTGATGTGGGCTCGTTTATTACTGCATTTAAAAAATATTAAAAAAAAATTGATTTTTTTTAAAATTAATATAATTTTGATGTTTTTAAATTATTTTAATGTACTGATCTAAAAAATAATTTTGAATGATGATTCAAATATAATTCTCAAAATGAATAATGTACTTTTAGGTCTAAAAATAATGTATTAATTGAAAAGTATTTTGAAAAGCAATCACAACCACACTTTCAAACACAAATAAAAACAAACCTAAAATTATTTATAGGAAAAGATTCGCAGCTCAAATTAAAATAATTTATAAAAAATAATTTATAATTAAAATTTTTCTAACTAATAAAATCCAATCAGCATTAGAATTTCTAAAATAACAAATCCTTGCAAATCTCAACAATTAAATAAATATTACAATAAAAATAATCATGCTGTCCTGCATCACAATATTATCTTCGGTGAAGTTTGGTTATTATCTTGGAAAATAAAAGATTTATTGTATAGAATATAAATGACAACTTAGATATAAATGACAAAATTTAATAATTTAGTAGGCTGAATTTATACAACAACGATAATATAATAAAATAACAATTTAATTCAAGTATCTTACTAATTAAAAAAAATGATATTTTTTTTATAAATCTTTCAAACACAAAAACTTCAAATTAACAGGAATCTTTTATGAAAAAACAATTACAATAAAAAAAATAATGAACCAAATACTATTTTAAATCAAGAGGTTGTTTTATATTTTTATTTAAAACCTAACCTTAATCCATTTTTTTAATCAGTTTTTAATTTATTGATTTAACTTATAAAATGCTCATTCTTAAAAAAACATTCTTAAAGTCATTTAAACATTACATGAAAATTTCAAAATTGAAAATTTGATAGAGCCTCTTAATGTTTAATTAATGAAGAATTATTTTTTTTATCTAAAATTTTCTCAATATTTTAAAATCACTCCAATCCATTTTAAGTTACAAAATAGATTAATTTATGCAATATTTTTCAAAATCTCGAGGGTTATTGTATTAATTTACCCTGCATAAAAAGTAACCTTTAGAATCTCCAGATCAAAATCTCCTTCTTGCCCTTCCTTCACATCCAGCTCGGAGACAACAACCCGTTTAACTCGTAAATATAAACAAATCCAATGGTATGTCTTAAAATGTAAGATCCTCTTCATATTTACCTTTTATTTTTTTAATATTTTTTTTGATGTATTAATTATTTATTTCTCTAAAAAAAAAAAATTTCCCTCAAGTCTCTCTTTGCTTGTCCCGAAGCAAAGCAAAAACAGTGACACAGAGATTCACTGCGTCTCTTACTCTGTCCCTCTCCCTGACAACAAAGCACCAAATGGCTTTCACTTCATTTCTTGGACGAGTCCTCTTTGCCTCTGTTTTCATACTCTCCGCTTACCAAGAGTAACTCTCTTTTCCTTTCCATTTTTGTACAATCTTGATAAATTTTCTGCTCTACTCCTCCCATCATCATCATCATCAATTCGATTTGGATCTGTTTAGCCTTAGGTTTTAAATCTAACACTAAACAGATAGATCTGCACTTTCATTACCTCTTAAACTTCTTTTGTAATTTTAGTAGTGTGCAGCTAACTAAGAAACTTAATTTGCATTACTAATGAGTTGAAGCATTTATATGTAACTTATTTGAATTAATAACTTTTTTTTTGTTTACTAAATATGTAGTATTAGTGAAGGCAAAAGTTATGTGGTCTTTGGATTTATTAGTAAATGCATCGAAAAATAAAATCACTGCTGAAATCATGACCAGAATAGAATTGAGGTTTTGGGTGGATGCTAATTAGTTTATGCATTTGCCCTGTCTTTTTATTTTTTATTTGCGGGTCAACATTTTGTGCTAGCCCGCTTACTTTTTTGGAGACACGGCATAAGTTGCATATTGACAAGATTTGTTATTTGGCGTGGCATTAGTTTTCTGTTAAGAGTTTTATTCTTTTCTTTTATGATGCAAGATTGAGAAATTTAATTATAGTTTTCTTGGATATATTGATTTCAAGAACCAGCATTAAGCTTTTGATTCCTTGAATGTGGCATTGTATCTTCCTTTTGTTTGGGAAAAAACATTATAACAAAGCATTTGATGCTGTTGAAGCAGTTACGATCTTTTGTTTGTGAAATGACGGGTACCTCATTTTCTTGTTTTTGGTAAAAGGATTCTTCGGGTGATATTTTGTTATAATCTTTCCTCGATTCCAGGTTCAATGAATTTGGGGTTGATGGAGGACCGGCTGCGAAGGCACTGAAACCAAAGTTTGGTGTGTTTACCAGTCATGTGCAATCTCACGCCAGCATACAAGTACCGGAAATTGAAGTGAGGATCTCTCATATGCACATGCCATTGAATGATTTGAGAGAAAGATGATAGGTGTATTAGCAAGATAACAAATTTTGAAAAATAAAAACTGAAATGAGGGGCGGAGACTTATCTTGAAGTTTAGTGTTTAATGATTGCTTCTCTCTTCTTTTTTGTGAGCTTTCTTTAGTTATGGCAATGGGTCAGTTGCCATCTTGGATTTCAAGGTGGAATATCATGAGCATGCTGTTTGGAGAAGCAGAGCCTCTCTGTCACAACACACCATATGACAGAACCCTGCTTATTAGAACACAAAAACTTTGCTTGTTAGAACATTTTGGTAGTATTTCAATCAAGTTCAAAATCAAGGTTGTAAGGAGAGCTGTCAAAATAACTAATACTAAATTCTTAGCATACCTCCTGTGTGTTTGCATGCACACATCTCAAACTGGTCTAGTGATTGTAAGGCAATGATTAAATGGCTTAAATTAATGGTGACCTGTTGAATTCTTAGGACTGTTTTGCATTATCGAACAATGGGCGTCCATTTTGGCACTCTGGAAAATCATTATTTACTCGATACCTGAGGAAGAGGACTTGTACGGGCAACCTGTGTAGCAATGCAAAGATACACACCCATGATTAATGATTTTTACTTGCAACTAGAATGTCCCACACTCCCAGTTTGTATCTGTATATCGATTTATTGTTTTGTAATCTTAATTGATATATTTATATGCAGATCAAACATTTAGTCAGCGCTGCTATATTTCTCAAGGGCATTGGAGGCATCCTTTTTATCATTGGCAGCTCTCTTGGAGCCTACCTGCTGGTTGGTACAAGAAACATGCTGTGTATTTGACTTTTTGGTTTTCTTATGGTTATAGCTATTAGAAATGGTGTATCACATACTCTTGTAGTGAATATTGAGGTCCTTTCTTGTTCCAGATTATACATCAGCTGATTGCAATTCCAATCCTATATGATTTCTACAACTATGACAGTGAGGAGAAAGAGTTTAATCAACTTTTCATCAAATTTACACAGGTTAGATTTAGCTGATTCTGTACAATGTCTCTGTTCTGTATGATAGTCAATATTGTTTTGCTTTCTGCATGGTTTAAACAGTTTTAAATTACTTTTCATTCTTTCTATATAGAATATGGCTCTCTATGGAGCACTACTGTTTTTCATTGGGATGAAGAACTCATTTCCCAGGAGACAGCACAAGAAGAAGGTTCCTAAAACTAAAACTGTTTAGAAACAATTGGCTATCAGTTGGTAGGTATCTCTTTTTCAGTAAGGAGCTAATAGGAGCTATTGTTGTTTTGTTCATTAAACATTATGTACTTTACCAAGATCCTCCATGTATGTTTTAAGAGGCTTCTTATCTATTTATTTTAGAAAAAAAGGAACCTTTGTGGTGTTTTTCTCCCTTGTATTTCATGGGGATATGTTATTTTATGCTTGTCATTTTTAAGTTGTTCCTAGTATGATATTTAGAGGTGTTTATATGCCATATTGAAGGAGGTCATGGGACCAGTCTATGTTTGATGAGGTCAAACGTGCAAGTGTTAGCCGTGGTCCATGATAGTACTGGTCCCTGTGTGCCATGATAATAACTCCATCTATTTAGTGAAAGAAAGGACTATGAGATAAAACAAAAGTGGTACAAGATGTCGCTGGAGCCATATGAATGGGACTTGACTTTCTTATTTTCATAAATTTCTCCTCCATGTTATTCCAGCGTTTATTTAGTGGCTTCTGAAGAAGATTGTTATTTTTACTACTTGGCTTGACTTGGGTTATTTTATTTTTTTGAATAGTGAAAGAATAGCTGTGGAAAAGGTTAGTAGTTTTGAGTACGATAAGTGTTACTTCAATCGACTTCTAAGGTGACAGTTGTTAGTACAATCATATCCTGTAGTTAGATACACTGAAATCCATTACAAACTACATGTTAACTATTCAGATCTCTTTGGGCTTTGGAATTTTGGGCGATTACCACTCATTGTGCCCGACTTTTTTCTTGGTGTTGGTTTTGAAATGCATTGCTCGCCGTGTCAGGTTGATAAGAGATGGTCAATTTGCTGAAAAAGTATCCTTCCTGTGTTCCTCATGGATGGCTGGTTGGGCGATTTTTTTCCCTGTTGTC
Source organism: Populus tomentosa (assembly GCA_018804465.1). Taxonomy (NCBI): domain Eukaryota; kingdom Viridiplantae; phylum Streptophyta; class Magnoliopsida; order Malpighiales; family Salicaceae; genus Populus; species Populus tomentosa. The sequence continues at coordinate 17,920,983 of CM031977.1, forward strand.
CTGTGGAAGGCTAGCATGCTGATGTTTGTGAGTTTGGCCCTTTGTTAGCGAGCCGTTGTTTCGTTTTCATTTTACCTGTTTATTGTCATTGCCCTTCAAATGGTTGTTCTTATTCTGAGTTTGTTCTGGTGTAGCCGTGTATGTTCTATGGAGATCCTGTGATATGTTGGCCCCTAAACACAATGATCTCCAGAAACCAAACGAGGGGATTGCCTGTTTCCTTCATATCTTCGCCCTTGTTTGTCTGCTTGTTCAAGTCTCTTTTTAATAATGCCCTTCTATGTTAGAGCAGCCCCCCCAATAATTTGCATCGAATGAATGCCACCATCGTGCTGCTACGATTTTCGACATGGCAAAATGTTTGTCCCAATTCCTTATGCATATATTGTCAGAGCTCATCAAATCTTTTGAAATCCTTTGTTTGGTTTTTAATAGGATTTGTCAGTAATAATTTAGCTCCAATGGAAAACGCGTGCTCAGGTAGCGTTTTATGACTAGCTGTTACGTATATGCTTGATAATTGTTATGTAAATCTGGTATGTACTGTAAACTGGAATCTGCGAAAAGAGATGTGAAACGTGGTCCATGCTTCATCATAAGGTCATTTTCCTGTTACTGTGCTTTTCTTAAATGGTGGTATGGAGTGTGATTTAACCGTGTTTTTTTTTAATTTTTGATCTGTTTTTTTTAAAATTAATTGTTTTTAGAATGTTTTGATATCAAAAAATTATTTTAAAAAATAAAAAAATATATTTTAAAGTATTTTTAAATGAAAAACATTTTGAAAATAAGTTTTTATTATTGTCCCAAATATCTTGTTTCTGAGCTCTTTTGATATCGATATTGTAGTAGTGATAGTTTTTTAAAGTATTTTTTACTGAAATAATATTTTTTAATTTTTTAAAAAATATATTTTTGATATCAGCTTGTTAAGATTTATAAATAATAAGAATAATAATTTTAAAAAAAAATATTTTTTCAACTATAAAAACAAACAGGTCGTTAGACCTAAACCTATTAGGCTATGTATGTGGTTGGAATTGTATTTGATTAAACCTCATCTATAACATATCTACATGGGTCCCATTGAGATATTTTTGTTCCTGAAGCTATAAAATTATAGAACTATCATAATACCAAATACTACTTTTAACACGTGTTATATGCCATGAATATGCTGAAGATAACAGGATTTGTTATTCGCATTCTTTGCAAACGGCACGTTTATTGAAATCTAATCTTGAGATCGGAGGTAGCCCTCAGGTGTTAGGAGAGGTGGTGTGGAGCTGGGCATACCTAGATTTTGATTTATACAAAGAAATTTGCTCCCAAGCTTGCCATGTTTTGGGAGGTCTACAACTGATTTTTTCCTTCTTTTGGTATAGGTTTCCCATGAGCTGAATGTATTGAGTGTTTTAAGTAATTTCGCACATTATCCTGGCTTTAACATGAAAATCCTAGCTCTGACCTAGGTTCAATTATTGGGCAGGGATTTCTTGTTTATTTATGTGGAAAACTAGAGATCTAACCAGGGCAGATATTCCAAAGAAAGATGCATCGCTATCGGCATTTTGAGGCCAAACAGTGAGGGAAAGGACGTGTCTTCCTACATGTGTTGTTACTTCTCAAGAATAAGATTTCAAAAAGAAATGTCAAAAAAGGGTTATGTCTTGGTGTGTAGGCCTCTTGTCACATTTGCTTGCTTACACAAACGCATCACTCTACCATTTCCACCATTCAGCATGAGCATCATTTTCTTTATTCTTGAATTGCCACCACTAAGTGCTCTATTTAGACGCAAGATCCTCTCGCCAATAACCACCCATTTTTGCTCAAAACATGGAACTCCTGCTTCCAGAAGCTGCAGATTCCTTTCTCCAAGATGAGTCCAGCTATGACAAGGGTAAGGCAGTGAAGGCATTTGATGAAACAAAGGCAGGTGTTAAGGGACTAGTAGACTCTGGAGTAACAAAAATCCCCAGGTTTTTTATCCACCCACCAGAGGATGTGCAGAAGTCATCATCCGACGGCATCCATCTGGGACTTCAGGTTCCAGTTATAAACTTCGAGCACTTTGAAAGTTGCCGGCGATCAGAGGTGGTCAATGAGATTCGCAAAGCGTCACAAAAATGGGGATTCTTTCAAATGGTTAACCACGGGATTCCTGTTAGTGTCTTGGATGATATGTTAGCTGGTGTGAGACGATTCCACGAGCAACACCGAGATGTGAAGATGGAGTTTTATTCACGTGACCGTAAGCAGCCAGTGAGGTTCTTCTGCAATGGCGATCTCCTTGTCAACAGGGCACCAGCAAATTGGAGGGATACAATAGCATTTGATTTCCAAGATGGTAAACTGGACCCTGAACTCTTTCCTGAAACTTTCAGGTACTGTAAATGTGCAACATAACCCGAAACTGTCTTGTCTATATATTCATCTCTTTAAGGAAACTCTTACTATCAGATTGAAATAAATTGTCTTGCAGAGAAGAAGTCAGTCAATACATCAGACACATGATCCAAATGAAGAAGACACTATCTGAACTAATATCAGAGGCACTAGGCCTTCCTAGCGATTACCTCTCAAGCATAGAATGCATGGAAACTGAATCGTTAGTGTGCCACTATTACCCGGCTTGTCCCGAGCCAGACCTGACGTTGGGTGCCACCAAGCATAGAGACCCATCTTTAATGACTATTCTCCTGCAAGACAACACGGGTGGCCTCCAAGTTCGCAACCAAACTCAATGGGTCGATGTGCCTCCTTTACAGGGAGCTCTAGTAGTAAATATTGGGGACTTCATGCAGGTAAAATACCTTGTTTTTTTAACTCTTTTTTTTTTTTTTTTTCCTTGCGTGGCTACATTTGCAATTGGACAATCAGAGGCAAACTAGAAGGAACAGAAATGCTAGGGGGAAAAACTAGTCTTGATAGGGTTCTGTAGCATTTTGAAAAGAGCAATTAATTTCCTAAAAAGACTTGAACTACCTCCATCCACATGCACGCACCCGATAATTCTTTGTCGTATAAGCAAAAGCAACCCATTTAAAACCCAAAATAACTGAGAAATGAACGGATTTGTCCATTCCAAAATATAATTTGACAGTTCATTGACCTTAAATCTGCTTTCTTGCTATTGTATGTAGCTGATCACAAATGACAAGTTCAAGAGTGTGGAGCATAGGGTTCTTGTTGGGCAGGAGGGATCACGAACATCAGTAGCATGCTTTTTCTATCCAAGCACAGCAAATAAATTTAAACCTTATGGAGCAATAAAGGAGCTTGTGTCTGATGACAATGTGCCCATGTACAGGGAAACTCATATTGCTGAGTTCCTGGCTTTCTTCAGGTCCAAAGGATTAGATGGTACTCCAACCCTTTGTCATTTCAAACAGGCATGAATGACCCCATGTCTGTTGCCTCGCAAATTTGCTCAAACTTAAGCCCATCTTTTTTGTAATAACCAATCGAGTTAATTTCCATAAAGATTGTCTCCAATAACTTCTTTTATTTTCATCGCCAGATCATTTTATGGCTATTTTTTATGGTACTTTTGGTTGACCGACAATTAAAGATGATCAATATCTGGTTACTGTCCCTTAATCAAAGGTTTTACATTTGAATATTAATCACAATAGCTGACTGATTATTGAACTTAACAGTGTGTTTATAAGCTAGCTGGCAAATTTTCTTTCTTTTCTTTCTCCAGAATTTAACAAAATTAAAGAATGATACACAGGCCAGAACCCTCCAGATTTGCAGACCCTCTAACTATGACTAATACAGGAGTTTCCTAGCTCAAATCCCACAAGCTACTTAAGCTCGAAACCCATTTTTAAACGTTTGTGTTTGAAACCCACAAAGATTTGTCAAAACTCAAACTTCTTTCTAATCATGTAAATGGAGCTGCTCAGCTGCAAATGTTTAAAAATGGTCTCGTGGTGACCAATGAGCACCAAGGGCTTGACTTGGAACAGCAGGCAGCGTGCGTGGACCGGTACTGGATAATGATTCTTGAAGTTAGGGATGGTAATTCAATGAGTTGATGACATGATTGTTACCAAACTTCCATTATCGAATACTCAAGTTCTCAACGTAATCATGGTTTCGATTGTTGAAGAAAAAACCTTTGGATGTTGAGAGTGTTGTTGTACAGTTACAGATACTTCCAACAGGGAGAGATGGCGTTGTTGTAGTGGAGACTTGTTTCCTTATAGGTTTAAGGAAACGAAGAGGAAAATTAGCCTTTTGAATTTTGTTACCATGTAATGCTGCGCTAATAGACAAAAGACTGAGCCATTTACCTCTCTGTTATTTTCATTACATCATTGTACGGTTATTTTCTATCGTGGAGTCTCCAGTTTGACCTAAAGTAAAATAAAAGATGATTGGTATTTGGCAGTGCGCGCGCGCTTTACTTTTTTAAAAAATATATTAAACTCATATTTTTCTATATAATTTTAATGTAGTGAAATTTTTTTTTAAAAAAAAAAAAAAATTGAATCATTTTCAAGTAAAAAATAATTTTTTTTTAAATAACAATAAGTAAATCATATTCTATCTAAATCTTGAATAGTCCCTTTATCAAGGCTTCTTCTTTCACGATCTTAAGTTATCAATTTTTTGATCAAATAATATATTTTATGGAGACACCTCTCTCAGTGGCTCAATGTAAGTACAAAAAGGGACAATTACCCCTTAAATTTTTTTAAAAATATTTTTTATATTAAAATATTAATATAATAATTTAGTACTGGTTTAATACAAGAAAAGAAAATAAAAAATTATTGTTTACTTATATTTTAATATATATTTCAATTAAATATATTTTTTATTATAAATAAATTAATTAATATTCATGTAAAACTACTATTATTGACATCTCTTATATTAATAGAGTTGATTATTGAAATTATTTAATTAAAATCTCTTAATTTACTATAATTATAAATTAATTATTTAATTGAGTTCTCTTAATTTAATATATATATATATATATATATATTGTTATTTTACATCATAAATTTATTTGTAATTAATTGTTAATGAAATGCTTTGAGGTAGGAGAGGGCATGGGTTTAAATCCCACAAATTATATTTTTTCTCCCTCATATTTTCTTTTATTTGAACTAGAATATAGTATTAAAACTTGTTTCACATATTTGAGTTAGTGGGTTCATACAATTTTTTTATGTGTGTCTAGAAATAATTTAAATGTCTAGAAATGATTAAGTTTAATTTAATCAACATATTTATTATATACATATAGATATGAATTGAAATGAGTTTTGATGAATTGATGTGTATTTTGCTATTAATTTTATATGAAAGATTTAGAATTATTGTATGACTCAACTAACTTTATTATTGTGTAGTTATGTTAATTATTATGTAGACTCTAATTATATATATAAAAACCTAGTAGGTTCATCAATTAAATTAATATGTCACTATATAAGTATTTTAAGCGTTAATAATTATTCAAAGCTTTAAGTCATGTAACTCAATGAAATTCAAAGAAAAATCATATTGAAAAGTCATATAGTATTTATTAGTAATTTGCCCCTTCATCAAAAAAGCTCTCACTTCACCATTGCTTTTTCTTTTAAGAATATTTCATTCGAATCCTTTTTTTAATTGAGGTATATAGTTTTTGTATGTTGTTTATTTTTCACTATAATTTGGTTTTGTGTTTGAAATTATATTTGGATGCGTTATAAAAAATATGTTTAACTTAAAAAAATATTAAATTTAATAATTTTTTTAGTATTTTTCAATAATTTTGATATTTTAATATAAAAAATAAAAAATAATATACATACATATATATATATATATATATATATATATATATATATATATATAAAACCAAAATTTCCAACACATTCATTAGATTTGATCAACTGGTACTGAAGATAAAAATATTTTATCTCTGATTCCTTGGATGTTACGACAACTAGTATATTATCTTTCTTTAGCCATCGCATCATACGATCGATATTGTCAACTCTATCGTTTTCTTTCAAGTGTAAACAAAATTTTCCTCAATTGTCAACTTTTCATAGTCCATACATGTCTTGTCGCAACAGCTCTCTGAAACCTATCCTGCAATCCTTAATGATATTAATTTGTCTGTAATAATTAGGTTAGCACTATGATATTATATTTAATGAAAAGGGCTTCACTAGGTGTAAGCGTCTGTAAGATTTGTCGCAGAGCATATGTTTGACTTGTAAATCTCTGAAATGCTGTAAAATGGGAACGGAAAAGGGTATAGAATGCTTCGTTTTTTGAGATCAACTTGAAAAGATCATGGCGCAGTTTGCCATCACGATTCTCCGATAGCCAGAAATGTAGCTTTCCCACCAGGAATGCAACCTTCCTGCGTTATATGTGAGATTACTAAATATAAACCAAATTAACATAATATTTCTCGCTCGCATTCCCAGAAATTTGAGATTCTAGACAAACCAAACACAAAATTGTTTGGAATCTTAAATCTCGGGATATAAAACACCCAACACTTCTCATATCAAATGCCACCATAAGGTCTTCTTCCGTAACATTTATCTTTCCCCAGTCTGTCCTGTTCAAATTTAGGAGGCATGTGCCATCAGGATGATGACCCTGCAGAAGGGAATGGGATTGTTTACTTGTTTGTTTTGCAGATGTGGTTCATCAATTGAATGTCAGTAATATCAGGCTCGGCAAGCTAGCTAGCTTGTGCTGATGTTTTTGGAAGATTGTTATAATGCTCAGGTTGTGGGCATTTTTCAGGTCTTGATTTCAACACTTATTTTCCAGAATATGAAAGAAGAATATCAAACTAACCTTCTTAGAAAATAATATAAATCATATCCTAGAATCTCATCTAATAATTTAAACTATTGGATTGAGATGATTTTTTAATATGACATCAGAACCTTGATGACCAAGCGGTCACGAGTTCAAATCTCACCATCCCTATTTATTTAATAAAAATTAAGTACAAAATAATATGAATCTATGCAAGTTTCAAGCCTAAAGAACTTTTAATTAAGAGAAAATATTAAAAAATAATATAAATTATATCCTGTGATCTCATCTAATAAAAATTCCTAGCTCCTTCTTGATTCAATTGTTGGGTACTCAAGATGTTTTTTTTTTTGTTTCTGACGAGAAAAAACCAACTCTCAACCCTTGAACAGTAAAACTCGTTCTAATTAACAAGGACAGGCCACCATATATCCAAACGAAAGATGTTTTCTGTATTAGGTCTAACAGGTGGAGGAAATCAAGGATATATTTGCTCATGCTACAGCCTACATGTGTTGCTCTATCTCAAGAACAAGACGTTAGTGAAAGGTCAAGAAAAGTTGGCACAAAGACCGATATCTTTGCCTCTGGACTGTCTAATAGCTCCATAATTTTTTTTCCTTTATTCTTGAACACCCACTAGGTCCTGAGTGCTCTATTTAGAAGCCTCTAGGCTCGGTTCTCGCTGGTATTCACAACCCAATATTGTTGCCAGAATGGAAGCCGTGTTTTCTAATGCTGTGAATTCATAACCTGAAGATCATTGGCCCAGCTACGATAGGGCTAAGGAATTAAGTGAAGGCATTTAGCGAAACAAAAGCCGGTGTTACAAGGACTAGTTGAAGCTGGTGTGACAAAAAAATCCCCAGGTTTTTTGTCCATCCACCGGAGAATGTGCAAAATCCATCATCCGAGCTGACTAGTATTATTACCGGCCTTCAGATTCCAGTAATTGACTTTGAAGGTCTTGAAAGCGGTCCAAGACTGGAGGTAGTGAATGAGATTCGAAAAGCATCAGAAACATTTTTGTTTTTCAAATTTTCAATCATGGAATTCCCGTTAGTGTCTTGGATGAGATGTTAGCCAGTGTGAAAAGATTCCACCAGCAACCGCAGGATCTGAAGATGGAGCTATACACGCATGACCGTCAGTGCCCAGTGAGGTTCTACTCCAATGGAGATCTCCTCAGAGGACCGGCTTGCTGGAGAGATACAGTAGCATTCAATTGCGAAGAATGTAATCTGAATCATCTACTGTTTCCTGAAATATTCAGGTATATCTTATACAAACTGTGTATCTCTATTAAATTCAATTCTTTAAGAGATTTTTGTTGGGTTGATTTAAATTGTCTTGCAGAAAAGAAGTGAGTGATTACACCAGACAGACGATCAAAATGAGGAAGCCACTATCTGAACTAATATCAGAGGCAATTTAGCATAGAATTCATGGAAACAGAGATTCTGTTGTGCCACTGTTACCCAACTTGTCCCTAGCCAGACTTGATGTTGGTCCATGCATTCAGAGCCATGTTTTCTGACTATAGGCCTGCAAGACATCATGGGTGGCTCCAACTTCGCGTTCAAAACCAAGGGGTAGATACCCCCCTCAGCAGGGAGGAGCTCTTGAATATTGTGGAACAATTACGACCTTAATGTTGTTTCCTGCATTTTGTAGCTTATCAGCAATGACAGGTTCAAAAGTGTGGTTGTTGTCGGACAAGTTGGATCGCAGGCATCAGTTGCACGTCTTTTCCATCCAAGCACTGCAAATTATAATTCCAAACCATACGGGCCAATATATAGGGAAACTAATAGCTGAATATAAGGCCTATGTCAGGTCCAGGGCTTTAGATGGCAGCTCAAACCTTTCTCGTTTTAAATTGGCGTGAGACCCCTTGTCCATGCTTGCCGCAAATTCTCAATTTCTTGAAAATTTAATCCATTTTCTCTGTAATGAACATAATAGAAGCCATTTACGTCTAAAAAACCTAGATCCTATGAAGGCCTTTAGTTTTTAGCTGATTTTTACTGCTTATCCAACTACTGTTCACTACACTTGCTTGGACAAGTTCATGAAAATCCTTTCATAGATTAGTTGGAAACATTCCACCATTCTCTTCTGCTAATTTCTAGCAGTTCCATGAGTCCTCCCTTGTTAGACAATTGATATTTTAACTCTATTGTTTCAGTTTGTTTAATTGTTATTCAATTAAGTATTGTTTGTTTTCTTTTCTTTCATTTCTGTTTTGATTTCGTCAAAGTAAATCCTTTGTTTTTCTGAAGTTGTTGTTGAGTTAGTGGTAACACATTGTCCACTACAGTTAGTGGTTGTTAACTAGGGAAGTTTGTTAAGAAAAAAAAAAGTTGTGGAACATTCCAGCATCATTGCACAAATGGTGTGTGTATCTACTATCAATAAGCCAAGTATCAGCTGAATCATTTATTGAGAAACAAGTGACAGCAAAGAATTGCTCCTCCTATGTATCAACTTCATCTACTAGGTGAGCTTGTTGAGGTTTTGGATCTGAATTTTTAAACTTACAGACCTTTGTGATGTGCCCTGATTGCTTGCAATTTTCACAAATTGCATCTGACCTCTAACAACAATATTTTTCTGAATGTGTGTTTCTTTTGCAACGAGTGCAAGGAGGAAACTTTTTTGGTTTTGAACCTTCATTGGTGCTGCCCCCTTCATTTCTGCCTTTAATTCTCAGATTAAGCAACTTCTTTCCTTTTCCAGCTTGTTGTTTTTTGCACATAAAAGGCTTTTTCAGTCAATTTATCTTGCCTGATTGTTCTTCGTTGCTCCTGTGCTTGAAGAGCACTCATTAGTTCACCTAATGAGATTTTACTAAGGTCCTTTGATTCTTCCAGAGAGGAGATTTTGGATTCAAACCTCTCAGGAAGAGTCACAAGAACCTTCTCCACAATTCTACTGTCAGAAAAGTCTTCTCCAAGTAATCTGATGTTGTTGATAATTAGTGAAATTCGATCAGAATACTTGGAGATTGTTTCATCTTCTTGCATGTTAAGTGCCTCAAAATCTCTCTTCAAATTCAACACTTGCATTTGCCTTGTTCTATCACTGCCTTGGTATTCTTCTTTTAGTTTGTTCCAAGCCTCTTTGGTTGAATTGCATGCCATAATTCTGTAGAAAATGCTTTCTGCCATAGAATTCTGGATGATTGATTTTGCCTTGGATTTCTTTACCTTTTCCTCACTGCTGAACTTGATTTGAGCCATAGTAGGATTTGTTGGTAAGGGAGCTACTGGTTTGTCTTCGAAAATAATTTCCCAAAGATCATAAGCTTCAAGAAAAGCTTGCATCTTCACTGATCAAATGTGGTAGTTTTCGCCAGTGAATATAATGGGGGAGTTTAAAAGTAGGTTGTTGGATGTCATTTTTGAGATTGTGAAAAAAGTGTTTTGGTCCTGTAAGATCTACAGGTGCTTTGATACCACCGTTAAGAATTGTGTTGTTGTGTTTTGTGCAGGTGAAGGGATGCACAATCAAGAACAACAATGTTGGGCATTGAAGAACACGAACTACACACAAGGTGTTTGATAAAATATCTCAGTAAGTATTTTATTAACTGCATGTCTTTAAATACATGAGAAAACTTAACAAACTTCCCTAGTTAACAGCCACTAACTGTAGTGGACAATGTGCTGCCACTAACTCAGCAACAACTTCAGAAAAACAAGGGATTTACTTTGATGAAATCAAAACAAAAATGAAAGAAAAGAAAACAAACAATACTTGATTGAATAACAATTAAACAATATGTCAGGTCTGCTTGCTGTGAGATATTGAAGGTTGCCAATTAAGCCTCTATACAAACTTTCATCCACTTTTTCAGATTCATCATCCTTGCCAAGCTGATACTTGGCTTATTGACAATGGATGCACACACCATTTGTGCAATGATGCTGGAATGTTCAAAACCCTTGATGAATCTTACAAATCCAGAATAAAGGTTGGCAATGGAGAATTTCTGGAGGTCAAAGGCAAAGGGTCAATAAATGTTCAAACAAGTTCAGGTATCAAAATCATTCCTGATGTGTTATTTATACCTGAAATCAGTCAAAATTAGTTGAGTGTTGGACAAATGATGGAGAAAAACTATTCTCTTCAGTTTAAAGATCTTAAATGCATTATCTTTGATCCTTTTAGAGAACAAGTGTTCTGTGTAAAGATGAAAAACAAAAGCTTTGTTATTGATTGGGATAAAGTATCCAATCATGCATATGTGAGTACTACTTAGGATGTTTTGAATCTTTGGCATCAAAGATTTGGACATTTCAATCAAAAGGGCTTGTTAATTCTGAAACAAAAAGAAATGGTTGAAGCATTGCCCACATTGAATGGTGAGATTCAATTGTGTGAAACATGTCAACTTGGCAAGCAATCAAGGCCACCATTCCCTAAAGGGCAAGCATGGAGAGCCATCCAAAAGCTTCAGCTCATCCATACTGACGTGTATGGACCTATGAAGACAGCCTTATTATATGGTAACAAGTATTTCATTCTCTTTATTGATGATTATACTAGGATGTGTTACGTGTATTTCATCAAATTTAAGAGTGAAGTATTTACAATCTTTCAAACATTCAAAGCTTTAGTTGAGAATCAAAGTGACATGCTTATTAAATACTTAAGATCTGACAATGGTACTGAAAATACCTCAAATCAGTTTTTTTAGTATTGCAACAGCAGAGGCATTGTGCACCAGTACACTACACCATACACACCACAACAAAATGGTGTATGTGAGAGGAAGAACAAGACAATAATGAAGATGGCTAGATGTCTCTTACTTGAAAAGAAAATGCCAAATAAATTATGGGCAGAGGCAGTCAATACCTCTCTTTACTTGCTGAACCGACTTCCAACCAAAGCACTGGAGGATAAGACACTATATAAAGGCTGGAATGATGTTAAACCTGCTGTAGATCATCTTCGAATCTTTGGCAGCATATGCTATTATCATATAGCTAAGCCAAAAAGGAGCAAACTTGACAACAAAGCTCAAAATGGAGTTCTTGTGGGCTATGGAATAACAACCAAATGATACAGAATCCTTTGCTTACAAACAGAGAAGGTAATTCTCAGCAGAGATGTGAAGATTGATGAAGCAATCACATGGGATTGGAAACATCAGAAAAATATAATTTCTGATCAACCATTCACCATTCAGCCTCAGCTGGTAACTAATGAATCAATGGATGACTTTCCAGTTAGAGGCACAAGATCATTGGAAGATATTCACCTAAGATGCAACATGACAATTGTAGAACCAACCAGCTATACTGAAGCTTAAGAATTTCCAGCATGGAGGAGAGCAATGGAGGCAGAAATGAAAATAATCAACAAAAATACAACATGACAGCTGATTGAAAGGCCTAAGCATCGCAAGGTGATAGGTGTAAGATGGGTTTTCAAAACAAAACTCAATCCAGATAGGTCAATATGCAAACACAAGGCTAGATTGGTGGTAAAGGGTTATGCTCAGCAATATGGTGTAGACTACCTGGAGACCTTTGCTCCAGTAGTAAGGTATGATACTATTACACTTCTCATTACATTTGCAGCATATAACTCTTAGCAGATTCACCAACTTGATATCAAGTTTGCCTTCTTGAATGGATTTCTTGCTGAAGAAATCTTTGTAGAGCAACCCGATGGGTATGTTGTTAAAGATAAAAAAAAAAATCATGTGTATCTACTTAAGAAGGCCTTGTATGGGTTAAAACAAGCTCCCTGAGCTTGGTATGACAGAATGGACACATATCTGCTTCAACTTGGGTTTAGCAGAAGCTAAAATAAAGCAACTTTATATGTGAAATCCTGTGGTAACCATTTTTTAATTATATCTATTTACATAGATGATATGCTCATTACAGGAAGTGAACTTGGAATGATCCAAGAGTTCAAAGATGAAATGAAGAAGATGTTTGAGATGTCTAACCTTGGAATGATGAATTACTTCCTTGGAATGGAAGTGATGCAATCCAGCAATGGCATTTTTACATGTCAAAAGAAGTATGCTTCAGACATCCTAAAAAGATTCAAAATGCAGGATTGTAAACCAATGGGGACTCCTATGATAACAAGTATTAAGCTTAACAAGGATGATGAATCTGAAAAAGTGAATGAAAGTTTGTATAGAGGCTTAATTGGCAGCCTTTAATATCTCACAGCAAGCAGACCTGATATATTGTTTGTTATGAGTATTCTTTCAAGGTTCATGCATTCTCTAAGGGAGACTCATTTTATTGCAGCAAAAAGGATACTTAGATACATTAAAGGTACCATTGATCTTGGTATTTTCTGTCCAAGATCATCAGAAGGGGTTGTGGAACTAAGAGGCTATACTGACAGTAATTGGGAAGGCTGTGTTGATGATTCAAGAAGCACTTCAGGATATTTATTCTCACTCAATTCAGGTGTCTTCACCTGGAGTTCAAAGAAGCAAAAGACAACAGCTTAGTCCACTGTAGAAGCAAGGTACATTGTTGCTGCCTCTATTGTCAACCAAGCAATTTGGTTGAGGAAAATGTTAAAGGATTTGGGACATGAATAGGTTGAAGCTACTAAAATCATGTGTGATAACAGTTCTGCAGTATCAATTTCAAAGAATCCAGTCTTTCATGGATGTACAAAGCATATCAAAATCAAGTTTCATTTTATTAGAGTAGTTCAACAATCTAATGAAGTGATGCTGATTCATTATTCTTCCAAAGAACAACTTGCATATATATTTACCAAACCACTACCTAAAGAGAGATTTGAGACATTAAGACAAATGATTGGAATTTGCCGTCAAAATGTCAAGGAGGAGTGTTAGACAATTGACATTTTAACTCTAGTGTTTTAGTTTGTTTAATTGTTATTCAATCAAGTATTGTTTGTTTTCTTTTCTTTCATTTCTGTTTTGATTTTGTTAAAGTAAATTCCTTGTTTTTCTGAAGTTGTTGCTGAGTTAGTGGCAGCACATTGTCCACTATAGTTAGTAACTGTTAACTAGGGAAGTTTGTTAAGTTTTCTCATGTATTTAAAGACATGCAGTTAATAAAATACTTCCTGAGACATTCTTGTGTGTAGTTCGTGTTCTTCAATACCCAGCATTGTTGTTCTTGATTGTGCATCCCTTTACCTGCACAAAACACAGCAACACAATTCTTAACAGGTCCTCTCACGACAAGTAAAATATACAGCCGAGGACACTGCTGGTTTGGCTGGAAAGCTCCGGTTCTCTCAGCTGTCAATTATAGAAGCTTCACTGATTTATCACTTGTAAAGTCAATGCTACTGCCTCTAAACAAACTGCTCTTTTTTTCTTCTATGGTTTTCTCAACTGTGAACTAGGTATCAAAACACAAAGTGTTTGGTTAATGTTTCAGAACATAGAAGATAGATACAGGAAAAACAGAAACAATTTAGGTTGAAGAGACCACGATGGAAACATAAAATAAATGAAAATAGCCAAACACTAAGATTTGTGATGTATTTAATTTTGTTTTGCAAGGAGGCAGTTAGTGACAGTATCAAACACATGTTCAGACTGCCTAAAGACACTACCTTTCAAGCATAGATGCATGGAAACTCAATCCTTGGTGTGCCACTGTTACCAGCTTCCCCTGAGCCGATCTTGACACTAGGCACACCTAAGCATTCGAACCAGTCTTTCTTGACTACTCCTGCAAGACAACAAGGGTGACCTTCAAGTTGTTGCTGATCAAAATGAATGGATTGACGTTCCCCTAATCGTTTTGAATAGTTAGAGCAATATCTCCGTCTGAGTCAGATCAAAGATGCAACACTCTGACAAGTAGGAATGGCATCATCTGGATATTAGTCCAGACAATCCTCACTTCTATTATAAAATGCACTTAAAACCTAGAAGCTCAAAATGAAACACATCACTCGTGACAAACTTTGTTCTTCCATTATTTTTTTCTCCCAGAAAAAATAATTGCAGCCCTCATTTGAACGGACTATGCAGTGGTGATCATAGCGTGCGGCAAATTCACAGCGCATGATAAATTTGTGGTTAGACAAAAATGATCAACCCTACAAGAAAACGTGCTCATGTAGGCTCTCCTATCTTTTTATTGATTTTTAGCTCATTTGTTTACGAAGATTATCAGCAATGATAAATTCAAAAGTGTGGAGCAGAGAGTATAGGTTGGAGGGGTAGGAGCCCGAGCATCACTTCCATGTTTTCTCTATCCAAGTAGAACGGCAAAATATAAACCAGAAAAGGCGATAAAGGAGCTTCTATCTGACAAGCAGACCAAGTACGGGGAAATTCAATTTGTTGAATTTATGGATGACTACAAGTCCAAAGGATCAGATGGAAAGCCCGCCCTACCGCATTTTAAACGAGCATAAGCACTGCTGGTTGCTTCTCATTTTCCATTAGAAGAAAAGGGCTTGGAAACTAGATCCACCTGTAATATTTTGATTGGGAGGATGAACTTGTACGTTGGCACATCCACCATTCAGCAGAGTTGCTCCAAATTATTATATGACCAGAGCAAATCCATCTATAAAGTTATACAATCACCATACCGTTATTAACATCAATTAGTCTGTTCATTTATCTGTTGTCTACTCCTTTTAACAAGCTCTTTTACGGCAATACAATGACTACAGCAAAATTTTCAAATGTTCTGACGATTAAAGAATGAGATAGCTGAGACTAGGAAAGAACGAGAGATTAAACACTGCCAATGGCTCTCACCATATATATTATTACACGACGGAATTTGCAAGCAAATAATAGGTTTGTGTGCACTGGAAATAAGAAAACAACCCACAAATTCTCAACTGAAAAAATAGAGGGCTCTTCCAAATAATAGCTTTCCTTTTCCTCCCCACTTTTCATTTTTGATAGTGGAGATACAAATGGGAATCGAAACACATGCAAAAAAAAAAAACAGTCAATCAAAGATCACAAATCACTCACTATTTTACACACAAGCAATACAACACGCTGCAAGAGCTGACCAGCCTTTGTTCTTGATTAGATTGTTGTCTTGGGCTGCAATATTTGCACGAGTGACCATAGGATATCCATTCTATGCATAATTTTGTTGTTCTGCCCCTGAATGATTCAAAATGCAAAACTGATTAAAAAACAAAAAAATAAACAACACTGCAGTCTGTTGGATAGAGAAGGCTCAGATCTATAAATGTTAGAACTCATCGCTTTGATATATAATTCAGATGTACTGAAAGAAATCATTGTTTCCCTTGTAACAGATAATTCATCCAGAAGATTCAAACATACCTCAACCACGAAACATATCCATGTCTTCTCACCGTGCACTTCTGTAATTCCTTTCAATATTGTCAGACCTAAACTTCTGATAGCCTCTGCTATCTCAAGAAAATGACTGCATTCCTCACATAACATCTGCATGGATCAAATGGATACACTTCTAAATATTCAGAAATAAACAAAACCAATGACAAATACATGGCTGCAAGCCTGAAACAATAATGGACCTAGCTTGAAATTTACAGACCAACATGTATTTACCTCTACAAGCATCTGTCCATTTTTGTTTAGATTTTCTACTATTATTGATGAGACCTTTAGATGGCCTCCCACTTCCACTGCCCAGCTCGAACCCTGTTCATAATTGGAGGCATCTGTTCCCTTCTGATGCATCTGCAAATTCAGCCATTCAGACACATGTAAGCAGTAAAACAATAATAGAACAGAATAACATGATATGCTCTCCCCATGAAATTGTATAGTTCAAGTTGCTGATTATTAAACATTAAGTTGATAAAAAACACCCGGCAACAAAGACTCCAGACTGAAGCATGGTACTCAACATTGAACCATAATTATACTATCAACTGATAGATAGAATAACAGAATTTACAAATTTGCATTTATTGGTGTAAATTCCTTACAGAAAGCAAACATGAATGGAGGATTGAGAATTTTAAATTTCCATGAGTAAACATATGAAGGAGGTTGAGCAAGTCGCTGAGCACATAAACAGAAACAGGCCCTTTGCAGGGAACATGTGTCAGCCCCTACCTTCGGTTCAGCACATTTATTGAGCTTGTCAGCATGCTTTGTAATGTTTTCTAGAAAGAGCATGTGCTTGATTGTGCGCTCCAGCAACGAATCTATACTGCACTGCACAATTTATAACAAATATTCAGAACATGTCATGCAAAAGATTTTCCTGAATAGGAAATGTGACTACTAAACTGTCAAAAATTAAGCTTGACCATGGAAAAGTTACCTTTGATCCATTGGGCACAAGCTCTCTCAGCTCCTTGATGCGATCTTGGATCAGTTGTCTGTCCCTTGGCCGAGGCCTGCAATTTTCACCAGGTTTAGCCCTTTTTTTGTTGTTCTTAGCTGATTCTGAACGCCTATCCAACTGCTCACTATAGGTACTTGGACAAGTTGATGAAAATCCTTTGGAAGACATTCCACCACACACTTCTGTTGAGTTAGATAAATTATGTACATCCTCTTCAACAACAGAGGACTGATTAATTGAATAACCTGCTGAATTCATGATACGCTTAGTCTGGATAGAGGGCTCAGGCAATTTCTCAGCTGTTAACAGAGACTGCACTGATTTACAACCTGATTTCTCACTTTTAACATCACTGCCACTATGGCAAACATTGCCTACTACTGCTTCTAAAAGATTCTCTGAGCCAAAATCAAATGTCATCTGGCTACTACTCATCCCCTCTGGCATCTCAAAAATATTTCCAGCTTCATTCTTCCCTGTTTGATAATCAAAGGGCATACACCTGTTCAAGAAAGATGGTCCTAGCGCTTCAAGCAACTCGCAGCCAGCAGAGAACTTAAAAAATGTGTCCGAGGAGTTGAAGTGAGTTGATTCAGCTGGATAGTCCAGTTTCTTCTCCAAATCCCTTTTGAATGTTATGTCTGAAGATTCAGGTGCATTCAACACCACATTTGGACGAAGATTAATGCTATCTGACTTATCTCTATCACAAATGGTAGAGTCAAAGAGGTCTGCAGGGAAGCCTGCAAGATCAGCTCCAAGCTTTTCATTTGGTAGTACAAGATCAGATAGACTAACATTCTCCTTCATAAAACTATTTGAATGCATTGTCGTATTGTGCTCTGATCCCCGACCTAGATCTTTCCAGACACTAGTCTCCCCTCCAAACATCTGATCACTAATTATATTCATCCCTAGTTGACTCCGGTGATCCAAATAAGTGGCATTTGATTTCAGATTACGTAAATCGATGCTTTCATCATTTGTTGGTGTTGATATTTCAAGCACTTCTTGTTTATTTTTCAATTCAGCTGTTGTTTTCTGATGAATACCAGGAAGAGAAGAAATGTAAGAAGAGATATAACTTTGTTTTTGTCAAAAATACAACACAGGCAACAAGTCATTTGGTTCTTTCTTTGTATCTTCATTTATAACTGCATAAACCATCAGGAAAACCTTGAAGCCAAATAAGTAAATCTGGCTGAGAAAGGGGAGCGTTTTAGTATTACCAAAACCTCTTACATTCAATCTGCCAAGACAGTTCTACTTCAAGAAGTGAGTGCACACAAACCTCTTACATTCAATCTGCCAAGACAGTTCTACTTCAAGAAGTGAGTGCACACACACCTATCCACACGCACACACACGCACACACAGAGACAGAGAGACAGGCACATACACCCACACCCACAGAGAGAGAGCGCGAGAGAGAGTTACCAGACATAATGTGTTCTCCATACTATGTTGTGATGGACTAGTAACATGTGAGACTGTGGAATCTTGAAGCGCAAAAAAGACATCTTTAATATGTGTGACCAAATTCACATCCTCAATAACCTGCTCAACCCAAATGTGAATAGAAAAGCAAATTTAGATGGCAATGATGTGTAGATGAAAAAATTATAAAAATTGGAGCAGAATTGAACACATTAGCATGCAATTACATTAACCATGTGATGATGAAAATAACTTCAAGAAACTCAATTTTGCAAGATATTTTTAAATGTAACACACCCCAATTCCAATATCAATTAAGAGTGCAAGCTAGTAATTTTGGATGATGAGCTTATGACATTACAAATGGTAACAGAGCCAGTTGCACATGGCTGGCTAGCATGGTTTGTGGGCATCCCCATGTCTTAGGGGAGTGTTAAACTGGAATGCAAGCAGCTCAGGCTAATGGGTGCATTAACTTTTGGGCGGGGCAGTCATGCTCCAAATCAAATATTAGGGGCATGGGAGAGAGGTCTTGAGTACATAAATCAAATTTGATAATCCCAAAAGCATCTCTTGCTACAACTTTGACAAAAATTAGCCTGGGCACTATTGGGGGATCGAGTCATAACTAGACCCACTGTTGATTTTTTATATTGAGAAAACCTTGAACAGAAAATAAATGCCACCCCTTGGTCTCTGCAAAACAATTACATATGTCATCCTATGACTCTGATTGTGACTGCTTCCAACAGCCTAGTAGAATCTAAAAATGAGGATCTCAACCAGGGCAGAATTACATTGTATATTTCAATGGATCTCCTAGAAAACACTGCTAACATCAATTTAGTTCAAGTAATCAATAAGCATGCATGTGCTCGACAGTGAATAACAAGTTAATCAGAAATTTTCTTACTTTATTCAAAGAGCCAAGCTGTACAACTCCATACGGAACAACAGCCACAACAACAATGGTCTGTGGAGAAAAACAAAAACAATCCCATTAATATAAAGCAAACTCATTAATATAACAACATCAGCAAAGAAGCAAAAACACAAGTGCTGGAAACCCAAATATTCAGAGAAATCAATCCACAGTCACCATAGGACAAGAAAACCTCAATTATATCTAACATTACCAGGTCAGAATTCAATAGAAATTACAGGTTGTGTCCACTTAAATCAATCTCAACAAAATGAGCCAGGCAATCATGACTCATGAGTGAACAAGGCCAAACAATCCATCAGAGTATATCCCATTCACGCATATGATGTAATATTAGTTTAGTGATCACTTTTTATGGTCAATATGGAAATATTTAAAGCAGTGGATTCAGTATCCTGTCCCTGGAGCCTTGCTTACAGACAAGAACCATAAAACTAGCAATGTGACAAAGAAATTAGATGAAGTTATATTGTTATTCAGTCCCCGCAAAGCCTTTCATCCTATGTCATTATGAACAATAAAACATAAAAAGAAAAATAACGCAAGCATACCCTGATCCCAGCAGAAAACTGACTTTGCCAGCCGTCAGAGAACTGAAAATCCCACCCACAAAGAAAAAAGAATAAGAGTAAGATTTGATAACAGAGACATATTAAACCAAAAGAATGATGCTTAAGTGAAAAGACATTGTTACATTTTCCAATGGGAATGTACAAAATAGCATATCTACTATTTCATTTGAAGGATAACCCTCACCTCATATGATGAAAAGGAATTAGTAACATGTTTATCTGCAAAGATCCACTGATGTTTTCCACTGACTGCCACCTGTCCAACAATCCTGCAAAACCAAGCATGAATCCAACTCAAACATGACGATATGCACAGGAATATTTCAAAAGTCACAGACCAAACGTTTCCAAATTAAATTTTGCTTTATTAATTGTTTACGTGCGGATAAAAAACAAAGCATGCTGAATTTGAAAGGAGAGCAACTAAAATGAAGCATGCTTGAATAAAACCTTCACTAACACAGCATTGACAATTAAAAATACAAAGGAAAAGAGTCTATCAGTGAAATAACCCATACCCTTCCCCAAGAGAGTATACATGGTAAGACATCTTTGCCACAGCCAATCCAAGCGGGTCACGCGGATAATGCCCACCATGCAAATTTTCTTGTGTCTGCCTGAAGCACTTGTTCTCTAAAGCATCATGTTGCTCACAATTATCATAGTAGCCATCTTCCCAAGTTAACACCCTATTAAATATATTTTTTTTAAAAAAAAAGAATGAGATTCAAGGAACAATCTTACTCGTAAGCTCTCCCCTCAAACAAGTGACCAATAAAAAACAAATGCTAAACATCACTAAATTATAAACTAACTGCATAAAATCACAATCACTACAGGTAACTAAAATGGAACAAAATTGAAGCAAAATTCGAAGTAACTTACATGCGAGCACGATGTTTAAGCTTCCAAAAAACAGCATAATTCCAATCAGTATTGAAGCAGAGGCTCCTCAAAGTATTATGCAAGTCAGTAACCATCCCCATCCTTCCCCCTCCCCTCTCAAAATTCCTAACTCAAAGGCTCCTCGGTGCAAATTCCACCACCAAGAACCCAACTTTGTCAGTGAAACAAAATCCTCACCCTCAAAACAAAAACCCTAATTTCACCTTACCTAGCTTCCTCTGTAAGATCCTCTTCCTGCCTGTTTTCTCCTTAACCCAGCTCTTGCTTTTATCGGTGGTCCTACTGTAGCCAAAAGCAGACGATCTCTACCCATTCCCTCACTCATACACCACCCCCCTTTTCACTCACTAACACCCAATTCAGCAAAAATAGAAACCCTTAAAAAGCTCACAAGTTCAAACAGCAGAAGCAATAAAGCTCGAAACTTTCAAGATCAGAAACAAAGATTTCAAAAGAGCAACATTCAGTGCATTTAGCCATGAAATTAGTAAAACAGAATTCAATCTCTCTCAAAAATCAAGCCTAATGAAAATGGGAAGTCTGAAGTAAAGGACTAGCTTATATCGGACGACATGGATCACACTCAAATCCTGACCTTAATTTTGAAAAACCACTCACTGAATTGGAAAATGATTTTCTGATTTTCACACACAGAATTTGATCCCAATGAACCCTGGACAGTAGAGAAAAGGAACAGGGAAATCAAGGATTTGTTTCAGATTCTTGAAAAAAAAAAAGTAAAGTTGGAATCTTTTAAGCTAGGAGAAATAAGAATTGATGAGGTTAAGAAATTCAAAGCTTTTTCATTGCAAAGTTATATAAAGAGTGTAAAGAGTTTTTCTTTCCCCTTTTATAACTCTTTTCTTGGAAACAAATTCTAGAGAGAAAGGGGAGGGGGGGAGAGGGGGGCTTCAGAGGCTTTAGTTTTTCTTTTCTGGTGCTAAGATTTTTATATACATTTATATATAGTAAAACTAGCAGCAGCCGCTATTTGGCGCACCACCCTGTTCACTTTAGCTTTCTTGACAGGAGAAAGAAAGAGTAAAAAACGGTGACACCTAGGCGTCGTTTCACGCCTTGGTGCTGTGCGCAAGGGCATCATCATCTCTTATCCTACGCATCATGATGCGCACTTCAAACCTCTCCTTAGTGGTTGCTGCCATTTTTTTCACACACAGGGGAGATTAGAGTTTGGAGGGGTAATATTTATGGATGGACGATCAACCAAAAATGGGTAATGCTATGAGTACACTTTCTAGGTAGTGTCATTTTATGGCCAACAAAATGATGCCCTTGTGAAGAAAATGCTTCTTATCTTTCTATACAATTTCATGTTCTTGGAGGAGTTCTTCTCTTTCTTTCTTCCTCCCATACATCTCTCGATCACCCTTTTTAAACCCAATGAACTTACCCCTCTCATGCCCCTTTTCAACAATCATTTTATTGCCAAAAAAGTTGTGACACCTACCGCACCCCTCTCTTGCCGTTGTCCCCATTCACATTGTATGAGTTTCAACAACAAAATAAATAAAGATTGGGATTGAATTTCGATTCTCAGATTGATTGAGGGCTCTTCTTTTTATTCCACCACTCCCCTGTTGTTGCTCAGTTGCTCGTTGAAGAGCGTGTTTGGTAGTGTGGTTGCGGTTGCTTTTCAAATAGCTTTTCGTGCCGAAATACATGCCAATGATGTTTTTTTATTTTTTAAAAATCATTTTTGACATCAGCACATCAAAATGATCCAAAAAGTACAAACCGGACTCAATTTTAGCAAAAAAAAAAAAAAAAATTTGAATTTTGACGAAACACAGTTTCGACCACAGAGCCAAACATGCTCGAAGAACTAGTTTAGGGATCTTGTATTTACGGTTTCTTTTTTATTATAACAAGAAATCAAACCAAGTCGTTTATCCGGTCGAACCATCAATAAACTCTAAATTGATTTCCTCTAACATCAGGTTGGGGTCAAGGACAAGTCGGTCTAATTTTAAATCAATCTGTGAGACCAGATCAGGTTGATTCCTTTAACATCAAGTTAGGGTTAAGGAAGAGTCAATTGTATTCTAGATCAATCTGCGAGACCAAGTCAGGTTGATTTCCTTTAACATCAGGTTGGGGTTAAGGACAAGTCAGCTAAATTCTAGATCAATTCATGATTGAGTTGATTTTTTTTAACATCAAGATAGGATTAAGAACAAATTGATTGAATCCTAGAGGAGTGAGATGAAGTCAGGTTTAATAAAAATAGAAAGTAGTTGTATATATGAAATATGAAATATGAAAAAACTCTCCAAATTCACGATTTATTAAAGCTTTCACTAAATAACCCCAGCAATCTATAGGGAAAAAATAAAAAAGAAAAAAAGAAGAAGAAGCATTCATCCAATTTTGTCCAGGCGGCTCCATTGTGATTTTAATTGTTTATAATGATCTCATGACATATTCATGAAATAATGTTTCCTGCGCCATACCAGCTCAACATCATTGTCCGAATCCCATGATTTTGTGTTCTAACAGTGGGATCTATGAGTGATTATTATTGCCATTGATTTCTAATCATTTTCTATTATTTATTTATTTCTTTTTTCACGTCGTTCTAGTTATTAGGGATTGGAGCTGGGGGCCATATATTTGTTGATCATGAACAGAAAAAATACAAATAAAAAATCATCCCATGATCAACAATCCAAAACAATCACCTACCGTTGTTTTTACTTTGATCTTAAAGATTTTATTTGTCGGAAGCATATCAAGAGAGTTCACCCTATTTCACTAGCAAGTTTATTAGGCATAATCATGGTTTTACTCTATCGTGTACATCTCTATCTCTTATGGTTACTTGTCATATGTCATGCTTTATTCTCTCCCTAGCCAATGTTTAGATTACATTTCGATTTTTTTTCCTCTTTTTTATCCAAGTAAATGACCGTTTGATGCTGTAATTATTTTTATTTTTGTACATAAAAAATTAAATTAATATTTTTAATTCTAATATTAATTGAGTTCATTAACTTGATTTTTTTGCGTGGAATAAATTAAAGTTTTGAATTCGCAATATCTGTTCACCACTCATCTCATCTCTCTCTTTCCTAAGAAATTCTATCTGGGTCAATACTGCAACTTATCTAAATCATGATGTAAATTTTTGACCATTGTCTTTCTTAATTTGACGGCAAAAAGATTCACGAAATGCTTTGAACAGTTCATAATTTTTCACTGGAGCTGCTTAGGCTTTCTTTTTCTTTATTTCTTTTTCACTCAAAGATGCTTATAGAATAAAGTCAACTGGAATTCTCCATGAATAATTAAGCCGAGTTTTTATAGTGATGCAAAATGATATGTCATTTTCCCATGTATATAGAACAGTAAGGAGATGAGTGGGATCATGAACACTAAAGGACAAACAAGAATGATTAAACCCTATCGATAAATGTGTGTTTTGTAATATGATGGATGTTGTTTTCATAAAAGTATTTTTTAAAAAATAAAAACATGTTAAAATATTTTTTTATATATATATTTTTTAAAAATTTAATATCAAAACATGAAAATTATATATATAAAAAAAACACCTAAATAACATCAATCCAAACAAAAAAACAATATTAGAAGCGGGTTGAACGCAAAACCATACAAACCAGCCAGCCCGCAACATGGTCTCATTCCCAAATGAGGTAAATATGATGTAATGGTGCAAATAATGGAGCTGAGCAATTAATGGCGTTGCAGGTTTAAATTAGTTGTCTCTTCCATTTTGCATTTGAACTGCAAGGTCACCTTTTTATCATTTCTACCATCCCATCCCTTTCCTTTCTTTTCTTTCTCTACTCTCTCTCAGAGGAGGATTGGGAACCAAATCATCCCAAGTAGATCTTGTAGCTTAGCTTTTCACAAACATGTAATCCAGGAGGGTGACTCGCTGGTCTTCACGCTCATGAGTGCTGGGTTGATATCTTTCTCACTTTGCATGATCTCCCAGTCAATATAGTCGGGCGTGAAAATGGAAGACCCATTTTCAAGTACATTGTTCCTGCATATGATGCATATGTGACACTAGTGGCCATTACCTGAATAAACTATGTCCTTCCTTGTTAGGAAACAAGGATTGTAAAGAAGAAAAGTTGCAACCTTTCACCAAGAGTCAACTTGCCCTCAACTATGGCGGATTCATTTTTTTGCGCCACCCCTTCCTAACCCAGTTCATTACTGACAGACTAACAGTGGCCCCAAGAAATCTAATGGAGGGAATCTAATGATCATTAGCACCAAAAGGGATTCTCGCCGGTAAAGCCCCTTTCACTACTGCTTCTATAAAATATATGCAGGTTCATGATTAGTCTGATAGAATTGAATTCCTCAGGCAAATGCAAATTATCTTAGTTAATGAAAAGATTAAGAAAGATTTGCGCATGTGATCGAGATTTACAGATGGTTTCTTGGCTGCAAGCCATTAACGTCATTGACTACGTTTTAATGGTTCTGATTTGGGGTATAAAGCCATCGGCTTTTTCTAGATTAAGTACATGGAACCAGAGGTATAAGCCAGAAGCTATGTAGCCTGTCGTCTTCTACATGTTCGACTTTTGTTTCGTGTGATGTGATCATTGTAATTAACGGGGCACTACCAGTCCAAGCCCTTGTGTGTTCTTGTCGTTAAAAAGGTTAATCTCTGAGTGAATGTTAAGATCATGAAATCAATGCAATCTATTCAAGTTCTTGGCCGAATCAGGCCATGATCTTGAGTAATAAAGTTGTCAGGAAAAATCCAAAGCTCAAAGTTGTTTCAAGGAATCATGCCTGCATGCTATATTAGTATATTCACGGAAAGATGAAACGAGGCTAAACCCAAAAAAAAAAAAAAAAACACATCTAGTTTGTGTAGAATAATCTGCCTAACGAATTTTAAGTTTACTTCCTTTTATTTCTTGATTTTTTTAATTTGTCGAAGTTCGTTTTTAAGTTTATTTAAGAAGTTATAAGCTTTTTTAAGAATCAAAAAACATTTAATAACAAAATTTCAAATTAAATTTTGTATGCAATAATCTTATTTAACAGAAGGATAATAGTCTATCGTATATTGTTTTGATATCAAAATGACGCAACCCATAGAAGAGCTTTCTACCCACCATGGGAAAAAGGCACACTAATTTTTTTTTATTTTTTTCTTCAAATTATTTGTTTATTTTCTCCTAAAAAACAAATATTACAGAACGATTTGCAGCCTCAAGTAAGTCCGGTAAGATTAGTTGCTTAATCCAATTTGTACACTTGGAAGATAAGGTGGGCTTAGTGGCCTTAGTCACTCAATAGACTGCACAAAGTAGGGTAGTAGCTACCCACTATTATATCCAATAATATTTTTCCTTTTGTTTATTCCTTCTTCTTGGCCTTTTTCTCAATCAAAATGAAGCATTCCACGACATTAGTAGGAAAATATAGCCATCAAACAAAGGCTGGTCGGAGGCAAGCTTTAAGTGCTATCCACTTCCAAAATCATTTTTTGGGGCTAGCTTTTTATATATATATATATACACAATGCACTAGTACCCTTTTAAATAAAAAAAAATAATGCCCTCATTTTATGTTATCTCATGTATATGTCAAATAAAATATAAACACCCTAAAAAAGTAGTTTAGGTTAACACGAGAAGAAGAATGAATTAGATATGTAAAGTAAAATTATAATTTAAAATCTTTCTATTTAATGATATGTACTTGAACATGAGAAGAAGGATGAATTAAATATGTAAAGTAAAATTACAATTTAAAAACTTTATATTTAATGATATGTACTTTTAAACATTTAATCTAATACAAAAGTCAAAAATCATATAAATACCATAATTAAAAAATTAGAGTTTAGAAAAAGTGGATCAAGTTTTATTGAAATCCAGCAAATTACATACTCCTTTTCTTGAACTTTCATTCAATAGTTTTACCATCACATACATGTTTTTTTAGCAGATGAGATCAAATTGTTACACAATTTTTTTGCAAGTAAAAGATCAAACCCAATTCTTTTACGGATTTAGAATCAAATTGTTATCTCTAATCTTTTTGTGGGCTAAAGACTAGAAAACATTTCACCAATACTTTTTAAAGGACAAGTATTAAATTGCTCTCAATTTATTCTCCAAAAGTTTTTTACAAGTGTTAAACTTTCACTTACACTTTTCACTATATATTTTTTTAGTATATAGTGAAACAATTATATTCTTTGATTGGAATAATAATTAAACTATTTTTGGATGATTTTTGTCTTTTCTGATTATAAGTAAAACAAGAGTGTTGTTAGTTGTTTTTTAGAGAGAATATGCTTAGATTCTTGCTTTAAGAGTTCCATATTTTTTTTGGCCAAAAGAAGAGCTATTTCTAAGCTTAGGAATGAAATTAGCTGTTAAACATAATTTTTTATTATTAGAGAATCGGTGAGACTATTTTTAGAATAGATCAAATCTTTTTAGAATTAGTTAGACTATTTTAAAGAACCCCAAAAGTTTCTAGAAATTTTCTAGAAATAAACTAGTCATTTTAAGAAATAACTTCTTTAATGATTTTTTAGATATTGTAAATTTATTTAAATCATTGTAAAAGTGTTTAATGATTTTTTAAATATTGTAAATCCTTTTAGAATTAGTCAGATTGTTTCGAAGAACCCCAAGAGTTTCTGTAAATTTTCTAGAAACAAACCAGTCGTTTTGAAAAACAGTTTGTTTGATGATTTTATGGATGTTGTAAATCTATCTAAATTATTATTAAAACATGTACAATTTATAAAATGTGTTTTACTTAACAATTAAAATGAAATTAATACATGGGGCACATAAGTATGTTTAATATAGTATATTGACATGACATATTAAATCATTTAATCATTATAGCATGGTATTTAAAAGTTTCATGGTATAAATTATGATTTATCAATATGGCATATTTTTTTTTTTTTTTTTTTTGATTAACGTGGGTGTCCGGGCCAGCTTGCGCGCACCTCGACTAATCCCACGGGCCCTGAAGTTAATGACCATGTAAGCCTCCAGTGGCCATCATATGAGCAACCTAGGGATTGAACCTGAGACCACAGAGGGAGCAAACCTCTTGGTCCCAAGCTTTTACCGCTGGGCCACCACCTAGATGGTTATCAATATGGCATATTTATATGCATGAACATGTGCATGCATTCATCAACAACTATATCAAATCAATATTTTATCATTAACATGTAACATTTTACTTAATTAATGACATTAATATTCAATATTTGTGTTATCATCAAAACATAATAAATTTTTTTTATTAAATCATCATCGTAGCCATAAGGTAGCCATAAGGTTAATAACTAGTACTCTCTTAAATATAAGAAACAAATAATACCCTTAATTTTATATTATCTCATATACATGTAAAATAAAAAAAATAATGCTTATATATGTGTTTATTAAGTAATGTGATGAGTTATAATTGAAACTGTATATAATTATTAATACAATTTTGAAAATATTTAGTTAATCAATATACATCGTAATTTTACATGAATCCAACTGAAAATTAGTTTTTAAAATCTTAATTAAAACAAATATAATTTATAATGTTTTTAAATTTTATTTTTAAAATTATAATCACGAAAATTACAGAATATTAAACATGCACTTTAATATTTAATGTTTGGCCGATGGTAAGGCAAGTCATAGCTTCAAACCCAGTAAATGTTTCTTAAGATGAGAGAAATTGTTCTTATTTCTTACTGTCTCACTTATAACTGGCAACACAAAGAGCAAGTCTTTAAGCAAAACTTTCCCTTTTTTTTTTAGTTTTCTTATAACATGCATGTATTTGTTGAAATCGTGGGATTTTAGGTTGCTGCAGGGCCTGCACCTTGGCTGAAAAGGCTACAGGCTAAGATAAAAGAATGAGGCCCACGAGATATCAAGGCCCAATATAAGATAAAGAGTTCCACATGTTTATTTCTGCCTTTCAAAATTTTTTAAAAAAAAATTAATTTTTTTTAATTTTTTATTAACTTTAAATTAATATATTTTAAAATTTTTAAAATTATTTTAATGTACTGATGTTAAAAATAATTTTTAAAAAATAAAAAAAATCATTGGCATGTATTTTAGCACGAAAAAATTATTTAAAAAGCAACCGCAACTACATTGTCAAATAAGCTTGTGTTTTTTAAAAAATATATTTTTTTTTGCTTTACAGTAATTTTTTTTATTATTTCTACATTATTTTTATATATTTAATTTTTTTAAAATAAAATAAATATTATTATAATATATTTTTCAAGAAAATAAATATTTTAAAAAATAACCGTTGTTACAATACTAAACACTACTTAAGTTAATCCATGAATTATCGGGTATATCAATATAATTTATTCTTTTTATAACAATGTTTTTTTTTAATTTAAAAAAAAAAACTCAAAAAGACTCTTTTGATTAATAAAAAGATTTGGTATTCTTCCATCCATAAACACGAGTATGGATGCATTTTGTCCTTCAAATATAAACAAGGAAAAACGAGGAAAAATATGTGTACAGACTCAAGATCCATGGCGATTTTAAATGCAGTCAGGATCATTTACTCCAGATTCATGCCACATCTTCTCATGATTTTGGCCCAAATTGGCTATTCATTTCTCTACACCATTGCAGAAGCTGTCTTCAATCATGGGATGAACCCTCGTGTCTTCGTTGCATACCGATATATCGTAGGCAGCTTAGTGATGTTTCCTCTTGCATATTTTCTTGAAAGGTGCACACACCAGATAAATTGCAAAGGTATTAGCTATACAGTTGATTCCAGCTGGTTTATTGTATGAAATGATGCTACCGAACGCATTTTGCTTAATATGATTTTCGTTTTCCTGCAGAAAAGCGAGGCCAAAGCTAACAATTGTGTTGTTTCTGGAGATAATTGTGCTTTCTCTTCTAGGGTATGAAGGGCAATCCTTATGCTTCAACACAAAGCAAAAACGAAACAAAAAATTTTGTCTTTGTGAGAAAAGAAAAAGGACTTGCAGTACTCTCTTTTGATGAAAGCCAGGGCCAGCTTAACAATTAACATGTACTTTGCAAGCTTGAAATACACTTCTCCTACTTTTGTTGCTTCAATGAACAATACCGTTCTCTCCATGACTTTCATAATTGCAATTATACTCAGGTGGGGACTTCAAAACCCGTATAACCGAAGACCAGAAATCATATCTATCCTGATTCTGACACGAAGAGTGCTTTCATTTCATGTAGGTTGGAGATTGTCGATTTAAGGAACCCTCGAGGAATAGCTAAAATTGTCGGAACGTTACCATCGTTGGCTGGGGTCTTGACCATCACTTTATACAAAGGACCTGAGGTGCAAAGCTTCCAGGGTGCACCAATCCATGTCAGAAGTAATCATGCTCAACAAAACTGGGTGAAGGGGTCTTTTCGGCTTGTTTCGAGTTGCTTTACATGGTCTCGCTATTTTATTATGCAGGTATAGAATTCTCCAATCTGTTATTTCCCTTGGACTTTCCTTTTTGGTCTGGCATCAAACACAGACCACTACTCCGATTTCCAATTGTGCTACAAGAGTTACAAGATTCTAACATAATATTGGTGGCGTAGAATGTTCAAAAAACCAATTATAACTTAACATGAGGCTAATTCTCCTTGCTAGAGTATGTTTGCCTTTAGAGATGCTTGATTTATCAGAGCACACGCACGCAGGTAGGTAAAATTATATTTTATTTCACAATTATTAGAAAAAAAAAAAAAAAGGTGAATATAATTTCATAGTTTGGAAACAAGGGAGACTGTCCCTAATTTATCTTTGGCTAAATCAGCATATTGAGAGGAGCTGTTGTATCATCGGACTTCACATGCTGCTGTGGGGAAAAGAAAACGAGCGAGATCGAAACTAGTCCCAAGAACCATCTCTTTCCACTTATGATGAGGAAAAGTTAAGCCAGTTAGCAGTGGAAAGTTCAGCAGAAGAGATATAGTGAAACAGGAAGTCGAGAAATAAATCGAGAATTGGGACTCATACAAACGAGTCCTACAATACTCAGATCATGATGCAGGAAACGAATCACATGGCAAATAAATCAAAGCTCGTTTATTGAGCACTAATAATCATTTTCTACAACAATTAGTTAACAAGTTTTTCGATATTTCCATGTGAGTATCGATATCCCCAAACAACTAGTACAGTGAATGTTATTGCAAACTCTCTAATCCAATCTTAATCAGTAAACTTCTGCAGAATGTTATTACAATGGAGTTCTACAATCATTGCTGAAGTTGTCTCCATAGTAGTTTTTGTTAAATAGATCAACTGCAAAAAGCATATTACACTTGCGGCTAGTAGAAAAGAAAATATTGCAGTTGCAAAAAAAGAGGATTTCATTATCTTGCAATTTGGTTAGCAAATTAATCATTCACAGACATCTAAACTACCTTAACTTTTATACAAACATTGGCTAGCATACCATAAATTAGGGCATTCAGGAATAGCCAACAAAAGTGGAAGAATTTGGACAACGTCCCTCATCATGTTTCTTGCTATGATTTCAAAAGACATCGAGTTCCCTTTCTCACTTGGCTTCTTCAAGTCGTGCTCGTACAGTTTCTGGACTGTACATTTTGTTGATGCTGCAACATAAGATTAGATTGTGACATTAACAGCTTGAAAAGCTTCAGTTTGAACAGCGTATTATCATGCTCATTTTCTATGAAAACCAATTATTGAGTTTCAATGTACTCTCAATTACAATTGGAAATTTCTCAAAGCAAGGAGAAAGAATGAATTGTTTGCGAGGCTTACCGAAAGAGCGAATCCCCACTAGATGCCAATTTCTCAGAAATCCATTCAGGAACGAGTTCAAGCAACAAGTTTAGCTGCTCATCAACTTCTCCTGCATACAAAACACAAAATGAGTTAGCTTAATGTGGTGTTCGGAAATATGTCTAATGGTTTTTGAGAGGAAACTCCTTGCTTACTTCTATCAGCAATATCAGAGTGGCTTGCAATTATCTTGTGTATGAGCTCCTCTTTTGTGAGAACTGATTGTCTCATTGACTGAAACAAGAAATGAATCTTGTTGAAGAGCTTAGGAAGGCAGGCAATCATTTGCCGCCGCTTCTTTGCTTGTGAGATTGCAGGATCTCGCTCTTCTTTAGCCTTCTGTTCTTTCTCTCGTATCTGCAGAAGCAACAATGATTACTACCAATCACAGCATTAAATGTCTCGTTTGAATTCAAAGCACAAGTATTGAATCCAAGAAAACAGAAACCCTGGAGATTAATTTAAATATCAAAATAAAAATGTATTCAGTCAATCAAAGACAACAGCTAAGATGTATCAATAGCCTGTAATGTTCACAGACAGACAGGTGAAAATGATTGAGAATTCAGGATGAGCTTACCGATTGCAGAAGACTCTCAGGGAAAATTTTCAAGATATCATCGTCATCTGATACATCCCCTGTCTCTCCTTGTTCATCCATAGCGTGCTTGACTGGAGTTTCAAATATCAGTGACCTGCTGGGTGGACGCCTAACAAGCTTGTCTGGCGAGTTGGAAGAACCATCATTATATGGGCTCGTGCATCTTTTATGCTGATGCAATGCAGGTGTGGTAGATATCAATGCAGCTGGAGTTAAAGCAAGTTTTGCAGGAGTTGATTGGTCACTAGCCATCTTCATGGGAGAATCATCTCCATCATTCATGGCATCTTTCACTTTGCTTGGTGTTGCAGATAAACAATCTTGGTCGCAGGTAGGTGTGGAAGACACTTTGGCTGGTGATGGAGCAGAATAACTAGCTCTCTCATTGGAAGAGATTTTGCTGGGGCATGGCTCTAAAGCCGAGGAAACTGATCTTTGGAGGCTGTTTTCTGCTTCAATTTTTGAACCTTTTTGGGAGGAGAAGCGCCTCTTGAAACTTCGGGATAAAAGTGACGCCATTGCTGGTTTCTCTTCTTCAATTGCTGGGGTTCCTGCCAGCAATGGCGAGCGATTGAATGGCTCTGGGAGCATTTCCTCTGGAATATCATCACCCTGAAGCCATGGAAAAGCACTGTTAACACATCAATCACAATTTATAAACAGAAGTACATTGAATCAAGTAAGACAGTAACCAACAAACTCAGTTTCACACAACTCAAAGCAACTCTTAGCTAGGGACAAATCATAAAGGCTGTCAGTAATATTCTAATCAGTGGCTTCCTCAGTACATTCAATCACATTATATTACAAGAATATGACAAGCTGATCAAAAGCCGCTTCCCAAAATGCAAATCACACATCACAAAAACATCATCAAAATCACAGTGTAATGGATGTCATTTAAAAAAAAAACAAAAACAAAGAACGAAAGAGAGAAACACATTCATCTTAAAGTTGAACCGAGTTATAGATTCATAACATGAATTTTAAGCACTAACAACATAAACAAAGGCACAAAAAACAGAAAAAACCTGAGGATGGTCTCTATAAAAATCCACAAGCCTTGAGCGGAAGACCTTCCTTAAATATATTTTCTCACTTTCAGTTTTCAACTTGCCATTATCACATTGAATTGCATCAGCATTTACAGTAACTTGAAGATCCGGTTTCATACAGCTGGTTCGCTCATCAAACTTAAGCACCCTCTTTATCTCAATTGCCTCTGGCATAATATACTTCAATTGCGCCAAATGTTTATGCGTAAACCTCCTAAAAAATAACAATTACAATTAAAATATACAATTACAAAATGAAAAAATAAAAAATGAAAAAAAAAGACAGTACAGTAATCAGTAGTACCTGTCTGTTAAAGACTCAATTTTTGGCGAAATGTTAGAGAAAGTAGACATCGAGCCCTTCATACGCAACAACCGGATCGAACTATCCAAGTTATCAAAAAACTCACCCAGCATTTCATACCTTTAAAAGTTTTAAACAAAAAGTTAACATTTAGCAGAAATCACTACAAATTTGAAAATAAATTCAAAAAATAACCCAAAAAAACTTACTTATCGGGGATTTTATTGTGCCCATCACGAGACTGATTCTTTCTAGGCTTGGGTTGTTTACGGGTGGAGGTATCGGTGGTGGGATCCTCAGGCCAAGACGCGATCTGTCTTCGAGCGGACTTGGTTTGATTGGTTCCATGGTCTTGAGAGGCGATGTGACGGACTTCTTTTAAGGAGAGGGCGACACGGCGGTTGCGGAGGCGGGAAGGTAGTTGGGATTCCTGTGTTGGGGTTTGAGTGGCGATTGTTGAGTTTGAAGGCTTAGATTTTGGGGTTAAAGATGATGATTCAGAATCTAGTTTAGGTTTCTTGGATTTTGAAGAAGGGTTTGGTGAGTATAGAAGGGAGTTCATTGCTGCCGTGCTTCTTCTTGTTGATTTTGAGTGTGGAGAGATTTGCAGACTTAGGAGAGGAGGACGACGATGGGGGAGGTGGAGGGCAGGCTAGTAGTATTAGCCTATTAGGGGTTTTTCTTGGCGGGAATTGCTGAAGTGGAGCTTTGCCACGTCATACTTCCCGCCAAGCTGGTCCGTTGCCTCCCGCGGTTTTTCTTTCTTGACTCCTCTGTCTACTACATGCCGTTTGGCTAGATGGTGGAAACGACGAATCATTTAAACTGGGGACGAGGAAAAGACGAAAGGGCCATTCACTTGGACGGTCGTGCATGTGACACGTCCTCGTGCTTAAAAAGTAAAGTTGCACGTGTAATTTTGCTCGTTCATCCCAAGTCACATTCGGATAATTTAGATAAAAAAAAAATGTCATAATAGAGAATTTCTTGAATTATTTAAAATTATTTTATATTTCCTGTCTTGAACTAATTTTTTTTCCTCTTCAGTTTTTTATTTATTAAGATTATATTTCGGATACTTTG
Source organism: Populus tomentosa (assembly GCA_018804465.1). Classification (NCBI taxonomy): domain Eukaryota; kingdom Viridiplantae; phylum Streptophyta; class Magnoliopsida; order Malpighiales; family Salicaceae; genus Populus; species Populus tomentosa. The sequence goes on from CM031977.1 coordinate 17,955,804, forward strand.
AATTTTTTACCCGTTACCTTGTTAATCGGTTACCCAGTTTTTTCCCCTAAATTTTATATATATATATATATATATATATATATATATATATGTTGATTTTAATTTGATTTTTGTAACGTAGTTTAGAAAAACTATGGGTGATCGATAAGTCAAGACTTTGAGTGATTCAGTTAGCCTTCTCATCCTTTGTTGAATATTTTTCTTAAATAACTTGTCTATAATTTCTTAAATAAATCAAAATATTAATCTAAATAAACTACAAAACCTAAAAATAAAGGGAAAAAATAGTTCTTTTTTCTAAATAAAAAAAGAATTAGAAAAACAAAAAATTCTTTTTTTTCTAAAAATCCTCCTGTATTAAATTCTCTCCATGAAGACAGATTAATTACATATTTACGAGTATAATAAATGTTAATTTTGAAAGTATGTATTATTTTGAAATGTATTAAATTAATTTTTTTATTTTTAAAAATTTATTTTTATTATTAATACATCAAAACAATTTAAAAATAAAAAAAATAATTAAATTCTTAAAATATTAAATTTTTCAAAATATATTCTAACCGTAATCTTAAACACGAAGATATCGCAGTTGTGGCACGTTACTCCTCCTGGAATATGCTCTATCCTTGCTAGTGATGCCGCTGAAGTTGCTTGCTTTTTGGAGGTTCCAGCTTTTGTTTTGTTTTTTACCCTGTGCACCAGAACAAGGTTAAAGAAGAGACTATAGGGCTGCACCCCTGAGTCCCTCCGTGCACGGCTGCCGGTGAACTATTATTAGGACTAAGCAGGCGGATGAACCTGCGAAATTGAGACGTCTTTGGCATTGGCAAGTGAAATCAAACTTTGAATGCGTGACTTCTTCGAACATCTTGTGAGGTGGTAAATGTGGCGGAAGCCACTCACGCCAGTAACTCAGCATAACTCGTTCTCTCTTCAAACTCAGCTAAAATCACCCTGGACTCGTGGACTGGGAATCGAAGATCGTCACGACTGGGCTCTCCCTTTGATTAATTAAAATAACAAAAACACGTTGGTCTTTGACTTTTCTTTTACGTGTCACCTTTTTTTTCCTTTTCCCTTGATCCTTAGAAATAAATTTTTATCACGTTTCAGTCTCTTTATACAGGAGAAGAAGTGATAAGTTTGTCTATATTTTGACCACTAAAAAGTTTAATATTTTTTTTACTCAAATTATTAGAATTCTATGAATTTTTTTTAAATTCTTGTTGTTTTTTTTAATAAACCATGCTGTAATAAAAAAAAACTTATCATTATAAAAAAATAAATTACATGAATAAGAGTAATTTTAATTACAAGATATTTTTTTTATAAATACCTATTTTAATCATCATGTAATTAAACAAAAATAAATTTCATAAAGTATCCTCCAACAATGCGAGAGCTATAACTTGTAATAATAATAAATTTCGGCTTGTAATAACAATAAAGTTTTTTATAAGTATACTTATTATTTATAATTGAATAGCTTTTATATAAATATGTGAAATTATAAAAAAATATATGTTAAAACTCAGTATATTTTTTTTAATTTAAATATACATTTGCAAAAACAAAATATATCTATCTTGTCATCAAATCCACACTAATTTGATCCAACTTTTAAATTTTATTTTGTTTTTTGGTTTTATATTTCATTCTCATTTTAATTAAATTAAAGTATTAAATGATTTAAATTTAATTTAACACTTATTTAAAAATAATAAAGAGAAACCAAGAATATACAGACAACTTCTTTTTACTTAATTATATTTATTCATGAAGCCGTATTTTTTCTCTAAATTAGAATTGTAATATATAATATAGTAAAAGAAAAGTGTTTGTCTTTTGGATTTTAATATAGTCCGGCAAGGCAGTTAAAACTATGTTTTTTTAAAAAATAAATTTTTATATTTTTATATTGCTTGATATATTAATATTACAAATAAATTTAAAAAATAAAAAAATATTATTTTAATTTTAAAAAATACTTTTTATATTGTTTGATATATTAATATTACAAATAAATTTAAAAAATAAAAAAGATATTATTTTAATTATATAAAAAAAAAACTACCGCTGCACAACCAAACAACCTCTAAATCCAATGCCCAAGTAAATAATTGCTGAAACCTGGTCACCAAGAAATTGGAACTAACTAATTACCCAGTCCATGAAGTAAAGGGAAGTACCAGTTGTTGCTTTCTTGTAAAGTTGTGTCTCCTCCTCTCCTCTCCTCCTCCTCCTCCTGCTCAATCCACCACGGAGGAGGCTTTTTGACCTTTACTGCCACTGCGTTTTTAACATCCATCTCAAGTAATAACAAAAGCAGAGATAGGGACAGAGACAGAAGAAGCCCAAAAAGCTTTCTAAATTACCCTTTCACATTACCATTTCTCAATAACAATTTAAAATTTAAATATAAAAAATTCCCAATTGAATTTCAATTCCCTCAAGAAAGAACCACGCAACCCAAACAAGCAATCTCCCTCCCTCCCTCTCCCTTTTCCTGTTTTCTTCTGTCTTTCAATTCTTTTTGACAAAACAAAATATTTCAGTGCAGTTTCTTATTGTTGACCTTACTGAATAGTCACCCTTTTCTTGATTTTTTCCACCCTTCGGTCATATCATTATTCTTTTCTGGGTTTCCAGGTAATTTCGTGTTTTGTCTTATCTCGATTCGAATCAATTTTTTTTGTCCTTTAACGTGATAATGATATCGTACAACATGAATTTTCAGTTTTTTCTTTCAGTTAATGATGTGCATGTTTTGTTTGATTTGCTAATCAATATGGACAGCTGGGATTAAGGTGCAGTAATTTAATCCAGATTTAGCAATTTGTTTTTTTGACTCAATATAGTGATTATATGATCAGATAAAGATTGCCCATCTCCCTTTGTCGTGAATTTTTATCCGATTAATTTTGGTTTTTCCTTTCTGGGTTTTGCTCTAAGTGGTATTTATTTTCAGTTTAAAAGTTTGTGACTTTTTGTTTGCATATTGAATTGGAGGGTTCCGTTAGAGATTTTAAGTGGTTAGTGATTTCACTATTCTTATTTCTCTTGCTGAATTTGATTTTCTTGGTCGTAGCTTTGATTGTTATTAATTAATTAACTAAAGGGAACAGCGGGGATAGCAAAAGATAGTGCACTTGAATTAAGTAGTTGTAGAAGCAAAGCAATGCCTCCAGAGAGATCATGTATTTCTGGCATTTGTTAAAGAGTGAAAAATCCCTATTGTAGCTTTTATATATGGTACAAAAGGAGATGAAACTAGACCACGTCTTAGGAAATAAAGGGAGTTGATCTTGATTTTTACTTGCTCTTAGTAGATGCCTTGATTAGTTTTGAACTCCTTATTAAACTCCCTCTCTGTCACTGGATTAGTGGCCTTCCATATTGTTTTTATCTATAAAATTCACATTTTTGTATGCATTTACGTGTGTTTTCATTAGCAGACTGATCAAGATCATTTTGGTGCTGCTTTTACAAGCAGCAATGAAGCCCTTGTTTGTATTGTAGAACTGGGTGAAAATTGATTGCCTTGTAGGACTTGAGCTTTGGCAGATGAACAGGTAGATACTTGATCAAAACGCTATGAACTATGTGGGAATATTTGAGTCTGTTTTATTACCCGTTAATTAAAAATGTTTGTTTCAGTGGGTCTTAATAGATTTAGGATACTGAAGATGTAAGAATACTTTCAGAATGATGGTATAATTTCATTATGTTTCAACAACACGCTCTTTGTTGTGCTCATCTTCATTCTGATTAATATGGTGCATTGGTAATATTGGTGGAAAATTTCTCCCATCACCCCCTGCCCCTTCTTTTCCTCCCAGAAGATTTTTTTTTCTTCCTTTTCTCAGTGACATTTGACGAATGAGAAGTGGAAGATATTGTGGTTGTGTAAATGCATTTTTTAGTTGAGTATAGTAGAAGTGGCATGGTTTGTCATGCAACTTCTCTAGTTTCTCAAGTTTTGAATATTAGCTGATTACTGAGGAAACAGGGGACTGTGTAAAGTAGCTATATAAGGCATGTCGAGTCTGATCCTTTTTTTTTTCTTTCATTTCCAGAGCTTTGCCTTAACCATTAATGCAGTTTGGGGAATGGACTGGCTCTTTTTGCCTACTGTAAGTGTTTGTGAATATGATGTTCAGTGGGCAAAATTTTAATGCTCTGAGCGTATTTAAGTGGAAATGGTGTGGTGAATCATCTTTGTCAAACCGCTTGCTTGACGATGTTCCACCAGAGATTGAATTGTCGGACTATAGAAGGGTGCCAAGTCCTGGTTGCGAGAGCCCTTCAGGGCTTCTTAATGGCGAGAGCTTGAATGTGGAACCAATTGCTGATTTGGACCTGTTCTTTGAAAGATTATACAATTACTATTGCGAGAAAGGGCTTTGGTGTATTATTATAAAGTGGATAGTTGAGCTTTTTAGCATGGGTTTCACCATCGGTTTCTCAGGATTTTTTTTATTATATGTTGATTGGAATGGTCTTCGTAATGCTAAGTGTGGGATGGATGCAGTTGAATCTGGAATCAAGCCTTGTGATCTTGCTAAAGAAGCTCTCCATCTGCACCCATTAACCCCTCTAACGCTTTCAAAAGCTATCATTGTTGGATATTTGGGGTTATTTTCTATATACTGGATCTTCTGTTTCTTGAGGTTTTTCGCTCAATTGAGGGACATTCTTGGTATCCGGCGCTTCTATTATAACAGGTGGCTGATCTAATCTGTGAAAATTTTTGTCGGAAGTTTACTTCAGTACAGATGTTTTCTTTTTTATCGACTTTTCACTGTATTTCAATAATAGAAAAAATATTATCTTTTTGCAGTCTCCATGTCACGGACAATGAAATTCAAACCATGTCATGGGCTACAGTTCTTGAAAAGGTTGTTCAGTTGCAACATTCACAACAACTGTGTGTGGTTAAGGACCTTACTGCTCATGACATCATGATGCGATTGATGCGGAAAGAGAACTACTTGATTGGAATGCTCAACAAAGGAGTGCTAGCTTTTCCAATCTCCCTGTGGATTCCAGGTGTTGGCCCAACTGTCAGGACAGGTTCAAATGGAATGCAGCATCGCCTAATACTCACAAAGCCCCTTGAGTGGACCTTAAATTGGTGCATATTACAGAGCATGTTTGATCGGTATGTTTAATTTCACATGACTTCCTGTTTAAATGTTGATTATTTAGCATTTTCTCATTAGAATGTACTTCTGCAGGAACTTTTGTGTTAGGAGGGATTTCATTTATAATCCTAATGCATTAAAGAAAAGACTTATGGTAGTTGGGCTTGCAATGCTTGTCCTTGCACCATTTCTTGTTATATTCATGCTGGTGTATCTCTTCCTAAGGCATGCCGAACAATTTTATAATCATCCAAGCACAGCATCATCTCGAAGATGGTCAAATTTGTCAAGGTGGATTTTTAGAGAATTCAACGAGGTACAAACTTTCTCTCTCTCTCTGACATTATGTGCAAACAAAACTTTTCATAATCAATCTGCTTGCTTCTGAAATGTTGGCAAGGATATCTGTCGAGTGCATATTTCTGAATGTGTTCTAGTTATTTTTCAAATCTTGCGTCTTATATTTGTATTAACTAGCAAATCCTCTTGATAAGGTGAACATATTTTGGTGGTTTTGTAATATTGCTTCTAGTCAGAAGAGGATGTGTTTTTTCTGATAACACATTTTCTCATGAGTATGAAACAGTGCTTGATTTATTTGATGGCATTGTAATGAACAGAAGCAAGATATTGTTGGGTTTTGTTAATTATTGGATGAATGAGGGCTATGCCTGTTTAAATCTATTAATTTGTTTCTGGCATGTTAGATTGCTAGATTTATTTTTTTACAAGAAAACTTTCTTCTATTTGTCATTTTCATGGACGAGATGAGAGCCCATTTCCATGATGTAGCTTTATTTCAATAAAAGAATGAGGGTACTAGCAATTTTTGAAATCATTTCTCAGATACAAATCCACCTCCTGAACACTTCTATAATTAAGATGGCATGTATTTATGTTGCAGGCTGACCATTTGTTCAAGCATCGGATCAGTAGCAGTGCGATGCACGCTTCAGATTATTTAAAGCAGTTCCCTTCACCTATTATTTCAATCATTGCAAAGTTCATCTCTTTTGTCTCTGGAGGCTTTGCTGCTATCCTGATCATCATTGCATTTCTGGAGGAATCTTTGCTAGAGGGCCATGTAATATACTCGCACTTATACTATCTTAAAAAGATACTAAATAATACAAAATTGGCAGTCATAATTGATGATAATATGTATGTTTCATGATAGTCTTTTAATTCTGCAGATATTTGGGCGCAACTTGCTTTGGTATGCTGCTGTTTTTGGAACTATAACAGCTATCAGCCGGGCTGCTGTTACAGAAGAGCTCCTGGTCCTTGATCAAGAAGGGGCAATGTCTATGGTGGTCCAGCACACACATTATATGCCAAAGAAATGGCGGGGCAGAGAAAATACTGAGAGGGTCCGTATGGAGTTTGAAACCTTATTTCAGGTAATGCAGATGAAATTCATGCATTTATATGAAAATGAGACCTCCCTAATGATGCAGTGTTGATCCATTTTACCTGTTTTATGGTTTTTATGCAGTATAATGGAATGATGTTACTTGAGGAGATGGCTTCAATTTTCCTCACTCCATTCTTGCTTTTATTTGTTGTCCGAAAGGTATCCATTTCATCTCCTGATAGACTGTTTATCTAGTTATAGCTATGACATATATTGGCTAATTTCAAGCTGGTTTGTTGTGATTTTTTGCAGCGCGTGGATGACATCTTACAGTTCATTGCAGATTTCACAGTGGATGTTGAAGGTGTTGGCCATGTTTGCAGGTGAGTCACATGTTCTTATATTAAAAATTCTGAAATCTTAAGGAATTAGATACGAAACCATATTTTAGCTTTGTTTCTTAACATTGACGATATTCAATCCTTGACTTTATTGACCTGTCACAGTTTTAGTGCTTTTGATTTTCAAAACCATGGAAATAGCAATTATGGCTCGCCCTACAATGCACCTCGCTCCCAGAGGAGTTGTCAGGGGAAGATGGAGAAATCATTTTTGAGGTATGATTTTAGCATTTTAATTGTCGATTCTTTCTTCAATTTGATAAGCTTTTTGAAACCTTGTGTGACTGTCCTTGTGCTTGCTTTACATGCACAACAAAATTCTCAGGATGAGATGCTGTTGTATTTGTTCCTTAAAGGGAACTAGTCATTCTGGGCATGTTAATTATTATTTTGTAAATTTGCCACTGTTATGTCCTCTCTTGGAAATTGAAATAAACCCTTGTAAGCCTTGCAAGGTGCCTGCTGGTAGTTTTGTTTTAAGTGTTCCCTGTGCTCGCTCCTCATCTTGCATCGTTGTATTTTGCAGTTTCCAGAGTAGCTATCCTTCATGGGAACCCAACATTCAGGGAAAGCAGTTTCTATTAAATCTTAGAACTTTTAGGGACCAAAATTTGCAAGGACAGGGAGCTAGACACACGCACTCTTCTCCTAGAATGTGGCGAGGGAGCCCCAGTTTCAGAGGCCCCGGTGATAGAAACGTTCCTTTTTCAAGGGAAATGCCATTTAATACTCCCGTTTTTCAGCTGGGTTCTTTGTGGCTACTTGATATAGATCAGAGGAATCATCCTTATCTTCTTGATTGGTATTATACTTCTCGACCTCATAGTTCAACTAACAACACGAAAGATGCCACAGCAGTACCATTTGAAGCAGCTGAGCAACAGCATTCCAGGGATTATTGGACGCCATCCAACTTGGAACAAAATGAAGCAAGATATGATGAAGAGTTCTGGGGTCACAATTACCAGGACCGTTCAGAGTCTCATTTGGGTGCTTCTACGTCTGCCCCATTCTTCCAGGAAAGTGTACTTCAACATCATGACTCCAGCAACCTTGCACATCCTACTAGGAGCCATTGGTGGGCAAGAAGTGGCCCATTTGGTGCGCAGCCCCAAGCAAGTTTTCTCGAGCCTCCGGATTTCCACCAAGCAAGTTTTCTCGAGCCTCCTGATTTCAACCGCTATGCTTCTGAAAATCACTATGATAATTTATCGGAAAAAAGCTTAGAGGACCATGAGCAACACTTGGACTGGAGAAGCACTAACAGGTTGTCCCGGACCACTTATTTGGATGATGACATTGAAACGGGAAGGAGTGTGAGTCTTCTTTTTGATGACATTTATAGCAGACCACCTGACACACCCCCTGCATTTCGAGAGCCCCCTAGCTTTTGAGAGTCCATTACCTCTTCAGCAGTTTGAGGGGTTCTTGTTTTTAGATTTGCGGAATGCATATGGGTTTCCGAAGATGGACTGTAATTTCTTCTGTGTAAAGAGGAAACCATGTATTCTTTGTTGTACATAAGATTCATCACGAGGTTAGATTCTCAAGTAGGCCTCGTCCCAATTTGGATGGTAACAGACTCCCATGTCACTGCAAGCCTCCTGAAACTGTAAAAACAAATGCAATCCATTGATACATTCCAAATCCCATTCTAATCAACTAGTCAATTTCTTTGCAGTTGCATATAAGATTCGTTTCTTCAATTTGACAAGTGTTTTTGAAACATTTTTTTTTTAAAATATAAATGATGTTGTTTTAATATTTTTCTTTTTTATTTTTGTAATGGTATTGATTTTGGATGGTTTTAATCAATTTGAATTAACTCATTTAACCCAGATTCTACTTTAATACCTCAGATCGAAACAGTTCTTCAACACGACACAAAGAATCCTCCTTTTCTTTTCATGAATTTTTATTTAAAATTAGCATAGTAAGTTATAATAGCATAATTAAAATAATAATTGATAAAATGATATAATTTGTACATGTGTGATTGAGAAAGAAATATGATATTTATAGCTTACCTTTTAAAAAATATTAAATAGAAGAGAGAGGAGAAAGATAAATTTTTTTTAAGACATTAAAGTTATAATTAAAACATGTTATTGAAAAGATTTCAAAAAAATAAATTTAACAATACTAATAAGAACATCATAGTGATTCGGCCATATTTGTTATTAAAGATAAATGAGTTATTTATTATTTTAATGGAAAATATAGCTCACTCAGGGTATTATTAGTGATATTTATTTGTATTGTTGAGTTCATCTTATTAAAATTGTTTTGATAATATTGATGTTGTTGTAATTAAAATTTAGATATATTTCAGAGTTTTTTTCCTTCTCTCTCCTTTTCATTTAATAAAATTTTCCCCTATCCATTTAATATATATTTTTTTGAATATCATGAATAGGATAAACTATAAATATTATATTTTTCAATTATAATATAAAAACTATATTATTTCACCTGTCTCTCTCTCTCTCTCTCTCTCTCTCTGTGTGTGTTTTTTTCTTTTCTAAATATGCTAATAAGCAAAAATAACCTCTTTCCATCTACCCCTCCTCTATATATGCTGTCCACAGACAAGACAGGGGAAAGGGAAACCAGACATCTCGAAAGGGTTTTGGGTTCTGCAAGGGTTTAAGGTTTAAGCAATTGAAGCCTAGATCAAAACAAAAAAGAAACCATTTTTCACAAAACTTCCCACAATGAAAAGAGCTTCAATCTTACTTCTCTCTCATCTTACTCGCCAAAAACCTAAAACACTAACCCCTCTTCTCTCCAGAAACTACTTATCATCTAACACCGCAAACACACCCTCCTACTTCTCACTTCATTCACCTACCAATAATCTCAAATCCTGCACCAAAACCAATGGCCTTATTATCAAGCCCCACCAATACCAAGCAAACCCATTTCGAAATAGTGGTACCCTTGTTGAAACAACTCCTCAAATCTCCTCTAGGCAGAAGAAAATCAAGGAAAAATCTCAAATTGAAGAGGCTTTTGAGTCTGCAGCGACAGTTGAGGGCATGCTCGAAGCTTTTAAAGATATGGAGGCTTGTTTTGATGAGAGAGAACTTGGTTTGGCTTTATTGAAAGTTGGTCTTAAACTTGACCAACAAGGTGAGGACCCTGAAAAGGCTTTAACTTTTGCTACTAGAGCTTTGAAAGTTCTTGATATCGGTGATGATAAGCCTAGTTTTCTTGTTGCTATGACTTTACAATTAATGGGTTCTGTTAGTTATAGTTTAAAAAGGTTTAATGATAGTTTAGGGTATTTAAATAGGGCAAAGAGGATACTGGGTAGGCTGGAGGAGGAGGGAACTACTAATGTTGAGGATATTAGGCCAGTGTTGCATGCTGTGCTGCTTGAGTTATCAAATGTGAAGACTGCGATGGGGAGGAGAGAGGAGGCCATAGATAATCTTAAGAAGTGTTTAGAGATCAAGGAAATGACTATGGATAAAGGCAGTAAAGAATTGGGTGTGGCAAATAGGGAACTGGCAGAGGCTTATGTTGCAGTTTTGAATTTCAATGAGGCTTTGCCGTTTGGTTTGAAGGCATTGGATATACATAAGAGTGGACTTGGGGATTATTCTGTGGAGGTTGCATATGATAGGAAGCTTCTCGGGGTCATATATAGTGGGTTGGAGGAACATGACAAGGCTTTGGAGCAGAATGTTCTGTCACAGAAGGTTTTGAAGAGTTGGGGTCTTAGATCAGAATTGCTTCATGCTGAGATTGATGCTGCTAATATGCAGATTGCATTGGGCAAGTATGATGAGGCTATTAATACTTTGAAGGGTGTTGTCCAGCAGACAGAGAAAGATGGCGGGACTCGAGCATTAGTGTTCATCTCTATGGCAAAGGCACTATGTCATCTAGAAAAGATTGCAGATGCAAAGAGGTGTCTGGAAATTGCCTGTGGAATTCTTGACAAGAAAGAAACAGCTTCTCCAGTTGAAGTTGCTGAGGCATACTCAGAGATAGCAATGCTATATGAGAATATGAATGAGTTTGAAACGGCAATTTCATTGCTAAAGAGAACACAGTCTATGCTTGAGAAGCTCCCACAAGAACAGCATTCAGAAGGAAGTGTTTCTGCTAGAATTGGGTGGTTACTTTTGTTGACAGGTAAGGTGACTCAGGCAATTCCTTACTTGGAGAGTGCTGCTGAAATGTTGAAGGAGAGCTTTGGGTCCAAACATTTTGGAATTGGATATGTCTACAACAATTTGGGGGCGGCGTATTTGGAATTGGATAGACCACAGTCAGCTGCACAGATGTTTGCAGTTGCAAAGGACATCATGGATGCAGCTCTTGGTCCTCATCATGCAGATTCAATTGAGGCATACCAGAATCTCTCGAAAGCATATAGTGCCATGGGAAGGTAAGAATTAATATGTCCTCAGCTCCTGGTTCCTGATTTTATTGCAAGCGCATGGCTTTTGATTCATTGAGAAAATCATTATTGGGTTGCTATTCCACATCTGTTATGTTGACTAAAATGAGTGCTTTCCTCTTCATGAAGCCTTTATAAAGTAAAAAAAAATCATACATGGCAGGCTGAGCATGCGAGTATGCAAGAATGCATGCACTTCTCAAAGGGCATGTGAATATGCAAGAAATTTTGATTTTGAGCAAGTGCTCAATATTTCTTTTTCATCTGGACCTTTGGCTCTCCACTATCTACCTTCTCAAAAGCCTTCAACAAGCCAAATTAGAAAACTCTCTATTGACTCAACTTTTACACTAGCGAGTTAGTAAATTATTATCTTTTTTAATTTTGGTAGATAAAAAATACATTTTTATCATCATATCATTTGCGGGTAAGGTTTATAGTAGTATGGATTTACTGTTCTATGAACAATCTGGAACAGTTGATTGTGTTATTACTTATGGTGGTAATTAAAGTTAATACTTCTGGTGCAATTAAGCATGTCATGTCTGCATGCATGCATTCATTCATCGGGGCAGCTAGCAAATGGCATGGAATTTAGTGTCATATAAGGTTGTTTTGTTTTAGATTTCGATCTCAAAGTAGAATTTCATAGTTTCTAAAAACTTTTTCTTGGATATTGCAGCTATACCCTTGCCATTGAATTCCAGCAGCGAGCAATAGATGCCTGGGAAAGTCATGGACCAAGTGCACATGATATGCTCATGGAAGCCCGTCGAATTCGGGAACAACTAAAGACAAAAGCTCGTGATGCATCCACAAACCAGCTTCCTACAAAAGCCTTGCCCTTACCTCAAAGTAGCCCCTCTGGAAAAAACGAAGAAACTTACATCATGACATCCCTCTCAGCCAGAATCAAACAAGCATAACGTAGTCTGATAAACATCCAGCACTTAAGAATCAAACAAGCATAACGTAGTCTGATAAACATCCAGCACTTAGGTACATCTCTGCTTCTGGTTAGCTTTTCTCTTTCCAGCCATTCTTTTCTTTTTCCGGTTAGCTTTTTTTCTTACAAGTGGATATGATAATTTATTATTGCTATCTGTGGTGCTTTTTTTGTTCCCCTTTTTTTCACATGTACTTGTATAATTCTAGTTATTTAAGCAACACACAGTTTCATATGAAATTGGTTTTGGGGATGCGTGCTTTTCTTTGGTTGTGTTTGCCTGATAAAGACTGAAATTACTCTTTTCATCCACCAAGTTCCTTCTTCAAACAAACTTGTACAGTTATGTCGTCCCTGCATAAATCCATGTTAAACGGAGGCTCAATCATGCTATCCATGTAGTGTCGCCATTATCGTTAACAACTTTTACTTAACTTAATATGATTATTCCACGTATGCCTCTAAATATTGAGTATTGGTGACTTTGAGATTTCAGTCTGTTCCTTTGTGATCTGCTGGAGCCTAAAAACCATTAGAGGATGGGAAATTGTAGCTGTTAGACTCTCTGGAGTTCCATCTGGCCATGATGTGAAGTTGTTTTAATCTAGTGTCTGCACTACTTTGTGAATTTTATGTAGCTTTGCTGAGGCAATAGCACATGGAATGATGCTTGAAGGGTTGCAATTGAGACGGTGGGGATTATACGTGGTTACTGTAGTATAAAACTTCACTTGGAAGATCTTGATGATGATGATGATGATGCAATAGGCCACAATGGGACGTGGGTTGGCTCTGTGTAATGTCTATCCTCATTGGGATTGGGCTGGGCTGTACATCGTTTAACGATTATTATGGAGTCGTTTCATGACACCACCCGAACAGAAGATTGGCTAATTAATTAATTAGTCCTCATGATTCCAAAACTTGCATGTTTAATCCTTGTATTTTAAAAATCATTTATAAATTAAGCCCTTCATCAGTTTTATATTATTTTCAGATTAATCTTATTTTAATAAATAGAAGAATAATGGATAAGGAAGCAATACCCTAGCACACTAGACTCACTGGAACTGTAGTGGTCTGAAATGATATAAGGTGAGTGCAAGTTTCGAAGATTAACTTGGAGACTAATATTTGATTGTTGAGGAACAATAATGCCTTTAAGGAGAGAATTATAAGTTTATTTAATTGTTTGCTTATTATTTTTTGTCGGGTTGCTATTTGGTTGTATGTTTTGGATTTAAACTTTACTTGTATAAAAAATGATTTTTAAAGATTCGCTGATGACATCAAATTAAATTGTGGTGTAATAATAAATTTTAATTAGTTATTTTTTGTTTAGCTTCTCCTTTTTTTTTATTTCTTTGTTTTTGTTGTAGCAGAGCAACATTGATTGTATTTTTTATTTTTTTGTATTATCTTTCTCTGTTACTCTTTTTTTTTATCTCTGTTTTGTTCTTTCCCTGTATATTGCTTCGGCTATTGACTTTATAGTCTTTTTAATATTCTTTTGATGATTATCTAAAAAAAAAAAAGAAGCAAGCAAGATGGAAATATTCAATGAAAAAAAAAGTATTATTGAAAAAAAAAACTACATAATTGAAGATGATCGATGCTAGTTAAGGAACGATTAAATTGTTTTTGGTATCACAAGTACTAGATAAATAATTTTCATAAACAATAGGGAATTAAGTACAACTCACTGATTCTTGGATTGTAGCTAGAGTTTTTTTTTTTTTTTTGAGAAATAAATTAAATAGTTTTTTATCCTTTTTTTTTTTTAATACGGGTCCGCCTATTACTTTTCGAACCTCTGTTTGGCCTTAATTGATTAAATTAATAATATAACTTCAAATGTTATTATTTCTATATAAAAAAATAGAAAATACGAAAATAGTGTCAACTAAATCCAACTTCACGTCAACATTTCAATTATAAAATTGATTAAATCTTTTGAATGTAAATTCTCAATAAAGTGAAAGAATAAAGATATTTCCACCAGCAAGACTTTGAAAAGAATCTTACTATATAAAGGAAAAAAAAAAAAAACCTATGCCTTGACTCATTGATTGTTCTTCCAAATACAATTGATTAGTCTCTGTTTTACCTCTCTATTGATGAATTTCGAAGCAGGTGGCCGAATTACAAAAATAATTATTTGACCAGCAAAAGCGACAATCTCCTTGGCGGCGTAATTACTAGTACCTTAGTACCTTGTATCGTGGTTTGCATGCATAAGACATGTCTATTATAGATAATTAATTATATTTGAATCTAACCATTTACTAGTTGGTCGAGCTATAAAATATAAAAATTTAAAATTAAATAGTTTGTTTTTTTATATAATTTTAAATTTAAGTTTTGTAATTATTAATATAATAATAACTGAAACTTACATAATTATTAACATTTAAACTTATAAAATTAATTAAAGTATGTACAAACTAGTCTGAATACTTATATATATTAATAAAAAAATAAATATATATTTGGATATATCTAATTACAATCCAGAATCCTGATATATTGATCACCCAATTAAATTAATTTGAAAAACATTCCATTTATTTAAGGAAAACAAAAATCATTTAAAAAACTATTACATTTGTTTCCCGAAGAAAAAAAACGTTTGGAAAAACTCATTGTAGAAAACTATACCGTGGTTCAGTGTCAAGACAGTTGCCATTTCTTTTTCCTCTCCGTAGCCGTAATATTACTTTTCTTCAGAGAATAAGTATTATTAATATTTTATTTAATAAAATAAGTATATTTTGACTTCTGTCCCGAGTCAAGACAAGAACTCGCAATAAGCCGAATCCAAAACATCCAATATTGTCTTCATAACTTGCCAGGAAGTTGATGCCAGTGCCACACATGTTAATTAATTTTTACTTTGTGTTTCTCTCTAATCACACAGGTAATTAACTCATTGAATCTTAATAAAATACTTAATTTCCACTAATTAAAACAGGTCAAAATGAAGCAGTTAACTGCCATTCAGAGCCATTCCACCTACTTATTGAGCTTGTTCTTTCTTCAGACGAGTCACCCTTTCCTCTCATCATGCAGTAAATAGGCTTGAGCTTTGCTGTGACCACAAAACTACTCTCTCTTCGAAGGGAAAGAGTCGTTGCAATACTCAAACAAATCCAACATGATCATATTTATATGATCAAGACACTAATTTGTCCACTCAAGAGTCTTTTTAATTAAGCTGTTAATTAGCTGCAGGCTGAGCAAAAGATACCATCTCAGAGCTAGCCTATATAGATAAGAGGGCTAGGAGGCATTTTTCTGTCTTTCAGACTGACGAGATGAAAGCTCTTAATTTATTCACGTACATTGCTACCGTAAAAAAAATATATTTTAATTTAATAACTTAAATAGTTAAATAAAGTTTTGGGATAATAATTTATATTATTTTCTAATATATTTTATTTTAGTAAAAATTCTTTAAACTTGAAATTTATAAAAAATTAAATTATATTATATTTAATTTTTATCAAATAAATAGAAATAATGAGATTCAAACTTGTGATGGATTGATCATTAGAACTTTGATATTTTATTAAAAAATTATCTCAATCCAATAGTTTAAATTATTAAATAAAATTTTAAAATATAATTTATATTATTTTCTACCTATTATTATTATTTTTTAAACATTTTCTACCCAGTTTTGGTTATGGTAATTGTTTAAGGATCAACGAGAGACTTTTGATAAAAAACTGTTAACATGAGAAGAAGAAAGCCTATTATTGCAGTGCACTAGGCTTAATTACTTGAATTTATTTTGCAAGTTATAGCATGAAGAAAAGATGCGCGGGTCTACGTGCACATATCCAGCTTAATTTAGGCAACTGCATTAATTAATTTTTATATCCATTGACCATTGGATCAAGTGAAATTCAATCTCAAGCCACCCTTTTTCTCTCATGGGAAATTCTTTATGGAATAACGACACTTGATTTTATCAACCGATTAACTAATTAATTAGGTAGCGTCGTAGACCAGCAGCATCCAGTCATATAGGCTTCAGACTTCTAGATGAAGAAGTCCTCTAAATTAATGCTCAATCTGGAGCAATTTATTATACTGCTATCTAATCAAATCAGAGTATTTAATTTTCAAGTCAGAGAAAAAAGTTTTGCATCTTGAATTTTTTTTGGGGGATTTAATCCAGCAATTAACACCTGCCAAGCACCCATGAATCATGCTCCAAAACCTTAAGCACTTTCCATGTGAGTGGAGCTTGGTCAAAAAGGCTATGAGGGGACCCTCAGAAAAGGCAAGACTCTTATTATCTTACCCTCCACTGAAGAGAAAACGACCAAGTTTGGCAAGAAAGAGCCTGGCTTGAAGGCCCGGATGCAAAAAGTAAATAGATTCAAGATGATTCTTGACGTTGATCGGAATATCCTCGTAAATTGATCGAAGGGTCGAAATCCCAGGGAGATTCTCACTCCTTTGAACATCCGTGTGCATATACACCACCGAAAATGGCTTTTCTTCTAATTTTGGATATATTTTCTCCTCCAAGTATTTCTTCAACACCTCACCGCTCACCTCCCGAGCTAAAACCCCAGAAAAAAGGTTACTTTTACAGCAAAAAGAAAGAAATAAATCCCCAAAAATACCTCAAGTAAACTGCATGTTGTCCTTACCAGGAAAGTGCTTGCCGGTGATGAGAAGAACCTTACGGCCAGCTTTATCACGGCCTTGAATCTTGAAAACACCAAGTTCTTTATACTGCTGCTTCGAGGTAAGTCTAGTCTTATCTTTTTAAATATTGGGAATAATCGATTTATCTTTTTTATCGATTTATCTTTTTTGAAACATGCATATTTTTTCTACTGAATAAAATATAATAAATAAAATAGAATAATTACATATAATAGTGATACCACAACAATATATATATTTTCTACTGTTTTTGTTGTTTGAATTGGAACTGTAATAGAATTTGGTAAAAAAAAGTTGCTGTCCAAGGGAATGGGTCAAGGGATTTAAATGCATTCTCTTAAAAAAATGTTGCTGTCCATAGGACACAACTCCAGTTCCACCGCAGCCAGTTAATGTGGACTTGGATGTAAAACATTCTGCTTTTGTCTAAGCATCGCCATTTTTTTATCTAGAGACCTTCTAGATGACTTGGAAAAGCTTGTATTTATTTTTATTAATAATATTTCGAAGAGTAAATAAATAAAGACGGATGCAGAATTCAATGGTTTATGAAGAAGGAAGCTAAGATTCAATTGCTGCACTTGTGTTATTGCTAGGAGGAACTTTATTTAATGTGGAAAGACTCACACGTGAGAAGATATAAATATTGTTGAGTTACATATATATGTAAATGTGAAATTAATAAGAAAAGAACTACACGAATTAATAAAATGATTTGAGCTTTTGGATTGTATACAAGTCTTCACAATATTTAACAGTAATTTCCTGTTTTCATTGCCAGGACAGTACTGGAATGTAACTTACGATAGGGAAGAAAAGCGATTATGCATGCTTATAGAGTTATAAACCTGTCAAAGAGTCATTTGACTCTCAGGAACACTAATTTTGAAACTTCCTCCCAAACAAGACAGTTCATTGTTATTTTCATAGCATTTATTTTTACGTTTTTTTTCCTTTTAAATTCTGAAGCAGATGATGTAGCGTGTCAAGCAATGGTTTTAGACGGGCACTGATGATGATTCCGGTGGCCTTGACTTGAATTTTCAATATTTAAGTTTTATTTCTTACTCTTTTTTTGTTCCAAATATTTGGCGTGATTTATGAGATGATTGTGAGAGTAGTTGTAATTGTTTTTTTTTAAAATATATATATTTTAAATATATTAAAATAATTTTGTTTTTATTTTTAAAAAATATTTTTGATATCTATACATTAAAACAATTAAAAAATATAAAAAATTAATTCTAAATATTTATTTTTAAATTTTTTTTATGAAAATATTAGAATACCACAAATACTTCTATTGTTAAATAGTACATTTGGCTTCATTCACTAGTGAATTGAACAGGAAGTACCGCGAGTATTCTTGAATTACTTCAGTATTTTTCTACAAAATGCTTTCAAAAGTACTTTTAATCACTTTTCTAACTTGTATATAATTGTCTCAATGGTATACAGGTTCTTAACTAGTATCTATATATAATAATAATAATAATAATAATAATAATAATAATAATTCTGTCGTGTTTTCTTTTCCTTCATTGCTACGTACAGAAGCTAGCCGCCAGGTACAAGACCTTATATAAGGCACACAATGCTTTAAGGTAGAGGCACCACTAAGCTATTTCTCCACAAATCATCAAACTTATAGTTGTGTTGTGTCTTACAACAAAAAAATTCACGTTGTAATTAATGGAGAAGCTCATCTCGAACAACAATCAAGTTCAGATCAGGTCGTTGCCGGAGAAGTATATTTTCCCACCAGAAAAACGACCGGGGAAGCTCCCTGTTTCAGCATGCAAGTTCGTGCCCGTAATAGATCTCGATGAAACAGCGGGTGACAATAGAGCAGTTATTTCACAGAAGATTTTGAAGGCAAGCCAAGAGTTTGGATTTTTTCAGGTTGGTACAAACAATAGTTTATCTCTGATTTAATCATTGATTATGCCTCACAATGTTAATCTAGCTCGTGAATATGAATGTAATGATATATTTGCAATCATAAAATCACAGGTGGTCAATCATGGAGTTCCTGAAGATCTGATGAAAGACACAATGAGAATGTTTAAGGAATTCTTTGAGCTGCCTGCGGAGGACAAGGCAATATTCTACACCGAGGACGCAAGATCAAAAAAGCACTGTAAACTGTACCCGAGTAGCTTAATTTATGCCACCGAAGATATTCACTTATGGCGTGACAATTTAAAACACGACTGCCATCCTCTGGAGAAATGCATTCTTGACTGGCCGGCAAAGCCAACCAAATACCGGTAAATTAATTAATCCCACATATCAATTAATGTTAATCTTCGTCCCACAACGGCATGCAGGAAAGTAATTGTAAATTCTCCATATTAAGTTTACCTTCATAACTTTCCCAGACAGGTCGTTGGGAGTTATGCAGCTGAAGTGACGAAGTTGGCACCAAGGATATTGGAGCTGATTTGTGAAGGACTAGGACTAGAGTCCGGGTATTTTGAGGGTAAGCTAGGTGAAGTTACGACTCTGTCAGTCAATCATTACCCGCCATGCCCAGACCCAAGTTTAGCTCTGGGATTATCTAAACACTGTGATCCAAATCTCATAACCATTTTACTCCAAGATGATGTTTGTGGGCTTCAAATCTTCAAGGATAATGAATGGATTGGTGTTGATCCTGTTCCTAATGCATTCGTGGTTAACATAGGCTACCAGTTGCAGGTACACCTCGATCGTATATATAATAAAAGTAGTGTTTTAATTACTGTTTTTTTTATCATAAAAAAAGTGATGTTAAGAGTGACTTGAAGTCAATTAAGCAATTCTCTGGATTATATTTTCTGAAAAATCTTAGTTGGTGTTGTGTTATAGATTATGAGCAACAACAAGCTGAAAAGTGTTGAACATCGAGCTGTGACAAATTCAAGGACTGCTCGGACAAGTGCTGCCTTCTGTTTTAATCCTAGTGATGACATCATGGTAGAGCCTGCGAAAGCTCTTATCAACGCAAGCAATCCTCAAGTCTTTAGAGCCTGTCAGTACATAGAATTTCTTCGCAACTACATTACCAGGAATGGTAGCGATGATGATGCATTGGAGCATTTTAAGCTTCGAACTTGACCAGTTGTTGGTGCAAGAAAGACAAATGTAGGCTGAGATGGTCATCTATCTTTGTCCTTTACCTGTTTTTTTTGAAGTATATTTCACTCATGTATCAATAAAATAAATAATAATTTGTGCACCGTTTTAATAAAAAAAATCCGGTAAGTATTTTACTCTTCGCGATCTAATTTAAGATTTTATTTTTTTTTGGTCGATGGAGCATGCCCTCACACTGAAATTACTTAAAAGAATAAGAATTAAGTTTTGTTTAAGTGATAATATATTTTTTAAGTTGCGTGTTTAGCATTTTATTTTAAATATAAGAAATGTAATAAATCATGAATTGAATTTAAATTGTACGTGAAATTTAATTTAATTTGATTTTTAAAAATAAAGTCTAACAAGTTCGGCCCTTCCTAAAAAGTTCACAAGTCTTTAACTATATCTCAGACCGACCGGCCTTAACAAGAAAAAAAATTCATAATCGCTAAAATAATAATAATAATAATAATAATAATAGAAAAACTAGAAAGTATGAAAATAACACAAAATCTAGAAATATTTAAAAAATTAACAAAACTGACACAAACAGCAGCTGGGCTTATTCTGGTCATATAATGAGTGGGCTCGACGGGAATATAAAATTTGGGGAGGGTTATTATAAGGGCCTGTTTGGTGATATCTTTTTCAGTGCAAGCATGGAACATTTCAGAGTTGTAACGTTGGAAGCCCGGAATATGTAGTTTTTATTTTGGGGGGCTATTATATATATATATATATAAACTCCTAAAAGTTAACAGTTTGAGGGGGGATTTTGGAACTTTCGAAACCTCTGGTGGGATTTTGATACTTTTCCATTTGGAGTTTTTGGATGACAAAGCAAGAGGGAGTGTAGTACTGGAGCTATGCAGTATTGCTATGAAACCTTTCACATCACCCCCGGATGAAAAAGTTGAATAGCTAGCTAGTTTTTCGCTCCGGTGAAGAATATGAACGAGGATGCACCGGCGAGCACTGTTCAACTCGTTAGATTAGTGTGAAGTAGCGGGAAAAGAGAGCACTGTTCTTCATCTCTAGCCATTGTCTCTGTGCACCGCTCTTTCTCCTTCAATCACTAACGAGATAGCATTTTTGCTTCACGACTTGTAAATTGCACACATTCTGGTCTTCATTGAACTCCCTCATATTTAATGGAGGGTTGCTAAAGTGATCTTCTTAGGACGTTTTCTTTTAATTTCATTAATTTATCGGGCACGCTCTCTCTCCTCTCTCCAGTTCTTCTTTTCATTCAATTATAAACACAGCAACCCTCTTTCTCTAATTTCATTAATTTCAGCAGACCCTATAAATTCAGTCATGTAAACCACTGACCTCAACTAGCCTTTATCCAGTAGCGTCAACTTCGTTTTGGTTTCATTTCTTGTCAAGTTTCACTTTATTGAATAAGTAAGCCTTTCTATTTTTATTATAGCTCACATATATTTTTAAGTTAATTTATTGAGATTACTTTGTAGTATTTGAACTTTGCTTTTGTATTTATAAAATATTTTACTTTTTTTATAACGATAATTATTTTTATATCAACGTATAATTTATATTTTAAGATTTGTTAGGAATTTAAAAGAAATAAATTTAATTTATTATTTTCATTATTTCTATATTGAAAAATACAAACAAAATCTTCACTATATGTGATAGAATATTCCCTAGGCATTTTTTTATTTTTCTAGTAATGTTTAACTTTTTTTAAAAGAAATAATTTTGTTTACCATAAAATACTTAGAAAGGAGAATCTGTTTTGTGTTTAACTTGTTCCATTCTCAGTAATTAGAAACAATTGATTAAGAAACACTAATATTAAATTAGCTCTCAGAAAAGGGTAAAAAACATGAATAATCTGAGAAACCAGTGAATTGAACAAAATCTACATGACCTAACCCACCAACCTCATTTTTTTACTTTGAGATCTGGACAAATATATGCCAAAAGTGAAAAAGAAAAAAGAGGAGTGATCCTCTCCTCTCAGCTGAAGCCATCATCAGCTTCATTCATCACCAATATACGTTGAACTGCCAAAATCTATCTCCGTCATATCTTTAGCAGTTGAGTAAGTTCACATCCATGGACTGTTTATTAATAATTTGTTTTATCAGAATTGGTGAAGTGCATTTGCCACTCAATATAAACGCTAAGAGTCGAAGCTAGCACTTGCATATTCATTCAAACTATCTAGACAACGATGGATGATCCTAATGTAGGAAAGGTCAATCAGCAAGGAGAAGAAGTTAGATACAGAGGCGTTAGGAGGCGGCCGTGGGGGAAATTTGCAGCGGAGATACGTGACTCGACAAGGCGTGGAGCAAGGTTATGGCTAGGGACTTTTAGCACAGCAGAAGAGGCTGCAAGGGCTTATGACAGGGCTGCATATTCAATGAGGGGCTGTTTAGCGACCCTTAACTTCCCTGGGGAATATCCTGAAACTAAGGTTGATTCTGATATAACTTCCTCTTCCTCATCGTTATCACCATTGTTATCATCATCCTCGTCATCTTCTTCAATGCCACAGAATGCCGAAAGAAGTGGGACAGAACAAGACAAGATAGTCTTTGAGATTGAGTACTTGGATGACAAGTTACTGGAGGACCTTCTTGATTTTGAGAAAGAAAATACCAGGAAATCAGAGTGAATCTTGCGATCAAATTCCAAACTAATGTATTCATATGAAAGGAAAGAACTACTTTCCCGCCTAAAGAAATTATGAGCTTCTTTTTTTTTGGGTGGGGTGGGGTGGGGCGGGGCATTACCTAATAACCAGTTATGTTAAAGGACATGATGTAGCTAATACAACGTGAGTTCCAGAGGTTTTTTCTTACATGAGTCGGCTAACAAATACTTTAAACACTTGTTAAGAACCATTTAGAATTCATAATCATTTTTCTATTTTTATTTTATATTAACTCTTGCGATAACCACATCGATAACCACATCAAATGATTGCAATATAAAAACCATTCATTTAATATTTTTAAATAATCTGATCTAATTTTATTAGAATATTAGCTCTTTCTTATAATGAATCCCTAGTTCTTTTTTAAATCGATTTAGAAGAAATGAAGACTAATAAATATATGAAGACAACATTCGATTTAGAAGAAATGAAGACTGATAAATATATTAGCTCAATTGTTTATAAATTAATTTTAATTTTTTTTTTTGATAAGCGACATGAAGCCTATGAAAGGCAATGATAATAATTCAGTGAGGCCCTCTTGGGATAAAGCAATAAAGCCAAAAGAAAGCAATCGGGAACAGAACATATATATGTCACAAAAGAGTCTTATTACTCTTGAATCTTGACTACACACAAGGCTAAACATGATTTTAGTAAATTCCATGTCAATCACAAATCACTTTTCGGGATCATCTTCTAAATAACTTTTTTTTTATTAATACACTTTGATTATTATAAAAAAAATCCCAAAATTACAAAAGCTGTGCCATTAGACACGATGGGTGTGCCAATAGCAATTCATGAGAAAAAAAAAATAATTCACCCTCCAAATCCTGCTCCTCGAACCCCACCTTGAGAAAAATATGATTAGATATTCTTCTTGGACCAGTAGACTTACCACTGCATATATAAATGCCTTGCTTTAAAGCCACAATTTTAGGCGCTTGTCGTGGCACTAGCCAAGGATGTTTCAGAAAGCTAATTTTGATGCAACTTGCAAGGCTGATGTTAATTGCATGTCCCTAATCTTGCTTAATGTCTTAATATTGCAAGAACCTTTATTGATCAACATTAAAGCAGAATTTCATATTTAAAGAGAAGTTCTTACATGGAATAACAATTGCCAAATTAATGGAAGTGTGGATCTACAGCCATCCGCGTGCCAAAGTCCAATAAATTATATGTCATTTACATTTCCATTTAGGCTAAACAAAAGTAATTACTTAAACACCAACGGTCCGCCTTGAGATTCTACAAAGCAAAAACTTAATTAAGCACTGGTTAATTACTATCAAGTTACATAAGCAATAGAAAGTCAAAATCATAAGAGTTACCTCACCGATGAGGAAAAAGAAAAAGAAAAAAAGAAAAGAGTTAATTACATGAGCATAAGATGGCGTAATTACGATGACAAAAAAAATATATATATATTGTATTAAAATAATAATTTTTTATTTTTAAAAAATATTTTTGATATCAGTACATTAAAATAATCTAAAAATATCAAAAACATATTAATTTAAAGTAAAAAAATATATTTTTTATTTTTTTAATATTTTTAAAACATAAAAATAAATTCCACACCATCATAAAAAACTTTGATTTATTGCTATGTGTTTTTGTTGTGTTTTGGATTCAGATTTGACCCATCCTGACCAATCCAGACCATGTAAAATGGATTAAAATGGAGTTAATAACATTTTTAATTCTTAAAATTTTCATTTTTTTTATTTGAGTGTTTTTATTTTTGTTATTGAAGTATGTGGGTATTTAAATATTTTTCTAATCAAATATTTCTATTAGATTACATCTATTTTACTATGGCATGGACGTTGGATTGACGCACATCATGATGACATGTTTATCATACGTGCATGAACTTCTAAGTTTGTTTCTAATTGAGTGCCTTTTGCTTTTATTCTTATTTATTTAAGTGTTTTTATTTTAAGTTTTTTTATTCTACTGTCTAAACTTTTAATAATGTATTGATTGAGTGTCTTTTAATTCATTAGTTAATAGTTGATGTTTTCACCCGTGGACATCCTTGAATGAGATAAAAAAAAAATAAAAAATAAAAAGGTGTTGTTCTGGGACCAAGTAAATAAAAAAAAAAGTGAAAATACAAAAAAATTGAAATAAAATTAAAAAAATATTAGTAAAAAAAGTATATCAAAACACCTAAGAAATTATCAAATATTAATTGAGAAAAATCAAATATACAAGATTAAAAATTTTAACGTTATATTTTCGACTGATGAAGACTTTATTAGCAAATTAAAAAATTTAATTTAAGGAGAAAAACTCAAAATTGGATGTTTAATGACTAAAATATGGTACATCTTGCTTGATTTTGATCTTTTATGATTTTTGTTAGTTTTTTTTATTCAAACATGTTTATATATGATATTGTGATTTATTGACAAAAAAAAAAACATGTTTTAGAAGCCAAAAAAGCCCATTTTTGGGCTTATTAGTGGCTACAATTTCTAGGCATGACTGGGTTTTTTTTTCTGGGTTTAAGCAATTAATGTTCTTCATGTTTTTGAAAAAAATATTGTCTTAACTCCTAGGTTTAGACCAATTTTGATCTATTGCTTTGCACGTATGTCTTTTTAAGCATGATTAACCAATAATCTAATGTTTATTTACATCAATAATGTGTTTAAATGGTTTTTAATCCTACAATTTTAGTTTTGAACCAAAACCTATTTTGATCCAATCGTGATGATTAATTGATAATCAAAGTAAATAAACACTATATTATTGATCTTTGCATGATTTCCAACATGTATATGCCTTTGGTTTGTCCATATTTGGTTTGGATTGAGAGCCATATTGTTGGATTTACATTGAATTTTTTTTATTTGTTCTTCGTGTTTTTCTAAAGAACATTGTCTTAGTTACATCATTTTGATTTGTTTTGTTTCATTTATTTTTTTAAAACTTTTTTTTATGTATGATTAACTAATAATCTAGTGTTTGTTTACATTAATAACACAATTTTAATAGCTTTTAATCCTAGGATATCAGTTTCAAAAAAAAAATATATACATACACACTCCAAATCTGGTTTGATTAGGAAAATTCAAACCAATTGAAATCCATTCTTGCACGGAGAATATATCTTTGTAATGACCAAATCTGTTTTGATTAGGAAAATTCAAAGCAATTGAAATCCATTCTTGCACGGAGAAATTTTCTTGATCATCTCATTCATCAAAACTTTATAATTTTTTTAAGTTCTCTCTCTCTCTCTCTCTCTCTCTCTATATATATATATATATATATATATATATATATAGCATAAGGGAAATTTTTTTATTATTATTATTTTGCACTCGTAGAAAAGCTTGTTGGGATACTCTGCACCAAAGCATGGAAAGAACGATTTGTTACCGTGGATTATGGCAATCTTGTGTTGATGTTGTTTATGCTCTTTATTTTTATTTTTTTTTGTATTTGATCTTTTTTGTTTAAGAATTTTTAATTTGTTTTGTTTTAATTTTGTTTTTGCATTGTTTTTCAAGTTAAATTAAAATTTTAGTTTGATTTATGATCAAATAAAAGTTTTTGAATCAACCCAATTGAATTAAGTTAAAAAAAAAAGGTCAAAAAGCTTAATATTCTATTTGGCTTGGCATATTTTTTGTTAAAGTGTTTTAGGTTTAAGGATGTGTTTGTCAAAAATCCTTTAAGTTTATTTTTGGTAATTTCATTACAAAAATAAAGAATTTTTTTTTTTTTTGCCAAACAAGACCTAAAAAAATATATTGTCTTTTTTCTTTCTTATATACTAATATATGGCTAAAAATTTTAAAGTTATTTAAACATTTTTTTTTAAAATATATATATATATATATAATACTTTGAAATGTTTTTTTTTAAATAAATATTGTATGGAATTTATAACTAGTTTGTAAATTTTCATTTACATTGCTAATTAATTGGTAATCATTGTATGAGCAGAAATTAATAGCATTTATAAGATGAAATAAACGGAAACAGAGAAGGGAAAGGAAAGAAGATGCTAATTAAACAATGTTCTTTAAAGTCCCTGGTTTCAGACCATTTCTTTTGCTCGTCTTATTCTTCTGGGTGGTGGGGGAGAGGGTTGCTTATAACTTGACATGGAACGTAATTTTCTTACAAATGACAAAAAAAAAAAACAATTGAAATTTGTTTTCCATTTTAGATTCAAACAATATTGGACAAAATAAAAGAATTGCATTGAAGGGTGACATGAGAAAGTGACAATCCACATTCATCAATGGCCCTAATGCTGCCTGCTGGGATCATTCGTTCCCAGCAGCTCCTCCAACAATTTGTTATCCAAACACTCGAACTCTATAACTTCTTGTCCGCCATTAGAGGAAGCTTCATGGCCATAATCCACAGGATTGACAGTGGAGAATGAAGAAGAAGAAGCAAATGACATGGCAGAGCTTGGATCCTGATGTTGGTATTCATTCGGGAAGTTGAGAATGGCTAAATGTCCCCGGAAGGCAAAAGCGGCTCGGTCATATGCCCGAGCCGCCTCCTCCGCCGTGTCATATGTTCCTAGCCAACGACGTGCACCGTTCTTTGCTGGGTCACGTATCTCGGCAGCGAACTTACCCCAAGGTCGCCTGCGGATTCCCCTGTACGCATTCTCCCCCCTTCCTCTCTCTTGCTTCTTGGTGCTCTTCTCTCCTTGATGTGTTTCCATTCTGTGTTCGAAGTGAAGACGAGCCAAGAAAAGAACGTCGAGCTTGATTTCAAATTCGGTGGCAATTTATAAATCAATCATGAATTCGACGGTCAGAGAGAGTCTTATTTGACGGTTGGATCTTGTAGTTTCTAGGAAACTTCCTGGTCTACGCAGATGTGGATTTGGCTTGTCCTTTTTATATTCCATGGAAGTGCGTTTTGGCACCACTGGCTGCAGATACTATTGCATGTTTTATGTTCAATGGACTTGGGCAGACAATAAATCGTAGATTCATGATGGTGGATTCTGTGAGAATTTCTGTGGTTCGGAAAGGACTTGTATATATCTGGTCCACTCAGTCTGCGCTGATCATTAGCACTTGCATGCATAAAACCTCCACCACGATAACAATATTTGATTTTGGTCTAGTTTGAGAAGTTGTTGCGGAAAATTGCCCATTCCCATACCATTTCTTGAAAGAGGGGGTGTTTTTTTACCGTGGGTTTTATTTAAAAAATATTAAAACAATATTTTTTTTATTAAAATAATATTTCTTGAACATGGATTTTTGTTCTTTTCTTGAAACAGCAATTTCGCCGAATACCATAAAAGTACATTACCATTTACAAAATTCACTTATTGCGCAAATTACAATTTAAAATTTGAAAATAAATTAAGGTGATAATAAGTAATTGAAATTGATGTCAATATTCCTGAATACTCAATGAGTATTTGTTTGATAGTATAGTGCTTTATTTTTTATATTTTTAAGTATGTTTTAGTTGAAAAAATATTAAATTGATATTTATTTAATATTTTTGATACAATAATATAAAAAAATTAAAAATTAAATTGTTTTAATAAATTTTCAAACGAAAAAACCAATGTTAATATAGCTATACACAACAATTTCACTAAGTATAGAATATCACAAAGCACTTTTAAAAAATATTTTACGTTAGAGTACCAAACACATCATTGAATATAACTATATAATTAGCTATCTAAGCTTCTTTAACCAATGTTTAATTAGCTATGAAGAAACCTATGTTAAATTAATTAGCTAGCTCCTTAATCTTCATGGATAAAAAGCTTGAGGCTACTTCCGAGGTTGATGGCTGAATGTAAGGAAGTTTTTGGGTGACAAGCCCAAGAAGTTTGATGAACTCAACTTGTGATGGCCACACACGTGGCCCAAAGAATTTTGGTGAATTCAACGTATGGTAACATCACACGTGGCTCGAATCAAGTATGCTTTTAGATTATTCTATTTTGGGCCTGGTAGAGTTCTGCCAGGGTTTTAGCTGGAGATTAGACTGGGCTTGACAGTTAGGCTTAATACCAATTGTATTGAAGCATGTTTTTAAATAATTGGTAGCAATAATCTATAAAAAATTAAAGATTAGTCAGTTTTTTCCAGATATAAGTTATTAAATTATTTTTATAAACTTTACAATTAATTTTTAAATCTTTAATTAATTAATAATGAAATAACAAGAGATTAAGTAATCTTAAAATTACTAACATAACATATTGAAGCATATTGCGCTGTGTTTAAAAAATAATAAATTATTCATACAATTTTTATTTGTCAAACTACTTAATCTTTTAATTAAAAAAATATAAGATCAAAAAATTGAATTTTTTTTAGCTACCCAATGAAACTTAAATTCTCAAACTTTTTTGAAAGAGAGAAAAAAAAAAAAAGAGAGAGTGAAATAACCCCAACTAAATTTGTTATTTAGAGAATTTGAAAAAAACTGATACTAAAAATTCAAGAATCATAGAAATTCTGAAATTTCAAAAAATAAGTATAAATAAATCAAGAAATAAAAAAAAAAACAAAGAAACCAACCTCTTTGAAAGAATATGCAAAGAAATTGACAAAAAAATAATAACAAAAAGATAGAAACTGTTGGGATATAAACCCACTAAGTTATGGTTTTTGTTTAGCCATGTCATTTTTTACTTTCTTTTCTTTTTTGTTTAGTTTTTTTTTTGTAAGATATATGTTGTTATATTAATATTTTAATATAAAAAATATTTTGAAAAAAAAATTAAGGGGGCAATTTGCCTCTTTTTTTTCAGGTGGCTTTACCCTTATTGCTCATATAAAAAAATTAGAAAATGATAATATATTTTAAAAAATATTATTTTAAAATATTTACGAATAAAATCACCACTGTAAAGTAAAATTTACAATTAAAATAAGATCAATAATAGACTATAGTTCGCAACTCTATTTGCTTATTCAAGAGCCCAAAGAAAGAGAACTCATCATAAGCATCAGGAAAAAGAACTCCCTTGCATTTACTCTTTAGATGAGAACATTTTTCGGTTCTGTTATATATTTATAAAAAAAACCCAATCAAATTGGATATATATATCCAAAAAGGACTAAATCATTAGTTTAAATTGATCAATTTCAGACGGGTCTAATCATTATGGTGGTGAAAAAGAAAGTAAAATATCATTATGCTGGTGAAAAAGAATCAGATCATATTTTTCTCCTCCGTCTTCCCAAACTCCTCCTACCCGTTAAATCTACTTCATAATACTCATTGAAAATATTTTTCAGACCTTCATGTTGGCAACAGTAATAGAATTCCAAGTGAAGAAAACTTGACGACAAATTCACCTGCTGAATAAGATGCGTTCAAGAAGGGGACAGTAATGGGGCCTCTGCTAGACTTTCTTCCAGGGTCCATTTTGATTGCCTTGACTGAAACCCTAGGACTGTGTATAATTTCTCTTACTCTACAAGGAACTTCCAAGAAAGAGCGGATTTGCATACCCTTCTAGTAATTAGAGGCTAGCTAGTATAAATTTCAGAATTAATTTGATGCAAATTTGACTAAGGTACTCAGATATGAGAAGAACGGCGAAAGAAAAACACAGCAGAAGAGATTTCTTGGCAAGTTCTCGAGCTTAAAGAGTCCCCCGACTCTTTAGAAACTCCAAGAAATTTTTTTTTTTTTTAATTATTAATGCTTAGATTACCGTGGGACTGTGCTGTGCATGCACTTAGTCAAGTAGCTTTTATTGAAATGACATGCCCCATTTTACACCAAACCTGATTTTGTTGTCCCCACGTATAAAAGGGCATAAAGTATGATTATTACAAGGTTAAACGTGCAGTCAACTATAAGTTGATAGCTTAGAAAAACATATTTGAACCTCGTTTTTCAAAATCTTACTCTATTGTGACATTTCACATAAATAACTTTAGTGCGGTTCCAAACGTCCACCTAATTCTGCTGTATATGGTTCTAGATTCTATTGCCTCATCTTTCCTTTCCTTTTTTTCTTTCTTTTCCTCCTTTTACTTGAAGAGGTTTGTTTGAAAAATCAATTTTATTAACAAGCTATGCAATCTGAATCGTTGGCAGCCTGATCATTTGATAGATTAGTTAATGTTTAAAATAACTACCCTAATGAGTAATGTTAATGTTTTCCTAATTCATCGTTAGGGCATACAATTGATTGTAGTAAGCAGGTGATCGTCAGGAGTTGGTATGGTCTTGTTTTTTTTTTTTTTTAATGTATTAGAGAATAATATAAATTATATTTTAAAACTTCATATAAAAATTTAAATTATTAAATTAAAATAGTTTTTTGACATAATATAATACCAATATTGTTGGTTTTTTCCTTTTATGGGTAGGGGGATGTTATTAAAAAATAATTATAAATTTTATCTATTTTATAGATTAATTCGATAATTTATTGATATGATACTTGATTTTCAACCTGATTAATTAAAAAAAAATTAAATTAATTCAAGCTAACCCATTTGACTCATAATTTAATTTTGGGATCATTTTAATTTCAAGTTGAGTCTTGTAAATATTCCATGAAATAATATTGATACCAACTTGGTGATACTTGGTGATAAGATTAAACTTTTTTTATAATTGGGTATTTTGTTGGAAGCCATTTACAAGTGTGGCACAATCTCTTTTTCATTTTTGTAATTATAGCTAATATACAAATTCATGATAAATAATTGAGTTAAAAGTCAAAACCTATTTCCCTCGAGGAACCACTCAATTTGCCCAACCACCCTTCGTATAATTATATAGTCATTACTCATTAATAATGGTGGAAAATCTAGTAAACAAGATCACCCAACTAGGAAGTAAGAACAAGACTGCGACCGTTTGCATTTGTTTACTAGTTAATTACTTATTTCTAGAGCAATTACTTTATACGCAGTTTTAAATATGTGCAATTTACTCATTCTTTCGTTGTGGATAAAGATTAAGTTGCCATTTCTCTTTCAACTCACTTTATAAAATAAAAATTTATCTCAGGAAGCTCTTCTTTAATTCTCCATGTAATTCGCTAATTATGGCTAATAACTGAAGATATATGCACTTACTCAAAATTACTCAAAATTAAATCGCATGAAGCAGACTGAAAATAATTGGAAATAATTATACTGCTATGGCTCGAAAGAAAACCAAGTTGCAAATAAAATAATGGGGATGAACAGAGGAAAATCAATGAATCAAACACTTCTCACATTTCAGACACGTTGTATATATAGGAAACATTTTTTTAAGGAGATGATTGGTTCAAGTATACGGATTCATGCATCTTGCTCAAAAAAAGAGCTCACAATAATATTCCTACGGCCCCATCACCAAACAAGTTGCGAGGAATTGGCATTGTCACTCATATAATGGTCTTAGACAGAAAGATAATGAAATAGGACACAGAACATGACACTTACCAATATTTTTTTTAAATGAATTGCTATTTTTCATTTTAAAAAATATATATGTTTTGTATTATTTACGCTTTATAAAAGGGGAAAAAAATAAAGAAAGAGGTTAAAGCTCTGATAATATGAGCAGGGGGGCATGACTTTGAACGAATACTTGCTTAGCATTAATGACACCAACGAGCAAGTTGTGTGTATTATATAATACAAGTTGTTGCTCATGGACAATTGGACATTAAATTCAAATAATTCTGGTGGTGGACGTGTCAAAAGTGACCGCACCAGTATTCTGACGATATAAATCTATTTCAGAACAAGAAATTCCGACCATATATATCCAAGGCTGGACTGTTGATTGTGGTGCCGGCGCCGGACTGACGGCAACATTGAATGAGATTGGTCACAAAAACTCCAAGATGCAGCACCCAGTCATTAGTGAGGGCTTTGATGAAGAAACAGTGACAATCCATAGAATTTTTTTTTTTTTTTTTTAAATGGGAATCTAATGCGATATAAGTGACTATGTACTATGAATCGTTAGGCACCAAGGATAAGTGAGTGCATGGCTGCCGACTAGTCCAGACACCAGAGATGTGCTATGCAAGGACCACTCTACGGTGTTTGTGATACACGTGCCCCTCTCAAGTGATGGGACTTCCATCGTAACCTTGGGGAAGAACAATGATCAATTTAGTGCAAACAAGGACTCAAACTAAGAGCTTGAGTCGTGGCGTCCCTGCTTCAATATAAAAGAAAACTCTAAGTGAATATGTCCAGTGATAACAATTGAACTCTTTTTCTAAAATGAGGCCAAATCATATTATTATCATCATAACAAAAATGATGAAAAATTACATAAAAAAACTAAATTGTAACAACATAACAATATGTTGTATAATTAAATAAAAAAACACGAACATAATCTTATTATACATAGTTATCAACTTAGTCCAATTCAATGAATCAACCCGAGATTTTTTACTATATCAGCTTACAACCTAATAAGGGCTAGGAAACACTTGTGCAGATTTTTTTTTTCCCTAGCTTCCCCTTGAAAAATTTAAATTTTAAGACCATACATAGTAAGATTTAAGTTTTTTCCCCTTTAGAAAAATATTTCTAATCTTGCCCACCCTAACAAAATCTTGGCTTTGCCCCTAGGATCCGACCAATGTTTTTTTTTAAAAAAAATTATTTAAAA
The DNA here is from genome assembly GCA_018804465.1 of Populus tomentosa. Taxonomy (NCBI): domain Eukaryota; kingdom Viridiplantae; phylum Streptophyta; class Magnoliopsida; order Malpighiales; family Salicaceae; genus Populus; species Populus tomentosa. The sequence goes on from CM031977.1 coordinate 17,989,172, forward strand.
TAATTTTATTTTAATTTTTTTATTTAAAATAACATTATTTTATTAAAAAATCCAAATAAACTTGTATCAACCTACTACCTTATAGCTTAACCCTCCAACCTGTAACTTCAATCTTGAATCGGGTTAAGTTTTATAGCTATGCTATCATGTTGAGGCCAGGGCGGATCGTTGATACATTTTTTTGGAGGCCCAAGTTTGAATATCATTGTTAAAAAATAAATATTCTTAAAGTATCATAATGAAAAATAAATAATGTACAGGGACTAGTAAAATTAATAATTTTGAGGGGCAATGGCCCTTCAAAGAAACACTACACGCCGCCCATGATGGCGACGGTGACAGCCGACATTACAGTTGGAGAAATTTCTTTATTTGTTTGTTTTTAAATCGTTATCAATATTTTCTTCATTTAAGTCTTATATTCCCAATTAATAGTTTTATATAAATAAAATTTTAATATATTAATTAAATTATTTAATCTGTGTATATTTATAGTTATTTGAGTTTTGGATATTTATACAGGAATGATTGTTTTATAATACCTGAAATAAAAGTTTAAAATCTTGTTTTATTTTGGATGTTGACTTTTATCCAACAGTGAAAGGGGTGATATAAAGGTTGATTTCTAGCCTTTTGGCGCACCTTATCTATTTGGTTTAAATTTAGTTTTTATAAAACTAAAAAAAATCCTTTCATATATTTTATAAGCGATTAAATTACTTTATTATTTATTAGATTTTTTATACTAATTTTTAGTTTGTAGTAATTCCAAATTATTATTATTATATATATATATATAATTAAACATTTAAAATATGTTTAATCTATTAGTTTTACAACTAATAAATTTTTTTTATTAGAATTTAGGATTTAAGAAATATATTGAGTGGAAAAAAAAAACATACACATGAAGGGAAAAATTAAAATTAAGATAAGATGTTTTGATAAAGGAATACACTTAAATTTATTTTTTTATCTTTAATGAGTCCGAGTTCAATACTTGCTAGAGACTTTTCTAGATCTCCATGTAATTCTCTTATTATTTTATATTGCTCTAATACATATTATTTTATATTAATAGCAAATGATCATGTCTGATAAATTAGATGACTAGTACCAACTATCAGTCACCTAGCTTATTAGATATCATCTGTTATTATTATATTTGTCAATTATATAACTTACCAGAAATGATTATATGATACTACTTGTCAATTCTCTAAGATTTTAATATCAAATAATGATAAAAAAATATGTCAAATTATTAAAATTAAAAAATTAATTAATTATCCAACTCATCAATTTTATTACTAAATATGGACTGTAATACTTCTTCCACTCTGTATTTCAAGATCTATGAATTAAAAGAGAGAGAAAACGAATTAAGAAGAAAAGATAAAAATAAAGAAGGAAAAAATAATTAATATTAATATCTATAGATTGCTGCCCCCTTGCAAAATTAGCTAACATCCTGGAATAAATTTCAACATAAATACACCTTGTTTATATCCTCATAGGTGGCCGTGGGATATCCCTTGTATAATAAATTAATCTGAAAATTAAATGGTTGTCTCCATCAACCTGTAGCAACCCTTTCTTTTTGGAGGACTTTCAAAATTCAACCATTTCCATTAATTAAAAAGTTTCTTGTCTTCTTAAAGGCCTTGAAAGGTTTCAAGAAATCTCACGAAAGGGGGGCTGTATCTGCTCCCCGTCATCAATGTACAGTATAATCTCTGTAACATATTGTATGAATCCTTCATATCGTGTCCTCTTTATTGCCAGTCTTTTCAAATTTAACTTGTCACAAGAAACCCTGACTTTAACACTTTCATGTTCACATCATTTCATCGATAATTAACGATTAGAGGCGGAGATTTGTCCCTAATTTCACATGAATCCTCCTCTAATTTCTTGTTAGTGTGCGAAACTCTTAGCACCATCCTTGTTTATGCCGTAATGAAGAGGTACTGCAGTATGTCAATTGAATTCTTGTCATGGTTTTGTTGGTTAAATTCATGTGATTTGGATATGAATTTGTCCGATCTAGCTGGCTACCATTTTTTTCTGGCTGGGAGCTCTACTTCCTTTTCTTTTCCCATCGTTTCTCAGGGACGAGGGACCCAAGTCAGCACGAGTGGTACAGAAAAAAAGCATGTAAAACCTGCTCCAAGGAAGATGATCGAAATAAAATCTTTGGAAACCACAAAAATTAATATCAATTAACACACAAACGTACTAATTTGAAGAAGTCCCTTGTTGTTGAATAGTAATAATAATTAAAAAAAAAACTCCTGAAAAGAGGCTCAAATCGAGTTTTGAATCTAAAATCCTCAAATCGTGATCTTTCATCTCATAAAATTTTATCCATACCCTTTTTCCTCAGCTTCAAGTTTTCTTAATTTCATGCTTGAAGTAATAAAAAAGAGTAATTTTCTATACCGGAAAAATCATTAAGACTATAAACTTGAACGTAAGCTATATATATATTGTGGAGAGAGACAATATACATCACTTAACTAAACAACTATGGAGTACCAGAAAACCGCTCAAAATTCAAGATTTGTATAGCAGTGAAAAACATTCAACTGTCAATGCTAAGCTAAACTGTCCAAGACATCCAATGACGATGAAAAGCTTGCCACTTTGTTTGAAGAAATGCTGCCACGTGGAAAAGATAATTAGAAATGCCTACAAGGTCGGGTGACATCGGCAAGGTGATGACATAAACGAGCGATTATGGGACCACCCCCGCCGCCGTACGTCACTAAACTCACGTGCCTAAAAAACTCTAAACCTTCCTTATCTGGTCCTCCTAATTACTAACAAGATCAAGAACACCACCCCAAATCTTGTACTACATTGCTTGCTTCTTACTGTTAAATACTCTATAATCCTCTATGTACTAGAGCTTATTTTATCTTTTCAATTATTTAAATCTTTCCCAAGTTTTTTTTTAATTATTTCTTTGTTCAAATCGCCCCCCTTTTTGCTGGTATATAAAGGGTTAGTTAGGTGATCAAAATTTTCAAGACAAAAACTTAGTTGCCAATTAGGAACAAGTGCAACCAAACCCAGAGGTCATAGACCATCAATTGATTGTCCGATCAAAAATCCCAGATGGAATCTTCTTTGTTTTACCATGATCAATACCTAAATTCTGATTTCTCCCCTGAATGCTCTTTTGGTTCTTTTGATTCATTTTCATGGGATGAACTTCTTTTCCAGAGCAATTCACTTCCTTTTAACACATTAGACTCTGGGGAAATGGTCCTTTTTAATGCTTTAGCCAATGGAGCGCCCAAGGAATCCTCAGAATCTAATTCCTCAAGTGGAATTAAGGAAGAGGAAGTGACTTCAAATGCGAAAGAAGAGGGGGAGGCTAAGAGAGAGAAATCTTACAGAGGGGTTAGAAGGCGGCCATGGGGGAAGTATGCTGCAGAGATAAGGGATTCTACAAGGAATGGCATCAGGGTTTGGCTAGGGACCTTCGACAGTGCAGAGGCAGCTGCTTTGGCATATGATCAAGCAGCATTTTCCATGAGGGGTTCGATGGCTGTTCTCAATTTTCCGGTGGAGATGGTGAGAGAGTCACTTCAAGACATGAATTATAGATGTGAAGATGGGTGTTCGCCTGTGGTGGCACTGAAGAGGAAACACTCCATGAGAAGAAAATCAAAGAGTTGGAAAACTAAAGTGAATCAAGTACCTCATTCTAGGCCACAAAATGTGGTGGTTTTGGAGGATTTGGGAGCTGACTACCTGGAAGAGCTTCTGAATTCATGTGACAGTTCTAATTCTTGGTGAATTCAGACCGTTAGCATCTCCTTAATTCCTTTTTTTGTCAATAGTTTTCTTCTTTTCAGACCTTTAGTTTTTTTTTTTTTTTTCCAAAGTTGAGGAGAGGGGTATGTCGTGGCATGAGTTTTTTTATCCCTTCTTGTTAATCCTAAATTTTAAACACCACGTAAAGTTTGTTTCTTTTTCGTTTACTAGAAGGCCGAGTGAGCCATGGGCTGCATAGTGGATATAATACTCAACTCTCTTAATCTACTTTATTTATAATGTAAGCAAGATTCTCTCTACAAAGTGGAAAAATGATGGAATGTTAAAAAAAAAAAAAAAAAAAAAACACCCTGCACAATTGCTTTATCTCCTCTCCATCAATTAATTACTGCAGTTTGAAGGCCAGCAACCAAACAAAAAATGACACCGAAGTCCAAACAAAGCAAGTATAAAAAATCTCTTTCCTTTTCTGACCAACTTGTTCATTTTAAGATCCAAGCTGGTGTTAATTAAGTGGCCATTTTATGGACCAGTTTGACAAAATCAAAGATCTGATATTGTATGTTGATCACTAAAGTGAACCTATGTGACGACTTTTCCCTCTCAACTCCCATCGTTTGCTTCTACCTGGTCGAAAAGAAAACAATGTGCCCTACACTCTCCTAGTTTTGGTACCATGGTGTGTGTCTCTCTCTCTATATATTAAGTAATACTCTAAAAAGCATGGGAAAATAACTGTAGCTTTCCCATGCTTTTTATTTTTCCATTTTTAATATATTTACTTATTAATATATTATATTATTATAATTATATTATAATTATTAGATTATATTATAATAATAATAATTATTATATTATATTAAATAATTGTTTTTTTCTTTTTTTTTCTTTTTTTTTAATTTTTTTTGTTTGGTTTTGTTAAAATGTTTTTATTTAGTTATCAAATTTTTATGATATGAATCCCAGGTTTAATGGATTAACTTGATTTGACGAGTTAACCCGGATTTTTTTAATTATTTTTTTCATTTAGTTTAGTTTGTTAAAGTTAATTTTCTTTCTATTTAATTATCAGACTTTCATGACATGTAACCTGGGTTTAATAGGTTAACTTGGTTTAATGGGTTAACATAGTTAATTCTGAGTAGACTCGTTATTCTTTTTCTATTTAGTTATCAAATTTTCATGACGCGAATTCAAGGTTTTACAGCATAACCTGGTTTAAAGGGTTAATCCAATTAATTCAATTTTTTTCTTTTAGTTTCATTAGTTTTTTTTTTCTGTTGATTTTTTTAATTAATTTATTTAATTATCATATTTTTATGACACAACCTTATAACCAGACCCATATCCAATATTCTTGGGTTTGATGTTGCAACCAGACTCACTTAAACTTGGATCATGCAAGTTTAATGTTATTATTAATATTATAAATATTACTTTTAGGTCAGGCGTTGCAGCCAAACCCAAGATTTTTGGATGTAGCTTTACAAAAAATTCTAAAATTTTTAAATTTTTGTTTTTTTATATATTTTTAATGAAGAAAAAACCTCGCAGCATCGGAGTCATGTAACTAGTGTATATATAGCGTGTGTGTCCTTGTTTGCTCTGGTTTCCCCGCCCCCTTTGGACATGACGGTGCTTTTCACAATTATATAACTTTCTTTGCTTATCTTTGATTGTGGGAGTAGTTTCTTACATGATCGTCACAAGTGAAAATGAAGCAGGAAGTAGTCTCCAGCCAAATAAGGAGCGTTGCCTTTAGTTAGTGCATGTGAACATGATTATCTAGTGAAATGTGTTCGATAATTCAAAATATCATACAAATTGTTTTATAAATTATAGCACGTACTTTTTTTTTGGTGAAAAATGAAAAATTGATACAAGATTTTTCTCTCAAATATTAATTATATGCCCTTCTGCGTGGATTGTGCAATGAGTTACCATAACTATGCTGGTGAAAATTGTTGCCTATATATGATTTAAAAAATAAATAAATTAGAATCAATACATTGAATTAAAGGGAAGAAGACTGAAAATAGGATGCAAACAAAGCTGAGCTATGACAGTACGGTCGACAAATAAACAAAAACAAAGATGATATAAATCAGGTGAGTCCCCGCCGGACCATGAAATATGCAGCTAGCAAGTGAGATGGTACCAAAACTTTATAAGCAGATTAGCAGACTTCGCTTGAAGTAATCGTATAAAATTCTGACGTCTCGTTAATATAGGCCACAAGCTGCAGCAAATTATTGTGAATGGCAATAAGAACTTCAAACCATTGCTATCTTTTTTTTTCTTTTTTCTTTTTTTATATAAAAAATGATAATTTCATTAAGATATTTTATAGCCAGTAAAAAAATAGCTATACAAAGAGACCGTTACTATCATCTATTAACAAAAATGAATGGAGGAGGCGAAACCTTTGTCCCCTCCTCACAAATTACTCTTTATTAGAATAATAATTTGTTTTTTATTTTATTTTATTTTTAATTTAAGTTATTTTTATTTGCTTAGATTTTTTAGTTTCATGATCAAAATTATAAATTTTAGAAGTTAACCCGATCGATATAGTTTTTTTTGTATCATTTTTTGTAGTTGAATTTTTTTAAAAAATTTATCCTTAAATATAGTAATATCTATATATTTTTATAACATTTTTTTTTAAAAATTGATCCAACACATCGCATGTCACGGTAAATTTAGTTCAAACTAAAATTTGGAGGATTCAATATAAATTTTTTCATCTTAAACTTCAGGATATTAATTAAGATAGCGATCCACTAGCTAACTTACTTAAATTTCAAGTAAATCAAATCTAGTGAGACCCAAAAACCAACATGGCATTGCCCTTTTTTAGTTTATTTCAAGAAAAGCCCAGGCCCAAAATGTGTGTGTGGCAAGACCCAAAATGTACAGTTTGAGGCAAAAGGATACTCCTTCGGACGCTTATAACAGTGAGGTAAATGCTCCCTCGTTCAAATCAGAAGAAAAAGAAACTACTGATCAGAGGAGGAGTAGAAATTCATTCAGAAAAAAGAAAGAAAAAAAATAATATAGGAGGAAAAATTATTATCCAAACCGGATCTGTGTAGATCAAATCAGTTTTGGTTACTGCAGTAGATTTCTTTGGTTGGTAAAAGTTTTCAGAAGAAATTCAATATGAACAAGAATCCAAAGGGCAATAGAGTGTCCCTTATTTTATTTTTTATTTTTATGATTTATTTTCTAAACACATAAAAATTAAATAAAAATACCAAAATTATTAAAATTAACTAAATTTATTGAAAATACATATTTTTTTGAATTTTTCTAAATTATATATATATATATATATATATATAAATGGGGTAAAATCTTGGGTTACAACATATAAAATAAAGAGTCATACATTAATCTCGCTTCTATTACTTGTTAAGACAACCCTTTAGGATATGCTAAGTGATTGTTCATATATCATGGAATGTTTTTAGAGATAAAACTGTAATGAGAAAAATATTATATCATAAAAATATTTTACACATAACAAACATAAAGTCACATATTAAATGATTCTATTATTCATTTATAAGAGCTGAGGATTAAGCCCGGTAATGATTCAATACTAGTTTGATTTTTGGATAATAAAAATAATTAATATGAAACCAAAATTACAAGAAAAAACTCAATGGAGTAAGGGTTTTAAAAAAGAAAGTATTTACAAATAATAAAGTCATATATTAAAAAATTCCATTAAATTCTTGGTCAACTTTTTAGGATAACATCCGGTGACATTATTCACCTAGGAAATGACTTTCCTTCTTTTGTCCACGCTCTTAGTAAATTAGCTAGCTATTTAGATTCGGAGAATATACAGAGGAGAGTCCCCTATCAATCATTCCCTCTTCATCATCTTCTGTTATGCCAGATCGTTTGAGTTCTTAATAATTAAAGGGGATGAGACTTCATGAAAAAAAAAAAAAAAAGTGTAAGCCTTGACCAACCTTGTAGCCCATGTTAACTTAATTATAATAAACATTGATTTTGTACTAAAACACTATTTTTTTTATTTATAAATTAATCAAATATATCTAAATAGACTTGGATTCAAATTTAATCTTATCTTAATTTAGGTAAGATAAAATAAAATTTTAAGCTCGGTCCCCTATAATAAAACCACTTGGTTCTCAAATAAGAAGATAAAAAATTGTCTAGCTCCACTAATGGTTTCAGCTATATGAGAAAAGTTATGATGAGCAGGGAAGTGCCTAGTTAGTATCATTTAATTTAAAGAAACAAAAATAATCAAATTAATTAGCAAATTGTGTATAACTAATGTGTGGGTCCTCATTCGATTGCAAAAATGCAATTTGTAGCTGTATTTTTTCCCCGAAATGCTCAGTCCTTCCCATCATCATAAAACAAATTCCCTCTATATTGCAATAATTAATGCATGTTTTTTATGATTTTTTCTTGTAATTTCTCTTTCGTCTTCGTGCATATTTATATAAGGGCAGGTTTTCAGATGATAGCAAACAAGTTAGGTGACCTTAGAAGAAGTTATAGCACCCAACCACTGATGAAGGATCGATGGATCATTCTTTCTTCATCCACCCAAATCTAGAATTCTCGCCATCATCTCCCTCCAGCTCTCTAGATCTATTGCAGGATGACCTTCTTTTTAACCCTCATGATAATTTCTATCTATTCAACTCAAATGACTCTGGAGAGACGCTTCCATCTGATGTTCCTTTCACCGAAGCCAAAGAATCTGCTACTGGTGTTTCCTCCGATGTTCCACAAAAAAACAAAGCCGAAGACTTGCCGGAACTTATTTCCTCGAATGAGATCAAGGAAGAGGAAGCCGCTCCGAATGCCACAGAAGAAAATCCCGGAAGGGAAAAGACCTATCGAGGGGTCCGAAAGCGGCCGTGGGGAAAATACGCGGCGGAAATAAGAGATTCCACTAGAAATGGAGTGCGAGTTTGGCTAGGCACGTTTGATACTGGTGAAACAGCTGCTTTAGCTTATGACCAAGCTGCATTATCCTTGCATGGCTCTAAGGCTGTCCTCAACTTTCCGATTGAGGAAGTGAGAAAATCATTAAGAGAAATGAAGAGTGGTTCAGAAGATCAGTACTTGTGCTCCCCAGCCGAGGCACTGAAGAAGACTCATTCCAAAAGAAGGGCAGTGAGTCGGAAGGGGAAGGGGGAGGGGAAAGGGAACGGGTTAGCAACCAAAGAAGTGGTGGTGTTCGAGGATCTAGGAGCTGAATACTTGGAAGAACTTTTAAGCTCTTGTGAGAGAGGTACTCCTCAATGAATCAGCATCTCCTTCAGGATCTCACTACTGCTGTCTTTTAATTTCCAATTTGATTTTGTATATTTTTCCTTTTTTGTGTGTGATTTTTCGTTTCACTAGGAAAAGAAAAAACTGAGAGAATCTAGGAGAAAAAATGTTAGTAAGAAAAAACTGGATAAAATTTTAGTTTCCATGATTATGCTTCTCAAAAATAATACCAAAATAAAACTCAATTAGTTGGGTAATTTCCTTCCAGATATCAGAACAAGATATGAATTTTTTCTTACGTTCACAAAAATCCACAATAATATTCTTTGAACATAGCTCTATGAACATCGTCAATATTCTTTGAACATAGCTCTATAAACATCGTCAATATTCTTTTAACTTCCGTAATTAATAATGCTCCAAAATAAGATGTGTTTTCCAAATATGGCATGAATAATCTTTTAGCACTGTGAAGTACGTCCTAAGTATATATAATTACATCCTATCTGTTCCTATCAGTTTAATTATTCTTAAAAAAAAAAAAAAAAAAAAAACTACGTTGTAAGTATCTGATGTTGTTCCATTTTAACTTGACCGTGTATATATATATATCATACTGGTCTAATTAACGTCCACCATTCTAAAATGAAAAAAGAAAAAAAAAAATCTTAAAATGACATTTTCCTCCCCTCGTTCCACATTTCATAATTACTGGTCTAATTAGGATACACCATTGTCCATAATCAACACACTTTTTTTATTTTTATTTTTATTTTTATAATAGTCGAGGTTATCTTATTAATTGTTAGAAATTAAATTAATCCCTGACAAAGACACACCTTGAACAACACAAACTCATAATATTGATTAAAGTCGAAATTAAATTGAAATTAATTTATAAATAAATATTTAAATAAAGATTTTGAGGATTTGTGCTCCTAAACATTAGGTTGAATTAACCAACTCTTAAGCAATGTCAAATGACTACTCAATCTAAGACTTCAATTTTTAGGTGAGAGTAAAAAACTATCTTTTTTTATCATTCACACACACAGTAACTATTTGCTAGGATGAGATCTCATTATTGATGAGAGAAACTTCATATTCTTCTGCCGCAATCAATGTCTAAGATGAGAAAATAATTATAATAAATAAAGCGACAACTAAAGCATAAAGTTACCGCCAAATATTATGCGAAAATGGTTAGAGAGCGAGCGAGACTTGACAAGAGATTGTCCTTTAAATTTACTCGAAACATTAGAGATTATAAAGCATGAGGTTTGACAACATATATATATTCTCTTCAAATCAGGTGCCAGATTCCCACCGTCCAAATGCTAAAAATATATATTAATCACATGACAATGATGTTCGCTTTATTCAAATATCAAAGAATTATTAGGTTTTTCAAAAATTTAATTTTAGTAGCGAGGGAAGGCAACGAGTACCCGCAAGTCGAGTTTCTTGTATTCATACCCTACTTATTTTTTATTTATTACGTAAAAAATTTATATATTCATAAATTATTTATCGGATATCTAATAGTGTTAAAGAATCATTTTAATAGTAACATAAGTTGTTAGGTAATATTTTAAGATATGATTTATATAATTTTCTAACATACTCGTTCAAGTGAAAACCCTTTTGATTTGAAACTTGTATAATTTCATATTGTCTTGTTCTTAATTTTTTTTTTTATCAAATAGAATGAGTGATGCAATTCAAACTCGTGACCTCTTGATTAACAAGGTTCTGATACCATGTTAAAAAACTATTTCAACCCAGTAACTAAACTTGTTTCATGGTGTTTCAAGATATGATTTATATAATTTTCTAACAAATAGATATCCATTATCTACTATTATTTATTAATTAATAAAAAATAAAATAACTAATATATAAGAAGTATGTATATGTATATTAAATGATAAAATAATAAATATTATTTTCATATGTGAGTTTTATGCTATATATTTATATAATATAAATATATATTTCAAATTAAATTTAAAAATATTTCAAATCATATTTGATAATATCTATATTTTACTCATTCATCATCATATATAAACAAAAATACCCATTTAGATCATATCCAAATACATGAAATTTAGATTAATTTATCATTACTACTGGAAGCCCAAAAAGCCCTTTATATAAATAAGGATGAGGGATTGTACGGATATAACAAGCAAGCAAAATAAGTATTTTGTCTCTCAATGGTGTCATTTTGCTTAATTACTGCTAATTCCAGAACTTTAGGGAGGACTGTCATATACAGAATTTGAATTTGTTTTCTAAGTTAATAAGCCAACTTTTGAAAATAGTATAGTTGAAATTCGGAGAGATTACTTGCATAGAAACCATTAATTTGCATCAAGTAGCGCAAAGATTTAACCTAATAAAAGATTTAATCTTTAACATCAATGTATTTCATTCCCTTTTATTCTTCAAAAATCCATTAACAAATTAAAAGCATTTGACTGCGAGACTCAGTTCGCTAGCCCTGGAAATTTGATGAGAGTAAACTATACATTTTGTTCCAAGATTAGTATATTCCTAATAATTATTATATATTGTGTGTATTTTGAATTATTTCATGTCTAAAATATTCCTTTTATTTATTATATGTTTGTTAATTTGTATGGAAAATATTTTCATCACAATCTCCAATTAAACAAAACAATTGCAATATGTTTTCAATTACAGATTTTAATTTGAGGCCTAAATATTATCGATTCAATAATTCAAATTAATAATCCATATATATATTTCTAAAGTTTTTAATTTTTAATGTTTTCCTTTAATATATTGGATTGCTTACAGAAAAAAATTAATTAAACCAAAACAATATATTTGAAATAGGGGGAAAAAAGTTGGAGCCTCTCCAAAATTACAACATTGAAATAAAAAAGATTAAAAGATAGACGGATAAAAGGATATAAGGAAATATATCTCATGAAGGACCTATAAATAAATAGACAGTCCGAAATATTTTTGCAAAAGCATACATTGAGAAACACGAAGAGATATATATATATATATATATATATATATATATATATATATATATAGAGAGAGAGAGAGAGAGAGAGAGAGAGAGAGAAAAAACACCTAATAAAAAGAGAACAAAGAGAGAAAAACAAAAGAAAAACCCAAAAAAAAAGAGAGAAAAAGTACTATTCATCATCTTCCACCCTCTCTCAAAAAGAAAATTCAAAACCCTAGCCACCTTCTCTCATCACTTTTTGACCGGTCACTAGAGACACACCAACAAAGACGGAGTGAAGGGAGGGGTAAGCAAGGGCCCGGGCCCCTGCAAGACTTTTTTTTTAGGGGTAAAACATAAGTGTGAATCAATAGAAACTAATCATATTGATATTTGTTGGGTGATGAGAACAAAAGGCTGAAAAAAATGGTCCCACAGCCCACCAACTTTGTGTAATTAATTAATGGGTTGTGAAAAAAAAAAAGCCTATATGAAAAGTAATAGGCTACAAACTATCTACGAGGAAAGAAAACAAATATAAAAGGGTCAATGTCTTTCTTGTCTTTTCTCTCCTTATAGGCTACAAAATACAACCCTAATATAAATTGTTGCAATTCCTATGCAGCCGGCCAAAAAAAAAAACAAGAATAAAAATCCTAAACAGAATTTTTGTGCGGAAAAATTGAAGCAGAGTATTGTTTGATTTATCTCTCAGTAAACAAAATAAGGTACGTAATTGGATATCGATAACTCAAATTTAAAATATATTTTTATTTTGTTTTGAGATGTTTATTAAGAATTTAATAAGATTTTTTTTATAATTTTATAATTTTTTTCTTTTTTTTCAAATTTACTAGTTCTAACAATTGTTTTTTGAATTCTTGTTATAGTGATTTTTTTTCTAATTAATTAGATATATTTTATTGGTTTGTTTTGACTATGCATGGATTTTTTTTATGTTTTGTTTTTAGTAGAGCCACCAAAATTATTAATTTTTTCTCATTATATATGTTTTGATTTTAGGTTGAACCATGAACAAAATAAGAAGAATTGATTCTTTTTTTTGAAAAAAAAAAAAGAAAAAGAAAATATTGATAGATCACAGTCTAGTGAACCAACTCCAAGTAATGTTGAAGTTATGGTTGAGCAGCCTCTATGTGCTTCAGTTTACAAAGAACCTGCGCTAATTAGTAAGCAGCCTCTTACTAGAATTGATATTGCTCATTAAATTAGAGATCCAAGCAATCGTCCTTAAATTTAGGAATACCTGGTTAATCAACAAGATGAAATTCGAAGGGCATACATTAATTTGGGGCCATATAAACATTTGATGTCTGAATATCCGCTAACTAGTAATAAACATCCTTGTCGATTTCAGTCTCATTGGTTCAAAAGTTATCGTGGCTTGAATATTCAGAGAAAAATACTGCATTTTGTTTCCCTTGCTATTTATTTCCAAGTAAACCATTTGGAAAGCTAGGATCAGACACATTTACTGTTAAAGGATTTAATTGTTGGAAGAAAGTTAATGATGGAGAACGATGTGCTTTTTTGACTCGTATGGGAAAAGGTCCAAATTCAGCTCATAGATTTGCTACCTGGTGCTTGGAAAATTTGAAAAACCAGTCATGTCATATTAAGAAAGTAGTTAAAAGGCAAACTACTCAAGAAATTCAGAATAATCGATTGCATATTAAAGCTTCAATAGATATTGTTCGTTGGCTTACATTTCAAGCATGTGCTTTTAGAGAGCATGATGAACGTCCAAAATAAAAAAACCGAGGTAATTTTCTTGAAATGATAGAATTTTTAGCATCATACAATGAACAAGTAGGTGCTCTTGTTTTGGATAATGCTCCACAAAATGCTAAATACATCTCACATTAAATTCAAAAAGAAATTTTGCATGTCTTTGCTAGAAATGTTCAGTCTTCAATTCGTCATGAGATTGGTGATGCAAGATTTTGTCTAATTATTGATGAATCTAAAAGAGAGCAAATAGCCCTTGTTATTAGGTTTGTTGATAGAAGTTGATTTATACGAGAATGATTTTTGGATATAGTTCATGTCAAAGATACAACTGTTGCAACTCTTAAGAAAGAGATTTCCTTTGTTTTATCTCATCATAATCTTGATGTTCAAAATATTAAGGGTCAAGGGTATGATGGTGCCAATAATATGCGTGGAGAGCGGAATGGTTTGCAAGCTTTATTCATTAATGATTGCCCTTATGCATATTATGTACATTGCTTAGCTCATCAATTACAATTGGCTCTTATTGCTGCAGCTAAAGAAAATATCTGATGTTTACACTTTCTTTCATAATTTGACTTTTATTATTAACATTGTTAGTGCTTTTTGTAAGTGTAATGATGAATTATAGGCTTTTCAAGCAGCTACAATTGAACATTTAGTTGATATTGGTGAGATTAAAACGGGTAAAAGAGTTAATCAAGTAGGTGGTTTGCAACGACCTGGAGATAGCAGATGGAGTTCGCACTTCAAATTAATTTGCAGTTTGATAAAAATATATAGGGCAACTTGCTTGGTTCTTGAAAACATTGCTTTAGATGGATCTACTTATTCTCAACGTGGTGATGTTGCTTTTTCATTTAAGTTGCTAATGTCGTTTGATTTTGCATTCATCTTACATATAGTGAAGGATGTTATGGGAATTACTGATATGCTTTGCCAAGCTCTGCAACAAAAATCTCAAGACATTTTAAATGATATGCATTTAGTGACTACCATAAAGACTTTAATTCAGAAGTTAAGAGATGATGGTTGGAAAACTCTTTTAGAAGAAGTGACATCATTTTGTAAGCATTAAGACATTGAAGTTCCTGATATGGATGTTTGTTTCTCTAGTGTGGGACGATCTCGCCGTAAACAAAAATCAGTAACAGTTGAACATCACTACCGAGTTGATATATTTACAGCTATTATTGATCAACAATTACAAGAGCTAAATAATAGATTCAATGAGTAGGCAATCGAGCTTTTTAAGTTGAACACAACTTTAGATCCTAGAAATAGTTATAAATTATTCAATGTTGAAGATATATGCTTACTTGTTGACAAGTTCTATCATCAAGATTTTTCTGACCAAGAAAAAATTCATTTGAGACATCAGTTGCAGTATTATAAGCTTGATGTACCCAATCATCCAAAGTTAAAGAGCATGTTATCGATTGCTGATTTATGTCAAGGATTGGTTGAAACAGGAAAATCAACAATTTATCCACTAGTTGACAGGTTGATTCGGCTTATTTTGACTCTTCTTGTTTAGACAGCAACTACTGAACGAGCTTTCTCAGCGATGAAGATTGTTAATACAAGACTTCGTAATCGGATGGAGGATGATTTTCTTGCAAATTATTTGATTGTCTACATAGAAAAAGAAATTACTGAAAAATTCACAATTGATATGATAATCGATGATTTCTATTCTATGAAAGAATGACGAGCACAATTAAAATAAATGTGTAAGAATCATTCTTTATTATTTTTTACTTTATTTTAAAGTTTATCAAACATAAATAATGCTTCACTTGAGCTAATGTTTCTTTTATACTTTGTATGTTTATATTTGATAAATATAAAGACCAACAACATTAAAGTGATGGATGCATCATGAAGATGGAATTAACTTCATTGCTTTGACTCAATTCGGTATTGCTCCAAACCTTTTACCTTATACAAAGGTCATTATATGTTTGTAATAAGTTATTTGAATAAAACTAAATCATGCAGGTTTTTTTTTACAACTCATGTATAATAAATTAAAACAAATATTATATCTTGTTATATTATTTTTAGCCACCTCTAACAAATAATTCTAGCTCCGCCCTTGCACACCAACAATAACCCTTGACCGAATTAACCCAACATCAACCTGATTTCAAAAACCAACCCATAGCAACCCGAACCAACCCGTAACAGCCCTTGATCGATCTCATTTCAACGCATAAATGTTCAATCTTGTCATCTCGAACCGATAGTAGCAACCCGACCTCAACACAATTCTAGTCTCCTTTTTATCACAATGTTGATCCACCCAAAACCTCATCTCAAACTAGTCTAATTTTGCCCGGAAAAAACCAGACCTAAAAACCGCCATCTTCAACCTAAAAATCACTTGAAAACACCACCATAACCAACCAACATCAACATGAATCCTTCCCTACACAAAACCCATAAATCACAACCTCAATTACCCCTCAAAACCCCGATGTTTTTGCCGTCTTTTTTCTTTCATTTTCTATGCAGTTCAGTGCAGCACATAAAAAGCATGCACCACCACCAATCCCTCTACTCAAACTGCAAGCGCATGCATGTAGCACTGCTCCACCTTGTTTCGGCTCATTTATGACAGTTACAGATTAAGGTTTTTTTGTATTCAAATGCCAATTTATTTGAGTTATTTGCACTATGATATTGATGTGGATTAAATTGTATGTGCCCATGTGTTAATGAAATTCAGGTGATACTTTATTATTTGGTGCGATATATATACAATCTATAATATCAATCAAAAGCTTAGACTCCATGTATATATAATAATTTTCGATTTCAAAATATCTCTACTCTGTAGAATTAAGATTTCTCTGTGATAAAACTTGCTTTTCCTTTCATTGAATTTTGTTAACTCAAGCTTTCAATTTAGGTCTATATCAAGTGGATTTTCATTAAAATAGAAATCTTATTATAGTTAAGAAAATTCTCTTAAGACCAATAAAAATAATTAATTAACTAAAGCTTAAAATTAGGCGGCACTCGATTGATACTCTTGTAAATATTTTATTTTACAAAATGAGTGCGCAAGTTAATTAATTACACAGATAACCTAAAACATTTGCATTGAATAATTCCCATAATGTTCATATGGAAACAAAACTTAAGAAATTAATTAGGATTACGGATGCAACATCTTCTCGAAAACTAAACGCTAGTTTGCAATATCGGTAAGTGAACTCTTCATATATATAGAGGTTGAAAGTCCTAACTTTATCTAAAAACAATCTCAACTTGAGATTTGACTTGATTGCAAGTTTGTGGATAAATTAAGATAATATCAAAACAATATTTAAAAAAAATTGCTTTTTAAAAAATACATATAAGTAAAATTTATGAAGCTGAATTATTTATATTTCACCCAAATTTAATTTTATGAATTAAGTCGGTTAGTCTGATTAGATCAACTAACAAACTAATTAAAAATAAAACTTAGCTTAAATTATGTTTTAAGTTTACATGATAGCAAGCCAATTTATCAAGTTACATTATATTTAATAACCATGTTTTAAAATAAAAATATGATGCAATCAGGGGTGGAGCTAGTAACATTTGAAATGAGAGGATAAAATTAATATAATAAGACATATTATTAAAAAATTTATTTATTTAAAATAAAAATATCATACTATTTTATATTTAAATATTAAATAAAAAAATTAAAATGTTTTACAGGCATCCAGACTTTATTTTGCCTCTCCCTGTTTCCGCCCCTGGATGCAATGGTTATATAAAATTTTCAATCAAGAGCAGGGAATAACCCAACTATCTTTTCCACTTTTTACCAGGAGAAAAAAAAACATAAAAGTGAGATTTACCGTTGGCACTTGAAGAATTTTCACTCATCGCTGTTACGTAGTAAGGGAAATTACCAGCTGTAAAAGAGGTCAAAGATTATAATAGTAAGAACAAACTCGTACAATGTACCGAAAAGAGAACTATGAGATACCCTTTATTGACGTAAGCAAATTTGGCGTTAAGTAGTCGCCATAGATTTGTCGTGTAGCGTGTCTCGACCGAGCATATTATTTTTTCAATCTTTCGCCTGCTCTGCTAACCTTTTGATTATTGGCTTGTGGACCAAATAAATTAAAAATTCCACAACTCAAATAGAGAAGAAATAAGATGCAATCAGGTATGGAGGTTTCATGCCTTATTCTCATAATACCCGCCCATCTCTACCGACTGATCAAGCACACTCACTTCTTTTCTCATCCAAAAAATTAGCTTACAAAGTTTCAATGGCCAATGATCTTGAAAAGGCTTTGGTAAGAACTGTAAGGAATTGAAAATCCTTGAAAATCAGCCACCATAACTAGATAATATTTTATATATCCAAATTTATGATCCAACATAAACTATCTTTAAAAGGAGACATCAGCATCAATTTAATTTTAAAAATAGAACAATCTCTGGATAAATAATTATATACACATTGTTTAATGACTATCATTGAGGCTATAAAATTATAATTTTTTCAGCTGTATATAAACGGTATTAATATTTGTTAATTAAACTTAAAAGTCATTGATAAGAACAGTTATAATGATTAAAAAAACTGATTTTTTTATATACATATATAATCAAAGACAACTGGCTATAAGAAGAAGAAAAAATAAATTTATGTATATGTGAAAAAAAGGTATGATGAGAATATTTTTAGACATATTTCTAATGCTATTTGTTAAACTTGATATATAAGTAATAAAAGACAATTATAATAAAAAAATAAAAGCTACATTTTTATATAAGTATATATAGCAAAAGCCAGTTGTGCCCCCTCGACACAAATACATAGGTTAAACAAAACAATAAAACATAAAATATTTAATCATCTAACAAGTCATGGAGTCTATAAAATCATAATTTTTTCTATTGTGCTCTTACAATATTTATTAATTAAAATTAAAATATCATTGATAAGGACAACTATAATGAAAAAAAATGAATTATTATATATAGATGTATAATTGAGACAGCTGGTTGTGATCATGAGAAAAAATAAATCTTTATATATGTGATAAAAGCTATGATGAGAATAATTTTAGATATATATTATAATGTCATTTGTTAAACTTTATACTTCATTAATAAAAAACAGCTATAATAAAAAACAAAAGCTATATTTTTATATAATACAAATATATATAATTAAGGTCAGTTACATGTGCGCGCATATATATGTGTGTGTTTGTATGTGTAAAAATTCAATTTTTATTCTCATCATAGCTGGCACTAACTATATATATATATATATATATATATGTGTGTGTCTAGGACACTCAACACAACTATATATATATAAATACATAACTAAATATTAAATATGTAACAATCTAACAAACTAATATTTATGAAGTTATAATTTTTATAGTCAACTGTGAAATATCTAGGGATAAATTTAAAAAAAATAATAATACCATTTGCTGGTCTTGGGACAACAATGATGAAAAGAGCAATTAAATTTTTATTTACAAGGACACTTGTACAAAGTGTTAACACTAAAACACACCAGGTTAGGTGTTAACAATCACACACTAAACTTTCTCTTTATTACCGTAACACCACTCAAGTCCATTTTTGTCTCTCGAAGTCACTGCCAGTAAGTAATTAACTCCACACACGTGCACTCACTATACTCAAATGCTTCTTTCCTTGCACACAGACTCAGGATATATAGGCCCCGTATTCGTAGGCTTGGTTAAGTTTATGGTTTACTTGTTTCCTTACGAGAAAATTTTTTAACTCGACCACCGCCATGCACCATCACTTTTTGTTTCCTAGAGACCTGAGCTTCTTCCTTTCTTTTCTTTTCTTTTTTCTTTTTTAATGCATCGATCCAAGCACTCTATATTATTTTAATTTCTAGGGCTCCCCTCTTGAAATTTCTCTGTAATTGAAAATCTATCTAAAAGTTGCTAAAAATTGAAATGAATTAGGCTCTTTGAGAGAATCCTTCTACCTGTCTCTCTGACCTTTAGGCGTGTAGCATTCGTTGATCTCTTTGATTTACAAGAAGGCTATGGCAAAATAACTTGTTTGCCCTAATATTTGTATCCCTTGTGTTTTATATTCGATCGATACGACACCAAAATTACTGAAATGCTGGTTGATCAGTTTTAATTAAATAGGGTTTGATTTCTCTTACAACATTCAAGTAGGTTATTTGAGGTTAAATTGACATAATTAAAACTTTCACGTGTTTAGATTCTGATTCTGTCAACATAGATATACTACTTTCTACTTTGTGACAAAACATTAAATTAAATTAGAGAATAATTTTATATTCAATAAAAAATTAAACTTAAAAGGAAATATATCTATAGATTGAAGACTATGCCTAAAATACGATATGCTAATACATGTTTTGTTGTGATTTTCATAAGAAAAAAAAAACTAGTAAGAGAAATTAAATGTTTCTTCATACTCACAACAAATCAAATGTTCAAATAATAAATGAGACCACCTATACAAAACATTGATGGATTAAATTGATCGGTGCGCTGAATTCCAGATTTCAATAGGCCAGTGGCCGAAAATTCCATTAATTTTAGTGAGTTCTATATCGGAATACGATGGAGTTGTATGAGCCTATAAGGATCCACCGTAGAAAGATAGAAAATCTCAAGTGTAATTAGATTCGTGTAACTCAACTTTAAAATGGAGTTGGAAATTAATCCGTTGCTTTCTAAGCACGAGCCTATGAGCCTACTTCAATTAATCAAAATATACTATTTATATAAGTTCAAGAATTTTAACCCCTCAGATCCCTCAAAAACACAATATTCAATAAAAAGCAGTAATATATATAACATCACCGCTGACTGGGCTGTAAAGATGCAAATTAAAGTTTGACAGAATCAAGTAAAACCAAACATTCATTAATTTTCAAGCAGAACGTCTCCGGGAAGAAAGCATATTTGAAGAATGGTGTAAGATAGAAGAACAGCAAATACCTGAAGAATTATGGGCGCAAATCTATTGCTTTTAACAAGTCTGGGTCCTGAAACCAAGCAGCAAGGCATGCATGGATGTCGAGGAGAAAATAAACGAATGACAATCTGGCAGAGGTTAAAACTGAAAGATCACTACTATCAAAGGTCATGATCCTTGACCCATTTTCCTTTTCCTTTATATTTTTTTAATGGCAAGTTGCAGGAAGGCTGAGACATCTTACTGACAACTTTGCACCACTATTTTTACTTAAAAAACATTTTATTGTTTCCCACTAACAGTTCTCAAATCAAACCACGCGCGGGCATGGGCCAAATCAAACTATAGGATATGAAAGTAATTACAACACAAGCAATGACATGGCGTTTGTCGTCGTGGGTAAACCCTAGATAAACCAATATCAAAGCCACAAGTTGATCCATGCATCACATATCACTAAGAAACATGATTCTGTTGCTGGCCCCAAATTCATTCCCAGAAAACAGTTAAAAAGCAGCTAAAGATCAAGGACTTTGATTGGATTAGAGAGAGATCAATCATCAAATAAACTATAAATACATTGAAGAACAGAAAATATAATTAAACTTCATGCAAGATTGCTCAACAAAAAAGAAGAAACGTTAGTACTCACCAGACGTCTTCAAAAACCAAAACGATAGCATATCATAATTTGCATTAATGCATAACAAACACTAGTTGGCATGAAACATAAACAATACAAAAAAATATTAACTTTATAGAAAAATCCAATGCTACAAATCCCATTATAAAGGGTTAGCAACCAATTAAAGAAGTGGGGGCTTTCGAGTATTATTTGTTTAATTAAAAAAAAGACTGAGAGAAACTAAAAGAGAAAAACAGTTGTGAGAAAAAACTGATAAAAATCTCTTTTGCATGATTATGCTTCTAAAAAATAATACCAGAATAAAACAAAACCTATAAAGCTTTTATAAATATTGAAACTAATTAGGATTACATATGCAAACTCTTCTCAAGATGACATAATTTGCATTATCAAAGCTCTTCTAAGAAATGACTTAAAGTTTTGATATTAACACAACTACATGGAAAATAGATTTAATCTTGTTTGAATCTCTCTAAAAATCGAATTATGTATTTGTTATGCGAATCGAGATGACCTTAAAATATCATTATTTAGAATAAAAAATATTTTAAAAATTTTGAAATCAAATTAATTATTAAATTTTATTTAAATCAAACTGAATCAACTAAATTAATTAAAGTTAATTAGATTAATATTTAAATCAGTTCAAGATGAAATATAATTGGGTTAAGATTGAGGTTAACGAGTTACTAGGTCCATCTATTGTGCCAACTTATATTGAATAATTTAATAAAAATATAATGCAATAGTGATATAATATTTTCAATCAGGAGTAACCCAACTATCTTTTCCATTTTTTACCGGGATAAGAAAAACATACAAGTGAGATTCTGAAAGTTACCGTTGGCACTTGAAGAATTTTCACTCATCGTGGCTACATAGTAACGGAATTACCAGCTGTAAGAGAGGTCAAAGATTAATAGTAAGAACAAGCTCGTACAATGTACCGAAAAGAATGCTGCTCTGAGATACTCTTTATTGACGTAAGCAAATTTGGCGTTAAGTAGTCGCCATAGATTTGTCGTGTAGTGTGTCTCGACCGAGCATATTAATTTTTCAATCTTTCGCCTGCTCTGCTCTGCTCACCTTTTGATTATTGGCTTGCGGACCAAATAAATTAAAAATTCCACAACTCGAAAACGATGATAAGAAGCTGTAATCCGATGTGTTGGTTTCATGCTTTATTCTCAGAGTACCCGCCCATATCAAAGCACACTCACTTTCTCTTTTCTCATCCAACAAAACTTAGCTTGCAAAGTTTCAATTGCCTATGATCTTGAAAAGGTTTGTGTAGAACTTGTTAGGAATTGATTAAGTTGAACATAAATCCAAGAAAACCAGCCTCCATTACTAGATAATAGCTTATATATCCAAATGTATGATTAAACAAAAATTAATTTTCAAAAGATACCAAACAACAATCTATGGTTGAAAATAGCATAATTTCGAGACAAATAATTATATTTACATCTTAGAAAACGACAAAAGATATAATGTTTAATTATTTAACAAGTCATTGATTCTATAAAGTAATAATTTTTTTAGTCAACTATGCGCATGTACATGATTAATTTAGATATAAGTTCTAGTAGTGCGTATTTGTTAAACTTCAAACATTATTGACGAGGACAACTATAATGACAAAGAAAACTGAATTTTTATATATAAATGTATAATTATAGATAGATGGTTAAGATAAAAAAAAATTGTATAAGTTATAAAAAATATGACAAGAATAAATTTAGATAAATGTTCTAATACCATTTGTTAAACTTGAGATGTCTGTAATAATGACATAGTTATAATAAAAATAAAAGATATATATATATATATATATATATATATATATATATAGAGAGAGAGAGAGAGAGAGAGAGAGAGAGTTGTGATAAGAATAAAAATTGAATATACACATGAATAACAAAGAAAACTGAATTTTTATATATAGATATATAATTGTATATAGCTAGCTATGAAAAAAAAAATTTATATATATATATATATATAGCTGTAATAAGAATAAAAATTGAATACACACATGAATAACAAAAAAAGCTGAATTTTTATATATAGATGTATAATTGTATGAAAAAAAAATTGTATAAGTAATACAAATTATGACAAGAACAAATTTAGATAAATATTTTAGTACTATTTGTTAAACTTAAGATGTTTGTAATAATGACAATTATAATAATAAAAAAAAACTATATATTTTTATCTATAAATAGCTGTGATAAGAATAAAAATTAAATACATACATGAAAACAACTGGAATATAAAATATATAACCTCCTCCCAAATTAATAAATCAATAAAGTTGTAATTTCTATACTCAATTGTGCATATATGTAGGGTTAATTTTGATTGAAAAAAATACCATTTGTTGGTCTTGGGAACACAATGATCAAAAGAAAAAATGAATTTTTATTTATAAAGACACTTGGAAAAAGTGTAAACACTAAAACACACCAAGTTAGGTGTTAACACTCACACACTAAACTGTCTCTTTATTACCGTCACACCACTCAACTCCTTTTTTTTTTTTTTTGTCTCTCAAAGAGCAAACCTCACTGCCAGAACGCAGAGCCCCACACACAGGACACAACTAGATAATTACATATACCGATGGAAAAATTGTTGTTTACTGATGGAAAGTAACTGTTTGTCAGAAACTTTATCACAAGTAATTTTTATTCTGTAAATAATTTTATTGGTAATATAATTATAGATAGATTTAAAAAAAATGCTAAATAAAAAAAATATTAGAATTATTTTTTTGATAATTTTATAGGTGAGTATGACATTATCGACAAAATAAATCAATAAAAATTTTATTTATGATTGAGTTTATATTGTTAATGAAATAATTTTATTGATAATTCAAATAATATGATAAATTTTGTAATTGTTTTTTAATTTCTTGAAATTTTTAGATGAAGTTATTTTATTAGTAATGTCATCTATGATGAATAATAATAAATGTTACTATAATTTATTAATAATATTGTTTCCATTAATATTTTTATTTTTATTTCTATTTGATAATTTAATTTATGGTAATGTTACTCAGACGGGATAGTACCAGTATTTGTAGGCTTGGTTAAGTCTATGGTAATTAGTTTATAATTTTTAAGTGTAACATTTTTTTTTTTAAAGGAAGATTTTAAGGATAAACCTTTTTTACACTTTTGTAAAGAACTCTATAGATTGGAGAGACAATATTATTGAATAATCCGAATTGAACTTCAACATGTCTCTTACCACACACCTTTTTATTATTTAAATTTCAATCAGACTTTATTGATTTCCATGAATATCAAATGTGTTATATTTTTTAGATCGTTATGGAAAAGTTCAAAAACTTTTTATATATATTTTGTCAAAGTTTCCTAGAGACCTGAGCTTTGTTTTTTTAATACATCAATCCAAGCACTCTAAAGTCTGTACTATTCCAATTTCTAGGGCACACCTCCTGGAATTTCTCTGTATAATCATGTTATTAGTATGATCCAATCAGTTTTCTCGAAAATCATCATTGGAAATCTATCTAGAGTGTTGCTAAATATTAAAATTATTGAGAGAACTAGGAACAAATAACCAGACACTGATCTACCCGGATTAATACAGTGGAATATAAGTTCCAATTCTTTTCCCTTTTTGTATAGTAAAAAACATAACCAAACAATAATCAAATATAATGTAAATAATCACACAAATCAACACCAAGACTTTTACATGGAAAACTCGATGTGGGAAAAACCACGGAACTATGGTCCACCTAAAAACTTCCACTATTAACAAATAATGGGTTCACAATTGTTCATCCTCATATTCAACTAAGGGATACAACATATATATCATCAATAATAACTTATTCTCGGATTACAACAAGATTAAAGGAGAATTATTTGAAAAAAACTCACAATACTAATAGCCTCGTTTTCTATCAAAACGACCAGTTTCTACACCACTAATTTTCTATCCAACTGTTCAAAATGAAGAGTAACGTGTCTAGAAGCTTCTGTCAAAATTTCAGCCCGATCCAACGGTGAACGAGCTGGAAATCGAAGAAAGAACACAGGCTGCTCTGCTGCCTCTTTTTCTCTCTTTCTCCCGGTTTTCTTCTGCTCTCTTGTTCAAATTGCAACTGCCTCTACAGTAACCGACCATTTGGTTTTTAATTCCACAATTATGTTGTCTCTTGACAATTAATATGGTGGTCCCCCCATCACATGGTGCGGGACCACACACAATAGAAATGAATAGAATCCTATAAGATCAAGAATCTTGCCATCGATCTTTTCGTGGCGTGTAGGAGTGTAGCAAATGATCCGTTGGCTATCTCTTTGATTTAGAAAAAGGCCATGGCAAGATAACTTTTTTGCCCTAATATTTGTATCCCTTGATATTTGATAAAGCTAATGACATAAGAATTAGTGAAATGTTGGGTGAGGTTATCTTAGAAGTCAAATTAACAGAATAATAACTTTTACTCGTTTAGATTTTGATTTTGTTCGTATAAATACGATGATAACATGTGATAGAATATTAAATTAAAAATAATTTTATATTTAATAACAAATTAAACTTATAAGAAAATTATGGATTGAAAGATTATATCTAAAAATACAGGAACAACATATATGATAAGCTAATTCCTATTGTTTTTTGGTATTTTTGTCCAAAAAACCCAGTAAAAGAAAATGTTTCTTCATAAATGAGACCACCAATTCAAAACATTGATCAATTAAATTGACCGGTGAGCTGAATTCCAAATTTCAATAGGTTTGTGGCAATAAATTCCATTAATTTTAGTGAGTTCTATATCTGAATGTGATGGAGTTGTATGAGCCTACGAGGATCCGTCGTGGAAAGATAGAAAATCTCAGTTCCAATTAGCTCGAACTTACAAATGGAGTTATAAAACCATTTCTTCTAACCACTCGAGATAACAACGATCCTGAGGCACTACTTTGATCGATCCTTCTCTTCTAGCTGTTGCCCATTGTCAAGCCCTTAAGCCTAACATTTTATTTCAGTCTTAGGTCTTCAAATTTATTCAAGATATATATTTTATTTACGCTCAACAATTTTAATCCCCAGATTCCCCGAGAACACGATATTTAATAACAAGCAGTATGATGTATAGCGTCACCGGTGATGGCGCCATAAAGCAGCAAATTAAACTTTGATTAATTTAATTTTCAAGCAGAAACGTCTCCGGGCAGCTAATATATGGCGCCATCACCGGTGACGCTATATATATATATATATGAAGAATGCTATAAGATAGAAGAACAGCACATACCGGAAGAATTATGTGCGGGAAATCTATTGCTTTTAACAGGTCTTGAAACCAAGCAGCAGGCATGGATTTCAAGGAGAAAATAAACCGAAGAGAGCCTAAGCTCAAGTTAAAACTGAAAGATCACTAATAATATCAAAGGTAATGGCATTCCTTGCCACATTTTCCTTTTCCTTTATCTCTTTTAATTGCAAGTGGCAAGCAGGCTATGGCAACTTCACACATGATTACTAAGAAACAAGTTTCTGTTGCTGGCCCCAAATTCATGCCCAGAAAACTCTTATAATGCAGCTAAATGTATTATCTAAAAAAAAAGAATGCTGCTAAATGTCAAGGACTATGATTAGATTAGAGAGAGAAAGATTAGTTGTCAAATAAACTAGAAATGCATTGAAGAGCAGAGAATATTGTCGCATGTGTGCGGGTGTGGTGGCGATCGTCCACCCACAAAGAAAAAATATGGAATATGGATTATTCCTAGAAAATGTGGTGAGACAAGGAATTTTTATCTTTTATCAGTAAAAATTTTGATTGGGAGTCGCCACCTAGTATTCTGGTCACTAGGAACCTTGACTGGTCTCAAAGATCGGGTACGGAGACTGGTTGCACAAAAAGGAAGGTATTAACACCCCAACTACGCCCTATCTAAGGCAGGCTGCATTGTTTTAATGTCTGATAACATCTAAATCTTGTTGTGGTTTTTAATTGTTGGTTCGTTTACGGTTTAAGAAAAGTCCTTCTCTGTAAGGAGATCCTTATCATAATATCGGGTAAAAACCTAACTATTCTAAGTCGTCAAAAGAAAATATCTTTTTAATATCAGGAATACGTTTTACGTATAAATTCATAATCCCTGACACTAAAATCAAAAAAAAAATTGTTGTTTTTGAAATTTTGGCTAATATTCTCTTGACTTTAATAAATTAGTTATTAAAGCCAAAATTCATGCTAAAACATTGTTTTTTGGTGCATAAAAAATACAATATGATTTTTTAGCTTTAAGACACTTGGTCGTATGCACAAAAACAATTTGTTTTCATTTTTTTTGTATTTTGGAAGTTTTGACAGAAATCAGGTATTTTAATACCGGATTTTGTATTTTTAACGATACAAAATACAAACCGATATTAAGCAAAATGACATAAAAAACTACATGGGAAAATTGTAAAAATTCAGAAACAAGTGTACCATTTTTTTTTTTGAAATGGATCAGTCAGGCTCAAATACATGGGTTGGGCCGAACCTGACCCAACTACATAGGCTAGGCTCAAGCCCAACCCACCATAGGTGGTTACTGTGCATGAGCACAGTAACCAGCTTCACCTCGCCTGCAGAGACGTGCACCGTGCACGTCTTGCATGGCGAAGGAAGAAGCGAAAGCAAAAGAAAATAGGGGCAGTGTTTACCTGGAGAGGCGGCGACTGTCGGCGGCAGTGGAGGCGGCTGGGGCGGTGGTTCTTCTTCTTCTTCTCCCCTGTTTTCTGCTCTGTTTTTTTTTCTTCTTCTCTTTCTCTCTTCTTCTTTATTTTTCTGTCATTTCGTCCTCTTTCGGTCTTCTTTTTTTTCTTTGTTTCGGTCTTTCCCGACCTTTTCTGCTCTCTCTATTTTTTTTTTTATGAACAGTGTATGAAACGACGCTGTTTTTCCCAAAACGTGCTGTTTCATTTAAATGGATTTTGGCGCCAAACGCGTCAGATTCAAAATTAGGCCTTCAATTTGCGCGTGTTTTACAATTGAGTCCTTGGTCTCGGCTTTCTTCAATTAAGTCCCTAATTGGCCATTAAACTTTAATATTTATGCAATTAAGCCCCTGATTTGATCAAATTAACTTTCAAAAATTATAGTTTGACCCCAGAACTTTAATTTCTTCCAATTAAAGCTCAAATTAACTCCAAAATTAATTTTTCTTGCAGTTAAACTCTTCATAAATTCAATTAAACCTTCAATAAATTTTTAATTGAGTCCATAAACTTCTGATTCTGGACTTTTCTTTCTCAAATTGAATTTTCTTTGTCAACAGGGCTCTCATCAGTCAATGATATACCGTCAAATTTTAATTTTTGTATTTTTAAACCTCCTCAACCAATTTTTGATCATTTTTTGAGTGTTCTGGCATTTTTTTTTCACTGTTAAATTTTTTGATAATATTTTTTGATTTTTTTATTTTTTGTATGGGGATCCAAAAATGAATTACAATAAATATATTTAAACTTCATGCAATATTCCTTAATTAAACAGAAATAACGTCACAACTCACCGGACATCTGCAAACAACAAAAGTATAGCATATATATCTTAATTTGCATTAATGCGTAACAAACATTAGTTGGCACGAACAGAAACATTCCAAGAAAATTTTAACTTTATGAAGAAACCCAATAATACAAACCCAATTATAAAGGGTTAGCAACCAAAGAAGTGGCGGTGTTCGAGGATCTAGGAGCTTAATATGTGGAAGAACTTTTAAGCTCTTGTGAGAGAGGTACTCCTCAATGAATCAACATCTCCGTCGGTATCTAACTACTGCTTTCTTTTGATTTTGTACAATTTTCTTTTTAGTGTGCGCTTATTTTTATTTTTTTTCAAAACAAAAAATAAAGAGAAAAACAGTTGTGAGAAAAAAACTGATGAAATTTTCTTTTCCATGATTGTGCTTCTAAAACATAATGCCAAAATAAGATTTAATTAGTTTTGTTGATAGATATATATATATATATATATATATATATATATATATATATATATCTGTGTTTGTATGCGCACACACATTAATTTCTGTCATTGTAGTTTAAACACTACACAGTACTGCACTCAGTTGCATTCAGATAAACCCTCATTCCCCATAACTAGCTAGTGTGTGTGTGTCTATACACACACACACACACACACACACCCACTCCTTAACTATTTTTAAAAGAACATTACTCTATATTTAAAAATAGAATAATTTTGAGATAAATAAATACATATACATTATAGAAATCAACCAAAATATAAAATATATAATCATTCAACAAGTCATGGAATCAATAAAATCATAATTTTTTCAGTCAACTGTACGTATACATAGGACTAATTTGAATAAGAACTCTGATATCATTTATTAAACTTCAAACGTACGTAAGTAACAAAGACAATTATAATTTAAAAAAAGGGCAAATTTTTCTAAGTATATATAGCTGGAGACAATTGTGGTGAGAAGAATATTTGGACTTTTACATGTGCATATATATAAACACATTGAAAAACATCCAAAATATAAAACATATAACCATCCAGCAATAAAATAAATCTTGAAACTTATAATTTCTCTAGTCAAACATACTAACCTAGTTAATGCCTTTTATATGTACTCGCACTACCCAGGTGGTTCCATGTCTAACATTTGTAGGCTTGGCTCCGTCTATGGTAACTAGTCAATAATTTTCTCTGATTTGGAGTTCTTTAAACTTTTGTAATAAACTCCAGATCGGGGAGACGATACTACTGAAAAATCTGAATAGAACTTTAACAACACATCTCTTACCGTACCTTTTTGGTATTTAAATCTCAATCTGACTTTATTGATTTCAATGATTATCAAATGTAATGAATAGTGCTATAATTTTGAGAACATGATGGAAAAAGTTAAAAACTTTTGGTCCTTAACTCCATCACCACCGCCATCACCATCACGTTTGGTTTCCTAGAAACGTGAGCTTTATTTATTTCTTCTAATTTCTAGGGCACAGCTCTTGGAATTTCTCTGTATAATAAGGTTTTTAGGGCGATTCAATCAGTTTTCTAGAAATCATCATTCGAAATCTATATAGATAAAAGCAACAGATAAGAAGCCTATATAGCCTTATGAGAGAATCATCTGTCTTTCACGTGTAAGAGAGTAGCAGATGCTCCGTTTGTTGATCTCTTTGATTTACAAAAAGTCCATGGCAAAAAAACTTTTTTTCCCTCTAATATTTGTATCCCTTGTGGGTTTTGTATTTGATCGAATGACACCAAAATTAGTTAAATGTTGGTAAAAAATTAATGTCAGCTAAGTAGGGTTTGATTTCTTACACAGCATTCAAGGGAGGCTGTCTTAGAGGTTAAATTGACATAATAACAACTTTCACATATTTAGATTCTAAATTTGTCAGCATAGATATGATAGAATATTAAATTAAAAATTAATTTTATATTTAATAACAAATTGAACTTATAAAAAAAAACATGGATCTAAAAATATAACAACATATATGATAAGCTAATTCCTATTGTTTTGTGGTAATTTTCGTCCAAAAAACTAGTAAAAGAACATGTTTCTTCATAAATGAGACAAAAAAGTAAATTGATTTTGCGAGTGTACGAGCAAGATATGACTATTCCAGAGGATCGGTGTTGCCTCTGAGAGAGATGGAATTAAATAAAGCCGTTCTAATTTGGGTATTTAACCCTTGTCCTGAAAGGGAATCGAGCCCTAATATAAATAGATATAATCTAAAGCCCAGAAGAACTACTATTACTTGATCATAACATAAAGTCCATGCATTGTGGGTTTAGAGCCCATGTGACCCTTCTCGATGCATATTGGATTTTGGGTAGCCATAAAACAATAATTTAGATGTCTTGACAATCAATAAAATAATCTAATTATAAACTTTATGTAAAACTATTTAGATTTTAAAAAATAAATATTTTAATTTAATAAAGGCTAACAATATTTATTGATAAGTAATTCAAAATAATTTATTAGAGGTTATGAAAAAAATATTATATGAACACCTGAATTATATTTGAGAAATACATACCAAAAACCTAGCTATCTAAAAGGATAAGTTGATGATTTTTGGATTGCCTGAAAATCCTGAACCATTTAATTGGTGCATCCCGCCAATTAAAGTTGGCCCAATTGTTCACTGGGAAAGTAGACTTTTAGTCGTCTCTCCTGTGTGTTAGGACTAGTCTAATTTTTATATTTTTAATTTTTTTTCTTCTGTGTTTTTAATTATTCTTAAAATATAAATTATATATTGAATTACCATCCAAAAAACTTAAATTTTTTAATAAGAAAAATATACAATTTAAAAATAGATGGGTCTGGGCAGAGATTTCGAACCTGAATGCTCAACTAGTCCTGGCCTGCTCGGGCCTAGATTTTCTGAACTGGTTCATCTGGGCTCTCAGATTATAATTCATATCAAAAAGTGAAAGTCTATTGTTCACTTATCAAAACCTCTTCATCTCTTCTGATGTCTGTCTCTCTCGTTTGTTTGTCTAAAAGCTGGAAAAGGCCCAAGACAATGATCCAGTCAAAAGAACATGGAACCCCATGTTTTGTGGTTTTAAGTTTTAACAGCCAAACGCACATATTTTTTGGTGTCTTCATTCCTCATGCTTCAAGATAATATGCACGTTGAAGAATTAAATATTGTCGATCCGTGTAGGTGTTCCTATTTTCTAACGTCAAAAACAGTGTCTTATCACTGTCAACCATCCTAGAAAAAACTAGTCATTATGTGCAGACAAAAATATGAGGTGATATTGGGCGATCATCATGGGCGGGTCCTTCAATCTCTTTAATTTGGTCTGACCTATAAACAGAAGTTTCCGGTGTACAGAAGAGTTCATTCTATAGACCGATGGTGTTTGGGCAGACACTAACATAAGACACTTCACAACTTTTCGAGCTTTAATTTTGGTGCAATAGTTGTCTTTTTCAAATCCACAACATTAGCTAACCTACATAGACCATATAAAAACCATCCACGAATCCATTGAATCAATGGTATTTTCTAGCAAGAAAGCTACTTTTGGTTTTTTCTGAGAACCATTTTGAAGTGCCTATTGCTTTATTGTCGAGGGGAGAAAACAAAGGAAGGGGTATCGTGCAGCCATGTTAGTTGTGAGACGGTTGGATATCCTTTCATTATGCTCCCCACTTTACATGGGGCATTGAAAGAGATTCCGAGAAGCCATCGAAACCTATATCGAATTATACAGATTTTTATAGAGTGGGAGTGGGACGCTAGCTTTCACTGTAAGGGTTTTCGATTCAAGAGTGGTGGATGAATGGTGGTAAGAAAGATCTAGGAAGCTCTTCTTTAAGTTATGACCATTGAGAATGGACTCCTCTAGCGAATTCTAAACATTTTTTAAAGAATGTGGATGCCAACATTATGAAGTGGAAGTGGCGAGAAGTTGGAGGTAGCTAGGTTTTAGACCACCTTCATGGCACTCACACAAATGTAATCATTGAGCATCCACCCTTTATTTCCAGCTCTACCCGCTGAAAACTCAGCAAATATTGTTGTTTAAATTTTTTGTAAAAAATAAAAGTATTTCTTCTTTCAAATTTGTCAAGGACGATGTTTATAGTTATACCCTCCATTAGGTCGCCAAATTCGTAGCATTATAATAATTTATTGCGGGGGTATCATCATTAATGCTTGCTAGCAAATATATACTTAAGATTTAATAAAACAAATTAAGATCGATGATGCCGACTGCAACGGTGAACATTGCCCCCCTTTTTGTTTAGTCTCCTGAGAACTACTTCCTATAATAAATTAAGTGGAAATCTCTAGCTTAATGTAATCATCCTGTCTAGATATTCTTGCATCTGTTAACTTTATAGAGTTACTGTTGAATTCGGTAGATTAGCATCCATATGCTTTGCGCGATCGCTTCTTAAATTCATGAACTTTAAGTGTTTACTAATTTCTAAAGATAATATCTATATTGTTGTCAAGTTTCAAGTCTTTTTTGTTTTGGTGTTTGAATGTGTTATAAAAATATGTTTGATTTAAAAAAATCACCATCCTACAGTTTAGTTGCTTCCTCGACTTTGATACGTGTTTTAATTAATATTGAGATTTTAAATAACATATATTAAATTCTTTTTATCAAATGAAATTTATGAACATTAAAATTAATTATTTTAATGGTCGAAATTGATATTAATCATAATTTTTTTTCTTTACATCAAAAAATTCAGCAATGCTTTTTCTCTTCTCTCACAAACTAAGGACTGAAAAATAAAATTTTGTATTAAAATTTCATTTCAAAAAACTTAAGGGACTGAAAGGTATAATTTGAAAAATTAAAAGATTAAATTAAGATTTTCACTTCAATTTTTAACCGACCATTTATTTTTGGTACTTTTTCCATCTTCATCATCCATCTTTTAATTAATTTCACACTTTGTTAAGAGACAGGAAGCAATTGTCTTTCAATTTTGAAATCAAAAGACTCAATGGCTGAGGAGAAAAAAAATTAAATATCAAAATAAAAATAAAAAACATTGCTCCAAACTATAGTGTGATCGCACAATTCACGTTGAACAACGTTTTCACCTCACGAACTCAGTTTTCCTTATAATAATTATAATTGCCTCCTCAATTTGTTCGTTAGACACCTTTTGAAGTAGTAGAGCGACAATGAATTAAATTGTTCAGCTATATATTCCAGTTTGTGGGAAGCCCTTACGAAGGCTATTTGCTATTATTTTCTTTGTTGATTGTTGTGATGTGCTTCGACTTTTGTAGTTGTATTAAATTGAAAAAAGACTCACGATTAACGCAAAAGTTTTCACAAAATTATAACTCGAAGACTATTGTGACAAGCTTTCGTCATATACTATTTATCGGGACTTAAGTTTGTTTTATCTAAAAATTCATTTTTCAAATATATTTTTGACTCAAAATACCTATAAAAACATTATAAAAATCATAATAAACCTGTTTTTGGTATAAAAAATTTAAAAAATCACCCTAAAAATTAAAATTAACTCGAAACTAGTTGGCGGAGAAAACTACTCTCACCGAAATGAAAGGAAGAACGGTAACAAAATCAGTAACATGGCACGGTGATATATAATATTTTACGACCTTTACAGGCAAGCAGTTTTCTGTCTCTATTCAAATCGAACTGTTTGAGCCGATGCTCACAGCTCACCCTTATTTGGTTGTCTGCAAATAATTTTTTATATGAAATAATGAAATCCTCGTCACTTTATTGCATGATTAGAGATGTTCATAAAATAATGGCGCTTAATTTTCAGTTGAAGGAGTTGACTCTAGTGGTCAACTGTGCTAACAAAATAAAGACGAGGTTTTCCTGATGCAGAGGGCAAAAGATAAGGATAACAGGTCACGTTCATGTTTATTTGGCAGAGAGGGGGTTTCGAGGAGAGTGAAGGGAAGAGCTGACACCGAGGACGACAGGTTGAGGTCGCTTTTAGAGCATCTCTAATAAAAAATGTCATTATGAAAAGTTAAATAAAAAAATAGTTTTTTAAATAGTATAAATATAGCTTTTTGTATTATTTGAATTTTAATGGTAAAAAACTATTTAAAAAAGTTATTTATATTTTAATATATTTCATGTTAAATTAATTTTAATATAATTATATAACTAATTTAGATATTTTATATATAATATAATTATGATGTTATTAATTATATAATTAATATGAGTAATTTATAAAATTAATAAAGTAATATAAAAGTTAAAAAATTAAATTTAAAATTTATTTATATGAATATTTTTAATTTTAAGTTTTATATGTTATTGTTAAAAATTTAATTTTTTAAAAGTAAATTCAAATTCAAACTTATAAAAGTATTACGAACTGATATCAATTTCATAACAATGTATTTAAAATAACCAAGAATTTTCTATATATTTAATTAAAAATACATTACATTACAATAAATCAATCAAAGTTAATTAAAAATCAAAACCCCTCTTTTGCATAATTTCTAACTTTCTATTTTGAAAATACGCTGCAGAAATTGGATCCAAATTAGAAATATCCATTTTCATAATTTCTTCTTCTTTCTCAATCCTGTCCAATTCTTGTTTCTCTTGACTTTGTTGAATCAGCATGACTTGTTGCTCTAACATAATTTTTCTGTCTTGTTTCTTCTGATCCTCAATTTCAACTAGAGTATCCCTGAATTGTTGTAACAGATTCGTTACGATTGCATCCCCAACTTTATCTTTTCCTTATCTACGTTTAAGTCGTAGAACCGACTTGTTTTTTAAACAAGTTTTTAAACAAGCATACCTTTTAATTTCAGCTAATTAACACAACCGATGTTAATAATTAACCGGAGAATAATCGATTCTTGTTTTTTAAAATTTAAGAGAAGGGTAAAGCACAATATAAAAATTTAAAACTACAAGTTTTTTTTTTCATGTATTTATAAACAAAATTTTCTATGTTTAAAAAAAAAAAAAAAAAGAGTTGTTGGCCAACGACTATAAAAATAGCCGTTGGTTATTTTGGCCATTTCTACAGTTAAATATAGAAATAGCTCTTAACAAAGCAAAAAGTCATTTTAGCTATTGCTTTGTCTCTGTCGTTAGAATACTAAAAGTAAAGAAATAAAAGGCATAGTACAGATGCCTCTTCATTTGACAGCTCCAACGAGTGTTTTGTGGGTTTTGCTTCCATGACTCCAAGTTACCGTGACCATGATCGAGTTTTATTTAGTTTTTATACAGAAGCATTTTAATTATTTTTCTTTGAATTCATCGCCGGTGACTTCTAATCATTCCGATTTCCGACGATCATCTTTTCTATATTAATTATACAGTAAGCTTGTACGATTTGGGTGGTTTTACAGTAAACTGAAGATGTTTTTAAATAAAAATAAGTTTAAAATGAGTTTTGAGATTCCAAAATTAGAATTTTAATTTTTTATGTTTGAGAATTTTCCATGTACAAAAAGTCATTTTAAAAAAAGAGTGTAGCAAACAACTTCAATAAAAATTATTCCGCCAGATAGCAGTGTCTAATCATTTTTTAAAATTTTTGAATATTTTTTATTTAAATTTTAATTAATACCAACTCTTTTACTTTTTATTATGAAAATTAGCTTTTTATTTTAATATTTAATTAGTATTAATAATTATTTTTTAATTTATATAATTTTAATTTATTTCAGTAAACGTAAATAATACCCTTATATTAATAAACATCTGTGTCTTGTTCTCTTACATTATAAATTAAATTAAAATCCGACTCACATCATATCATCGTAAGAGTAGTGTCATGAATTTATCATCAAGGAAGCACTCATATTTTGACCAAATTGTTCAACTGGTTCTAGAAACACGAATGTACCAAGGCTATAACTGCCAAATTATTTTTGCCCGTCATTAATTTCATGGTTATAACTTGTATATAGTTTTCATAGCTAAGAATCTGGGCAGCCCTTTCATATGCGTCTTCAAATTAATTTGCACATCAATTAATATTATTTTTTCTAATAATTTTAAATTTACATGTTTATTTAATGTTTCTAAAAAAATTAACAAATCACTAAAAAGATAATGATTTTATCATTGAAAATCTCATAAATCATTATTCATTCCATTATTTTTTTTAATTTTTATTATTTAATGTTTGATTTTTTAATGTTATGATTTGTTTTTATTTTATTTATACAAAGTTATTTGAGCCTGATTCATTTTCATTGTGTTCTACTCTACAAATCACTATTTATTTAAATAGTGTTTTATTTTTAAATTGATATTTTATCAATTTTATCTTTGAATATTGAGTTAATTGAAAATTGTGTCTCATAATTTATTTTGATTTGCTTTTTATAAGTTTATCTCAACCTCATAACACAGGTCGCAGGTTTAGTAGGTTAGCATAGGTTGATTTGATCTTTTTTTTATTGCTTTCTATAAGTTTATCTCAATCTTATGACCTATATAATGGGCTTGGTCGATTAACTGGGGTCAACTTGGGTAATTTTTATGTTTGTTTTTTAATTGATTTTTTTATAATTTTATCTTTCAATATTGATTTGATTAAGAATTGGGTTTTATAATTTATTTTGACTTGTTTTTATGAGGTTATTTTATACTCATAACCCGAGTCGTGAGTTTAACATATTAACTTAGTTGACTGAAGTTGTTCTTTTAGATATTTTTCAATTGATTTTTTATTTATTTATTTTATCCTTTAACATTGAATTTATTGAGAATTAGATTTTATTATATATTTTTTAAAAAATTTCTATATAGACTATCGTGGTCTTATGATTAAGGTTGCGAATTTGACAGGTGAAACTCGAATAAATCCAATATGTTGTCGTTTAAAATTTTTGAAAAAAAAATATCATCTAAAATAATTTTTTTAGTTAAACTATATTTTTATTGGTTGTCTAAGTTGTTTTTTGGCTCACCAAGCTGACAGGGTCACATTTCAAAAAAATATCATCTAGAATAAAATTTTTTAGTTGAATTATATTTTTATTGATTATCCAAGTTATTTTTTTGACCTGCTAAGTTAATCTGATCACATTGTATCAACTTCTACATAATTTTTTAAAAAATAATTCTACTATAAAAAAAAATATTAGAAACACCTAAATCATTTTTTACATTAAAAAAAAAATAATCAGACCCACACTACAACATGAATCAATAATCTAATAATTTCTCTGTATTTCATTCATATTTGCATGGTTATGTCCCTCTATTATCCATTAATGACGTATATATTTAGAATAATAAGACTAATATAAAACAAGGTTATATATATATATATATATATATATATATATATATATATATAGAGAGAGAGAGAGAGAGAGAGAGAGAGAGAGAGAGAGGATACTTGGTTGCTATATTTCTCTGAGTAGCAAAGTTAAAAAAATAACTCTTACTCTAGCGCAAAAACAATAGTCATGTATATAGTATATATGGAATATATAGGTTGCGCTTTAATTTACTATATGCACGGCCTATGCATATATTATATGCGTAATAACTGGTTGTGCATATAGTGCATTCACTATCATCCTTTTAATTATTTTGAAGATAATTTGCTCTCTTTTCTTATCTTCTAACTTCTTTCTGTCTCTGCTTCTCCCTCTTTCCAACATCACTCTTAACTCAAGCCAGTTGATCTTTCTCTCCACTATAACGAGATCATTTATATCCCTTCCCTATGATAGACCTCACTTCTTTTTTTTCTTTTTCTTTTTCATTCGTCAATTCTTTCTTTATCCATCCACCCATGAAAACCATAAATCTCTCCAAATAACTAATAAGATACCACATCTTACTTTATATATACCATAATATTTATTTGGCGTCTTCAAATCATGGGAAGCCACTGATGAAAACTAAAAGCAATAAACCGGTCAAAACCACTAAAAACATACCAACCCACAAGATGTATTCTGCCATTTTTCTACTGTTGATGGTGATGTACTTTGACGTATGAAGCTGTATTAAATTGAAAAAATTGACGATAGAAGCAAAAGTTGCACAAAATTATAACTCGACGACTATTGTGATAAGCTCTCAGGCGACGTCGTACTGTTTTCCCCCATAAAACCAATCAATACCTTCTAAGAATCCAACAAGGTATGCTAGTTTTGTGAGAAGTGACAGATAAATAGAATCAAATCAAAGTGTGAGCTTCCTTCTTCTTTGAAGACAAATAGAAAATCACAAATCCATGTCGGCTTGATGGGCCGAGAAAAATAGCTGCTCTTACAGCAATCGAAAGAATGGACATTTTATTACAGTATCTACCATAGGGGGGAAACAGTGCTAAATATTTAAATATCCCAAACAAACTCGGTAAAAAAAATGAGTGATACAAAAAAATTAGGCTGATCTTTCTTCTACCTATACAATTCAGTCCCCTATTCCTTAAAGGAAAAGGGGTTAAATATTTGCCTAATGGTTAAATTTATTACCTATGGTTAAAAGGTTTTTTTTTTTGTTTTTTTTTAAATGATTAAATTCAGTTTTGGATTTAGCTTTTAAATTTTAAAAAACCAAATCAAACCAAAAACATTATTATAACTAAAAACTCATTACAAATTAAAGCCCTATTAAATCAAGACATGTTAAAAGTAGCCGAGTATGAATTAAATTAGATTTATTTGGTTTCAAAAATATAAAACTAATCCGATAAATTAGATTATCTCATTCAGTTCACTTCCATTCAAAGTTTTAGAAAAGAAAATTTGGTTGAATTTGACTTTCTTATCCAAACCGAATTATTCGAACCAATGAGTATCCCTAATTGTTATTTTAAGACTTGACTACGAGGGATCTGATTTTGACGTGCAAAATAATTAGTCTGGAGATATTTTTATAATATGGTTGAGAATATGGTTGAAATTGTAATTTTTAAAAATTTTAATTTTTTTATTTAATTTTTTATATTGTTTTGATGTGTTGATGTTGAAAATAGTTTTTTTAAAAATAAATAAAATTATTTTAATATATTTTTAAAAATATATATATATATATATATATATTTTAAATGACGAGTGAGATCCATGAACACACTGTTAATAAAAAAGAAAAAAACAAGAGAGAGAGAGAGAGAGAGAGATACACGCAACTGCAGCCATATTTGCTTGTCTGCAAATGAATATTTTAATATGAAAGGAAGAAAATCCCGTTGCAGGATTGCATGGTTGGAGATGCACATAAAATAATTGAGATATGGAGTTGACTAGAGAGGTCAACTGTGGACAACAAATAAAAGATGCCCACTTGGACAGGAATCCGGGTGGCGGGGCATGGAAATTTTGCAA
Organism: Populus tomentosa; assembly: GCA_018804465.1. NCBI lineage: Eukaryota > Viridiplantae > Streptophyta > Magnoliopsida > Malpighiales > Salicaceae > Populus > Populus tomentosa. The sequence continues at coordinate 18,029,455 of CM031977.1, forward strand.
TTATCATACTCGTATGGTGGCAGTAAGAACGGGGGAGGGGCTTTCGTGGCGACTGACGGCGAAAATTGATACCGATAACGAGTAACGACAGCTTGAGGTCACCTCTATGTGTTTTTGGGCTTTTCCTCCATGACTTTGATCAAATTTTATTGATTTTATATAACAAAATAACATGAACAGAAGAGTTTTAAACATCCTAATTCTTTGAGTTTGTCACCAAAGACTTCAAATCTTCCTAACAATCATCATTTCCATAAGCCATGAATTTTATCATCAAGAAAGTACACGTATTTTGAACAAATTGTTCAGCTGGTTTTTGGTACATGCATGTACATAATATACTTGCGACGAGTTTATGGTGGAGTATAAAACTGTTGTTTTTTTAAATATTTTTTACTTAAAAATATATTAAAATTAAAAATTATATTTTATATCATAACATAAAACAATATGAAAACATAAAAAAATTAATTTTAAACTAAATAAATTCAAAAAATCTTGAAACATGAATTGCACTTCAATCTCAAATAACCTCTCTGATTATCTTTTCTCTTCCATGAAATAATAAATTGGTCATGATGAGTTATTAGTGTTTAAGAGATGGTAACTTTTTTTTGGTGTGTTTTAAAAATGCCTTCTTAAAAAATAATATCAAATTAATATTTTTAATGTTTTTTTAAGATTTTAATGTTTTAATATATTTTTAAATAAATAATATTTTTAAAAAATACCCCATACAACAATACCTAGTACATATAATATCCTAATAGAAGAATGTTATAAAGAAAAAGAAATTGGTCTGCTCAATTTAACACATCGAATTGTATTTTGATGTTATTGTGTATAATAATACTTTTTAAATATGTGTTTTACTTAAAAATAAATTAAAATGAATTTTTTTAATTTTTTAATTTCAACCCATCAAAATTATCATGGAAAAAAACACTAAAAAAATCTTCTTCTTTTTTTGAAGATAAACACATACCAAATCCTTGGACCAAAATAATTATACTAAAATTATCTTATATATATATATATATATAAAATCATGCCTTAAAATTGAGGGTAGTCACGTCACAAACGACAATAGTATATAGTAAATGGTGACCATCTTGTAGACTTTTAGGGAGGGTGGCCCATTCCTACTCGTTTGTCTTTGCACTTGCTGCTAAGAAGTGTAACAATCGATCCCTATGCATCCCTCCATCCACGAAATTCAGACCACTTTTTTAACTCAAATGTCCATAATGTTGACCGACGACTACAATAACTAGAGTTTCTTTCTCACACGAGGATGACCCTTTGCAGGTTTGGAGAAAGAGCATTCATGGCTATGGACCATGGCTCATGGTGACTGTTCCAGCTCACTTCAGGACAACTCGTTGATAATTTTACGTTTAAATAATTTAGTAAATTAATTTAACTTATAACTTGACGTAAGGAAAGAAAGCCTTTACTTCGATCCAATTGGCCAGCACACTGATAGATTTTTTGAGGCCACCGAAAGAGGCCGAAGTTATTACTGCAAGTGTGGAAGAGATAAAACGGCAAGGCAAATGGAAAAGCGTGAGGGTTGCTGACCGAATAGTGAGAAGGAATATGCCGGTGGTATATTTCCCTCCCTTTGCCTCTTTATTATTTGTATATATATCAAAGAAACACTCTCTTACTTGAACCACAGCATTCTTCTTCACCAATTTCTTTTTTTGCTAACTTTTTTTTTCCCTCCTTTTTGTCCCCTCCTCACTCTCTCGAGAAGGACAGCAAGTTCGTGAAGGAAGGAAGGAAGGAAGGTTAGCTAGTGTGCAAATTAAAGCTCTCTCTTTTATGGGGTTCTCTCGCCTTGTATTCTTGTCATTTCTTGTGTTTCTCTCATGCATGCAAAAGAGGGAGGAAAAAAAAAACGACAATATACAACTTTTGTTATGCTCGTGCTTTTTTCGCTTTCTCCATATACATATTTTTTTTCTGGCAAATGTTAATTAAGAAACGATTTAGGTTCAAATCTCATATCAAGTATTGCCAGTTGAGACCAGTCTGGATCTATATTTCAACTTCCTTGCTGCAAATTGTGATTCAGTTTTGATTTTTTTGGTCCACAAATGCTGCCATAATCGCCGGATGATCTTCTTTATTAATTTATTATCACTAGTCTGATTCTAGGATCTCACCCCATCACCTGGAAAAGCTAAGCATCACTTTAAATAAATGTTCTTGTAAGAATCAATGCTTTTAATTAATTGATATTACTATTTAAAATTCTACGTAGAGTAATTAAGGAAACTCTCTCCCATGCTCTTCTTTTGTTAATACATAATAGTATTTCTTGTCCAACCATACTGCCTGAATCCACTGGTGTAGCTTGATAATTTTGGTTAGCACTTTCGATTTATCAAATAGTAGAGGTGTTTCTTTTCTACCCCTGCTCTTACTTTTTCTCTCTTTAAGTCTAGATTTTCTTGCAGTATATCTACTTTCAAATGTTGCTGTCACTTAGAAAATTACCTTTTCAGATCTCTCTCTCTTTTTTTTCCGATGAATTTTCAGTTTCTCTTTTTGTTCACAATAGTGTATGAGATTTAATGTTTTTTGTGGGCATGAATTTATCTTATTTAATGTCTTAACAGAGCTTTTAGCCATGGAAAATTGCTAAACATCTGTGGTAGCGTGCATCTGTGGTTGTCCAGTGTGAGAGAGATTTCTTATTAGCTACTATGAGTTCTCCTTGTCTTTTACTTTAAATTTCCTATCGTCATGGAAGTTTTTCATTTCTAGAAGATTAATGGGCTATTTATTTATTTATTTGTTTGTTTCATAGTTACCACCAAAAAGATTAAGAAAGAGAGGAACTGCTCTTTTGTCTCTACTTGTGTCTGTTACTTTCTTTCACTTGTCTCCTAGACTGCTCCTTGCTCTCCAGAAAGATAAATTAAGTGAGATGATTAAGAAATAGAGTAGCAGTTGGACCTACCATTTGACTAAGAGGTTAGTCTCTTCCGATAAATCTATGTATATGCTGCTTTCTTTATTGTATAAAAAATTGTGTGAAAGAATCCAATACTTGTATCTAACAAAATTAGAATCTACGTATTTTATAGCTGTCTTGAGAATTAGTCCTACCGTCCCCAAGTAGAATGGCTTTGTTTCTTTTGTTTGTTTGTTTGTTTTTCTGTGTTCTTTTTTTATTGGTGACGCCATTTGGAATTTCAATTATCACCGGCTCTTAAGCAAACTCATTTAAATTTTCGATACTATTATCTAAAGATCCTTGTGACATTGCATGGTTTTTAATCCGGTTTCAATTTTTGCAGAGAACAGAGAGAGCAAGGAAAGGCATTTTCCTAGATAAGCTAGGAGGTCATGGCCAAGGAATTACAGGTTCTCAATGCGCTTGATGTGGCAAAAACACAATGGTATCACTTCACTGCAATTATTATTGCTGGCATGGGATTCTTCACCGATGCCTATGACCTCTTCTGCATATCCCTTGTCACCAAATTGCTTGGCCGCATATATTACCATGTGGACGGAGCAGCGAAGCCTGGTAGTTTGCCTCCCAATGTAGCGGCAGCTGTTAATGGTGTGGCGTTCTGTGGAACTCTTTCGGGCCAGCTCTTCTTTGGCTGGCTTGGTGACAAGATGGGAAGGAAGAAAGTGTATGGTATGACTCTTATGCTCATGGTCATATGTTCGGTTGCCTCGGGTCTTTCTTTTAGCCATGATGCTAAGGCTGTCATGTCGACCCTTTGCTTCTTTCGTTTCTGGCTCGGGTTTGGTATCGGTGGTGACTATCCACTCTCTGCCACCATCATGTCTGAATATGCTAACAAGAAGACTCGTGGCGCCTTCATTGCTGCAGTCTTTGCAATGCAAGGTTTTGGAATTTTGGCTGGTGGCATATTTGCTATAATTATATCATCTGCATTTAAGGCCAGGTTTGATGCTCCAGCTTACCAGGTTGATGCACTTGCCTCAACTGTCCCGCAAGCTGACTACGTGTGGCGTATAATTCTAATGGTTGGAGCGCTTCCCGCTGCGCTTACCTACTACTGGAGGATGAAGATGCCTGAAACTGCCCGTTACACTGCCCTTGTCGCCAAGAATGCAAAACAGGCTGCGACTGACATGTCAAGAGTTCTGCAGGTGGATCTTGAGGCGGAAGAGCAGAAGGTCGAGCAACTGACCGAGGACAAGTCCAATCAATTTGGTCTGTTCACAAAAAAGTTCCTTCATCGCCATGGACTCCACTTGCTTGGAACAACAACCACGTGGTTCTTGCTTGACATTGCATTCTACAGCCAAAATCTTTTCCAAAAGGATATATTTAGCGCGATCGGATGGATTCCCAAAGCACAGACCATGAATGCCATCGATGAGGTTTATAGAATTGCGAGGGCGCAAACACTTATCGCTCTATGCAGTACTGTCCCAGGCTACTGGTTCACGGTGGCTTTTATCGACAGAATAGGACGGTTTGCAATCCAATTGATGGGTTTCTTCTTCATGACAGTTTTCATGTTTGCGCTGGCCATTCCTTACAACCACTGGACCCACAAGGACAACCGAATTGGATTCGTGGTTATGTACTCATTGACCTTCTTCTTTGCAAACTTTGGACCTAACGCCACCACATTTGTTGTACCAGCCGAGATTTTCCCTGCAAGGTTAAGGTCCACTTGCCACGGTATATCAGCAGCTTCTGGGAAGCTCGGAGCAATTGTGGGTGCATTCGGGTTCTTATATTTGTCTCAGAACCAGGACAAGGCCAAGACCGATGCAGGGTACCCTGCAGGTATCGGTGTGAAGAATTCACTCCTGGTCCTCGGTGTCGTCAACTTCTTCGGCATATTGTTTACTTTCTTGGTCCCTGAATCAAATGGAAAATCCTTGGAGGAGATGTCTGGAGAGAACGAGACTGATGAGGGGTCGGTGCCAAATGTGGAGCAAAGTTCATATAACAGGACAGTACCGTTGGTTTAAATTTTTTCTTTATCCAGTTCTCTATTACAAGTTAGCTAAACTCTTGATAGATTTTTCAATATACCTCTTCTTGTTATGGTGTGACTCCCCCCCTGCTCTGTCTTCCTCAGCCTTGCAAGTTACCGAGTAAATCATCAACATATCTCATTCCTCAAATACTTTAGCACAGTTAATGGTGTTTATTGACAATCTTCTTGTATTTGACATGGATTTGTTGCAATTTGTTTCTCATCGTTATATGTATAGTCCGTGTATCCACAATTATCTTTTTTATAACAGTTATATATTCAATATGACGTAGCGGAAACTATATAATCTCGAATCCACGAGAGAAGTTGTGTTCAATGAACAATTTTATTGATGAATGAATTAATAATGAAAACATCCTTCCTGCCTCTATGCTTTTAAAGAGACAAAATAGAATCCTAAAGGAATTGGGAACTAATATCAAACAGGTTTGATTTGTTCCCAACACTAACAGCTAATGATAATTAAACGAAATAATAAAAGATAGAAGTCCTAACAGAATCAAATAACTAGAAGTCCTAACAGAATCAAATAACTAGCTAACAGTATTAACTTCCAGCGGCCCCTTCCTCATGTCCTACATCAGTCTCCTCTTCTTGGGAACAAACTCGTCCCGAGTTATCTGAATATAAAGGCACGTCCTCATGGTATTCCGATAAGTCAGCGACATTGAAAGTACTGGAAATGTTCCAATCATCTGGTAGCTGTAGGATATAGGCATTGTCATTAATTTTCTTGACGACTCTGAAAGGTCCATATTTTCGTTTTTGAAGCTTAGTTCGGTGTCCAGGGAACCGATTTTTCCCCAGGTAGGCCATTACCAAATCGCCCTCTGTGAACTCTTTCTTGCGTCTATGTTGATCTGCAGCAGATTTGTAAGCGGCATTGGCAGTATCTAAGCTAGCCCGCACCTCCGAATGTAATTGTTGAACTTTTTCAGCTAGATTTTCCCCAGCTCTACTGACCTTTGGTTGGATTGGTAATGTGACCAGATCCAACGCATGTTTTGGCTGCTGAGTATATACAATCTCGAAAGGAGGCTTTCCTGTCGAACGATTGGTCATACTGTTGTATGCAAATTCTGCTTGAGCCAAGTCCAAGTCCCATCGTTTTGGTTTTTCTCCACTGATGCATCGTAACATATTTCCCAGCGTACGGTTCACCACCTCCGTTTGTCCGTCTGTTTGCGGATGGAATGCACTACTGAACTGCAGTTTGGTGTCAAATTTCTTCCACAAAGTCCTCCAGAAATGGCTTACAAACTTGACATCACGATCTGATGTGATGGTCTTTGGAACTCCATGTAAGCGTACTACTTCGCGAAAGAATAAGTCGGCAACATGGCTGGCATCTGCAGTCTTTTTACAGGCGATGAAGTGTGCCATTTTGGAAAACCGGTCGACCACTACCATGATGGAATCTTTGCCCCTCTGAGTTCGTGGTAATCCCAGCACGAAATCCATTGATAAATCCTCCCAAATTGTTTTTGGAATGGGCAGGGGAGTGTACAAACCAGTATTCTGGGTCTGCCCTTTTGCTTCTTGACAAATTCGACAGTGTTGGACGATTTTCCCCACGTCCCTCTTCAGCTGCGGCCAGTAGTAGCGGTCGGTGATCATTGTGATTGTCTTGTCACGTCCCAGGTGACCACCTAATCCACCCCCATGAAGCTCTCGAATAATTTTCTCTCGCAGGGAACCCTTGGGGATGCAAAGTTTGTTGGCTTTAAACAAGAAGCCATCGTGTATCAGGTAGTCACTCATATTTTGGTGGGTGCTGCATTTGTTCCACACTTCTTTGAAGTCTTCGTCATTGCAGTACTGGTCCTTCAGAGTGTCAAAACCCGTGATCTCAGTTTCTGCTGTTACTAACAGTGTGGTTCGCCTGCTCAATGCGTCGGCTACTTTGTTCATCAGCCCAGCCTTGTGCTTTAAGGAGAAAGTAAATTTCTGCATGAATGTGATCCAGCGGGCATGCATATTGTTCATGTGATGTTGGTTGTTGATGAATTTCAGAGCTTGATGATCACTGTACAGCACAAATTCTTTTTGGATCAAGTAATGTTGCCAATGCATGAGAGCTCGAAAGACGGCATAAAATTCTTTCTCGTAAGTTGTCCATCGCAGCCTCGCATCACTTAATTTTTCACTAAAGAATTCCACCGGTCTGCCCTCTTGAGATAATACGGCCCCAATTCCTTTCCCTGAAGCATCACAATCAACCTCGAATAATTTGTCAAAATCGGGTAACGCGAGCACGGGTGTCGTGCTTAGTTTCTCTTTCAATATAGCGAAACTTGTTTCTTGCTCCTCTTTCCAACGAAAACCACCTTTTTTTGTACACTCTGTCAATGGTGCTGCCAAGCTGCTGAAATTTCGAATGAACCTTCGGTAGAAGGTTGCTAACCCATGAAAACTTCGTACGTCTGCCACTGTTGAAGGGGTCAGCCATTCACGAATTGCCTTGACCTTATTCTCATCCACTTGGACCCCATCTTTTCCCACGACAAACCCCAAGAAGACCAGCCGGTCTTGCAAGAAGTTACACTTCTTCTTGTTTACGTACAAGTGATTTTTCCGCAGTACTATTAGCACTTCCCTCAAGTGTTTCAAGTGTGTCTCCTCATCAGGGCTGTAGATAAGAATATCGTCGAAGTAAACGACGACAAATTTGTATGAGAACGGTCTCAGTACTTGATTCATGAGCCTCATAAAAGTACTTGGCGCGTTGGAGAGACCGAATGGCATTACGGACCACTCGTACAGTCCTTCGCGTGTTTTGAACGCCGTTTTCCACTCATCCCCAGGTCTAATCCGAATTTGATGGTACCCGCTTCGCAGGTCGATTTTGGAGAACACTTTTGCTCCTCCCAATTGGTCGATCATGTCTTGGATAGTAGGTATTGGATGCCGGTAACGGATGGTGATTCTATTGATTGCTCGGCTGTCGATACACATTCGCCAGGTGCCATCTTTCTTGGGGACTAGTAATGCCGGTACTGCACACGGGCTCTTGCTCTCCTGGATGTATCCTCTACATAATAAGTCATCAACTTGATCCTGTAGTATCTTGTGTTGTTGGGGACTCATTCTATAATGTGCTAAGTTTGGTAAGCTGGCTCCTGGAATCAAATCTATGTGATGTTGTATGTCTCTCATTGGTGGCAAACCCATTGGTAGCTCTGCAGGTGTTAGATCAGAAAATTCGGTCACTAAAGGGAGGACCTTTTCAGGTATTGTTTCCTCTCTTGTGTTCTCCTCTTGAGCTAGTAACGCACAAGCTCTGCACTCCTCAGTCACATGTTTTGATGCTATGGTTAAGAGACTTTCTCCCTCCACTTGTCGTGCCTCTGTCTTTAAAATGGGTGGCTTCAAGATGATGTGTTTCCCTTTCCACCAGAATTCATAGGTATTGGCCCTCCCTTTGAAACTGATGTCTACATCGTACTGCCATGGCCTTCCTAACAAAATCTGGCAGGCATCCATCACCACATCATCACACACAATTTCATCTTGATAATTCTTACCAATTGATAATGGTACCCTACACACTTCGTTCACCACATCAGCAGCGCCTTCCACCTTTCGAATCCAACGTAGACCATATGGTTGTGGGTGCTTCTCAGTGGTTAGTTTCACTTTTTGAACCAGTTCTTTGGACACTAAGTTTTCAGAACTTCCTGTGTCTATTACTACCTTTGCTATCACTCCATTGATAATGGCATTGGTTCGAAAAACTTGATGGCGAGTCGAAATCTCTAGTCCTTTTTTTGGTGTCAAAAAAACCCTTTGAACAATGCAATTGAATTTTTCGTTCCCACTTTGTTCTGCTGCCAGGTTTTCTATCGAATTGCACTGAGTTGATGTTGTTATTATTTTTTTTCTTGAATGCCACATGGTTGACGCATCACCATTCCAATGAAGTCGTCCTCCTCACCCTCCTCAATTCCGTCAACCACCTCTGTATCATGATCATCATCTCCTGCTATGTCATAGCCACCTTCAACAAAATGGATAGCAGGTCTTTGTGGACATTGATTCGATCGGTGTCCTGGTTGATGACATCTGTAACATAGCGAGGGTGTTGGTCTAGCATAGGGGTTTGGTGCTAGTTGTGGTGCAGCTCTCCTTGGTCGATGTTCAGCCGCCACTGTCTCATTGGTTGGTTCAGTTGCAGGTGTTACTCTGCTTGGTCCGGCTTGGTACTGCTGGTTTGTAAACCTGGGTCGTACAGATGGTGTTCAGATTGGTTCTTCAGCCTTTCGTGCCAAATCGAAAGCTTGGCCGAGTGTGAATGTATTAATCATCTTCATTTGATCCTGTATGTCCCGTTTCAAACCTCCTCTAAACCTTGCGATTTGCATGTTTTCATTGTCTGGTAGCAAGTTTCGTGAATTTAATCGAATGAACTCGTCGATGTACTCTTCCACAGTTCGATTCCCTTGTTTGCAATTCTGTAATTGGACATATAAACGTTGCTCATAATCAGGAGGTAAGAACTTGCTCATGAATTTGCTTTTCATCTTCTCCCAAGTTGCAATCGGAGGTTTTCCATCTAGCACTCGTTTGTTTTTCAAGTACTTCCAATAAGCTGCAGCTGATCCTTTTAGTTTATTGGCCACCACTTTGAGTTTCCGATCTTCAGAGCAGTCCATCACCCCAAATCCCGTCTCAACCTCATCGATCCAAGAGAAAAATTCATCCACATTTTGTGTTCCTCTGAAGATTGGTATCTCCACATTGAGTTTATAATCTCGGTCACCTTGGGTTCTCCTTGGAGCCCGATCTTCAGTTTCAATAATTTGAAAATTGGTTGACGACATCATAGGTAATGATTGTGTGTTTTGGTATTGTGGTATGTTTTCAGGATTACGGGTCAATGACGTCGGGCCACGAGTGATCTCATCTGCCCCTTCACGTCGTTGATCGTCTATCCTGTTGCCATTAGGGGACAACGCCTCTAATATTTGAAGAACCTCCTCAAGCTGAGCTTGCAGTAATGGAACCCCATCGAATAGTGGACGTATGTCATTGATGGCGGCAGTAACAACCCCGGTTGCTATGGCCCTTATTCGCTGATCATCGTCAGTCGAACGACTACTCCCAATATCATCGCGTGCCATCAGAATTTTTTTTTTTTTTTGCTGAGAGCTTAGGCTCTGATACCACTTGACGTAGCGGAAACTATGTAATCTCGAATCCATGAGAGAAGTTGTGTTCAATGAACATTTTTATTGATGAATGAATTAATAATGAAAACATCCTTCCTGCCTCTATGCTTTTAAAGAGACAAAATAGAATCCTAAAGGAATTGGGAACTAATATCAAACAGGTTTGATTTGTTCCCAACACTAACAGCTAATGATAATTAAACGAAATAATAAAAGATAGAAGTCCTAACAGAATCAAATAACTAGAAGTCCTAACAGAATCAAATAACTAGCTAACAGTATTAACTTCCAGCGGCCCCTTCCTCATGTCCTACATCACAATACCTTTCTAAATTGATACAAGATCAAGTGCATGCCTAGGACACTACATATACATAATTTTGAATGATGTTTTACGTTTTGTATTATGTTCGGCATTCTTGTATATGAATTCTGACTTTTCAAGTGCAACATCCTACTATTTTGACTTGTCACCGTAAATACTTCGAATCAAATTGTCAAGCTTTTTCTCAACAACTCATTTATTGTCTCCTTTAATATCTCACCCTTTTTAGAATTTATTCCATAATATGGTAGATTTGGAAGGTTAACTCTTGATACCAAATCTAACTGATGTTGAATACCTCTCATTAGTGGTAACTCACCTATTAATTCATCTATAGAATCTCATAAAATTCACCAAAAACAAGTTTAATCGCCTGAAAAATGTCTAAATAACTCTTCTCAACCACCAATGCTTTCACAATTAATTTGTAAAAATGTCTAGTTTTTCGTATACATTTTAGCATATTATGTTCTGAATTGGTTATAGAAAGGAAGATCATCTCCTCTTCTTTAGAAGCTTTTGGTTGGGATTTCTTTTTTAACACGCAAGAGTAAAATTTGCATTATTTCAAATTCACCAAGTAAAGGATTAAGGCACCGTTTGGTAGTGCGGTTGCACCTGCGTTTCGTCCAAATTTGAATTTTTTTTTTTTTTGCTAAAATTGAGTTCGGTTTGTACTTTTTGGATCGTTTTGATGTGCTGATGTCAAAAATGATTTTTAAAAAATGAAAAAATATCATTGGCATGTATTTCGGCACGAAAAGCTATTTGAAAAGCAACTGCTACCACACTACCAAACACGCTCTAACTGTCTAATAAATATCTCATGCTCTGAATTGGTGACAATAAAGAAATACTTCTCCTTCATTTTAAAAGCTTTGGGTTGAGGTTTTTTCATCAAGAACACAATAGTAAAAACTTAGAGTATGTTTACTGAGTTTATACAAATTATCTTTACCCAAGACCTATCAAATATAAGACTGTAAGGATCAATATCTATGATATCACAACATGCTTCATCTCTATACTTTCCAATGAAAAAATAAAATTTTAAAAATTGAGTTACTTTTTTTACATTTCACCTCAATCCATCCAATTTTATATGGTTCAATATTTTAATGGTGATTTTAGTTTTTATACAATATTTTTGCTTATAATATTTTCACAACTACATATATCAAAAAGGCTATTATGGTTTATGCATCGAAGAGTTATAAATTACTAGCGTAGCTATAAATCCTCAGTAACTCTAGGTGTCCGCTACCAGAAAATTGATTAATACAAACAGAAATTTTGACGGAATATTTTTCACAATAAATTACAGTGAATTTTACCGATGAAAATATTCCATTGGTATATACCGAGAAAATTATGGTAGGAAAAAAAATATATAAAAAAAAATATGAAGACGTGTCATTTATAGTAACGGAATTAATTTCGTCAGTAAAATCATTGGTAAATTGTTCACTTCTCCCTGACACTGTTTATCATGTTAATTACAAAGGGAATCACCAACGGAACATTTCGTCGGTATTTTCCAGATCACTTTTCAATTGCATTGTTAATTAATGTTCTTTACAGAAGAATTACTAACGAATTGAAAAGTTGTCATTGTTATTTGGCGGGTTTCTGAAAATTTTTTAGTAAATTAAAAATTTAAGTTAAATATTACAGATGAAATCACTGATTGATTGAAAAGTTATTGGTGGTATTTAGTGGTTTCTGAATTTTTTTATTAAATTGAAAATATAAATTAAATATTACAGACAAAATCACCGACAAAATGATTAGAATATTAATATTTAATCATTCATTGATAAAATGTCCCAATAAATAGAATCTGTCATTTCACAATAGATGAACCTCTTCTTCTTTTTCTTCCTGTTATATAAAAACATCATCATCCATTTTTTTTTCTCTTCCCTTCTCTCCTCAACTCCTCTTCTCCTCCACCATTAGGTATGTCTTCTTCTCTTTTTTTTCTTTTCTCTTCTCAATTTTTTTTAATTAAAATACTTTATGAATTTTTTTTTCTTCTCAGCTTCACTTGCAACTGCATTAAGGCAAGATTATTTTTTTTTGTGTGTTTTCTTCTTTATATATTTTTTTAAAATTTTCCTGTTCCTAATAATTGTATGAATGTTGTTGCAGGATATATATTTTTTTCATATGAGATCAATGTTGTTGTTGTTTTATTTTTTTGTGTTATTTATTTGTTGCAAATTTATTTGAGTTGATTTTTTTTTTCTAAGCAACTCAATTCTGAGTATTATGAAGTGTTGATTTATATTAATTTAATTATTTTTTTGTTTTTTTAAATAGATTTTTTTAAAATATATTTTTAAATAATCAATGATGGAATTGCATAAGTTATTTTTTTTTTGTTTTATGACAATCTTCTTGATTGAAATATGAATAAAAAGAAGTGGATAATTTTATTTTTTTATATGATTTTTCTATCAGTAAATTTATTGATAATAATATTTTTTAATTACTAATAAATAAAAAATTACTAATAAATTATTCATTGACATAACATTTTTTTTTGTGATTTTATTAGTAAGTTAATTATTAATAAAATAATAATATAAATACCAACAAAAAATTTCATAGAAGAATTATTCAGCCTCTTTCTCCTCATCTTCGTAGGTCAACACAACTCGCTCTGCCCCCACCCTCATTAACATATTTTTGTTTCTTAATAATCACGAAATGATGAGTTGACTGTAGATGTCAACTGTGGATAACGAATGAAAGAGCCCACATGGACACCAAATCCGGGTAGCGGGGCATAGAAAATTTGCAAGACAAGGAGGTCACATTCACACTCATCGGCAGGAAGAAGGGAAAAATTGATACCGACGACGACAGGTTGAGGTCACCTCTAAGTATTTTTGGGTTTAAGTTACCATGACTTTGATCAATTTTTATTTATTTTATATAACAAAATTACATGAACAGAAGAGTTTTAATCATCCTTATTCTTTGAGTTTGTCACCAGTGACTTCAAATCTTCCTAACAATAATCATTTCCATAAGCCATGAATTTTATCATCAAGAAAGTACACTTATTATGACCAAATTGTTCAGCTGGTTTTTGGTACATGCATGTACATAGTATACTTGTGACGAGTTTAGAGTTGAGTTTAGGGTAAATTATTTTTATGGTATTTTTTATTTGAAAATATATTAAAATAATATATATATATATATATAAATTATTTTTAGCATTACCACATCAAGACAATCCAAAAATATATAAAAAAACAAAATAAATTCAAAAAATCTTGAAACACAGGTTGCACCGCAATGCCAAATATCCCCTATATATATATCTGATTCTCTTTCTCTTCCATGGAATAATAAATTGTTCTATTAATGTTAAGAGTCTGATAACTTTTGTTTTTGATGTGTTTTAAAAATATTTCATTTAAAAAAACATTAAATTAATATTTTTTAGTGTTTTTTTAATGGTTTTAATGTATTAATATATATAAAAAAAATTATTTTAATAAATTTTTAAATAAAAGATATTTTTAAAAATACTTTGTAGCACAATGACAAATACATATATAATATCCTAATAGAACAAACGCTGTAAAAAAAAAATTATTTTGCTCGAATTGTGTTTTAATATTATGGAGTATGATACTTTTTAAAGGTGTTTTTTAAAAAGAAAAATAAATTAAAATATTTTTTTAACTGTAATATCAGCATCTTAAAATCATAGAAGAAGACACTAAAAATTTATTTTTTTAGATAAACACATTTTTAAAATTCAAACCAAACGACCAGAATAATTAAACTAAAATTATCTTTTATAAATATAACCATTGCCTTAAAATTAAGGGCAGTCACATCACAAACGACCATAGTTTATAGTCATGGTGGCCCTCCTGTAGACTTATGGGAGGGTGGCCCCTTCCTACTCGTTTGTCTTTACACTTGCTGCTAAGAAGTGTAATAATCGATCCCTCCATCCACGAAATTCAGACCACTTTTTAACTCAAGTGTCCAAATTGTTGACCGACGACTACGTGGAACAATAACAAGAGTATCATGACGCACAATACTTTTTAAATGTATTTTTATTTAAAAAGAAATTAAAATAGTTTTTTATATTTTTAATTTCATCCCATCAGAATCACTAAAAGAAATCTTTTTTTTTTAATATAAACACACACCAAATCGTTAGACCAAAATAATTAAACTAAAATTATCTTTTATATATATATATATATATATATATATATATATATATAATCAGTGCCTTAAAATTAAGGGTAGTTACATCACAAACGACAATAGTATACAGTACAGGGTGGCCCTCTTGTAGACTTTAGGGAGGGTGGCCCATTCCTACATGTTTGTCCTTACAGTTACTGCTAAGAAGCATGACAATCGATCGAAATGCATCCCTCCATCCACGAAATTCAGACCACTTTTTAACTCAAATTAATGTCCAAAATGTTGACCGACGACTACGTGGAACAATAACTAGAGTTTCCTTCTCAACCCCTCCTACGCTCGCTAGAGCTGTTAGAAAGGACAGCATTTTTGACTGGTGCAGGCTTGGAGAAAGAGCATTCATGGCTATGGACCACGGTTCATGGTGACTGTTCCAGCTTACTCCAAGACAAGCCGTTGATCATCTTACGTTTACATAATTTAGTAAATTAATCTAACTGATAGCTTGGCATAAGGAAAGAAAGCCTTTACTCCGATCCAATTGGCCAGAACACTGACAACTTCCAATAAAATAAATAATATAAGATTTTTTAGGCCGAAGTTATTACTGCAAGTGGAAAATGGAAAAGCGTGTGGGTTGCTGACCGAGGAAAGAGGGCGCCCGAATAGTGAGAGGAATATGCCGGTGGTATATTTCCACCCCTTTGCTGCTTTATTACTTATGTATGTGTATATATATATCCGAGAAACACTCTCTTGCTTGAACCACAGCATTCTTCTTCACCAATTTCTTTTTTTTTCTAACTTTTTATTTCCCTCCTTTTTGTCCCCTCCTCACTCTCTCGAGAAAGACAGCAAGTTCGTGAAGGAAGGAAGGAAGGAAGGTTAGCTAGTGTGCAAATTAAAGCTCTCTCTTTTATGGGGTCGTCTCGCCTTGTATTCTTGTCATTTCTTGTGTTTCTCTCACGCATGCAAAAGAGGGAGGAAAAAAAATTAACGACAATATACAACTTTTGTTATGCTCGTGATTTTTTCGCTTTCTCCATATACATATTTTTTTCTGGCAAATGTTAATTAAGAAACGAATTAGGTTCAAATCTCATATCAAGTATTGCCAGTTGAGACCAGTCTGGATCTATATTTCAACTTCCTTGCTGCAAATTGTGATTCAGTTTTGATTTTTTGGGTCCACAAATGCTGCCATAATCGCCGGTTGATCTTCTTAATTAATTTATTATTACTAGTCTGATTCTAGGATCTCACCCCATCACTTGGAAAAGCTAAGCATCACTTTAAATAAATGTTCTTGTAAGAATCAAAGCTTTTAATTAATTAATATTACTATTTAAAATTCTACGTAGAGTAATTAAGGAAACTCTCTCCCATGTTCTTGTTTTGTTAAAAAAACATAATAATACTTCTTGTCCATCCATCCTGCCTGAATCCACTTGTGTAGCTTGATAATTTTGGTTAACAGTACTTTCGATTTATCAAATAGTAGAGGTGTTTCTTTTCTACCCCTGCTCTTATTTTTTCTCTCTTTAAATTTAGATTTTCTTGCAGAGATTTCTTATGAGCTAGTATGAGTTCTCCTTGTCTTTTAATTTAAATTTCCTATCGTCATGGAAGTTTTTCCTTTCTAGAAGATTAATGGGCTATTTATTTATTTGTATGTTTCATTGTTACCACCAAAAAGATCTGTGTGAAATAGAGGAACTGCTCTTTTATCTCTACTTGTGTCTGCTACTTTCTTTCACTTGTCTCATAGACTGCTCCTTGCTCTCCAGAAAGCTAAATTAAGTGAGGTGATTAGAAATGGAGTAGCAGTTGGACCTACCATTGACTAACAGGATACTTTCTTCCGAAAAATCTTTGTATATGCTGTTTTCTTAATTGTATAAAAAATTGTGTGAAAGAATCCAATACTTGTATTTAACAAAATTAGAATCTATGTATTTTATTGCTGCCTTGAGAATTAGTCCTACCGTCCCCAAGTAACGTGAAGAGTGAGAATGGCTTTCTTTTGTTTGTTTGTTTGTTTGTTTTTCTGTGTTCTTTTTTTATTGGTGACGCCATTTGGAATTTCAATTATCACCGGCTCTTAAGCAAACTCATTTAAATTTTCGATATTATCATCTAAAGATCCTTGTGATATTGCATGGTTTTTAATCCGGTTTCAATTTTTGCAGAGAAAACAGAGAGCAAGGAAAGGCATTTTCCTAGATAAGCTAGGAGGTCATGGCCAAGGAATTACAGGTTCTCAATGCGCTTGATGTGGCAAAAACACAATGGTATCACTTCACTGCAATTATTATTGCTGGCATGGGATTCTTCACCGATGCCTATGACCTCTTCTGCATATCCCTTGTCACCAAATTGCTTGGCCGCATATATTACCATGTGGATGGAGCAGCGAAGCCTGGTAGTTTGCCTCCCAATGTAGCGGCAGCTGTTAATGGTGTGGCGTTCTGTGGAACTCTTTCGGGGCAGCTCTTCTTTGGCTGGCTTGGTGACAAGATGGGAAGGAAGAAAGTGTATGGTATGACTCTTATGCTCATGGTCATATGTTCGGTTGCCTCGGGTCTTTCTTTTAGCCATGATGCTAAGGCTGTCATGTCGACCCTTTGCTTCTTTCGTTTCTGGCTCGGGTTTGGTATCGGTGGTGACTATCCACTCTCTGCCACCATCATGTCTGAATATGCTAACAAGAAGACTCGTGGCGCCTTCATTGCTGCAGTCTTTGCAATGCAAGGTTTTGGAATTTTGGCTGGTGGCATATTTGCTATAATTATATCATCTGCATTTAAGGCCAGGTTTGATGCTCCAGCTTACCAGGTTGATGCACTTGCCTCAACTGTCCCGCAAGCTGACTACGTGTGGCGTATAATTCTAATGGTTGGAGCTCTTCCCGCTGCACTTACCTACTACTGGAGGATGAAGATGCCTGAAACTGCCCGTTACACTGCGCTTGTCGCCAAGAATGCAAAACAGGCTGCGACTGATATGTCAAGAGTTCTGCAGGTGGATCTTGAGGCGGAAGAGCAGAAGGTCGAGCAGCTGACCGAGGACAAGTCCAATCAATTTGGTCTGTTCACAAAAAAGTTCCTTCATCGCCATGGACTCCACTTGCTTGGAACAACAACCACATGGTTCTTGCTTGACATTGCATTCTACAGCCAAAATCTTTTCCAAAAGGATATATTTAGCGCGATCGGATGGATTCCCAAAGCACAGACCATGAATGCCATCGATGAGGTTTATAGAATTGCAAGGGCGCAAACACTTATCGCTCTATGCAGTACTGTCCCAGGCTACTGGTTCACGGTGGCTTTTATCGACAGAATAGGACGGTTTGCAATCCAATTGATGGGTTTCTTCTTCATGACAGTTTTTATGTTTGCGCTGGCCATTCCTTACAACCACTGGACCCATAAGGACAACCGAATTGGATTCGTGGTTATGTACTCATTGACCTTCTTCTTTGCAAACTTTGGACCTAATGCCACCACATTTGTTGTACCAGCCGAGATTTTCCCTGCAAGGTTAAGGTCCACTTGCCACGGTATATCAGCAGCTTCTGGGAAGCTCGGAGCAATTGTGGGTGCATTCGGGTTCTTATATTTGTCTCAGAACCAGGACAAGGCCAAGACCGATGCAGGGTACCCTGCAGGTATCGGTGTGAAGAATTCACTCCTTGTCCTCGGTGTCGTCAACTTCTTCGGCATATTGTTTACTTTCTTGGTCCCTGAATCAAATGGAAAATCCTTGGAGGAGATGTCTGGTGAGAACGAGACTGATGAGGGGTCGGTGCCAAATGTGGAGCAAAGTTCATATAACAGGACAGTACCGTTGGTTTAAATTTTTTCTTTATCCAGTTCTCTATTATAAGTTAGATAAACTCTTGATAGATTTTTCAATATACCTCTTCTTGTTATCGTGTGTCTCTCCCCTTGCTCTGTCTTCCTCAGCCTTGTAAGTTACCGAGTAAATCAGGTCTCTTTTATGTCACTTCAACTTGCTGTGACGTCACAAGAAGACATTGTTGGAACGCTATTGTGATGATGAGTGCAGCTTTTGCATTGCGATCGATTCTAACCATATGGACATGTCCTCCATTTCCTTAGCTTATTTTGATTTCTTGCATCGTTCTTGTTTTTTTCTGCGCTGTACTCGAAAGTGAAGTGTGAATGACTCCATACTTTAGCCGGACCTCCGTTTTGATATAGACGTGCACTAGGGTTCAAAAGTCAATTCCTAATACTGTCGCAGGTGGAAAAAATGAACTAAGAAAGAAAACTCATTCCGAGAATTAGGGGCGTTTCAGAAGAACTTTCTTTGAATTTTATTTTTCTTTAAAAAAAATTAAAAAAATATTATTTTAATATATTTTCACAATAAAAACACCCTTTAAAAACCAACCATTACCGATTCTCAAACACTCTTACCATTTAATTTTTCTAAGTAATTGCCTTTACCTACTTCTACACCCCCATTTCTTTGCCTTCACCTACTTGTACACCCCCATTTTTTTGACTTTGAAATTCGATCAACCTATCTATGCAAGAGTAATTGCGAGGCAATGATACAAAATTCTGAAGACCCTTTAATTCCTCCCTGGTACATGTCAATTTCTTTCTCCAAATTAGTACCTTTTTGCCTCATGAAGAGTTAACGAAACTTCCTTTTACTTCAGTTGCTTCCGTGTGTGTGTGTGTGTGTGTTTGTGTTGAAAAAGACATTAAATTATCGAATCTGATTGTGGGTTTTGGGTGGCTATCCCAGCTACACTAAATTTACCGACGACTTAACAGTTAAGAGCCAGCCAGCAGCCTCCGAGCATCAATTATGGCACAAGTACCAGGAATTATAAAGAAGAGTGATATTATCCAGAAGCTTACGATAGAATTTTCAATATAATTTTACTGATGCTTAGCATTTTGTTTTATACTAACTTACAGATCCATCTAAGGAGAGATTACGACTATCAAAATTATTTATGGATAGATTATATCTGTATTAAATTACAAGGCATGATGTAGGCTTAATTGTTCCTGCAAATCACTTGCAGATTCTTTGCATCTGCCTTAATAAATTACGTGTGAATCGTGAACCACCATCACCATTTAAGAACCTTTGACTAATTTCCAGAATCTAACAAGACAAGCTACGTAGCTTTCAGTAGCCGAAAACTCTTAATGATGACTTGCAAAAGGTTCACACTTTGCCTAACCTGTTAGGTAGTTTGATTCTTTCACGTTATAAATCTGACCTGAACTCTTTAAAATGCACTTGGAATTTTCAGAAACAGAGTCTAAATGAATTGGAAATGACTCCATGGTCATGTGGAATTTAGGAGGCATATTTTTATTTATTATTTGAGAACATTCCCTCGTAATTATAATTGCTATTTCGAAGAAATTTCGGTATTTCATAAATACCCATCACTGGTTATATCATCCAATTTAAGTTGAGCCACAAATCGATAATTATAAAATTGATGTAATTTAAATGATATAGTGCAATAGAAATAACAAATGGAAATAGAAATCTTAATTATCATTTTTTTTTTATTAATGTGGGTATGCAGGTCAGCTTTCGCGTACCTCGACTAATTCCACGGACTCTAAAGTTAACGACCATATAAGTCTCAAGTGATCATTATATTAGCAACTACAAGATTCGAACCTAAAACCATAAAAAAACAAACTTTTTAATCCCAAAATTTTTACTATTAAACCACCTATTAAATGCTTTAATTATCAACTTTAATTGCACGTGTAATTTGTCCCTTGACGTTAATGGGTGAAAATATTGGCATCAATGTCACTGATTAAAAATTAAAATACAGATACATACATAATCGCCATGAAACTACGCCTTAGTTTTCCTTTCGCATAAATTTCAAGCCACAAAATCTCCCTATGAATTGCCCACAATCCAGAGTCTTGAAACACAAATAGTATCAAA
Organism: Populus tomentosa; assembly: GCA_018804465.1. Classification (NCBI taxonomy): domain Eukaryota; kingdom Viridiplantae; phylum Streptophyta; class Magnoliopsida; order Malpighiales; family Salicaceae; genus Populus; species Populus tomentosa. The sequence goes on from CM031977.1 coordinate 18,050,112, forward strand.
TCTATGGAATGGAATTAGTTCTTTCATGTCCTTTTTAATATAATTCATCATTTTCTTAATCTAAATCTTCCAAAATAAGTGAATAGTTAACATTTAGTAGTTAATATTTACTTAATTAAACATTAGAATTAAGCCTTTTGAATTAACACTTACCTTTTATATACAATTTTTAATTTTTTTAATAGATATCTCAAACATTGAAAGTTAGAAATACTCATATTATCTGAATGATTAACAATATAAACATTACTATGTAATAGGCTAACAGAACAATGTTATAAACAAATAAAGAAAAAAAGAAATTGGTTTGCTGATTTTCCGTGTGTGTGTGTGTGTGTGTTTCTATACACACACACATTCAAATTAAGGATAGTAACATCATAAACAATATAGCACATGTTACACGATGGCCCTCTTTTTAAAATTGTTTTTTATATAAAAAAATATCAAATCGATATTTTTATATGTTTTTTAATAAATTTAATATATTAATGATAAAAATATTTTAAAAATTTTATAATATATTTTCAATTAAAAAGTATCATACACAAAATTATCAAGAAGACACTGATAATAATCAAATTACAGCAAACAAAAATTGGAACCAAATTATTAATGATTGTCCATCCCTTACCTGCCAGACCATTTTTAAGAGATATATCCGTAATGGTGACCAACCACATGGAATGACTAGAATGTTTCATTGTCACCCTCCTCCTCTCACCAGGACTGTTGCTTTGACTCGTGCAAGCTAGGAGAAAGAGAAGTCATGGCTATGGACCTTTGTTCATGGTGATTGTCTCCTCATACTTCGAGTGTTTGATAATTTTAATTTAGTTATAGAAAATAAATTCAATTTAACTGAAATCTATATAACTTGAAATCAGGGAACCAAACGTCTACAATTGCTCAACACTCTTGTAACTTTCACTAAAATTAATAAACCACAAATTCTATAATAATAATAATAATGATAATAATTGAAGAAGTAGAAGAAGACGAAGACGACTTTTTTTAGTTCGAATAACAGTTGTAGCCACCGAAATAGAGGTAAGGTAATCATTGTAGGTGTAAAGGGGATGAACATAAACGCAACGTAAATGAAAAAGGATATTGACCGAGGAAAGAGGGCGGGCGAAAAGAGTGGGGGAATATGCCCGTGGTATATTTGCCTGCCTTTGCTGCTTTTTTAAGAATTTAAGGGGTGTTCGTCGCTTATATATTCAAGCAACACCATCTTTCTTGAACCAAACGAGCTTCTTAATCAATTTCTTTCTTTCTAGCTTCTTCTCTCCCTCTTTTTTGTCCCTTTTTCTCACAAAACTCTGGTCAAGAGTTTAGCAGAGAACAGAGAGAGCAAGGAAAGGCATTTTCCTAGATAAGCTAGGCGGTCATGGCCAAGGAATTACAGGTTCTCAATGCGCTTGATGTGGCAAAAACACAATGGTATCACTTCACTGCAATTATTATTGCTGGCATGGGATTCTTCACCGATGCCTATGACCTCTTCTGCATATCCCTTGTCACCAAATTGCTTGGCCGCATATATTACCATGTCGATGGAGCAGAGAAGCCTGGTAGTTTGCCTCCCAATGTAGCGGCAGCTGTTAATGGTGTGGCGTTCTGTGGAACTCTGTCGGGCCAGCTCTTCTTTGGCTGGCTTGGTGACAAGATGGGAAGGAAGAAAGTGTATGGTATGACTCTTATGCTCATGGTCATATGTTCGGTTGCCTCGGGTCTTTCTTTTAGCCATGATGCTAAGGCTGTCATGTCGACCCTTTGCTTCTTTCGTTTCTGGCTCGGGTTTGGTATTGGAGGTGACTATCCACTTTCTGCCACCATCATGTCTGAATATGCTAACAAGAAGACTCGTGGCGCCTTCATTGCTGCAGTTTTTGCGATGCAAGGTTTTGGAATTTTGGCTGGTGGCATATTTGCTATAATTATATCATCTGCATTTAAGGCCAGGTTTGATGCTCCATCTTACGAGGTTAATGCTGTTGCCTCAACTGTCCCGCAAGCTGACTACGTGTGGCGTATAATTCTAATGGTTGGAGCGCTTCCCGCTGCGCTTACCTACTACTGGAGGATGAAGATGCCTGAAACTGCCCGTTACACGGCGCTTGTCGCCAAGAATGCAAAACAGGCTGCGACTGATATGTCAAGAGTTCTGCAGGTGGATCTTGAGGCGGAAGAGCAGAAGGTCGAGCAGCTGACCGAGGACAAGTCCAATCAATTTGGTCTGTTCACAAAAAAGTTCCTTCATCGCCATGGACTCCACTTGCTTGGAACAACAACCACATGGTTCTTGCTTGACATTGCATTCTACAGCCAAAATCTTTTCCAAAAGGATATATTTAGCGCGATCGGATGGATTCCCAAAGCACAGACCATGAATGCCATCGATGAGGTTTATAGAATTGCAAGGGCGCAAACACTAATCGCTCTATGCAGTACTGTCCCAGGCTACTGGTTCACGGTGGCTTTTATCGACAGAATGGGAAGGTTTGCAATCCAATTGATGGGTTTCTTCTTCATGACAGTGTTCATGTTTGCGCTGGCCATTCCTTACAACCACTGGACCCACAAGGACAACCGAATTGGATTCGTGGTTATGTACTCATTGACCTTCTTCTTTGCAAACTTTGGACCTAACGCCACCACATTTGTTGTACCAGCCGAGATTTTCCCTGCAAGGTTAAGGTCCACTTGCCACGGTATATCAGCAGCTTCTGGGAAGCTCGGAGCAATTGTGGGTGCATTCGGGTTCTTATATTTGGCCCAGAACAAGGACAAGGCCCTGGCCGATGCAGGGTACCCTGCAGGTATCGGTGTGAAGAATTCACTCCTTGTCCTCGGTGTCGTCAACTTCTTCGGCATGGTGTTTACTTTCTTGGTCCCTGAATCAAAGGGAAAATCCTTGGAGGAGATGTCTGGTGAGAATGAGACTGATGAGGGGTCGGTGCCAAATATGGAGCCAAGATCACATAGCAGGACAGTGCCCGCGGTTTAAATTTTGCTTTAGCCACTTCTCTAGAATAAGTTTGGTGAACACTTTATAGATTTTTCAATTTTCCTTTTCTTGTTATGGGCCAGTGCCAAATTTGGAGCTAAGTTCACATAACAGGACAGTATTCAATGATCTAAGTTTTTATCAACCTGTCTCTATTATGAAAAAATTATGCAGAGTAATTAAGAGGTACTGATACAAACCCTTACAGGTTGATAATCACAAAAATTGACGTAATTTAAATGATACGATGAAATAAAAATAATAGATGAATATAAAAAGTTTAATTATCAACTTTAATGACATATAATTTGAACACAATCCATGGCTCAGATCAAAATTTATGCTGTAAAACAAGTTGTTTGGTATGACCAAGGCTCTTGTTAAACTTGAACCTGTCATTCTTGTCCATGGATATGTCTACCAGGCTCTTCACACGTCATAATAAGCAACCAGCCAAATCTTTTGGTTTGTTCTCGTCATAGTTTCTTCGATGCCACGAGTTTCGCTTACTGGGTTGCATTCTTCAATCACAATCTTTCCCAAAAGGATTTCTTTAGCGCAATTGGATGGATTCCTCCCGCAAAAACTATTAATGAAATTCAAGAGGTTTATAGAATTGCAAGGGCACAAACACGTATTGCTCTATGGAGTACTGTCCTAGGCTACTGGTTCACAGTGGCTTTGATTGACAGATTGGGAAGATTTGCCATCCACTTGTTGGCCTCCTTCTTCATGACAGTGTTTATATTTGCTTTGGCCATCCCTTACTACCACTGGACTCACAAGGAAAACCAAATTGGATTCGTGATGATGCACTCAACAACCTTCTGCTTAGCAAATTTTGGACCCAATGCCACCACATTTGTTGTGACAGCCGACATTTTCCCAGCAAGGTTGAGGCCTGCATGCCTCCGTATATCAGCAGCATCAGGGAAGCTTGGGGCTATAGTTGGATACCCTGCTGGTATTGGGGTGCGCAATTCGCTTATTGTACTAGGTTTTATTAACCTCTTGGGTCTGCTGTTTACTTTCTTGGTGCCAGAATCGAAGGGGAAATCTCTAGAGGTGATGTCCCGCGAGAATTGAGGAGCAGGAGCAGTAAAGGTGGTCTGGTGAAAAACCCGTCTCATTTATTTTTGTATTGATTCGTTGGTTCATTGGAGTACATATGTAAATGAATTTCGATTTGCTGATGTTTATCTGCTACAGCTTCCACTGCAGAAGCTGAATTTAGCAGGAATTTAGGGAAACAAGAGGGCATTGAGGAAGCTGAATTTAGCAGGAATTTCCAATATAATAGCACAGAGCTGCTTTATCACACTTCCGCAATGCTAGTTATTCAAGTAACATGCAGTTTATCTTGTTCACATAAGGATCCTGTACGTAGATTAATGGAACAAGGAGGTATTAATTCGCAAGTTGGCAAGAGCTTGGCAAAGTTGTTTTCCTCAGAAGAAACCATTAATGGTGTAGACTCTTTAATTTGCACGGTCTCTGATCACTTCAAGATCCATCTCTGTAGGGTCAGTAGCCTGAATATCGTAGTGGATACCATTCAGCTCCCTTCTAAATCTCTCTTTAGATGTGGCATAGAGCACCTTAGCACGGATTCGAGAGGTTGAAGGAGACCTGATCAAATGGTCATACATTGAATAAATGAAAGAAGAAATCAATTTTTCCGCTGAGTGGATGGGGACACACAACAAGAGCACCTTAAGAGGCGTGAAAAATTGCAGGTGGAATCAATAATCAGTGCTCTTTCCCATACGACAAGGTATAAAAGGTGGCAGGGCAATAAACAGAATGAATAGGCCATCAAATTATTTTCATGGTATGGGTTTGTCAGTCTTTGGCATAAAGCTGTGGCAGAACATTTCTTTGGCATAACAACACAGGCAGCGAGAAAATGCAAATTCATGAGTCCAAAATCCAAATTACAAATTCTATACTTACTTCAAGGATATAAGGCTATTATAAGTAAAATGATACAAGACAGAACTGGTGGGGGGCGGGGGGGGGAGCGCAGCCTAGAGTACAGACTTAGTGTAATCAAATTGTATTGAATATCAATTCATGCTCTCAGACAGATGAAGATATCTCGGAGGGCCGGACCCCCTCAGTTACCTAATGAGCTCATTATCGTACTAGACAGACATCAAAATACCAGGTTTAACTTGAAAGGGTAGACTACAGAACACAACTTAAATCAGACTTATAGTAACATCTGAAGCTAAAAATTTATTCCCTGGTTATCATAAACACCAAAAGGAGATGTCCAAACATCTTATCTAGATTTATTTATTTACTAGATAGATTTACAAGTACATGTACAAACATAACATTTGTACGTATATGTGTGTATATGACCATTTGCAATTGTTATTGTGGACAAATTGCAGAAAAACAGAGTGCAATTTTTGTGGCTACCTTAGCAGCATTATGCAAATATTATCATAATCATCACCCTAACAGCTCCAAGCCTTTTCAGTATAACAAGAAACTGTGGGGGCTAGACATATGAAGGCAAGAAAACTTTCCTTGTGCTATAGTGCAAGAATGGATGCCTATAATTCAGCTATTTATATGCAAATATTTGCACAAGGAGAAAGGGCCGGGGAAGTTGCATATGCTAGTCCAGTGGTGCCTATATTGAAACACAAGATGATCCAAATGTGCTATGATTCCATTAATCTCATATCGGCTGTAAAGCAAGAGTTTTAGTTACTTACAAATAACACGTGTATAAAGAATCGTGTAAATCTATCATGTCTCAAATAATTTTCTAATCCAACCAATCAAATCGAAATTAATGAAATCAAAGGCAGAAACTCACCATGCAATGAAGAAGATTTTGCTCTTTTGACAATTCTCAGAAGTCACGAAATCGAAGTCATAAACAGCATATCGACAATCATTGTCAGGCAAAGATGCAGCGAAATCTTCATAGCTCTCAGCTGGCTCCCCGGTCTTCTCGACCACAACTTCCATCTTCTTCTCTTCAATTTTGAAGATCACATATCGGTGTACCTTCTTCCTCTGAAGTTCCATAAATGTATTTTTGCTGTGATCAGCAACCCCCATGCCGGATGATGCATTGGCCTGGAAATTTACAGTGAATTAATCACATCAATAACTTGCTGTCAAATTAAAACGCAATTTCTAAGTACAAAAAAATCCGTTCTTTTAAGATTAATCACAAATGGGTTCAAACAACAACGAATTTCCTCTTCTTTACCCCCAAAAGATCAAATCTTTTACTCACAAAGTAGAAAAAAGGGCACAAATTTTGCAAAAGACAACATCGTTGGTTAACAAGAGAATAAAAATCATGCATGCATCAACACAGACAGTCAAAACAATCTCATTTCAACAAAAGAAAACAAGCCCTTGTAGAAATAAACAGAGACGACGATGGGGCTTACCCGACTTGCACCTCTGAAATTCATGGCAGCTTATAAAGAATTGAGAGAATTGTAACTGAGTTATAAGGTAAATGAAGGACAGCAGCAAACAGCACAGCCGCTTCAATTCTAAGAAATCTATAAAGAACAAAAAAAGGAAGGTAGTGGCCAAGTTATAGAGAAGTTAAAAGAAATACAGAAAAAGGAAATTCAGTGCTTTCAAGACAAAAGAATATGTCTTCTGCTGCTCTCTTTTTTTTGGGTGTGATGCAAGAAGTGTGAAAGGGAAAGAGATTTATGAAGGGTGTGAAAGATTCTGAAATGTGAGAAGAGGTGCGTGTGGGCTTTTCTACTCTTCCTCATGCAGAAAGTTAAACCAAAAAAAAAAAAAACACATGGAAGTCCGTCTGCAAGTGTGGCTGCGGTTTCCTTTTTCTTTTCTTTCTTGTGTGTGTCCTTTCATTAAAGTAAAGAAATTTATTTAAAAATTATTTTAAAAAACAATTTTGTATATATTTTTATTTATATCTCTTCAGGTTTCTTATATCTTGACACATTAACAAAAACAAACTAAGAATAAAATCGAGAAGAGAAGATTATGTTTCTGTCCAATCTTATATGGATGAAATTTCAAGACAAAGGGGACGGTGCGTTGCATTCACGCTACTACCATACCTCTTGATTTTTACCATATATAAAAACTAGTCTAGGATTATGTATATTTATTAAATTCAATTCAGTAATTGATCTAGAATTAGGTTTAGATTATTATATTAACTTGAGTTAATTATTTTTATTAAAATAACATAGACAGAATTTAACTGAATTAATATAATTATTAAAAACATAATTGAATCAATTAAGTTTTATAGTTAATTATTTTTATCAAAATATCATGGATCGAGTTTAATTAAATCAATCTAGTTATGTAGGATTTATTTTTAAAATTAATTTAAAATAAAACTTGTCCTAAATCAACTCATTAATAAATATGTTATTATCCAAGGGCTTACTTCTCTGCATTCTATATGAGCATTCGCTTGATTCTTCAAATACTCTTTAGTTACTTTTTTTGTATTATGTTGTCATTCGAACCAAAAAGAATTTTAAATGCAGAAAGAAAAGAAAAGTCAAAAGACAAAATAAAATAGTTAACAAAAAAAAAAGTCCAAGCATGTAAAGAAAGATAATATTTAAAAAATATTAAAAAATAATATATTAAAGTGATATGCATCAATGTAGTAAATTTAAGATCTTAATTATGAGATTGTGATAATTTTATAAAAATAAATTAAAATAAGTTAATCTTATAGAAACCAAATAGCTCAATATGAAAAAAAATAAAAAATCAATAAAAATAATTTTTTAAAAAAATAAAAAAATCAGAAAAAAAATCATGTAGGAAAACATTATAGCAATCTACAATGTTATAAAGAAAAAAAATCACAAAACTAAATTATCAACTAGCTTCATATTTAAAAAATAAAATCAACAGAAACAATCCTGGAAAAAAAAAAGATAATTTTGGGGAAAAAAAAAACAAAAAAAACATGTGGAAAAAGTTAAAGTTAAATTCTCAATCAGCTCAATGTTAAAAAAAATTGACAAAGATAATTTAAAAAAAAAACATATGAAAAAACATTGTAGTAAAATAAAAACAATGTGGGGAAATATTGTAACAATTCATAGTATTTTTTTTAAAAAAACTACGAATTAAAATTCTCAACCAGCTCAATATGAAGAAAACAAATCAACAAAAATCATTTTAGATAAAAAAAAGAAAAAAAATCAATAAAGATAATTTTGAAAAAAAACACAAAAAAGAAGAAGAAGAAAACAATCTTGAAAAAAAAAATGTAAACCCCAAAAAAAATGTGTGGAAAAAAAAGAAAAAAAAAACAAGAAAGAAAGAAAGATAAAAAAAAAACATGTGGGGAAAGCTTCCGTACTTTCCTCACACCTTTTAGAGTATTATTTAACTAAATATCACGCTTGCGCGCTGCCACGGGCTTATGGCATGCATGTACGTTGTCGTGGACTTATAAAAAAAAACATAAAAAAATCATATGGTGAAAGACTATTGCAATCTACAATGTTTTGAAGAAAAAAACTACAAAGATAATTTTATATAAAAAAAATAAAAAAAAAAGGAAAAAACAATCATGCAGGGAAATATTGTAGCAATATGTGATGTTTTGTAATAAAATATACAGTTATAATTTTCAACTAGCTCAATATTAAAAAAAAATTGACAAAGATAATTTTTTTAAAAAATCATAACAAAAAAAAACCATGTGGGGAATGACCGTAGCAATCAATCTTAATATTTAAAAAGTACAAAAGCTAAATTCTCAACTAACTTAATATTAAAAACATAGAAGCAGCAACAACAATTTAAAAAAATATCATAAAAAAAAAAAATCCATGCATGAAAACACTATAGCAATCCACAATATTTTACGAGGAAAGTTATAATTATAATTCTCAATCAGCTCAACATTAAAAAAATAAAATCTATAAAGATTATTTTAGAAAATATCATAAAAAAAAACATAAAAATCATATTGAAAACATAGTAGCAATGATAATATTTCAAAAAAAAAACTATAAAATTAAATTTTAAATCAGTTTAATAATAAAAAATTAAAATCAATAAAGACAAACTTGAAAGAAAAATATAAAAAACAAAAAAAATGAATAAAAAAAGATAATTTCAGGGGGAAAAAAACCAAAAAAAAAAAGAAAAAACATGTAGGTAATGAAAAAAAAAAAGAAGAAAAAACGACATAAGAAAAGAAATAACATGCAGGGAATCGGAAAAAAAAAATGATAAAAAAATTACAGCGTTTTAATATTTAGAATATTAGTAAATATTTATCAACGTTATCTGATCGCCGCGTCCTCCTAAGCCTTTTCTTTTTATACATTATGTATTATTATTAGTTTATTTATATTTTCCAAGAAGCCAAGCCCAGTATTAAGCCCAAGATATTCGGTACAAAATATGGGCCCATTAATTTAAATACGCTGATGCTAACGTTATTGTTTTTTGGCAATTAAAAAGAACAAAAAAAAGAAAAAAAAAATCTGTCCGTCCAATTTGGGGGTAAGGGTTTTCAAAACCTACAAATTTTGATCACAAATTGTTCACAATTTTCGCGCGAAAAGATGGATCCTGAAGGTAGGCTGTTGAATTAACGGCTATTCTTTCTTAAATCGGTTTTTGAGTTTCTTTAAAGTTGATATTTTTCTTTTTTCCTGTTTTATAAAGTTGATGTTTTTATTTTATTTTCTTGCATGTAATTAGGGCATAGAGGGTCTTCAAATCCAGCTGCAATGCTTGCAAATCTCTTAAACAAAAGAGCCAAGCTGCATGAGGAGCTTCGTGTTATCGAAAGACAGGTGCTTTATTTCTTAATTTTACGATTGATATGAATAATAATATTAACATGGATGCTGCCTATGCTGTTTTTTCTTTCGGGGTTTTTAGGGTTTGGAGTCTTATTAGTCACAGTGAATTGGGATTTTTATCAAAAATGGGTCCTGTAACCTCGCCTAAAGTTTTGACTCTTTAAGCAACGAGTTGAAATTTTTTCCTACAATTTTATCTGGGTTCTTCATTTAAGCTTGAGTTGTTCATGTGAAACTAATTGGTATTCATATTAGAGTTTGTTTTGTTTGAGAAGCTCTTTTTTATATTGGAAAGAAATGGGAATTTAAAGTAGTTTTATATCATTTTTTTGTTTAATTATACGTTCTCTCCTATCCCATCTCTATTTTTTTGCTTGTTCTGCAGTAGCTTAATGACTGCTTTGATTCAGGTTTATGATCTGGAGACAAGCTATTTGCAAGATCCAGGCCAGTGCGGCAATGTATTGAAAGGTTTCGAAGGGTTTCTATCTTCATCTAAGAACACTGCACTGTATGGCGTGGATTTTATGATTTTTCTTTATTACTTTTGATTTGATTTGAATAGTTTTTCTATCTCTTGTCTCTATTTGTGAAGTTCATCATCTGATATATGAAGTTTTTGTCTTTTCTTTTCTGTATAAATAGATACTAGTTATTTGCAGAACTTCGCATGTTATCTTGGCTACATAAATAGGTCATGAAAATTCTTGTTACTACAATTACTGATGGCACAAAAAAAAGGACACAGAGGGTGGGCACTTGCAAATATTCACATCGTAGTTGTAGTAAACAAGTGCTCAGAAAGCAAAATGATCTATCTTAAAGTTACTGAAAGCAATAGAACCAAGGTATAGATTATGTAGCAGTTTTTTCTTGAGAGGTTGGTTATGTGCTACAGAGAAGCTTTGACATATAAACCAATTCCAGGCTGAAAAAAATCTTAAATACAGTTGAAGGAGGAGAATGTATGCTTTACATTGCCTAGAGACTTCTATACAGTAATAGTCATGAAAAAAAAAGTGGAAAAAAAAAACACAGTGACACACAGATAGCTTGATGTTTGCTTGCTAAGTTTATATATGCCTACACATTTGGGATTTGGATTCAGGTGGATTGCCATACATTTTCTTTAATTAACTCCAAGCTTATAATTGCAGCTTAAAACGGTCTAGGAAGTTCCAGCCTGAAGATAGGCTCTTCTCGTTGTCTTCAGTTACCTCACCAGCTGTATGTACTATAAGTCTTAAATGCTCAGTAATGGCAGCACTTCCTTTGTTTTCTTTTCCTTCCTTTAATAATATTTTCCTTCCTTTTTTTTCATGTCAGTTTAGAGTGTGCAGGGTAATGCTCTATGTATGTGTTTACAACATAAAAAGAAAGCAAGAAAAATAAAATACTCAAAGCTATTTATAATGAACCTATTTGCTTGATGACTATTTCTAACTTCTTAGGCATTGCTCTCTTGAAAGATCCAGTGTCATTTTGTGCTGAAAGTGTATGCAATGCCTTGAAATTGCTCATGTTGCATGTAAAACATATATAATTAGGGTGATGAGAAACCTGAAACATGTGTGTGGTGCTTTTCACCTCACATTGAGTTCTATTCTTACTCATGGCTTTTTTATAAAAAACTTCAGACTAAAGCACAAAACAAAACAAAAAATTGTCTGTCAGTACCTAAACTTGTTAATAACTGGAAAAAGGACTGCTGGGTTTGTTGCTAGGTTGTGCTGGGTTTTGAGTTTTCAAAACCATGGATTAAAAGACTAAGCAGCCACTTGGAATTCAATCCATGTTTGCTTGTAATTGCTATCCTTGGAGATTGTATGGCAAGGAATTCTATTCTGCTTTTAGAGTACTTCTAGTGTATGGAAAACTTGCTTCAGAAAATACAGCTACTCCTGTTTTGTTCACTAGACATGATTAAATAGTAATGGGACCATGTAGTCTGAAAGCTGCTTGTTGTTTTGAAGGTTATTTTGCTTTTACACAATCCTGTCTATGGCATATGAATCTGGTTTTTAAGATGCCACCTGTTCTGGTGATAAGCATCATCAATTAGTACTGGAGTATATAGGCGTGCAACTTTTCATTATGTTGACCCTCTCACATATCAAACAACTTTCGATTTTGTTTTCTTCATCCCAAATTTTGGCCAGTTAGAAATTTGCTCTAATATGTTACTTGTATTTCCCTTGCACGTGATGTTTTTCCAGGCTGAAGAACAAGCAGCTGGACGAGATGGTGAGCCATATAAAGTTGCAAAACTTTTTTCTTTTTCTGTTTTGTTTTATCAAATTCTTTCAAATCTCTCTGTTTATTGTAGATGGGAGATCAGAATTTGGAGTAGGTCGATCCAAGGGTGGAGGCATATACGCAAACGGACAGTGAGTACTTTGATTTAGATCAGTCTGAACCTCACGTTATAACTATATTCGGATGCCTTAAGCAGGATTGAGATGACCAGTTAAGTTAAATGATGACAGCGAGAATTTAGAATGTAATAATATAGAACTTACCTGATTTATTTTTCAGAGGAAAGCCAAAGAAGGGAAGAGGTGCATCAAGAGATTCTAAAAGGATCAGGCCTTCAGCTGATCCAGATTTTGATTATGATGATGATGCAGATTTGACATTGTGAAATTGCTTGCATAAGATGATATGCTAGTTGGCCGTTGCATGTTCTAGGTCTTTAGAGCAGAAATCCCCATGGTATATTCATCACTTCTGTTGCGAGTTACCGTTCAAGCAAGCAAACCTACTTGTACTGTAATGCATTGTTACGTGGTGTAGATCCTAGAGCTGAATTCTTTGTGTATTTTCTTCTTATTCGTCTTGAGTTACGGTACGTTCAAGCAAACAAACCCCTTTACATGAGTTATTTAATAGCTGTTATCTTGTTGGAAAAAAAAAAACATTTTTCAATGCACAATTAACCTAAATAAATTAATAATCTTGATTAAATAATATTTTTGTTCTATCTAAATTTAAATTTAATGTTTAAATAATAATTTAATTAATAAATAAATTTTCATGGTTTTAAAGATATTAATTTGTAAAGATTTTAACTGTAATGATAAATTAATATGTTAATAATCTCTCTTTTTTCTTTGTTTTTAAGTCGGAGATATCATTTTAAAAGAAAAGATTTTAATAAAAATTATCAGTGGTATTGACTGGATCAAATTGAAATGATTTTAAGTTGATATTTTTTTGGATACCCGGTCTTGGTAAGGAGACAAGCCAGCTCCGTTTTGGGTTGAGTTACTGGGTTAGGTCGATTTTAATAATAGTGGAAGAAATTACAGGTACATGAATGATTGTATGCTTGAGATTTAGTTCGATAATTCTCAATTATCCCACCACACTAAAAGAACTATGACGCTTTACTATTTATATGAATTTAAAAGCATATTAATATATTATTTGAGTCGATCAGTAACAGCGACATGCTGTCTATCACTTTTTTTTTCTTTTTTAAAAAAAAACACAGTTTATATATATATATATATATATATATATATATATAAAAAAAAACTCTTAAGAAAAATTTACTACATTCACTTATTTTTTTATATTTCACATGTTTCTTAAATACTACTTTAAGTTTTAGTCTTAATTTCAATAATTTATTTTTCAAATTATTAAGTATCTTATATGAAAATAATAATACTAATAATAAATTATTCGATTAAAGTTTATTTTTTATTATTAAAATTTTTATATTAAATTTAAACATAATTTTATCATATTCATAATTTTTTTAGATTTTAATCACACAATAGCATACTAGTTTGAGATGACTTGTTAACTTGATTTAAGAATTATAAAATATTTTTTAAAATATAAATAATGATCCTAATTAAAAATATTCCGCTAGATAAGATAAACATTAAATACTTTAAATAAAAAAAAATTGATAAATATTTTTTAAAAAAATATTTATATTTTTGGATTTAATAATCATGTTAAATAAATGTATAGTACAAGGTAACTAATAGTTTCTGCCTGTTTGTTTTCACATTTTAAAAGTTTTTTTTTTAAATTGAATATTATTTTTATTTTTTTATTTATTTTAAATTAATATATTTTTATATTATTATAATACGCTGATATAAAAAATAATTTAAAAAATAAAAAATTATTATTTTAATATATTTTTGAGTGAAAAGTATTTTAAAAAATAATCTGGCACGTGGGTTCCATTAGCATCTTACATAATCAACATGTAAAAATGTTGTGAGAAATAACGGGTTTGCCCCTCTTGTTTATTACTCCATGACTGCTAAATATTCACTCATCCAATTATCCTTAAAATATAATTAGATTTAAAATAAAAATATATATCAAATTAGAAATTGTTTTGTATAATCATGCACGCCTTATCATAGAGATTACTATATCATTAGGCTTACCTTAAATTCAATTGTAATTATTATTTCATGATAATTTTCTAGAAATGCAAAACTTAAGTTTTTTTTAATTAATATAGATGTTCGAGTCAATTTATGTATATTTTAATTAATTTTATAAATTTTAAAAGATAAATTTTTAATAATTTTAAAATTTATAAAATTTAAATTAATAATTTTTAAAATATAAATTCAAAACCTATAAGTTGGGTTATAGAAAAGGGTAGCAAAACTTAAATTTCTTATTCCTTGTGGAGGATAGTAGCCTAGTAGGCCACTACAAGTAGCTCATTTTTAAATCGAAGAAAAAACGACGTCGGTGTTTTCTGTTTGCGTTTTATTTAATTAATTAGTAATTTTCCCTATCAGTTTTGTTTCATAGAATTTAGCTCCCTCCAACCTCGAACGGCAACCCCGACAAGAGCGGCGCGTATCTTATCTCTTTGTGCGTCACAAAACCAGGAACTTGCTGGTAATCTCCATTTATGTTTTCAAAAAAGCCTCCTTAAACAACAACTACAGCAGCTTCTCTTTTAGTGTTTTTTTTTGGGTTCTGTTTCTCTACTTATTTAATTAAAAAAAAACAGGACAAGATTAAGATGCAGAAGAAGGAGCCTGATAAAACACCAGAAATTCCAGTCTACTGGATCGAAACCTCTGATGCTGTCTCTCGTCACTTCCAGTTTGAACCCGACGGTCAACTCTCTGTGAGTCTTTTCTTGTTTTCTTTCCTGGAATTTTCTAATCCTGATCCCCTCTCTCGCTTATAAATTTTTACGAACACTTGGTGTGCGTGATTGTTTCACTTGTGAAAAATAATCTAGTCTGCGTAACTCTGAGCAATGTCTACAAAATTAAATTGTGGGTTTCTTTGATTTTGTTAAAAGAAGCCAATTCAAAATAAAGTTCACTGCTTGGGGAATTTGAGTTCAGTCAGTGATATTTAAATGCAAACAACAGATGAAGGTAGTTGATGATGCAAGACCAGTTTATCGTAGAGTGGTTGAATCTTTCTTGAACAAGTTTTTTCCATCAGGATATCCGTACAGGTTAGTTGGTACTTTGCCTTTTCCTTGTTGGCGGTGCAAACTTGGCAACTGAATATACACTGCTGGGAATTTTTATTGTTATATGTGTGTGTTTTGGTGTTTCGTTTTTTGCAGTGTGAATGAGGGATATCTTAGATACACTCAATTTCGTGCGCTGCAACACTTTTCTAGTGCTGCATTATCTGTGCTATCTACTCAGGTCTTCTTCTGGGCCTATTCTGAACTATTACACTCAGACTTCAATTTCTTTGTCTTAGTTTAATTTAGTTTCTTATCCCTGATGACTAGAGATACTATGCAATGCTGATGCCTCTATCTTTGTTGATTGTCTGAAATGGATATTTTGTTTGTGTTCTTTTACTAATGTTGCTAACATTTATTTATGCAAGTAGAACATATATTCTAATTAGCTAGCATGATCCCATAGTTTTTTTTTTGTTTTTTTTAATCCTATGGAACAGGGCTGTAATTTGGGGGTCTTTTCTTTATATTCTTAATGCTTTGCAGTCTCTACTATTTGCTGCTGGCTTGCGACCTACACCTGCACAAGCAACTGCAGTGAGTTGGGTAAGTTTCACTGGTGAAACAATTGATAGATTCTTTATCCTGATTGCTTTACTCTTTAGTTCTTCATTAAATTTTGTTGATGAGCAGATACTGAAGGATGGGATGCAGCACGTAGGAAAGCTCATATGTAGCAATTTGGGTGCTAGAATGGACTCGGAGCCGAAACGTTGGAGAATCCTAGGTTTGTTTTCTTGGGTCTAAAACCTGAGTTTTTCCTTTTGTATTTATGGACTCTTCTCACCTCATGAATGTGGATAGGAGTTGGTTGGAGTCATGCTTTATTTTCTTCAAGTGTCTAACTAGGTTGTGTTTTCTGTGTTGCAGCTGATGTGCTTTATGATTTGGGCACTGGCTTAGAAGTTCTTTCTCCTTTATGTCCGCATCTTTTTCTTGAGGTGGCAGGCCTTGGCAACTTTGCAAAGGTATATTTTAGGCCAACAACCACTTAAATCTGCATAAAAATATTAACTTAGCTCATTATGGGTGTAGTTGGGTTTTGTCTTCTCTATCTTTAGTGCTCTACATTTTGGCATAGACCAATAAGTTTAGTTTGCTTCCACTTCCTTGGATTTGATAGGGGATGGCAGTAGTTGCAGCAAGGGCAACAAGGTTGCCAATATATTCTTCATTTGCCAAAGAAGGCAATCTAAGTGACCTATTTGCAAAAGGAGAGGCCATCTCAACACTTTTCAATGTTCTTGGACTGGGAGTAGGAATTCAGTTAGCATCCACTGTCTGTTCATCGATGCAAGGGAAGGTACACTGTTTATCATTGCTGTCTGATACAAGTACTTGATATGTCTTTTTGCATTATGTTCTCATATGTTTATCATATGTTCTCAAAAGTGAGTGCAAGTAGCCGTTTCCAAAGGTTGCTGATGTTTAGGAGATTACTATTATGACCCAACACTAAAGCTGTGTTTTGGGATCCCCGTGCCACTTTCATTTTCTTGGTTAAGAGGCTCAAAACTGTGACCAGCAGACTCTGTGCTTTGCTGTGGTGTGGTCTTTTTGAGGCCACAACCTCAAGTGGAACGTGGTATCTCTTAAGCCAGTTTTGAATCAGCCACTGGCATGTTTAAGTTATCAAAACAAACTGATTTAGTTTGTTTATTCAATATACAAAAGTGAACCTCTGCAATTTATGGGGAAGTTTTATAATGTTCTGATATAGTAGTTTATGTTTTCTAAGTGACTCACGGGGGATATATTTTGTAATGGGCTGATTTAGCAGTTTATGTTGTCTACGTGACTCTTAGCTGTATTTTCTAATGTTTCTTGCAGTTTGTTGCTGGGCCTCTTCTTTCCATTGTACATGTTTATTGTGTTATTGAAGAAATGCGAGCTACCCCTGTTAACACATTGAATCCACAGAGGACGGCAATGGTTGTGGCTGATTTTGTCAAGGTTTGTTTCACACTTCAGCACGTCTTACTTTTTTATTTCCACTTGCCTAATTTCTTCAACTGTCATCCAACTCAGACAGGGAAAATATCAAGCCCTGCTGATCTCAGATACCATGAAGATTTCTTATTTCCAGGACGACTTATAGAAGAAGCCGGCAATGTAAAAGTTGGGCAGGCTTTGCACAGGGCAGTGAGGCCTTCAAAACTTCGTGAATTGAAAGAAATATTTTCCGGGGAGAAGTTTATTCTAAGTCCCGGGAATAAATGGACTGATTTGGTATTGGAGCAAAATGCTAGTGGTGAAGATGCATTAAGGGCATGGCTGGTGGCTGCATATGCTTCGAGCATGAAGAAGTCTTATCATGAATCTACTTCTGTCACCTTGCAAGATGCTTATGAGAAGATGAATAGCGTATTTGATCCATTTTTATCTGAGCTGCAAGCCAAAGGTTGGCATACTGATCGTTTTCTTGATGGAACAGGAAGCCGGTTTTCATGGTAGCATTTTATAGTTTTGGGTAGTATTTCAACCCTTCAAGATAGGTAGACCCGCTGGTTGAAATTCAAATCGAGTAGGCAGCGATTAAAGCTGGTTCTTGCCTTTTTACATAACATATGGATTTGTCTAGGGAGGCAACAATTATTTTTTTTGTCCTTTTCACTCGTTTCCTTTTTTCTTGCTAACCTACCTCCCTCTTTCTCAAAAAGGACCAAGTAAAGCTCAGATTAAAGGATTGAAGTCATGTCGAGCTACAGTTATATTCAAAGAATCATCAAATGTTGTTGGACTTGAACAGTCGAAACAGGAAATTTATTATTTGCTGAAGTGATGTGGAGTTTAATGATACAAGAATTGAAAACAATTCCGGCATATTCTTCCAGCCATTATATCCTGTACCTTCTGCTGGAAAGCCAAGTTTCAAGTGCGATTAGACGTCGCAGCAGCCCTTTTCTATTTCAACATTAAGCTTGAAAGATTAGGAACAGTAATGCTATATGTGCAGCAGCCAGCAGCCGATGTAGAATCAGCAAGATTCTTTGTAAATGGAACTTGATTGCCTTGGAACGATTAACCAATAATACTTGTACAACTTATAACATAATGATATACTTTGATCATTGAGTAATACCAGAAAGGTAGGCTTTCTTTCACGATTGATATCCATCATTTTGCCACTTTAGCATATGCACGCCTATGCTCGTCTCGAGGACTAATATCCGCATCTTAATTTACCTTTTCGTTGTAAGAGCTCTGTCAGATAAAGGAGAATCCATATCCAGATCAAGATCTATCCCTTTTCTTATGAAAAGAAAGGGTACAGATGCATGACAAGCTCCGAAAGAGTCATTATAGCCCTCCAAATCGGGCTCTTTATTCAGCTAGGCCCTCCAAATCCCCGATTGAAAGAAAGCCCCTCCCAGACTAACGTGATAATTCCTCCCCTGTTTTGGTAATTGGGGATATACAAATCTCAGCGAGAGAGATCTTTCCACCACATATAAAGCATACTAGACAACATTAACATGGTTCATCGCTTGGTTTTCGACCAGGAAACAAACCCTCTTTGACTGAAGACTTTTAGCCTCTAATTTCTTGCCAAAGAGATGAGGTTGGCAATCGAGAGGAGGTTGTTTAGTTGACTCGATGCTTTTATACAGGCAGGCACATAACTTGATGATTAATGGAGCTGGGTCCTGCTTTCGGAAACCATTGACATCAAGCACCACCTAGTGTTATGAATTGGTCGCACTATCATTTTCGTAAACTTATCAAAGACAACAACATTGTTGATCCGCCGGAGAGAACGAGGAAATTTTGCAGAGCATTCACACCGCCTGCCCTATCCAATCAGAAGATCACTGGTATAACCTGTAGTCATCGATGGTATCATCATGCACCGAGTTGTGGTTGTGGTCGTCTTACGCTTTGACTTGGACTCCAGCACGCATTCAAGTCAGCCTAAAATGATTATCGGGAACTCAACTTGAAGCCCCATGACTTCTGCATTATTTTTAGATTTTTCTGTGCTGGTTTTGATTTACTAACTCTATATGGTTGGATTAGAGAATTCATTAACACACGATAAAAAATTAAAAAAATCCCTGATCAGTTCGTAAGCGAACGTGATAGTATTTAATTAATTTTTCTAAACACTTTGTTGACATAGATTATTTTTTCAAATTATTATAAGCATTCAAGTGGGGTACTTCACAGCACAATATCGCTGAATTGCAAGGCCACAAGTCCAAAAACTGTGTGAATTCCCTGTGTGAATTCTTGGTTTGAAAATGTGGTAAATATTATTTTTTAAAGTATTTTTTATTTAAAATGTATTAAAATAATATATATATTTTTTATTTTTTAAAACTTAATTTTAGCAGATTAAAATGATAAAAAAACATTAATTTAAAACTAAAAATAAACTAAAAGAATTTTAAAAACTTAATCCTGAACTAAATCAAAAGGATCATGTCACTAAATGATTATTAACATCATTATCAATGATTTATTTAGAAATGTAGTTGTGTTTGTTTTTTAAAGTGTTTTTTGTGCCGAAATATATTAAAATAATGTATTTTTAACTTTTTTTAAAAAATTATTTTTAAGATCAGTGTATCAAAACGGTATAAAATATAAAATTTTTTTAAAAAAATTTTAAGGTTTAAAGTAAAATCCAATAAGCTCTATTTGATAACGTAAGCACAGCTACAATTACAGCAGCGTTTCTAAATCAAAAGAATCATGCCACCAAGTTGACAATTGAATGATCTTTGAAAAGATTTTCCTTTTCACATGGTGATGGTTACTAATTGATTTTTTTTTTTTTTGAGTGTGTCATAATATAAGTTTAATTACAATTGATCACGTACGTAATTGCAAGCCACAATTTGGAATTGGAAAGGTTCGTCTCCGGATGGTGACTTGTAGCTAATTCATATGTTACCTTTCTCATGCCGCGTATAATATGTAATCATGCATGCACCGAAAAAGTTTTTTTTGTTTTTTTTAAGAGAGTAATTAGCAGTATTTTATTTATTAGCTATTTTTTATATTTATATTTTTAAAAAATAAATATAAGTTGAAGAGAGAAATTCTATATGAAGATATTTTTATTTTCTTTAGTGGATCATGAGTTTTTTTTTATATATATATATATATATATATATATATATATATATTTTTAAAAAAATCAATGATAAAAAAAAATTGCAATGGTTCTATAGCATGTTTGGGAGTATGGTTGAAGTTGTTTTTTACTCAGAAATACATCAAAATAATTTTAAAAAAATTATTTTAGATATTTACATATTAAAATAATCTAAAAATATTAAAAATTAAAATAAATAAAAAATTTAATTTTTTATAAAATTATTTTTAAAATATAAACACAGGACTAAAATTGCCAAGGGAGATGGTTGTATTATCTCTTTTTTTATATGGAGACAGTTTTTTATTTCCCTCTTTGAAAGTAGTGATAATGCATTGAATTCACTGTTAGCCTAACACTAGGACAGACATCAAATGACGTTTCTCCCCGATATGTTTTCATATTTAAATTTTCCAAAAAGTTTATTTTAGTACATACTATATTTTGTTTTCTCTCCAAAAAAAAAAGTAATTAAGAATTAATTATTGAGAATTCAAAATCCTTTTATCTTAGCGCGGAGTACCTTTCTTTTCACACGCGTTTCTCAAATACTAGAAACAAAATAATGCGTGTGAGAGTAGACTGATTTTTGTTTTAAAAATGCGTTTTACAAACATTTTTTTTTTTAATATTTTTTATGGTTTTAACAGATTAATACTAAAAATATTAATATTAATATATCTTTAAATAAATAAATAAAAAAACACTTTGCCGACCGTACGGTAAGAGTGAGTTATTCCTTGTGAAGATAACGCTTAATTCCGAGGACAAGACATGTCGACTGTGAAAGAAACGTTAACCAAACAGCTAGCTCTCCAATTGATGTTAAAGTGCCTTTTTAGGGGAGCCAAATCTAATGAGGATAGGTCATGGATCACGGATTTGACCATGTTTTTTTCCACGCCTCGAACTTTTCTTCTATTCCAGCCACGAGCTTGAAGGTCAGTTCCATTCAAAAGCTTGACATTAAAAAAAAAATTAAAAAAAAATGAAGTGCAGTTGCAATTGATGGCCTGGACTCCATCGACCATAACTTGGTCTTCATGCATTTAATGTGAAGAAATATCTTCAACAATAAAACGTTGAAAAGAGTAGTAAAGAGATTACAGAGCGACTCCTGCTCTGCAAGAGCGAATTGTATATGTTCCCTTTGCAGCCGTTGGCATAGAAAAAAACACAGAGAACAAGATACGCAGAAGTTAAGTGAAATCAAGAAGAGAGAGTTTTTCATGGGAAAAAAAGAAGTAATAAAAAAATAACTATGCATTTGTCACCGAAATGAAAAAAAAAAAATTTCAACCAATGATCAATTTCCTTATACTATGCATTAGTCCATTTTTTAAAAGAATTCAGATATTGATCCCGAAAAAGAAAAAAAGAAAAGAAAAAGAGAAGAAGACCTATTTCTTCTTAAAATATTTAATCTCTTCCATGATGTGAAGTGCTTGCTTCCTCCCTGATTTTTTTAAAGGTGATTCCATTGTGTTTTGGAGTTAAAAATAAATTTATAGAAGTTTTAGGATATTTTAATTCTTGAATTCAAGAATTTGAATCTACTTGTCTAATCAAAGAATAAATTGGACTGAAAAATATAATTTTAAAGGATTAATATCTTCATTCATTGAATTCTAGTCTTTTAATAAGCATTCAAAGATAAATATAGATGCTGTTAGAAAATAATATAAATCATATTATAGTATTTTACCTAATAGTTTAACCTATTTCTTAACATGATATAAATTTTGATGACCAAATTGTCACGAGTTTGAATTTTATTATTTTTATTTATTTGATAATTAATAGTTTAAACTATTAGATTAAGATAGGTTATTAAAAGATGATACATGATTAAATCATTTAAATAAAGAATTTAATTTTAAATAATATACAAACTAATCAGAAAATACTCGTTATGTAAAAAGAAAAGCATTTTTGGCATTTTATATATAGAATAGTATTTTCAAGTAGGGCTTAGATGAGTTTTTAACTTTCTAGCTGTCACTTTCTCGTGAATGTGGAGTGTGGATAGAAAAATTCTCACATGTTTTTTTTTTTTTTTTAAAAAGACCCCAACTTGGCGAAATCAGAGTTTGCAAAAAATAAATTCATTTATCATTTAAACTGCAACTTAAAGGACTGTAAAAAATATGTCTTGATTTGAAAGCACCGATCAACAATATCATTTGATGAACATACACTTAAATAAACAAATAAAATTAGTTTAATTTCTTTTAAAATAAGATCAATTCTTGTTAATTCAAAGATGGATACGTAAGCCTACTGGTTCTGGCAATGAAAAATTATTTGTAGAGATTTGAAGGACCTATATGCATCATTTATTGAAAAATATGTTTGGTTACTTACCAAATAACCTAACATAAAAGATAGAAAAAACCCCTCAAGTCAAAGATATTTTTTTTAAAAAAAAAACTGGGCATCATTTATTTTCTTCGACAGGAGATAGAGGGGAGAGTTATTTATTAAACTCTTTTGAAACTCAAGATGACACGAAGAAAATATTTTGGGCCAGTCCCAATCAACAATCCTTTCTTCCCCGAAAGAATGCTCCTTTGTGTGTTTTTTGTTTTTTTAATTATTATTTTAGTTCGCCTCCCTACATGTTCCTGGGAAGGCAACGACCGGCGTCCACTTTGGACATTCTCTTTTAAGCTTGAGGTTAATTTTAACTTTAATTCGCCCCCCTACATGTTCTATAAAATTTAATTGACGAAATTGGAATTTATAAATATTTTCGTTACTGTTTTTTACAGAAATAGTCAAGAAATCGAAATTACAATATCAGTATTAAGACGACCAAATTCTCTTGGTTTTGACCGGTGTTTGTCTCATCCCTTAATGGCTAATCAATTCAGACGACCTTCACTTAGCAATAGATTACACCTACTTAATACAACATTTTTACCTAATACACTAGCCTCTTTCTTTGACCTTAAATGCAAAAGCTCTTTACAATAATATATACTTTAATCAATGTAAAAATTAAAAATATATAAAATATATAATTAAAAATTATGAGAATACAACTCAACTTATCAAGTTTTAAATTTATTTTTTAAAAATCACTGATTTTTAACCTTAAATGCAAAAGCTTTTTACAATAATATATATTTTAATCGATGTGAAAATTGAAAATATAAAATTCTTTTACTATATAAAGTATATATCCTAAGAATACTAAGGGGTATAGCTCAACTAGTTAAATTCTAAATTTACTTCCTAGAAATCATCTGTTTTAGTCTTACAAACTTCAAGATCATTGAAAATTTATATAGTAGTTAATTTCAGGACTCGTGAGATTAGTCAAAATATATACAAACTAGTCCAAATATTCATGTTAATAAAATACACATACCCTAAGGACATGAACATATAAGGACATAATCATGAGCAAGACTCTAAAAGATAGAAGGGAATTATTCTCAAGCCGCCCAAAAAAAGAAGATAAAAAGGAGATTGATGACCTCTTAAACCCCAAAAATAGAATTGTATTTTTCACCAAACAAAAAAGAAATTTTACTTATTAAAATAACTCTAAAACATGTCCTTGACTAGAGTATTAAGCAATAAAAAGATTAAATTATAAAATCTTATTGCACACTACCTACCCATATATTTAGTACAACGTTAATTAAGTGTCCATGTATCCTTAGGTCGTAATTAGATACATCTTTAATATATATAGGGCGAGCAGGAAGAAGTCAGGTTTACTCGAATTAATCTATTTCCATGAAGAAGAAGACAGAAAATCCGCTCACAAGCTCAATATTTATTATAGAAAATGCTTTTAATTTTATTTTAAGAGATTGTGCGAAAGAAACTATTCTACGTTTGCACAGTGATGGTTTGTCTTCGAGCTTTTTCCTCCCGACATATTCATCGAATTAATTTTATTTTTTAAAAAATATTGAGTCTTTAATTTATCAATTTTTTTGTCCAAGTTTGAATAATTAATAATTCATATGATTTAATATTATATAAAAAGTGACAACTTTAGTAGAAGAGGGGCTCACCAGAGAGAAAGAATGATTGTATGAGATAAAAGGTTTTAAAGAAAAAGAGAGAGGTACGCGTTGTTTATAAAAAATAAAATAAAATTGTGTTCATCACTTGCTTTATACATAACCAAAATATCTATAGAATTTATTTACTATAATTTTAAGTCATATTAATGATTTAATTAATTAGTTTGGATGAAAAAATTAATAAAAAATATATTCTGATTATTTTATAAGAATAAAATTGATTTTGTAATAATATATTGAAAATACATGTTAAGTCATTATTAATTGAGATTTTATGGATTGTTTTTGAAAAATAACATAATTTGCTAATAGTGATTGTTTAGCTATATTTCAAAAATATTTTTCTTTTATAAATTAATTAACCTAAATAAAAATCAAACTAAAATTTTATGAAGATTTAATTATCAAAAAATAATATTCAAGATTCAATAGATAAGAAAGAAAGAGAAAATACGATGATGTGACAGGAGAGTGAAACAGAGAAAAAGAAAAGAAAATAATGACTCATTGAGGATATATTAGAGCTTTGTTTTCGACACACTCAATACTGTTAAAAGAATCTCGATAAGAAGATTCTATCTATACATTAGAAGAATACTAAGTGAGGTCGTAATTAACCTTAAATTAACATCAAACAAAACCCCTAACAAATTACGATAATTTTTTATGATCTTTCAAGGTGTGGTTAGAATCTCCTCATCAAGATTTTTCTAATGGTATCGAGCATGTCAAAAACAAAGTTTTGGTGTGCCCCGATGATTTTTTTTTCTTTGCTATTAGATCTTTAATCTTATTTTTTTACTATTAAATCTTCATAAACTTTTAATTGATTTTTTTACATGTTAATTAAATTAAAAGAGATATAATTTTTTAAACAACTTGTTATTTCTAATAATAGTTGCGTTCAACTGCTATTTTTAATAGTAGTTGTATTTAATTATGTTTAAATACTTTTCTAACTAGTATTATTTTTTCAAAACTTTTATGTTTTTAGAATTCTAAAATACACAAAATTCTTGTCTTTACCACAAAAATTGGCCTTTATTCTTTCAATGGCGCAAGAGGTTTCGGACTTTGATAGTTTTTCCTTAAAAATCTCTATATCTCCAACCAATTCCTCGAAGAGATTATGACATTAACATGATCCACCCAGAACTTTCTATTGAAAATCTCAAAGTTTCAACTATTGAAAATTAATGTCTTCCGAGAGAAATTATTTGGCCTTCAATAATTTGAGCTCGTCTGCATCCCATGTTCATGCTTGCACTTGCACATAGCCACCATGTTCACATCCGTTTAAAGAAAATGACCACGTTTTTATTTGACCATTCTGCGAACCAAGTAGCTGCACAACACTAGAGAGAGAGAGAGATATTTCCTAGAAATTGCAGGCTGATATTTCTTTCGAAAAAAATGGATGGGGTGTACTTTGTAGTATATTATATAAACACACAGACACACACACACACGCATGCTCTTGTCATGCTATATAAACACCCACTACCTCTTCTTCGTGGTCTTGCCTCATATTTTGAGCATTTAGTTTCTTTCATTTCTTTGCACAGAACTAGCCATTCTTTCAACCTCTGAGGTATAAAAAATGGTGAGAGCTCCATGCTGTGAGAAAATGGGGTTGAAGAAAGGTCCATGGACTGCTGAGGAAGATCAGATTCTCATCAATTACATTCAACTTCACGGCCATGGAAATTGGCGTGCACTTCCAAAACAAGCTGGTAATTTATACACATCGCTTTCAAACAAAAACTGCCTGTTAAAAGCATATACTCATTACTCATTAGTACTAAGAATAAAATGAAGATTCTGCCACACAAGTTTCTGATTTGAAGTTGGAATTTCACAAGAAGCTGTGATCCTGTTTTATGTGCTTTGATTATAAGATCAGTTAGAACTTCTGAAGTGAATTCTAAGCAATTGCATGGATTAAAAAGTAAAATTGATCATCTGAAAGTTTTGGGAATTACAAGAACTGCATAATGTTTTGGTTTTGAATCAATTCTCTTTTGACTCCCTTTTCAGGTTTACTGAGGTGTGGAAAGAGCTGCAGGCTCCGATGGATAAATTACTTGAGGCCCGACATCAAACGAGGAAATTTCAGCAGAGAAGAAGAGGATACCATCATCAAATTGCATGAGATGTTAGGAAATAGGTATGCAATGTTAGCATTTCTGTCAAACTACTGTTTATCATAATTTACATGGTATAATATTGACAACACAGACACACTTAATGCTAAGTTAGGCTCTAGGCAAGCCATTCAGCTAAGGGAAGGATGGGACGGCTTCGCCGGAAAAAAATTATGCAAGGAAGCAAATATCATTAAATTAGGGTTAAGATTTGCTAATAGGGCATTGTTCTAGAGCTGAAGAACATAGAATTGATACTTAGTGCCTCGTATGGAGATGGGAGATAGGCTAGGCATAGAACACTTATTTCTCATGTGATTAAATGACTTGTCATTTTAGCCGCCACCCCACATCCCCTAAGACCAAAAACTAGAAAAAAAACAAAAAACTCAACTTGTCATTTTAAAGTATTTTGCCCTCATGTGATTGACCAACATGTCATTTTTTTTTCATGGTTGTATCAGAAACATGTGTGTCTGAACAGATTCCTAGCAGTTTCCATTAGTGTATGCAAATAAAAAAAAACATGTGTGTCTGAACAGATTCCTAGCAGTTTCCATTAGCGTATGCAAATAAAAAAAAAAAACACTTTTTTCAAGTTGAAGCACTCTCAAACAAGATTGGCACACTTTGGTTAATGGACATAATAGTAATCATTCATGTGACATGATACATGCCAACAAGTCATTTAGCATTTTAAATTCTGCAAATCAAAGAGGATCAAAATAAAGGTTAGTGCATATCTTGACATGATTTTTTTTTTTTTTTATATTCAGATGGTCTGCAATTGCAGCAAGATTACCGGGACGCACGGACAACGAAATTAAAAATGTTTGGCACACCCACTTGAAAAAAAGACTTAAGAAAAATCATGTCACCCCAGAAATCAAGGGAAGATCCGTTGATATTTCTAGATTTGATCACGAATTAAAGACAGATCAAGAATTAGTCGATTCATCAAATCTTGCAGCAGGATCTGATCAGACCGAGGAACATAGACCAATCTCACCGCAACAATGTTCAAGTGACACCTCCTCTTTGATCACAGGTGATATTGATACCAGAAATAACAATATGTGCATGAAGATCGAGTCGTCGGATGATTTTCCTGAAATGGATGAGAATTTTTGGTCAGAAGTATTGTCTGCTGATAATTCAAGAATTGTGAGTGATTTTTCGGCCATTGGCACAGAGCCACAACTTCAATTTCCATTTTCTCCACTATTAATTGAGGTGGAACAAGTCTATGCCACTAATTCAAATATTTATGATAGCACTGAATATTGGCACGACCTTTTCACAAGAGCTGGGGGATCACTAGATTTACCAGAAATTTGAACATTTGTAACCTTTTTTCCTCCTTTTATATTTGTTTAGTTAGATGGCAGATGATCATGGATTGTTTCTGTCCAGTTTGTTGACTGTTTAGAAGGAAAACTAGAATATTATAGAATAATAATAGTTATAATAATAATAATAAAAGAAAGGAAGAGCACGGATACTCGGCAAAACTGTCCCGTTTGTGAACCAGAAGCTCGTTTTTCCAGCAAGCAATCTTTTTCCATGCAAGGAAAACTGGAAGAGAAAATTTATAAGCATAATCATCTTGACAGGTTCGAAGTTGAGGATTAACATTCTACTTAAAAAATCCTGCTGTTGCCGGTAAATAAAACCGAGTAAAACCAAGCATAGTGAGGCTTGCTCTTCAGGGAAAGCAAGGAATTTGCCATCCTTTAATCATTTTATCAACAGATTAGTAATTGAACTCGAGCTGAATGAATCTTTTCCTTGTCACTTAAACCAATTCCTTGAGATTACGATGTAATTAGTGAGATATACTCTATTTTAAGTTAATTCAAAGAAAAAATCCCACTCTCCTCTGATCATAGAGTAAATATATCGCAACTCTAAAGTATAAGCATGGTGATCTTCCATGAAGTTTCCAACTAAATTAACACTCACTGAGCCAAGACAGAAGTATACATAATGAAAACCCCCGGTCTTGAATGATGTTAGATTCTTGTGGTTTCAACAAGCTGTCACGGATTTTGAATTCTACAATGAAGGACTGCCCTTTTGTCAGATCTTAACTTATTCATATATTGAACATTAATTCAAATCTTGAAAAGGGTACTTGTGGAAAAGCTTGAAGCTTGCTCTTCAAGAGATATTTAGACCTTTTCTGAGCTTTGAGAGTTGCAAAAGAACTGGGTGGGTAGTCCACAAATTCTTACAAAATAAATCCTTTACGTTAAACTTTCTGATACTTGAGAAAATATATTGCCTTGAATGCTAGATATATTGCGTAGAAATATGCTTGATGTAATGTGTAGAAATGGGGAGTGAAGTAAATAAACATGAACAAAGTAGGAGAAATATTCTGTGTTGTAAGAACTATTTTTTACTTGTGTCTCATGAGGCTTTTGTACCCATGGAAAACATCGAATTGCGTAGGGACACGGGCAAAAGTGGTGAAACATTATCTATCCTATTTCAAGGGCCATTATGCAGAATATTAGCTTCTAATGGATGATGGAGCTATGTTACTAAACACAAAACTAGCCTTGTGTGACGCCCACTGCCTTGTGTGACGCCCACTGCTGTGTGGGCTCATGTGGCCTGCAAACCACAGAAACAAGTATTTTTTCCGGACTTGAGCAATGATTGATCCTATCCCGAGCCGGGATACTTGGCCGGAAGGAATGGGGATGGCTGTCCTGGTCCTGTGCCAACACCAACAAGCCATAGAAATTACTAATTTATTGGTTCTTGCTCCACTGTATGTTTTTAAAATATAAAATATTAAGAATACAAAAAAAATCTGAAGTGTTATCAAACTTTGCTCAGTGAAATCAATTTTAAAATGTTGCAATTTTTTTTAAACTAATTCAAATTTTAAATTAAATTAGATAGGAATTAATTCAAATTAAATTAATTAGTTTTATAGATTAAAATGCAATTTTAATAATCGACAAAAATATAACTTAACTTTTAAAAAAATTTCAAGATAATAACTTTTTTTATAAAAATTATTGAGACAATGACAGATTAAATCGATTTAAGTCCTCAAGCAAACCATGTTATAAACTCCATTGAATTTAATAATTTTTTTTATTAAATATTTTTTTAATTATATATTAAAAATATATATTTATAAAATTGAACACCAACCTAAAATTAAAAAAATATTTGAGACAATAATAACCTTAAAGAAAGCAAAAAACAAATCATGTAATCTATTTTCTAACTAATCCAATATTAAAGAATAAAATAAAAAAATTATTAAAAAGAATGAATGAATCAAAAACTAAAATAACATATTTGGCCAGTGGGTGAATTCATCAAATCTATAAACCGGACAACTTAGACTAGCATATCAAATCTGTAAATCCGATTATGAATTAAGTGGGATTATAATATTTCAAAATTCTTTTCAAATTCGTAGGATGTTGCGACAATTCCAAGTTAAATTCGTCTAAAAATTAATATCGTTATTGATAATAGCCAGTGCGACTTTTTTGAAAAACACAAGAAATTTAGCTTAACTACTATATATATATATATATATATAAGAGAAAGAGGAAATCTAAGATTGGATTTCTAATTTAACCAAACCTAATCGGACATAAGTTTGGCCCAAGCCGAGCAGCTCATGTTTTGTGTCTATTAAGAACGGCTGGTGGTTCAAGATTGGATTTCCGAATCCCACAGGGCTAAAGAGTGTAAGCCCAAACTGCCTTGACGAAAGGGAGCTGTACAAAACGCATGGTTTCGCTGAACCATTTCCCAATTTGCGAAGGTTAAGAAGAGAAAAATAAATGTATCAGATCCAACGTAAAACCCTCTTCACGATGACAACAACCTGTACATAGATTATTTTTATGTTATTTCTCCGAAGATGATAGCTTATCCTCGTATATGTGCTGCAGCTGTGGAGCAATGACACGTGATGCAAAGTCACGCGCGAGCTGGTGGACTAGCAGAGACATTGCCCCTGGTGAAAAAGTAGAGACCATTGAGCTTCATGATTATGCTGCAAGCGACACCGGTGGAATAGCTATGACTCATCAAGGCATGCCCGTGTTGTTGAAAGATATGAAGCTCGAGGAAAGCACCTGCGAGAACAAACGCTTTGGACATAGAAGAAAAACGGTAACCAAAATGATGGGGACAATGATGAAGATGGTTTTGAGGGTAGATGAAGCGAAGGTTGATGAGAGCTAAAAAAGGGGCTTTGCAAAGGATGAGAAGCGTGAACATCAGGGGGTGGGAGCACATGAACTGTTTGGGATTTGCGTATACGTAAAGCTACTAAATACAGAGAAATATCTCAGGAATTTCATCTCCCTGCTCGCGCTACAAACCCGTCAGCCACCAATAATAGTTCGCCGAAACTTGAATATGGGGATATAGGGATCTCTCGGGGCCCTCTGATTAATCTACAGACATTTTCAATTGTAGTTTTTTTTTGTTTGTTCGAAGTAATCCCATCCATTCACATAAAACACAAGTATCTCCCAAATTAATAAGCAGATAGGCTCAGATTTATCATCTCTATTTCTTAGTCTAAACCCAGCTCGATCTTCAATTAGCCTAGGATTGGGCTTCTATCCGTCACCATGTTGATCCCCAACCTTGGATTGGGTAGATCGTCCATCCCATCTGGGTATCCCATACTCGGATAGGATCACCTTGGATCCAGGCATGACCCTCTAGGAGGCTCAACCTATCCAACACCCTAGTTGCCTTCTAATAGGCTCGGGCTCCTTTCTCTTTCTATAAGGTCTTGCATCTGCAACCCCGAAGGAGGTCACTTGCCTCTGTAGCCTACACATAAATTGTCATGTTTGACTCGTTTAGGCTCAGTTAACAATTGATAAGATCGTTTTCTTCTAATATTATAGCACTACCCATTAGTGACTATAAATCTAAATAATTACTATCCGCTTAGGTGTCACAGTTGTTTTGTTTTTACTCTCATCAGCGTCATGCAAATGGACAGGGTTTATAGTTATAAATATGCATCCATGAACCTCAAGGTAGAGAAGAAGTTTAATTTCATTATAGATCTTCAACAAATTGGCCATCTTCAACTACACAATAAATATAAGGCGAACATAGATACATAACATAACCTCCTGAGATTTCTCTTCATTAATGCTTTATTAACTCAAGCATTGGAGAGCCTCCACGAGGAGGTTCCCCCCCCATAAGTTTGTGATCTTCAGACCCAACAACTTATCTTCAACGTTCCAGCCTACTCATCTACCTTGAAAAAACTTTGATGTATACATGTCTAGAACCTCATCATAAGCAATACTTCACATGTACATAATCTTATATAACCAAGCCACCAAACCCCTGATCAGTGTATATATATGTCTACGAACCAGATCTTTTAATCAATATTTCTAGCAACTGCAAACAAAAGAAAGCGAAATCTTATTGAGAAGGTTCCTTAGTTATATGAACTAACAAGGCTATAAACCTCTTTCAATCGTTTCCTGAATCTCCATCTCTTCCCTGAATGTCAAAATGAACTGCTCAGCTCTTTCATCTATTCCTTGCATCTGGGGAGATGCAAATCCCAATGACTCCCACATATCATCCGCCGTGCAGCCTCTTTCCCCTCTCATGATCTCATCTAATTCCATGCTCGTTCCTCCTGGCTCTACTGTTGTCGCAGCCTGATGATCAAGAATCTTCATCGTCTTTGTAGTTGGTGGAAACTTTGCCACCAACCCAGTAGCACTTACAGGCCCTCGAAAGAGCTTATCAATATATACAGGTGCTAATTTTTTGTGTGCATGGCCAAAGCGGCTGCTACGTTGTTTGAAAAGAAGTGCACGACGTTGGGATGCAGGCCTCTTTCTGTTTTCATCACGTTTATGATCAAACGTGTTGTTAATAATATTGTTGGTTCGATATTTTGATTTCTTGATAGATTTGGACATGTTGAGTTTGTGGAGTTTTCTTTGGAATTTGGATGTGAAGCTCTTCCATGCCTTCTTGGCTGGCGGAAGCCTCAGATTCAGCCAAGACATGAACGAAAGAAAGAAAAGGGGATGAACACGAAAAGAAGATGTGCGCGTTCAAGTACAGATCAACAGATGGTGTGTTAAAACTTGTGCTTTATAAGAAGAGTAGCTAAGATTGTTCTTGTTGCACTTTATTTGTTTTGTCTGACGGGTACGGGATTCGTATTCGAATTGTGCCATAAATTTTCTGTGGACTCAGGACTGGCTTAGTCCATACGCTAAATGTTTGACGTGAGAAAAAACAAGCAGCTATAAATGGACCCGCTTACTTCTTACGCTATTATAATCAACTAATCAAGTTCGGTAGAAGAGGAAATTAACCAGTTCGGTGGATCGACTTAAAGCTTGAGACTAAATATCATATAAATTAGATATTCACTTACCGATGGTTATCCGATAATCACTCCACCTTTTTGGTTGTGTGTGGAACTACATGTGTGAAGTTATATACCCATTTGACGCGCGAAATGGCCACCTGCTGACAAAGGGAAATGAAAATCTAGCGAAGAGAACATTTTATGAAACTACGATTGACAGATGATTCTAGGAAATATAGCAGATATTAATGTATAGGTGATGAAGGATTCATCCGAATATATTTGTTCTCTAAGCGATAACGCGTAATTAATATCTTGCATTGTGACTAAAAAATAACCTCTTTACTGCAGTTCTATCTGATAACTTTTGAATTATGATCCAGAAGTTGTTTTTCTTAAATCAGACCAAACGGACTCGTGATTTTGTTTTGCCAGAAACCGTTTTTCTTAAATCAGGGCTTCTTAATATATATCTGCCTTAAATAGATCGAACAGCTTTTAGTCTAGGCCTCACCTTAGTTTAGACTTTGCAAGATACCTAAGGAATCGAAATTTTCGATAGGGAATGATATATGCCTTTCCAGTTCTCTACAACATCTGTGATTGAAACGCATCTTTCTTTACCAACTCAAAGATTCCACCGTCGTGTAGAAGTGCTCAGCAAAAAATGATCTTTATTCTCCATTTTCAAAGCTACATGCATGGTAGCGAGAAATTTAAATAGGATAGATTCCAATCTTATTAAAACCACTGTTTCTTCTCTCTGTCATCGTGTTTACGAATCAAACAACAACAATAATAATTAATCACGTAATACTTTATCAGCACAAGGGGAACCATAATGGTGTTTTCTGAAACAAGAGTTCTTGATCGAAATTGGATAAGAAACATAAGTATGGTTAGTTGAGTTTATTATTAAAAATTAATATAAATTATATCTTAAAATTAAATTGACATGATTTTTTAATATAATATTAACACTTTATTAATTAAATAGCTAGAAGTTCAGATTTTATCATTATACTAATTTACTTGATAAAATTAAATACAGGGTGTAGGACGTCAAAAAAAAAGCAAGCACAGCCCTAAAAAACACGTGCCAACATCAGCACTCTTGCACTCCCGAGAATGAGAATTTTGTTACCGAGAATTTCCTTTCACGCGAAGAGGGAGGTTTGTTTTTGTATTTTAAAAGTAATTTAAAAAAAATTAAATTGGTTACCAAGAATCTTAAGATCAGTTCTTGGCAGTCAGTCTTAGATCAAACACTAGTGTAATTTAAAATCTTTGATCAATTTTATCTTTCTCTGGGCCATAAGGATAGCAGGCACTATTGCAGTATGAATTGATGCCCTTCTTCTTGTTTGCGGGTTCTTAGGGGCAGCCGCATCCACACCAGAGTGTCTCAGTGCACGGAGTACTAACCGGAGACACTTGCTCTGCTGTTGAAAAGCAGTTCGACCTAACTGCTGACGACTTATTCAAAGCAATCAACCCCAATCTCGACTGTGACAAGCTCTTTGTTGGTCAATGGCTTTGCGTTGAAGGCACATCAAATTAAGCTGCATGCTTTCCAAGTATTCAAATCTTATTGTACGTTTGTTTATGTCTATGAGGACATGAACAAGGAGATGGTCTCCATGTAGCTAAGCTAGGCTTCTCTGTATTACTGGCAATTATGTGCCCGTGATCATTACACTTTATTTTTCTCGGAATTTCAACTGTTCGGCTTCATGATAAAGCTTCGGCCTCTTGTCTCTCCTATTCGTTTATGCACTATCACCATAAAAGGAAATTTTTCATACAAAAAAAAAAAAAAAAACAAGGAGAGAGTTAGATATTTGGGATTTCAGTACGAAATTATCCCCCAAAAGGTTTGTAATTTATAAATATTTTTTTTTATTTGGATAAAAAAGTTTTGTTATAAGAGGATTTTGGTAATTATCCCGCAAAAAGGGAATACTAAAGAGTGCTGACAAATAAGGCAGCCTGACGTTCAAGGCCCAGACTCACTTCAGTACAATAAATGGGCCAACAGGCCCATCACAGCTCTTGGTGCTGATTTACAGGGCTGTAGGACGTCAAAAACAAAAGCAAGCACAGCCCTAAAAAACACGTGCCAACATCAGCACTCTTCCGCTCCCGAGAATGAGAATTTTGTTACCGAGACTACCCTCCTTTAAAAAATTGTATGAATTCAAGGATGATTTTGAAAGAATTTCAGACTTTGAGGGCCACTCCCTACATTCATCACTGGTCTAACACCCGTAAGATGTTAATTCTACATTTATCATAGAGCTTGTCACCCACACCGATACTTCAGAAAGCAAAGAAATTAAATGAGCACTGGCTGGCTGGCTGGCTGGCTGGCTTGATTTCTCTGTTTCTGTGGCAAATAGAGAAAGCAAAGACAAGTGATGGGTGCAAATATTGTTCTTAGGACTTTAGCTAGGAACAGCACCACGTACACTAGATGGCCTTGCCAGCTCAACCTGCAACCGAGGCGAGGTGGCGAATCGTGTTAAACATCACGACAATGCCTCCATGCAGAACAAACCACCCCTCCATGCCACACAACCCCGCCAGTCACCACCTCTCTCACCCTATAAAGTGGGCTTCAAGTGCCAGCCCAAGTCACCACTTCTCAGTTTTTTCTTCTTTCTTCTGCTGCCCTGTACACGTCCAGGATGACTAAACTTGTTGTGTTACTGCTTCTCTCTTTGCTTGCTTATGCAGCTGTAGCAATCACTGAAATGCAGCAGAGGGAAGCACAACAATGCCAGCTCCGGAAGATCTCTACCAGCAAACCTTCTCATCGGATGAGGTCCCAAGGTGGTGTGACTGAGATTTGGGACCCAGAGGAGGACCAATTCCAGTGTGCTGGGTTCGCTCCCATGAGGGACACTATACAGACTAATTCCCTCTCTTTGCCCAAGTTCTTCCCTGCCCCTCGCTTGGTGTACATTGAGCAAGGTAAGATAACGATTTTACAAGATCAGGCTGGCTGATAATATGGACCAATAATTAAGAGCTCATTTTTATGCTCTTTGAGAAAAGGTAGCTAACATGAGAAGTAAAATGGAACAGGTAGGGGAGTAATGGGAGTCAGCTATCCTGGATGCCCAGCGACATATCACGAAGATCAGCAATTTTCAAGAGGCCAAGGCCAGAAAGGAATGTCAGGAGACCAGCACCAGAAAGTTCACAGGATTCGCCGCGGAGATGTCATTGCCGTGCCAGCAGGAGCAGCCCATTGGTGCTACAATGATGGTAATGAGGAGCTCATCGCCGTCTCTGTTCTTGATCTTAACAACCAGGCTAACCAGCTGGACCAAAACTTTAGAGTAATATTTCTCTCCATTTTCCTTCTAAGTTCCAGTAACTTTTAATCTGTGGTGAGCGAGCTAATTGTTGGTAATTGTTCATGTTACAAAGGGATTCATGCTGGCGGGCGGCCAATCCAGGCACGGACAGGAAAGAGCTTCTCGGAGACACGCAGGTCAATCTGAGAGGAGCCACAAAGAGACCTTCCAGAACATATTCCGTGGATTTGACGAAGAGTTGATGGCTGAGGCCTTCAACGTTCCAAGAGAGACAGTAAGGAGAATGCGTCAAGATAGTAACAGAGGACTCATTGTCAAGTGCCGAGAAGATATGAGAATCATGTCACCCGATCAAGAGGAGGAGGAACAAAGCGAATCTTCACCTCGGAACGGCTTGGAAGAAACTTTCTGCAACATGAAAATCAAACAGAACATTGAACTCCAAGGAGAAGCCGATGTTTACACTAAACAGGGCGGAAGAATCAACATTGCCAACCAGCAAAAGCTTCCTATCCTTCAATTCATTGACATGAGCGCTGAGAGAGGCCATCTTATGCCAGTAAGTAACATTTAACCCAATTTCAACCCTTAATTTACTGTGCATTTTTTTAATCCAACTTCTTTGAATCCCTCCTCTCGCAGAATGCATTGTACACGCCGCACTGGTCCATGACAGACAACAGAGTCGTCTATGCTCTCCGCGGTGAGTTGAACGCACAGGTTGTGGATGAAAGAGGAAACACCATAATGAACGAGAGAGTAAGGCAAGGTGACATGTTTGTGATCCCTCAATTCTATGCTACATTGATGAGGGCGGGTAGCAATGGTTTTGAATGGGTGTCGTTCAAATCAAGCAGCCAGCCAATGAAGAGTCCTATGGCTGGTTCCACTTCCGTGATGAGGGCCATGCCCATTGATGTCCTCTCCAACGCTTACCAGATTTCCCCTAGAGAAGCTGAACAATTGAAGACGAACAGAGACCCGCAAACCATGCTGCTGTCCCCTGCCAGGACCTCATCTTGATCAGAACTTTTGTTCTGCTAGCTACTTCCAGTACTCCTAGGGCCACCACTACCAAGACATCCCTTCTTGTTTCCTTAGAGAAGGATCCATCAACCATGAAGCTTCTGTATATTTAGTAGGCGAGTGTAAAAATGCATGCAAGCCTTCTTTTATGATCAATAAAACGTGGCCTTCATTTATGACAGCCTTCCAGTTCTACATGGACTATGGCTCGTATAATCTTTTTTTCTCCTAACGAAGAACAAATAGCCACTGAAAATATCGCATAATATCCTGAGATGACAGCATGAACTCTGCAGTACTATTCTGAAAACGACGGCCAAGAAAACTTTCTGGTGCAAATAACAGCAGCAATTTCCCAGACAAAGATTTTTGTGGTTTTTTTACTTGGTAAATTATTTTTTTATTTGATCAAATGAAAAATAAATGCTAGCTAAGCTTTCCCAGGCCACGTGAAAACCCTGGGAAGTTCAGACCCAAAAAAAAAATTGAAAAATAAAAAAATTCAGTAAATTTCAATTGTACAGCATCCATCAGTAGCTTGAAAATATGAAAACTAGATGAGGGATTGGACTCCAAGCTGCTGCATTTCCATTAGCTTCCATATTGGGTAGATTGCACCCCCACCAAGTTCTTCTGGATCTACTTGTCGCATAGCCCATGCATAGTATACAGTATGGATTGTATCCTACGATAGCCACCATAAAATATATTCAAACTCTCGCAAGCAAGAACAAGCAGAAGGAAGAGTGTTGATTTCTAGGAAAAAGACGTTTTGAGAAAGAAGATTCATATTTACCTGACCCCCTTCTGTTATTGCACCATTTTGATCACGTATACAATGGACTTGCTGTGTCTGGAACTGCATTTATTCCAAGAAACATGGCCATCAATAGGCAGAAAATCATTTAATGACTGCAATAAAGTTACCCAAAAAGGGATGCATACCGCCACAATGATTAGTGGAGAGGTTCCCATCATTTTGATCTCCCTTACTTCCACATCAGATATATGTAAAATCTGCACCAATCATAAGGATATTTTTTATCAACTTATCAAACTGGAATATACCATGCATTCCATCTAAAAACAATATACAAATAACTGCAGTCTGCATCCAATACCTACAAGTCATGACAACTATGAGTTCTTTCCTAACTTTGAGAAACATATCCAGCCCATTAAATACCTAGCTATTTTCTAGTCTCAAATTGCTCGATAAACCCACCAAACAATTGTAAATGTAGCAAAATCCCTCAATATTGGATGTGCACACACTTGTCAACATACCGTCATTGTTTATTCATTCTTTATACTCATCATTTAGTAATTCTAAAAACAGTTAGATACTGAATAGGTAATACAATAACATTAACTATTGTCCGATGAATCACTTGACCACATGGTCTATCACTAAAGCAATTTGAAGGTCAACAAGAAATGCAAATGGATTACTTCATTCATGACATGCATGCTTTGCACATACACCACCCCTCTACCCAGGCACATGTTTATGATGCTAATGATGAGATAGAACTTGGCACCCATGACATCAACAAATAACTACAGCATGCATCCTGATACATGTTATTGTCGATTTTGATTATGACAACAAGTTCTTTCTGACTTTTAGAAACATATTTAGCATTAAACGCCTAGCTATTTTCTAGTCTCAAATTACTCAAGAAACTTACCAAATTATTGTATATGAAGCAAAATCCATCAAGTATTAGATATGCATACACTGTGGGTAAGAGTCTCAACATACCCTGCCATTGTTGCTTCATTTTTCGAACTCAGCATATAGTAATTCTAAGAACAGTTATATATAGCACAGCACCATGGTCTAACTTGAAGTGGAAATGTGATAGAATAGCTATTACATCTGATAACTCATTTAAGAGAATTAAGTTAATAATTATGCTTGGCAAAAGCATCTACACAGTCCTCTAAAAATACAATAATTGAAATAAAAAACATTTGCCTTTACCATGGATAAAATATATACAAATAAAGGAATGTGCAAACAGAGAATTAAGTTACTAATTATGCTTGGCAAAAGCATCTACATAGTCCTCTAAAAATACAATAATTGAAATGAAAAACATTTGCCTTTACCATGGATAAAAAAAAATATTAAGGAATGTGCAAACCCACTGGAAGAAAAAGACATTCTTCTGCAGGAAAAACTAAGCTCAACAAAATGGCACTCCAATCAGCTAAATGCAGCAAAAGCCATACCATTAAAAGCCTTGAGCATTGCAAAATAAAGAAAGTGTTTTAAAGTGGAAATTGTTACCTTGTTATCAAAGAATATACCATGGGCCTCAAATGCCTTATGTTCTGCTTCACGCCGATTAATCACTTCAGAGGTGCAGTATTTCTTCAAAGTTTCTATATCGCCCTGTACACAGAGCATTAGTTAGTTGCTGATGGGACAGAATTTCAAGTACTCATATGGGCAAAAGGTGGAAAGTCATGATAAATGAACTTTGTGCTCACCTTCATATAAGCATTAAGGACAGGTCTAATAGCTTCCTGAACTTCTGCCACAAAATCCATCAAAGAAAATGATCTGGTAAAAACACATACGAGGAACCAAAAAGTTCATAAATTTAATGTTGGAATACAGAACATTAGTTTGTGAAACACAAAAATGAAGCTCATTTGATCGTACGGATCTCGACGACGTATTTCCTTGATTGATGCTGCAGCATCACTTTCTTGAAAGATGGAATCACTGACACTGTCGAGAAAGGAAAATGTTTTATGAACTCTTTAAGGTATTCATCCTCTATAGCAAGAGCACACAGGAGAGAGTGAGGGAGAGAGGGCCATACTCCTGGATTTTGTGAACAATGGGACTATCACTTGTCTCCCATCTGTCCCGCATGTCCTCTGCAATCTAGGAATTGCAACCAAAAGGGAAGTTACAAAAACGATTTGAGAGGGGCACGGTGAACTAACACCTCGAGAACTGATATCAAATAATAGAAGGTCAGACCTCATGACCCTTTGTCACAACAGGTTCACTGAGACCAGCAAAATGCTTGAATAAAGGATGACCTTGCATCTGGGTTTAAAAGATCAGAAAACATTATCATCGCAGTGAAGAAGCAAGACAATATAAAATAAGTAGCTTTATTTTGTAACGAAAATTCATGCAGCATTAATAAAATTACTTTTTCTCTTATTGCCTCCCATTTTTTACTCCATCGAGACTGTTTTGAGGGTAGAACAGCAATGTCAGTTTTTGTACTTATTTCACCGCTGAAGGAAGGAGGAGGGGAATATTCCAGGTGCTTTCTCGTATTGGTATTACCATATAACTCATCCTTCACAACATCATATCCTTTCTTCATCATTTCACTGACCCTTGCTTCTTTCAATTTCTGGAAGGCTGAAGACACTTTTGAGGAAGGAATGCTTGATTTAAACTTTCCGAATAATGTTTCTGTTGTATCACTGGTTCCAGTTTGCTTGTCTGCTTCTTCACCAGGAAAGGCCTTTCTACATTCTTCAGCACCAACACCATCTTTAGCCGACGTGCCAGCAGACTCAGATGACTCTTCTTTCCCAATCCCAAAAGATTCTTTGACCTAATCACCCAAGATGTGAAAAATAATTACTTCACGGCCATCACTCCAAAGAATAGGCTGATAATTTAAAAGGTAAGCATACCTCCTCTGTGGCAGCTGAAACTTTTTCTTTAACATTGGCAGAAACCTAAAAACAACAAACAATTGCTAATAGTAAATTATATCCAACTAACACGTGTTATTATTACAAACTCAATAATCCTAGATTCTCTAATTCAGAGACTTCGAAACCAACCCCAATGTCCGCCTATCTGATTAATAGGTCAGTTTCAAAACTCTCTGAACAGAAAGCAAAAAAGACTTCGAAACTCTCTGAATGGAAAGAAAAAATTAATCTTGCAAAATACGAACAATCTATTCACAGAAATGGAATGTTCCAAGCAAAAGATACTTCTACGGTCAACAACATCTGAAGATCAATGATATGAATCACACACCTTTTTCGCAGTAGCTTCAGCTTCAGTCCAAACGCAATCCACATGCTTGTACAGCTTCTCAGTTGTCTGCTTTGTTCTGCATTCGCCATTTCATCATCTCAGGCTCTCCCTTGACATACAACGGTATGTCTCAGCCTATTAACTACTAATTAAAGCTAACAAATTACACAAACCATGAACCTGCTATTTATTCTCAAGGCACACCTTACCTTACTTTGAGCTCTTCTTTCACCCCTTTCAGTTCCTCTGCTTTTTCCTTCAGTTCCTTCACAGACTGTTTAAATTCTAGATTTCTGCACCCAATATCAACGACAAATGTATAAATAAATTATTACAACTCCATAACTAACAAAAAAAAGGGACCATGAATACCTTTGAGCTTCTCCTTTAACTTTCTTGGAAAACTCATTGAAGACGCTAAATCGACGGTAGCCGAAATACGGGAACCCGTAATTTGATACCACCTGTAATCTGCTGCTTGGAACCTACAACGCCAAAAACAAAACATACAGTCACGACCCCAATACAGAAAGACAAAGACAAAGAAAGGGAGAGAGCGAGAGGATTTCTTTGGAAAATAACCTGCTTGGATATCAAGTGAAGAACCAGGGGCTGTCTTGAGAGGACCAAGTCTCGAACAAGTTTCCTGCTCGCCATTTAAAACAGAACAATTTTTTTGGTTTAATTCTTTCCAGGGCAAGGAGGAGGAGGAGGAGGTTGTCAATGTTTCGTGAGAAACAAACCAGCAACGGTAGCGGTATTTTTTTTTGCCCTAACGTGTGTTTGTATTTTAGCTGCTGCCTATAGAGAAGAAGGGAAGGGTTTGTTAGGGTAACGAGAGATTTGTGCGAAACTCAGGATGTCAGAATAACTTTGAGTTCGTTTGGGTTAGCATATGAGTCTTGACCAAACAGTAACCTAGGGCCGAACTTCTGGTCTGGGCTGATCTGGTATGGGCTGGGCTGGGTTAAGAGAAATGGTTCGCTTCAAATTTCACTTCAAAAATAAGATTGAAAACACAAATAGATTAGTGGAGAGATTCACAACAGGATCAAACGAGAGTTCAACACAATTCAATCCTAGTCGCACAACATACCAGACGAAAAAATCCAAGCTAAAATATCAAATTCTTTACATCTGGGCAACATTGCAACACAACAATAACAGAGAAACACACAGAAGGATTGGTCACAAAAAACAAGTAAAAACATATACTAGTTTATAATTAATTACAAGCTTCGTTGGCAACAAAGAACTGCTTGGCTTGAGTGGCCGCAGCCTCCTTGGAGACCAATGCCTGTATCAGCAGAGTCTTCACTTCCCAAGCAGAGTATGGAAACCCCTCTCTAGCATATGAGTTCAGAAGAGCTGCACTCGCCTGCTTCAACAACCCAGCAAATGCGTTCTCATCGTCGTTCCTAGTCGTTGATTCCAGCAAGGTCACATCCGATCCGTACCGCTCAAATACTCCTGATCCAAACACCTTTGATACTGTTGCTCTCTGCGGGACCATCCTTGGCCATGACTCTCTCCTGCTGCTCCAGAACCTGAGACAGATCCGGGTCCGCTCATGTCACTCAATCCACAACCTTTATACATTACAATACAACACCATACGTACGTGTGTAATGTACATGTACGTGGTAGGCGTTCTACATGATTCTTAAGACTGAAACTGAAGGAGAGAAGACGGGGAAACAGAGGACTTACTGGGGGGTGCATCTTCCTCTGGTTCTTGTGTAGATAAAACCAGGTCTTGTGGCTGCTGCTTTTGAAGCTGCAAAGTGAGCAACAAAGATGATGAGAACGAGTCGACTCAGTAGAAAAGGCATACCCATCGTCGTGCTTTAACTTTGTTACGGCTGTGCTTAAGCTTCCATTCTTCCTATGATGTCGCTGTTTGGGATCTGAGTTTCTTCTAGCTATATATCTTTGGACACGATTTCAAATTTGAGACCAGTGAGTGTCTCTGTCCTTTTAGCACGGGTAGCTGTGATTTTGGACCGGACTCCGTTTTTCAAAAAATATTCTATAATATAATGAAAAGAACAGATTAAACAGAGCATAACTGAAGCATATGGTTAAAATTT
Organism: Populus tomentosa; assembly: GCA_018804465.1. Lineage (NCBI taxonomy): Eukaryota > Viridiplantae > Streptophyta > Magnoliopsida > Malpighiales > Salicaceae > Populus > Populus tomentosa. The sequence goes on from CM031977.1 coordinate 18,093,534, forward strand.
GGCGACGTTTGATATTTCTTTATTTTTTATTTTTTAAAATAATATTATTTTAAATAAAATTAAAAAAAAATTATTAATTAGTTAACTTGTTCAAGCCAAGCTAGGATTTAAAACTATATTTAATATTCATCCATAATTATTAAACCTGATATACTATATTAACTTGGAAAACCCATAATTAAAAATATAATTTGGGTTAGGTTTTAATTAAATATAAAAATATTAATATAATGAAATTTAATTAACCCAATTAAATTTAATTGAGTTTCAGGAATTTTATTTAAAAAACAAAATAATAATATTTTAATAAAAATAATCGCTTTAAATTGATTTAATAACGATGAAATGATGATTTATTTAAAAAAAAAACTGTATAAATTATATATATTTTTTTAAAAAAGATGAAAATAACTATAATATTAATTTTTAAAATATTATCATACCTTTATTATCCGAGTGGATTTATAAAACAGATTTAACGCCATGTCGAGTTCTTAAATGTCATCCAAGTGGACGAAGGACGAACTCTAGCTGTTAGCATCTTCCGTTGCTTTCGTGTTCGGCTACCAAGTGAGATCTTGCATCTATGCAAAGCTTAATTGCGGAGACGGTTCTGCTCCAAAAGTAAAGCCAAGGGTTGAGAAGGAAGATAGCACGTGAGTTGAGATGGCATAGAAGCTCTGAAAAGCGTCCCATCACGTGCTTTCTTCCTATGTTGTCCTAGGACTGCATTAACTTTTGAACTCGCTGTTCTTGGCGGAGGGATAATTGGGGTTTTACGCGTAATTGATCGATGCAGAAAATCTAGAGGCTGTTTCTACATGTTTTTGAGTGTTTTTCACAGGAAAAAAGAACATTAAATCCGTCACCAAATCGGAGGTTAGAATTATGGTTTTCTATTGCTTTGGGGCTTCAGGGCGGTTTTGAAATTGAATATCAAACCTCTTTTATGGATCCTTTCGTGAGCTCAATGCTTTCTGTACTAATATATTAAGGTTCTTTCTTCAGAATAGCCATGGCTACAGCTCTACCAAAACCTGCCACATCTATATAATCAACGTTAAGAAAGCAGAAAACAGCAACATGAAGTGAAGAAAACAGCTGCAGAGGCAGGCCAATTACAGGATTTCATTACTCACTTGTAAGAAGGTACAAGCAGCAGTAGTTATTAGAAAGTAGATACACAAACTCTACTTTACATAACAAGAGACCTCAAAGCCCCTTTTTATTTCTACCTTGATTTCTTTTTTTTTATAAAAATGATACTGCCTGCATGCAGCATCAGATTAAACAGTAGCCCCGTCTATACTCAGCTAAGCCTCAGCCCAGTTTCCAGATCGAGTCGACCTGTGGCTAGTTAAAGTGGTTTCCTGCCTCTCGAACTTGATTCTCTTTGCATCTTCTACTGAGATTCTGAAGGCATTGGCAAGAACTTCGGCTGGCATGGCCCGGAGTGCCGAGGTGCGACCAGCCAGAAGTGAGATCATGGCATTGTCATTGGTCTTGAAGGATACCCACTCGAAACTTTGTTGATCAGACCGTTTCACAACAGCGAAATTTTGTGGCACTGTCAAGACTTGTCCCTCGCGCATTTCGCCATCAAACAGAGTTCGACCACTGTGATCCACCACCTGAACGTGTGCTTGACCCCTGATTGCGTACATTATGCTATGCGCATTCAGGTTCCAATGTGGCATCATCATAGCTTCCTGTAAATTAACATACATCAAGAGTTTTTCTTTTGAGGATGGCATTTATTCCATACAAAGAAATTTGGCGAGGATATATATATCGCACACTTACATTGTAAAGAACGCCTCTCTCGGCACTGAGTTGGATGTGTCGAAGGATAGGGAGAGTGTGGCTATTGACAGTGGTAATGCGCCCTGCTTCTGGGGTGAACACATCAGCACGTGAGGGGTCACCAATGTTCTCTCTAATCCTCATTGTGCACATGGTCTCCTCCAAGCCATTGAAATGTTCTCGACGGTGTCCTTGCTCTTGTTCCTCTTGTCTCAAACTGGGTGGCATGACAGTCTGAAGTCCACCTTTCACCCTCACAATGTTGCCCCTTCTGTCACTCTCACTCTGAAGCTTCCTTGCTACTTGTTCACTAACATTGAAAGCTTCAGCAAGGAACCTTGTGTCCATTCCACAGAAGATGTTGTTGCATTGTTGCTGGCCATTCCCGCGAAATGGTTCTCGCCCTGTTCGCTGCTCGCCACGGTGGCGTGGCTGGCCTTGTACTTGCTGGAACTCTTCTTGTGGGTTACCAGCTAGATAGAAATTCTATTACAAAATCATAGAAATGTCATTAACTCTTGTGTTTGAAAAATGATATGGTGGATCAAGTTACCATGAATAAAAATGATTTGAGTCTTACTCTAGGATTCATGTCATCTAGCTGGTTGGCACTGCTAGCCATATCAAGGACAGTAACAGCAATAACACGCTCCTTGCCGTCATTGTAGCACCAGTGGGCAACTCCAGCAGGCAAAGCAATGACATCACCCTCTCGGAAGCGATGAACCTTCTGGTGCTGGTCTTGTAACCTGCGGCTGCCTTGACCTTGCGATTCTTGAGATTCTTGGAATGTTTCGGGACATCCAGGCATCAAGGTCCCGGTCATACCCCTACCTGAATATTAGAATCATACACAAATTAGCGAATTAATAATCTTGCTTGCTTGTCCTAAAACATATAATATAGAGCAACAAAAAAGTATCCTGTTTAACCAACTAGAGGTAATTAATTAAATTACTCTTGAAGTTACCTTGGACGATGTATACAAGCTGAGGAGCATTGCTATAGGATGGCAACAAAAGGCCATTGGGTTCAAGGGTCCTCCTGACGACGGCTACACCAGCACATTGGAACTGATCATGGTTGGGATCCCAGGACTCCGTCACACCGGCTTCACTCTTAATGCGGTTATCAGGCTTTAGGGCGTTGAGCCTATCAAGCTGGCACTGGCCTTGATGCTGACGTGAGCGATCAGCTGTCAAACCTAAGGAGCCATGGAAGAGAACAAGAAAGAGAGAGAAGGAGAGCAGGACATTAGTCTTAGCCATGGATGGCATAGATATAGGCTGCTTATTGCTAGTGGATTGAGGTGAAGTGGCAACTGGGAGGTGCTGGTATTTATAGATTAGAAAGGGAACCGAGTGAGTGACACATAAGGGAGATTTATTCAGCTCTTTCTTCAGTTTGCATGGCTGCTTGACCCTAACGTCTTACACCTCATATGATCAGGCAAGGCAGGTGTCCCCGAGCTTTGGAGAACAGCACAAAAGGGTCCTAGAGAAAAGAAAAACATGAGACAGAAAGATACTTATGTCTGTACGTATTTGAAGTGCATCGAAATTTGAAATATTACTCTTCATATATAATTAAGCTTGTCGTTTCTATCATAATTAATCAGAACTCCATATACTTGCTTAATCAAGAAATGATAATAGTTCACACGAGCTTTTATTACCTTTCATACTAAAACATCTAGGATTGTCTGACAAAGCTTCGTCACTGTTCACATGTGAACAGAAGCTCTTAACTTCTTCTTTTTTCATTTTTATTTGAATATAATTCTTTTATAACCTATGAAATTAGTTTTGATATTATAATAAAATTAACAAATTAAAAAAAATGTAAAATATAAAAACCGAAAAAATATGTCTAATCTCAAATTCTAAACATTTTTTGTTGTGGTGTAAAAGTTCATTATATTTATTTCTTATCTTTACTTTGAAACATGAGAAAGAAAATCACAATAATAAAAACCAAGAAAAGAAAGAAATTGGTCAGTTTGGTCATTTTTACTCACAAAATTTGGTAGTCTTAATGTACACGGGTTTTATTTATTTGAAGATAAAATTTTAATTTGAAGAGGTTTTTCTATAAATATATTTGAAAAAGACCATGTTCCGTTATAATTATTTTATTCAATTCATTTTCTTCTTTTTTTTTCCCCTTGATTTGGGGTTTTTCTGGGTTGGGTAATAATTTAAAGAGGTTTTTAGTTGTTTGGTCATTTTTAGTAATATCTTTACTTTGAGACTGAGAAAGAAAATCACAACAATAAAAAGTTTTTATTAAAAACCATGAAAAGAAAGAAATTGGTCGGTTTGGTCATTTTTAGTTACAAAATTTGCTAGTCTTAATGTACACGGGTTTTATTTGAAGAGAAAATTTTAATTTGAAGAGGTTTTTCTATAAATATATTTGAAAAAGATCATGTTCCAATTCATTTTTTTTCCCTTGATTTGAGGTTTTTCTGGGTTGGGTAATAATTTCAGGAGGTTTTTAGTTGTTTGGGGGTGAAAATGGACTTTCAACCAAAAATAAAAAACCCTCATCCCTGATTGTACGGCCATTATCATAGTAATGGCAAGATGTGAAAAATAGTGGTCTGGGGTATTTTTTATTGATTATTTGTTTTTTTTATTTTTTTATTTTTTTTAATTTTATTTTTTAATGTTAGGTTTTAATTTTTTTGAATTTTTTTATATAATTTATCCTTTAATATTTATTTTTAATTATTTTTTATTATTTGTTTCGGTATGCTTGGATATTTATGGTCTCAAATACACATCATGATATTTGATCCGTGTTTTATTTTGCAAGAGCCTGTTTTTATTATCATATAATCAAGTAAAAAAATAATTAAAAAAAAATTATTAAATCCAGTGGAGTTCCATATAATATTTTTAATAAATTAACTATGTTTTTACCAATCATTTCAATATTAAAAAAAAAATATTTTAATTAATTTTTTTAAAAAAATCTTAATAATATTTTTATCAATCATCTAAATTAATTATTAATTAACTAGACAATTTGACTAAATCACGTTGAAATATATATTAATGAATAATTTAAAATATTATTCTTGAAATCTCACTTCGACAATTTAATAAATTTTTATATTAAAATAATTATTTAATAATAACTCTCATATAATTTAATTTAAAACCCAAAATATATAAGAATTCAGATTGGTAATTTAAAATTTAAAAACAAGTTGAATAGCAATATTGACTTGAATAATATTCTTATATATTTAAAAAACTTTGGTACCACCCGCAGCATATCACGGAAAGTTTGCTATTAAAGCCTAAAGGAATAAGGAGAGGAATTTGATTCTGGGCGAATAATGTCTGAGACAGAATTAAACAACGTTCGGTACTTAAGCATGTATTGTGCATGTAGTGTATATTTCCCATGATGGTAAAGAACTTGAAATTTATATAGCAGGTTTTGAATTCAAATTAAAACATGCATTTCTTGTAAGAACTTGAAACAATTAAAGTTTTACTCACTTATTTAAACCTATAAAATGCATTTTTTAAAGGATGAAGAGGTTTTTTCGAATTCAAAAAAAAAAGTGTACGTGGTGTATGTTCATCGTCGATTCCGCATGAGTAATCAGTGGATAAATATTTGGCAAGAAGAAGATGCCTGGGAATACAATTTGTGAAGTGAGTAGAGACAACTGGCTGGTTAATGGCTTTGATGCTAAGTAAATTAGTTTGTCTACTTCTGTAATACAGGAAAAAGAGAAACCAAATTTAAGACGATGCATGCAGATTCTTTGTGTGTGTGTGTTTGCGCAGCAAGACCTTTTCTGTCTTTTTTTTTCTTTTTTCATGAAATGAATGTATGGATAGATCCTCATCAGAACTATGTATTGTTCATATCATATATCCAAAAATCCTACGTCTATTTATGCAGAAGGGATTAAGTAGATGCAAGTTGATGCATCATTTTGTTTTCAAGAAACCAATGGCTAGATTCAAACATGGAACTGGATGTATCATCCTTTCCTTGTCGTTTCGACCAACCCTTGAACGTTTTCCTAGAGCATCAGATTTGTCAAATATATATAGCTTGCAACTCAAATTTAGATAAAAATAAACGCATCAGAGAATTGACATGATTGAATTAAACCAAAGGTTAAAGCTGTTTCTTGAAAATGATAAAGGGCGGTGCGGTGGGTTTGGCTTTGGATCTGTAGTACACCCTTTTCTTCTTCAGTGTTGCGTTGTCAATGGTTATCACAATCTTCCCTGGTTCACTTATGTGAAAAGAATTCCTAACACTGTCACCCATTTTCTTCTCCTTGTCCTTCCTGAGCAGAACTTCGTATGATCCCTCGTCGTCTGGGATGAACTGTTGTTTACATGTCACCTCCCATCCAACCACAGTAAAGTCCCATACAATTGTTACCCCGGCCTAAACAGAAAAGATTGAAGAAGATTAAATCATAGGGAAACGGCTCAACAATAAAATCATAGAAGGGGTTTTTGCATGTTTATGAGAGGTGAGATTTGAACCATGATCTCGCAAGTTCTTATCTCACCCCTCATGAATCTCTGTGGATAAGAAAAAAACTGTTATACAGGTCAATCTTTGAATCTTTATGTAACCTTTATACGTAGCTAATCAGTACCTCAATGACTGGAATTTGGATGCAGCTAGCTGAATTTGGTTTGACAATTAGCTCTGAAGCTTTGTCCTCTGGAAAAAACTCGATATCATTCTCTCTTTTCAGACCACCATATTTAACTGGAAGGTTTTCAGGGGATATGTGCCTTGACATATGCAATCAAAGTTGGATCAAATTGTTCAAGAGACAATTAGCATACAAATAATAATAATAATAATAATAATACAACAAGCATATGTTATATATACTTTGATTAATTACAATGTTGCTCACTTTAGAAGGGTTTTTGTGACTTTTGATGGTCTAGCAAGAACAACCTTCTTTTTACCTCTCTGATGCTTGAGCCTGGATGTTAGAAAACGGGATGTGTAGTACCAAAATGGAACATTTATCACAATCTGCAAAATGATGGAACATCTGATGTTAACTTAAAATATGCAGTTCTTTTGCAATGAGATGATTTACCCTTCTTACATGCTTTTGAATGAGCTCAGGGTAATTGGCTTGAATCAATGTGGAGGCCCTTTTGTGGACTGAACGGAACTCCTCCCTTTCTGGCCCCGGCGAGTGCTTGAGATCTGTAATCTGAAGTATAGAATCTGCCCCTCCAGCTTTGAAACTAAGTTGCTTGATGCTCTTCTCCATGAGTTGGATTCTTAATCTCAAAAACTTTTCTCGATTCTCTTCTGTTCCTAATACTTTCCTGTACAATTCCTTGTCCTTGAAAGCCCCGTACAAAATATAATGCACAGGCTGACCTTGTTTTCCGACGCTATTTATGTAAACAAATTTTTCAAGGCCGAGATGCAAATTCTCTTCAGGAATAGCATCTACCCTGCATTCGTTCCGCCATTTCAGAGCATTGCGAAGCATCTTGAAAGCTTCGTTAACCTTAAAGTCCTTTGCTGTCAGGAATTTTAACAGCACAAGATCGGTGCTCGCATGGCCTTTACTTGGCAATAAAGGCACACCCCAAAGGCTAATCTCCCTCTGCTGCTGTTTCTCCCTCTCTGATTCTCTCCTTAAGAAACTCTTTTTGGGTTTTTCTAGAAGGTAATTATCAATAATTGCACCTTCCACCATGCTCCTGAATTTGTTCAAGGCCTTCTGCTTTCTCATCTCCAATTCAATAGAACCAGCTTTTTCTTCATTTTCTTGAACAGCTGATTGATTAAGATTTTCTATGTAGATCTCTTGATCTTGGAAGGTGACTTTTTTCCCATTACCCTCTTCCTGCCCTTTTTTAATCATCCTGTCTTCGTTGTCTTGGGGTCTCCTCTCAATTTTCTCCTCCATTAATTGTTGTTGATATGAAGATTCAATCATCCGAAGAAATGGACAGTACCTACAGGGAGCTGAACCCCGAGGCTATCCAGCCGCTGGGATTCAATGAGAAGAGGAAGAGAGGGATGCAGACAGAAATTGAGGCAGAGTGGAAAAGGTAATATGAGATGTTTTTCCACTTTTCGAGGGAGACAGGTGATACATTCAGGACATCTTCGACTTAAAAGCTAGATGTTTGCTGAAGTCCAACCACTTAGGCCTGAGCCAAAATTATGCAATAGCTAACAATAGTTGCGATTTAGGCGCAGGATATTTGCAAATTCATAGACAAATTCAGGACATCTTCGACTTAAAAGCTAGAGGTTTTGGGTAAGTGTTGTCTACTTTGAGACAAAATGTAGTATAATGCAGGCACGTTGTCGTGGATAAGTTTATAAAACCTGTTTAAATATTTTAATTAATTTAAAAAAAAATTATGCGAATGAAATTAAAATGAATCAATATGATTTTCTTTTTAATTTAGTATGCATGTTGTAGTGTTTAACACCACGTGTATATTTCATGTTTAAGTTTAAATATATTATATGAATATGTTTGATTTTGAACAATTAAGAAAAAAACACTCTATTGGCTTTTTATTTAATAAAAACAATTATAATTAGAAGAGTAAATAATCGAAGGAATGTGAAAATCAATGGTAAAAAGGTACTCGATCACTTATATTAATTTTATTTAATAAAACCATAGAAAAATCATCAAATAACCATTGACTAAATTTAATTTTTTAAAAAATAATAAATCATGAAAAAGGAAAATACTTTTTTTTTAAGAAAGGGAGCTGGATCAAGCCCTGCACCAGGCCCACACACTTGAACTGTACATGCGCATCCCAAGCATAAAAAAATAAAAAGAACAAAGTTGGATGACACGTCGCTGCCTGCCACTTTCAAGTTTCAACTACTAATATTTGTTAAAAAATTGGAAATCGTTGGTTTTGAACTTCTAACCTAATTTCCACATTATTTTTTCAACTCCCAAGCACTTCAGAATCATCCCAACCTCCACCAAAAACTATTTTGGAACCTCAGGCTCCAGAAACTCAAAAAAATCGTTTCTCTTCTCTCCCTTTCTTCAAGAACCAAACAAAATTCCATTATTTTCTAAAATATCACTTCTCTTATTTGGAAAAACAACACCGTCACCTCTTTTATTCATAGCTACGCACTCTTTTATGATCTTTAGATTTTCTTAATTAATAATTAATTTGAACCGAAAGACGTTTTCGATAAATCTTTTTTGCGAAAAAAATCAGTCATTTTCTGGAATCGGTACTCGTTAAAGCCAGAAGATAACTTTTCTCGAATAGAAGAGCCTCCTTCCATAGGAAATAAATCATCAATCATTAGTTATAAATGAAATAAGACTGCATCCTAGCACCCATAAAAAATTGATCCGAATTACAAAATTTTTTTTTTCTAGATTATAGTAAATGTTGGAACAAATTTAAATATATCTTAACTAATTTCACAAACTCTAAAATTAACCATCAACTTACACGCACCATATATTTTTTTCGATCACAAATCTTGTTCAGCCTTCTCCTCACAATATTATATGATTATGGTTTAAAAAAATAAATTAAAAAAAACTACAAGTTATAATTTTTTTTTATCAAGATTTTAACAACAATTTCAAATATATAATTAAGGGAAGAAACGACAAAAAAAAAAAAAAACAAACAAACAAACCACAACACAACGCACCATAGAAATAAAAAGTTGAAGATATGGTGCACGTGTAAATGGCATGGTAATAGAAATGCATGTTTCAATGCTTCGGTTCGAGATTTCTCGGGAGCTTGATTCACAAATCAGATTTTATATTCCATCTCTAAGGTCATCAAATACACGTCTCGGGATTTAGATGATCAGAGGAGGTGAGAAACTGGCACAACTATCACACTGACTAGAAAGAAAGAGAACTAGCTACGCAGGTTGTAATGTCATATCTACAAAGTTTAAAGATTTGAGCCAACCAAACAAACAAGATGCTAATCTCCCATTGGATTCTCAAGACGGTCGATATACTGACAGGTCAAACGTCAGAGTTCTTGAGCAACTGCAGTAAGGGAAAAAAGAAAAAAGAAACACTTGTGTCACAGATCAAACTTGTTGACATGCAAAACCATAACCCGATAAAGTTGCGTGAATAATGATGCTGATGATAAGATAAAGCTCACCTCCTCTCAGAGTCCCTGTAAACCCCGACCAATGCTTCGGCCTTGTCATAAAAGCTATCCTTCAGAGAGATCACAATACTCTGAAAACCGCTGCCACCATCAGCATCCACAGTACCCCTGGTTCCTTCACATGATCTTGCTCGAATGAATCCAGCTACCTTTGCAACATTTAAATTATCCAATGCAGCATCGACTTCATCCAATATGAAAAATGGCGAAGGCTTGTAGCTGAAACAACTCTCCGAGAAAAGGAGTAATATCAGATTATGAGAAAATGCATATCATGTGAGGATCATCCCTGATCCTCAAGTACACTTTGCTGCTTTATTTCAGAAATTTGATGCATGAATAAATCATCAATCCACAAGAAGCACCTATAAACTAAAAGTTGAATTAAAAAATAAATAAGATCACCAAATGGAGGATTAAAAGAGAAGAAATTAAGGACCTTGTTGTGATAGGGGTAACTTGTATTAGTTCAAGGGAAAACTGCATTTTCTACCCATGCCAGTGTATATAAAGCATTCAACGCATTTTCAGTGTACCATTACACCACCTTTTAATGCTCAAAATCTATTAAAAACTAAAATCCAAGCTTGGACATTATATACTTGGTCACCTACTTTTACAAGAGGGGCCAAGAACTTGCAGTTTTACCCCAGGAACAAGAGAGTCAAATGCAAAGGTATTAGAAACCATGCAATGTCTTACTGTTACATTTAAGAAACAGTTCACTGATCTCTAAGGACATACCTGTGGATGGAAAAGAGTAATGCCAGCGCTGCAACAGTCTTCTCCCCACCAGAGAGCTGTTCCATATCTCGAAAACGCTTTTGTGGTGGCATAGCAGTGTATTTGATACCGTGTAGAAAAGGATCATCCTCATTTTCTAAGCTCAAATATGCCATTCCGCCCAATGGATGATTGCTGCTCTTTGTCAATTGTTTGTAAATCTTATCAATACTATTTGATATGTGGTTGAAAGCTCCCATAAACAACTCGTACCTTTGTAAACAGAAATGAAGTAAGAAGTATTGTTGGTAAAATATTGGTAGAGTTACTTTGAGTTAATTTGGGCCATCAAAGTAACAAAGAAAAATATCAAGAAGAAGATGGCATTGCAAGCAGAACAAGATTGAAGATTAATAAACACAAAACCAAAGAAACTGAAAAATACATATACAGCCAGGTATATATTATCAGTAATTCCACCGACTATGATTCCCATTTAAAAAATCAAGCTATGCATTCTAAAGAATAAAGAAGTTGAAGTAAGCCATTATCTGAAATTCTTTTTCCTCTTTACTTGTAGGAAACATGGACATGTGTACTGTATAATCAGAATGAGCATGCATCCCAGTGAAAGACTGCAGATACTTCTGCCCGTGCATGAGCAATCATTTGTTTTTGCATGAGTGTCAATGCTAGATATGTGTTTATGCATTGTCTCTGTATGCAAGTTTATGCAGTATCACCTTTCCTTTTCCACAACACCTTTTGATGATAAAACAAACAAAAGTTCTATTATGGGAGAGAATGCAGAAGGCACCACAAATAAATTCCCCATATATTTGAATATTCTAGTTTCCTCTTTTTCTCCCCTCAAGGACTATCCTTAGGTTTCTTCTGATTAAGGAGTTTACTAAGCTAATGAGCAGATTGTTCAAGTTCCAAGTCCAAGCAGTGTGTGTTTTCCAAGAAATTCCATAGAAATAGTTGCTAATTTTTACAACAAGAAATTCTGTGTAAGCACTCGAAGTATGCTCTTTCAGATGACAATCACTAGGAAACCAATATCAAAGATACAGTTGCCAACTTCACTTCATATTAAAGAACTATCAAGCATTTGTTGCACTTTTTGTATAAAGATGGTAATTATTTTCCCAGATTGTGTTTACTGACCAGATTTTATTCCTTCAAACACAAGTCAGATAAAAATTTGTCCTGAATCCTGATCGTTCTTACTAAATGGCTTGCCGAAGAAAACAATGCAATTATTACCTTCTCTGCTTAACTCCATTGTAAGAATCAGCTATTTGCTTCTCCTCCTTTCTGGCTGCTTCAAACTCTTCAGTGACTACCCTCTCTCTCTCTCTTAGAGCCTCATATTGATCCAGTGCCTTCATGTTTGGTGCGGTTTTTTCAATTTCTGATATCAAGGCATCCATCTTTTGCTTAAAATCTGCCTCAATCTTCTCTCTGACAGAAGGTCTCCTATCCTGAAGAGATCTATTTAGCTGACTAAAATCATAATCCAGCCCTGGAATTGGCGAGTCAATGTCCATTGGGTCAGAAACAGTGGGAAGGTTTATATTTTCTAATTCACACTTCTCCACTATATCCTGCTTCCAGGAAGATAGCTGTGCAATCTGTGTCTCCTGTAAAACCATCAGAAAATATGTCAGCACCAATTTGAGGGCTAGGTCATTACATCTTCCTTGCTGTTCCAAAAGAATCTTTCAGTAAAAAAAAATTCACTAAGAAAATTCTCTAGGACCTTTGAGTTTATAAGACGGGTAAGCTTAGATAAGTTGCTTGTAACTGCAGAACCCTTCTTCGTCCATTCACGTATCTCATTTGCGCACTCTTCTGACTTGGATTTCCACTCTATAAGATTAGGAAGATGAGAAAATTGTAAATGTGACCAAACAAGAATATCCACTTGAAGGAGAAGGAACAACAGAAAACGAAAAACAACATTCTACGCCAATTGGCCTCTCAAAGATTCAGAAGTTAATTCTACATGATTTTCATTGACCACAATGTTCAATGAGCAGGACATGCAAATTTCACTCCAAATGAACTTGCCTTAACAGTACACAGATTGCGACGATGAAGCTCCCTCAATTCTTAATACCCTTTAGTTCTTTTGAGTAGGATAAGTTGGTAAGTATTTTTCTTCTTTTTGTTTGCCTACCATAAAACAAATTTAATATTCTACATTTTCAACAGCATCTTACTTTAAATATTATTCTATATAACTAATGAGTTTGTCACAATGAGACAAAATTAAAGGGAAGAAAGGTAAAAAGCAAGGTCATGGTGAATCATACTGAGATGAATGCAACCAAATACACAATGGCAATCATGTTAGCAGCCTTTTTTTCTCATCCTGGAATACAATTGAAAATCAAATTCATTCCTCAGAAATTTTAACTCCTTGACAAAACACTCCACTTTATATGAGAAAATAAAGAACCAAATTACCTTTCATTTCTTCCTTCCATTTATTAATCTCATCAGTAGCTTTATCAGTTGCTAATTTAATTTGGGCCTCTTTTTTCTGAACTTGTTTCAATTCATTTTCTAAAGCAGTGAGAGAAGATTCTAGTTTTCTAATTCGTGATTCCATGTCCCGTTTTTGCTCATACTCCAACCTGAAAAAGAAAGAAAAAGGTTTGCAAATGACAGTTCATATGAAGACAAATGGTCAAATAGAGTTCATAATCACAGTAAGGCTCCCTTCGAATACAATCTCAACTAAACAAAGATAAAATGACTCAGCAAGTTGTACATCACTGCATCAGCTCTTAGCACATCACAACCGAATTTCAGAGGCTCATCCTTATATTTGCATGTGTCTTCAATTATGCCAACTGGGAAAAGGGCACCGAGACACCCATAAAAGGAACCCACATCATGCAAACATCAAATTACATTCTGATCCCTAATTTTTGTGATTGTGTGATTAGGTCCTAGAAAAAAAAATAGAATAATAAAAACTTTTTTCTTTTTTGGCTTGTAGTCTTTAATATTTATGGAAGCCCTAAAATAGTTTGGTTTTTTATTTTAATTTATTACACGTACAATTAACTGTTGAATTTTAAAAAATGGAACAAGAATTCAATTTTGTTTCTGCTAATTTTGCCAATTCTATCAATACTTAATCATAATCAAATTCTTAAAAAGAGAGATAAAGAGAGAAAGAATTAGGCACATGTATTTTGGATCTCTTATTCATTCGATCAATTTTGTCTTGAGCCCATTTGGTTAAATATATTTACAATTGATCGATTTCAATTCAAATTTAAATATGATTTGGTACGCTTCATGTTTGAAACAATTTTTATTAGATTGGACTTGGAGGTTTTGCCTAAACTTGAGACTGAAGTTAAACATCTAAATATATGAAAGAAAAAATTCATATACTGTTCAATCTGTCATGAACACCAAAAATAATAATAAAAATAATAAAATTCAAAATAATTTTGTAAGAAAATAAATATTTTGGAACTATCTTGTATTATTAACATTGTTTTTAGGAATTTTTTGCATTTGTTGTAAATGAAATAGGATTATTTTATATAAATTGTTAAATTTAGGGATTCAGAGCTTAGAGCTAAAGTGAAATTATAGGAAAAGGACAAAATTAGCAAAAAGATTCTACAGTTCCCAACCATCAGCATCATTCAAGATCGATCACATGGTGAACTTGCAATTTGCATGGATGAATCGCCTCAACAGAAAATTGATGGCCATAGCAGCTATGGTGGGAGTATAAAGACCAATGAAAACAACTACATGATAGACCAGACTAGATTACAGGTGCTGAAACTGTAGGTTTACAGGCAATTGAAGTTTCTTATTTTCCCAAACAGACTGAAAATCATTTGTGATTGCCAGGGAAAAGGGTGTTAGTCATATTTTCCACGGAAACTACAGCCAACAATTCATACATGCAAAAAAGGAAAGCATTCCACAAGACACAAATATAGATAAAATATGGTAGCGGGAGAAAAGATAACATACTGGTACTTCAGCTTTGCTAGCTGGTTACTCAAGCTTAACCTTTCTTCAGCCATGTGTTGTGCAGCCTTAACATGGTTTTCTTCATATTCACGAATATTTTCCACCCCAACATCCGCACTAAATTTTCTATATATTCGGTCAACAATGTCATTGATTCTCTTCTCCAGCTTCCTAATTTCATTGGCCCTCTTTTCGACAGTTTCTTTTAACTGGAAGCAGTATCAAAGAAGTAATATATTTAACTGTTTTAAAATGTCTAGGTGAAAATAGATATACACATGGTCATGATTGAAAATTCACCTTACGAAGTTCAGGGTTTATACGATCAATTTCTTCTTTAATAACCCGCTTCTCCTTTTTCATGTTTGCAAGTTTGTCCTCAATACTTTTCTGCAACAAAATCAGCAGAAGTGAGAACAGAGTCCACTCAGTGGAAGCACAAAAGGGGCTACAAAGGGGAAACACATATTAGTGGTAACCAACCAAGTATTCCCAAAACCATTTAAAACTGACTAGAAGTTTTATCTGCATACAAAGAGAAATGAAGTTTAACAATCTTAGTCAGGAAAATTACCTTCTCAATCTCTGCATACTGAATCTTCTTTTCAAGCCCACTCATTTTTCCTGATGCTTCAGACTCCTTTAAATGCATCTCCCTGATTGACCCAAGCTCCTCCAACTCAGACTCAAGTTGTTCTTTCTTCTTTTTCAGGCCTACAGAATACCAACATTAGTCTTGCAGAAAATAGACAAAAGGAGAAAGAGTAATTCAGAGCAGAACTGTTATTCAAATCAGGTGTTTCGACCTTCAATCTTTTTATCATCCCACTGTTTTGACTTTGCTTCCATTCCACCACTGGTGCCACCAGTCATTGTGCCAGACTTTGTAAGCAGGATCCCATCTACTGTTACAACTGATGCAAGCACAAATAACTTCAGATTTAAAATTATATAGAAAACAAAGCGAACTAAAGATACCAATCACTTGTAGCAAAAACTGTTATTGAATAATTACCTCTAAACCTCTCCCCAGTCCAGCTAAGAACCTTGGCTTCATCAAGTTCATCACACACTAGAGTATTTCCAACAGCAAAAAGAATTGCCTTCTCCAGGACAGGATCAAATGTGCAATTGTTAAGTCAAAATCATGGAATTTGATTTGATTTGATTTTTTGTTTCTTCTTTTAATTCTTTCGACTGCAATTAACAGTGCTCTTGAATATCTATTGACCATCACATTAATTATTTTTAATTAAAAAGCAAAAGGACGAGAGCAACACAAAAGCAAAGAAGAGAAATCTATAATACAGATGAAGCTCAAAATAAGAGAGCAGACCTACTCATGTCTTGCTACAATACCCCAGAACCTAGTTAACAAACTGAAAACAGATATTGAGATGAAAGGCAGAATGGCAGCTTCCAAGTCAATGCAACAAATATTTGAGAATATTTAAGCAGAAAGTGATTTGATTTGAAACACATTCCTGAGTTTGGCTATTCATAACCTCATCACCATCATGCCGAGGAAGTGCAGGACACTTACTGGAGGTGGATCTGAGATTCACAGCGCATACCATTACCATTAAATTTATGACTAAAAAAGTTCCTTGAGGTTCCACAATTATTCAGACAATCAATATTGTTACCAAGCCCTACAAATTCACCAATGGCATAACACTCACTACAGGACATGTCCCAGCTATGAAAAAGAGGTTTTAGGAAATAGAATATTGCTGGAAGAAAAGGTCTCACAAATTTTAGCCACCTAGACCTAAAAACATCAATCCAACGTAAAGTTCTAGCAATGGCATCCTTGGGAAAAAAGGAGCTAAGAGATGTCCTCTATCATGACACAATATACAGCTAGAGGAGGACCTTATGCGCCTCCTAACCTTAAACAACCATTAGCGTTCACCAGAAAGATGGCCCACTAAGATGTTCAAGAGATCAGTTCAGCTTAAAGAAACATCACTTGTTCTTTCTCGTTAGCACACCCTTTTTCCTTGGGAATATGCTAGCCCCACAGTACGTCAACTTGCTCGCTATCGTCATTGTAGTTTGACAGTAAAACCTAGACATTAGCCATAGACAAACACACCAAACTCTATCAAAAGATTAAAAAAGGATCCATATTGGCCAGCTAGAAACTCCTAAAGTGTAACAGAAACAGCCAAGCATTATCAACAGACATCAAACAGACAGGCAAATCGAATAAGAAATATCTGCCGCAGCAAATACATAAAATTATGAAATTGGTAAAAACCACCAGTGATTCATGCAGTCCCAATAGCATTCATTTCTTAAACTTGATAAAGAAAAAGAAAATCATAAAATCAAACACAATAACCTCTTTTTCATTAAATTCTAAAAGAGAAAAAAGATCACACAAGGGAACTATGTTATTAACATGCAATCCATGAGCGACTGATTACCCAACATCAAATACCATATTGTTCATTCTCCAAAAACAAATTATCATTAAACATGCAAGTTGCAATCAAACAAATAAAACCACAGAATCCATATGAAGAAAAGGTGAAATGGAAACAAATGTATCGCATACAAAAAAAAAAATTAATAGTTCAATAACAAAAACTCAATTAAAAAATTTATGTCAAAAGCATGAAATGGATAATAATCATGATTTTGGCTGATACCAAACTTTTTCAAAGGATATTGGATCACATCAAAGACCAGCTTTGCAGTACCACCTAAGGTACGCAACCTTTCAAAAACTGGCTTTACACGAACTGATTGAAGGGGTATAAATGTCTGAGGAGGAAGCCTTTGATCTTTCAAATACTGCAGAAACCAAAATGAATGAATAGTTGTATTACTTTCAGACAAACTACAGTTCTCAACAAACTTCATCACAATTACATCTAGAAATCAAGAGACCAATAACAGAACTTCAGTAACAGCATAGATGAAATAATGCAGGAATAAAATGTGCAGATATTAATAACCAGAATTACAAAACATGATAGAGAAAAAATAGTAACTCAGCATATAAAACGAGTACCTTGATGCACTCTTTCCCCGTGTTTTCATCCTCAACCACAACTGCATCCATGAACTTCCCCATAGCAACAGTAACAGCAAGGTTGTACTTCTTCTGGGTTGGCCTGCAGAGATCAATCATCCGGCCATGAACTCCTTGAAATAGGCGTTTGAGAGTCTCAACTGCTTGAAACAGCTTAGCATCCCTCTCATTCTCATGTCTATCTGCTCTCGATTCACGTAGCTGGTTTTCTACTTCTCCAATTTTGGACTTCAAGTTCTCATATTTATGCCTGACAACAAAAAGGATCTCTGGTTAACAAAAATCACTTTCATTTGAATAAAAGAACTATTCAGCATCTGATCAAACAAAAAGAGAAGAACTAGATGCCAAAGAACACAGCTCTCTAAGACAAGGAACATCTACTACTATGGAGAAAAGACAAATGTTAACAAGCAAACCAACAAGGGAACAAGTTAAATAACCTGGAATCCCGATGTTTATCTTGCATCTCACGCAATTCCTTTTTCAGATCAATCACCTCATTTTTATGCTTTGTAGAAGCATCAAGAATCTTTTTCATTCTTTCACGCATTTGTTTGTCCTGTGCATCCAGTTCATGTGCCCGATTTTCCAACTGTTGGAGGTTTTCTTCCAAATTCTTTTGAGCTTCCATATCAGCATGTTGCTGCCTGTCCAGAACCTCCTTTTCATCCCTTAGCCTGACAGTTTTCATGCCAGCATCCTCCTTACTGCACCATTATAATTCCAACAATGACGAGGGCAAAAGGAATTCCATAATGCAATAACAAGATCAATTGACAAGAAATAAAGCCTTGTATTTTTTTTAAAGGAATCCTGTCATAGAAAAGATGTTACATATCAGCTTTGCAGCAGGGGGAATTAATTACCCCTTTGATATGACACAACCAGAAGGGAAAATAAAACAATCAAAAGAGAAGGCCTCTCAAAACGATTTAAATGTTGGATAGACAAACCCTGCAAAACCCACAGAAGCCGAGAACCACAGGGGTCCTCGGAATACAATTCCAATCCATGATGGCTGCAAGGAAAGTGAGCAATTCAAAAACTTTCCTCAATTCCTCTTAATTCACAAGCACCAGGGTACCCAGAGAAGAGCACAAGTCCATAATCACTTGTTGTCCTTTTCCTACCCTAAAGCAAACCAAGTGAGAGAAGCCCAACTAATTCATTGATCCTCTATTTGATATGAAATTTTAATGGTCCAAACAATTAGAACCATCATGAACAAATTTTATTACACTGAAACTGCTGATAATAATCATCAGTACAGCTATGGAAGTAGGCCAAGCTTTGGTGGAGACACAAATCATGATTGATTTATCTGCATAATGAAATTGTTTATAAGTCCCTTCTTTATCATTGATAAGCAAAAGAAAATGCTTGACTCCTTTCAAAACCCAGTATCCAACCATTTAATGGAAAAATAATGCCCAGATTTTTACACATTTCCCCCAAACCATGACTGCTACTAATTACCTCAATCATCATCTTCTGCATGTTCATTCAGCCTGCAATTACTTATGGACTTACAAGATAAAGCATGAAGAACAAGAAAGTTGATGGATGAGATAGCTAGAAACCAAGAATAAAATGCATGCAACCTTCCAAATAGCTGTTGTGGATGGCAGATCCATAGAACATTAATGGTATATAGACTGACACAAATTACAAGCTTCTATCACATGTTACTAACAAATTAGTAAATAAACAACTTCAAGATACAGGGACCATTGTTTATTCACTTGCACTTAATTTATCATCCTCTCTCCCTCAGAAATAGTACAACAAGGTCAATGTCTACATTTATATTCAAAGGATTTCTGACTTACATAATATCATTATGGTCCTTACCATCATCAAAGCTTTCCATGGCCAAGAGATTCCATCCGAGTTTAAAACTGTCCCCACATCAAGGAATATGTTTCACAGCAATACTCTTTGTTTAATGAAAAAGGATGGGAAGAGGGGCGTCTACTACTTTGATAGAAGAATACATACTTCCCAGTCAATTGTTCCAATTATCGAAGTTAATGATGAACTAGACACCTTAGAAGTTCCACACAAAAAGAATAGCCCACCAGTCTGTCCAAAACCTTGTATCTCAATTATAAAAAGGAATGTGTACTCAGGACCCCAAAGGAGTATATTCCAGCAAAAACAAATGTTGAGAACAAATGATTAAATAATCGATTTAAACTAAAAGGAAACTTACATCTGGAAGTATTCTTGTAGTTGACTGTCAGCCAAGGGAAGTTTTCCACCAACATCTCGACTTTTTTCACGTAGACCATCCATTTTAGAACTAAGATCTTGAATCCCACTCTCCAGCTCTTTTATCTCATCAGCATGCTTCCTCCTTTCTACCATTTTCCTCTCAAGCTCCTTACGACTGCTCTTAATTTTTGAATTTATGCGTGACATTTCCTCATTTAATTTAAGAAGTTCCGGTTGCTGTGAACAGGAGAAAACATCAGAACAAATAAACCACAAAACACTCTTAGTCTACCTAAAGTAATCGATGAACCAATAGAAAAAAAAAACATGGTTATTCATTAAACATAAAAGTCCAAAAATATTCACATATCCATAAGATATGGAATGCAACCTTGAACCACAAACATGCATACATGTGTATGTACTGCTGACTTAATGGGCATGAAGAACTTTCTTTGCCCAGGTGTTTAAAACTCTAAAGTCCTCCACATTATAAGATGTTTAAGATAATAATCGTTATCAGTGAAACAAATGCCTGAAAAAACTCACATGCTTGTCAAGTTTGAAACTTCTCTCTTTGATCTTCCTTTCACATTGCGTAATCTCTTTCTGGTATTTTTCTTGTTCCTTCTTCTTCTTGTCTGCTTCATGTCCAAACTTCTCAAGCTCTTGCATGAGATCTTCCTGATTCCTCTTTTCAGCATCAAGTTCGGCATTCATCTTATTTGAGTCATTGTGTATGGTATACAATTGCCATAGAAAGTGTTCTTTCTTCAAAGATTTCTATAGAGAAAAAGAGGATGATGGAAAGCAATTAATTCTGTGAAAAGACCAAAACGCTATTCACATATTGTATGGTCAACAGAAAAGCACACTTATGATCAAGGTACAGGGAGGTAAATCATGCTAAGAACTTGTACAGAAATCTTATGGTTCATACCAATTGATCTTGCAAACGTAGATGCTTCTCCGCTTCTTCCTTCTGCTCTTTCTTTTGCTTCCTCTCCATAACTACTGTTCTCTTTTTCTGATAAACAAGAGCTGATTTTTCTTCAGCCCTGGCTTTCTTTTCCTCAAGATCTTCATATTCTCTCTTGAGATCTTCAGACCCAGATATCTGCTCAAAAAGCGCAGTCAGCTCTTTTGGGTTTTTAGATGCAATGGACTCCACGTCGCCCTGCAGACAAAGATGCACATTTGTCAGATGTACCTCCGATTCCAGGAAATTCAATTGCCAAGTCACCATGTCAATATAGTATGACATAAAAATGTCAATTCTCTCTCAAATTCAAGCAAAATATCATCAAGTTCAAGATTCAGATTCCTTCAGGCCGAGACAAATGTGACTCTCCTATTCGATAAAAACAAGAATACTCCCCAATATTATTCAGCATTTGCAACACAGCTCCACATTGGATGACATATACTGTCACCACAACATCTTTCAAAAAAAAAAAAAAACACTTCTGTAACACAAAATGCATGCCAGAAGAACCAAATCTACCAATTAGACACTAGTAATAACAGTTAAACAATACAATGATAATTTAAAGAATCAAAAATTAAAAAGAAACCAGTGAAAACAAAATCACCTGAAACACCAAAAAATTTCTGGCCTTAACAAGAATGCCCAACTCTTTTAACCTGGCATTATATTCATCCCAATTAACAACCCTGCCATCAATACGGTACTCACTGCCACCAGAGCTAGTAATAGCCCGGGTAAATTGGAGCTCCGACCCGTCAGGCAACAGGTAAACCAAGCGCACGAAGGCTCTCCGTCCTTTTTGCTCCTTTTCACGGTCGTCGTACGCGTAAATAAGGTCTTTCAGCTGCGCTCCACGGAGATGGCCAGTACGGACACCGAGAACGAAACTGATAGCGTCCATTAAGTTAGATTTTCCAGCTCCGTTTGGGCCGATTATGGCTGTGAAGTCCTTGAATGGACCGATTGTTTGAAGACCTTTGTAGGATTTGAAGTTTTCCATCTCCAATTTCAGGATTTTGCCTGGAGAAGCCATGGAAGGCATTTTGACTGACCTAGGGTTTATCGTCAGCGCGTAAGAAAGTGGAATTAGGGTTTTTTTTAGTGGAAATCGGGGCAAGAGACGCCGAAGGATGGAGTGCTAGGGTTTTGTGGGGTGCTGGAAAGGGGATTTTCCGGGAAAGTGGAGAGAGGAGGGGAAGTGGTGAGATTTTTGGGGGGTGGAGGGAATTGGCGGGAGGGGAATTTTGGAGGAAATTTTAGGGGGGGTAGCAGCAGGGGGTTTTCATGCGAGTGTGCGAGCACCTGCACGGAATAAAATGAAGTTTTTTTTTTAAGATTATTTACTGTGCCATTGGCTGAAATAAATCGTGTATTTATTTATTTATTAAAATTTCAATAATTTATATATACGCGCTCGATCACGTCTGGTTTTTCGTGTTTTCAGTTGGACCCCGTATTTTGTGAGTATTTACATTATTGTCCTTGGGATACCTCGGTCACTCAGTCGTGTGCTGTGCACTCTTTACCGAAAAAAATACCTTGCTGAGGAAGTTTCAACTTCTGTCGCAGGGCAAGATGCCTAAAATTTACAATCTTATGGTACCTTAGGGTCCAAATTTGTTCCCTCGTCGGATCAAATTAATGTTACTTGTACTCGAGTATTTTTATTTTTTATTTAATAATTTATTTTGTGGTTTTGCAAAATTAATTTCCGATAAACAGTGAAATAATTTTTAAAATTATAAATATACAAAATAAAATAAATATTTTAAAAAAATAAAGATACGATCTAGTTATATTAACAAATTGATATATTCAGAAACATTTTAAAAACATTAAAAAAAGTTAATTTAAAATTAAAAAAATTTAAAACGTGCCGCAAAAACAATAATTGTCTGCAACAATATCTATATTAACAAATGTATTTATCTGTGTAGTTGTATACAAAATTAACTATTTTTCACATAGAAATTAAGGCAACATGTCTTTTAACCCCTTATAATCATGGAGGAAAAATGGGATTATATAAAGGAACTAGGTAGGTAAAACAACACTAATTATAAAAGTAATCAACAATACTATGAAAGCTCACTGATGGATCAGGTTAACGCACTCCCGAAGCAAACAATCTTTTACATGGAGATGAAGAATTTGGAGCCATTGATGAAAAAAAAAAAAACCGAATTAAATAAAATGGCAGAGAAAAAACCATGCTAGTGGCAATAATCTGACATGATTTTTTGTAATACTCAGGAATGCAAAACCCAGAAATCATTCCCAGCTGGTAAAGTACGAGGGAGAAAAGTATAACCAACTTAATTACGTAAAATCTCTTAACTAATAAAAACAACCTGATTATCGATGTATCACTGCATAGCAGGAAAGGACAAC
The DNA here is from genome assembly GCA_018804465.1 of Populus tomentosa. Classification (NCBI taxonomy): domain Eukaryota; kingdom Viridiplantae; phylum Streptophyta; class Magnoliopsida; order Malpighiales; family Salicaceae; genus Populus; species Populus tomentosa. The sequence continues at coordinate 18,116,887 of CM031977.1, forward strand.
TTATTAGCATACAAGGAATCGAGGATTAAAGAAAGTACACCTGCAACGTACATTTTCACAAACCCTGCATACTGTGCTTTAACTGGATTCTCGCTCGTCAATTTTCTTCTCGCTGCTAAATTCAGCACTCTCTCCTTTTGGGGGATCTGCTGTCTTGGTTTCTTTACGAGGTTCAACTTGAGCAGGCCCTTCTGGTATCCTGGTTTCATTACGAGGTTGAGCTTGAGGAGGCCCTTCTGGAGGATCTGCTATCTTGGTTTCATTATGAGGTTCAACTTGAGCAGGCAATATATTGGCCCCGGTGTTACTGGAACTTTCAGGCAGCTGCTCTCTGGATTTTATACCAGCTTCCAACTCGTTGTACCGGAGAATGACTTGTTGGAGCTCATCATGGAGATTCAGGGCCTCAAAAAGCATTGCCTCGTCATCAGTGGTGCTCTCTATGATCCTCTGAATGACAGGCTGTGACTGCTTGCACTTGTCCAACAAGCTTACTGTAAGATCATCCTGCAGCGGCACAGGAGCTATTAATGAAAGCAGCCATTATTTCATTGTGCTTTTATTTCCCTCTATCTTGCTTGTGAAAGAATGTAGTCACTCAGCTATGTGTTTCACAATGGGGCGAAGGATCATAGAAAGGGATATATTAAGCACAAAGAGCTTTCAAACTCGTAATTACAATTTTTTGTTTATTACTACCACTAGAGCTTGTATCAACATCATTTTGTGGAACGCAATAGCATTAGAAAATATGAAAAAAACTGAAAGACGAGATTTTTTTTATCCTGTGCCATATCAAAAGGATTGTTAAATGAACTGAAAGCTGGTATCTACTCCAAAAAAAAACTAAAATGCATATACAGAGGTGAACGTGGATTAGCTGTTTGACGAGAGTGGTAATTTCTTACTGAATAACACCCAAAAAAAGAAGAAGGGATTACCTTAATGGGTTTTGGCTCGGTTTCAGCATTCAAAATACTAGAAAGAAGTTCCAGACTGTTCCGAGTTGTTACAAGTGTTTCATTCTTTTCCTCAATTGATACCCCCCCGAAGTTATATGGAAGAGTACCATGATCTGCACCATGCAATCCCGTGTCAGGAATAGGATAGCTTTCAGAAGGAGACAATGGTTCCTGGTGAACATATGACTCCAACGAATATTGCATGGGGAATGAACTTCCATCTTCAACTGGTGGTGCGGGCAGACTTCTTTCTTTCAAGCTCTGCCACAACCAGAACATGATATTAGGTGTGAGAAAAGAATAACAGAGGCTTTTCTGTCTTTCAAGAATCTACGAGAACCATAGCAGTAATTGGCACAAAATAATATAGGATAGAGAGGGGCATAATGTTAGTCCATCAAAAATTCGAAGACGTGACACAAGTTAGTGAGACATTGTGATACTCTAGCATGATCCCCATCCAATAATCTTTCTCCGTCGAGGAAAAAAGGTGGCTCCAGTTTATCACTTAATAACCACAAATCCCAAAGAAATGTTGAGTAAATTAGGCAATTAGCACCCAAAATTTAATTTACTTTATGATCATAGAGAGAAAACTTTTACAATTTTAACAAATTTTAGACAAAGTTTATAAATAGCTATACCTAAATTTTATCCCGTTTAAAAAACACACAAAAAAATACAATAACTTCAATTAATAAATTCTAACTAAACTCAAAATATAAAAAAGGTGAATTTCCAAGTATAAAAACATCAAATGATGCTTATAAATTAGGAAGGGTTCGATTTTTTGGTTGTTTTGAAGGAAAAATATAAATGTTTTATGGATTTTTGTTAGGTTTAAGTCAAGGCGATGTCGGTTTGCAAAGACACTGTGTTTGGAATGTGTTATTCAATCTAGAAAAGCACTTAAATTTTAATTAATGTAACGTTTTTGAAACCCGACGAAATCAAACTATATCATTTTACAAATCTTTTTCAAACAGTACCATTTTTCAAATTTTTAAATTTAACATGCTAATTTAGAAAGGAAAAAGAAATGGTAAGTAATACTGTTAAGTGCTAAATTTGTAACTCTGCCTCACTTTGGAATTCAAAAGCTGTAGCTACGAGGAAAGATACGGATGGAAAAGTGTACGTAACCCCCACATTCTTAAAACTGTAGCTTATTAGGCTTCTGAATTTGCAGCATATTGCAAAACCCAAGAAGTTGTCAAATAATGATAAATCTACAGTTCAATACAATAACCCATTTACAACATTCATGCAGATAGCTAAAATATCCAACTAGTTTTCTTTTTTTTCCAAACCAACTCGCTTATCAACTATGAATTACAGTCCAGTATTTTAACAATGATTGTTTTATAAATTAATTTTTAAAAAAATAAATTAAAATAATATTTTTTTATTTTTTAAAAATTATTTTTGATATAAATATATTAAAAAAAAAAAATATTTTTGAAAGGCGCAAGGCATACGTATCACAGCTGTTAGTGTGGAAAATAACAGTGATCCTTGATTAAACACATCGAATTATTACCTAATCTTACACAAACAATTAGTGTATTTCCATAGCAATGACAGCATTTGTTTACCGAAAGAAAGCTTACCATATAGGTCTGGTGAAAGACAGGCAGATACTCAAGATCCTCGGACTCTCCCCAAGCCCTAATCAACTGCAAAGCTCGATCACGATTCCCCTGATCCGTTTGCGGAATCTCGATCATCCTAACCATCTCATCCAACACCTTCTCAGACGCCACCTCGGAGAACACCTTCTCACAATTCGAAGTGCAGGCCTCCAACAAATCAAGACTCAGCCTTTGGCTCACCAAATTCTTGCCCGAAATCTTCCTCTTTATAGCCTTAACAATCTCCGTGCCACTAAACTCTTGGCTATTAATCATCGAACATATCCTCAGATTCAAACCCCAGTTGGGCTCCTCCATTGTCTCTAACGTAGCTTCATCAACCATCTTCGATTCAGGTGTTGGGGTTTGCAGTATTTCTTTCACCTTATCACTTACAAGTCGACTCATCTGAGCCCCACCAGTCTTCAACCGTTCACCCCATTCAGATAATTTCAGCTTGTCCATCTCTTCTTTGTGCTCAAAACACGAACATCAACAGCTAAAACACACAACCTTGATTCAATTTATAAGAAACAAAAAATCGGTTACGCTTTTTCTTTGATTTTCTTGTCTCAAGGACAACATGGGATTAAACACAGAATTAAGAGGAAAACAACTGGCCAACCTGAGGTCAGATGCTATCGTAAGCAAGCAGAGAAAAGGAAAGCTCTGGAGTCTGGATGAATTGGCTTGTTATAATTTTCAGCTGTTCTTTTGCCGGTGGAGATGAGAGGCCATTCAAGATACACGTGCCCTAGAAAATGACATGTCGTTTTCTAATAAGGCGGCCACGCACAAACGATACATCGTTCGAGGGGAATGGCGCGGCAGTGGCATCAGGCAAAAGGCATGGCGTGAGAACAGGCAAACAAAGGCGAAAAGATCGTGGTTTATGACTGAAAGGAACTCAGCACGGTACAAAATGACGCGTCGTTTTGAAGGAAAGACGGAGTCGGTATTGCGAATAACGAGTATTGTGGGCTTTTTATCTGAACCACGCATACTTGTGTGCATATTTGGCATTCCAGTTAAACATGTGATTTTAAAAAAAAATTAATTAATTAATTTTTAAAATTTTTTCAAAAAATAATTTAAAAATAAAAAATTATTATTTTAATATATTTTTAAATAAAAAATATTTTTTGCTATATTTTTAAACACGCTGTGAGTGGATGAGCTTGCACAAAATCTAGTGTTTAACCCGTAATCGATTCAAACTAAATCACCTGAGTCCATAAAAAATCTAATCACCATGTCTATTTAAATCAAATGATAATAATGGTGGGAAAAAAAAAAAAAAGGAAGTGGGGATGAATATTTATTATTATACATTATCCGTGGATTATAAACAATGCAGTTCATGATTAAAAAAAAAAAAATTGCCCTTTAATTTTGAAGGATTGAATAGAAACTCGGGTCTAAAATAATATTTTTACACTTTATTACATAGAATAATTATGTTTATGCCCTAGAAAAAAAAAAACACACACACATTCTGTAACTGAGGGGCTTTTAGGGCTTTTTATATTTGTGTACGGTATAATTATCGCATAGCTCCCGGAGTTGATCTTTTTTACCTAGGATATTTTTGTTTTTTTGTTTTTTATTATTTTTTACAATTATCACATGAAATCAAAAGTGTTATAATTTTTTTAAAAATAAATAAATAAGATCGTTGATCACCTTTTAAGATGGCGTCTAAGGGTGTGTCCGCCTTTATAACCTGACGAAGCTCTAGTGATTATTTTTCTCTTCTTCTCTTTTTTTTTTTTCTTCATCTTAAAATGTGTGTTGACGTCTAAAACATTTCTTTTAATTATATTGAAAATGATTTATTTATTTATTAATTTTATTTCTTAACATTAATTTTTTAAAATTTTAATCCTTATTATTTTAATTTCTATTTATTTTATTATTTTTAAATTTTTTTAATTTAATCTCTTTTCATTTTAATATATATTGAAGAAAAAAAATATTTTAAAAATCACTTTTAAGCAAGTTACCAACACCCATTGGCCATTGCCATTCCCGAGAGGCACTCTTAAATAAGAGAGAAAGGAGAAACTTGTGAATTATCTGCGAGGGGTTTAAGAAAAAATTGGGCAGCCCAAGATAAAGAAAACCAAACAAAAGTAGTAATTGTCTGCAAAGGAAATGGTTTCTGTATCGACTTGGTTCCGTTATATAGCCAACAAACTCGACTACTCTGTTTCTCTCAGCTATAAGGTTCCCTCTCTGCCTCCGCCTATTTTTTTTCTCGCATTTTCTAATGATTTCATTTCTTGCTTTAACGAGTGTCTGTGAGTATTCTTATTTATACTTTGTTTTGATTATTTTCTGCCTTGTATTTGGTTTCTGGGTTTTGGTGGCTCATTTGCTTGTGTAAATGCTTTAACTTTGTTAGAAAGATTTCTTTTTGCTTGATGGGTTTTTTGTTTTGTTGATCTTGATCAGGGGTTTACTGGTGATGGGATATTTCAATGCCATTTCTCTTTTATTTTTTTATGATTTGCACTTCTTTGGAGACTAAGCTTTGTTTCTTGGTCATTATTTCATTCAGATTTACGTGCTCCATGTCTTTTACTTATAAGCAATATTTACTCTGGGCTTGTTTATTTTGTGCCTATGAGTATGTTTGTGGGAACAATGCTTTGACTGGGAAGCTTAATTATGATATTGTGTTGCAGTGACGAGAATTGTGCTTGATTTTTGCTGTTAAACGAAAAGGTCCTCAAATTGGGAAAGATTTGTATTTAGTTTTATAAGTTTCCCCGGAGTTGTTGCCACATGCTCTATTCATTGTATTTTCCGATTCTTCCATTGCTTTGTTTTGTTTTGGTTTTTGAATTGTCAAACTCATCAGATGATATCCACGCACACTTCTTCATTACTTTGCTGCTGTTTCTACACCCATATTTGTGGTTATAGTAAGGATCTTTGAACTATTTTTATATTGATTGTTCTGACATAACCTTCAACTTGTTGCAGAGCTATAAGGGTGGCCTAATCAATGATAAAGAAGTCGTTGATTCAGTTTGGAAAAATCTATTTCAGGGAAAGTTGACTTTTTTACACTGGAATAAAGGACAGGAAATGGCCCCAACAATTGGAGACCAGGGGGGGACCCTTCTTGTTCGCAAGTTACCATCTGCTGATCCAATGTAAGAATACTTACACATATGTGTGTGGGTCTGTGGTTTTTTATTTCTTAACCATCACAGAGAAGCATACTATTTGATAAATAATGTATCAGGAAATAGGAAAGTGACATGCTGTATGTGGGTGATTCATATAGGCGATTCTAACTTGTCACTTGCCAGGTAGGATTTTGGTGTTTTTGTTGATTGCTGGTTGTAGGGCCAGCTTTTTAGATGCCTGCCTGCTAGAAAACTAAACGATACAGTTGAGAGTAAAACTTATAGTGCTTAGAGGGCCATATGGTTTTCGAGATGCATGACACCCTGCCTGGTGATAATAAATCCGTGATTCCATCTGTATGGTGTTTTAATTGGCATGCTGTTAGTAGATGTATTGCTAGCTTAGTCATCTGAACTGAGCTTCTCTAAGAGGTTTTTTGTGTGATCTAAATTTAAGGCTCATTCTTTTGGGATTTATGGAATCAAATCCCATTTGATGGCAAAGTATTTGGCTGCCAATTTTGTAAACTTGTGGATTCAAGTCAAAACTTCTAATGCTATTGCTCAGGACCAGATACATAAATGTTTACGTACATGTGTGAGATAAGAGTCTCACCTTTATGAGAAAGTGATCAAGTGAGGAAGGAAGATATATGCATGAAAGACACACAATCCTCCAGTTTAAACCATTTGGTCAACAAGCTGACATTGTGATATCAGCCTTCTGTCCCTAATGCTTCCTCAACTTGTTCTGTGTAAAACTTTCCAACAAGAAAGCTTGAGCTATTTGGTAGAGAAGCCCAAGCACCATATAAGCTACACCAAGCTTTACATATACAACAGCAAAAAAGAGGAACCATAAAAGCCTCTTATGTTTAGGTCTAACCAAACTCCATGAGCAATCTAGTTAACAACGATCATAGACAAACCTAGCACAAGGGATAACAGCATTACATTGAAGCAAAACAGATGTTAGCTTCCAATACCATGCCATGGAATCCATCTAAACTTAAGCTGCTAGGTATAAAGCTATATCAAACTTCATACATGACCATCCTAGGGTTATCAGCAACAGAAATCTGTGCTAATGGCTGATGACTTTGGTATGACTGTTCAACTGAACCAATCTTTGGACGCACACTGATAGATGCATTGATCTGCTTCCTCTTATCTAGTTACATTACAGGCTAAATTTTCACAAGCTATTGTGATGGTAGAATTCTTTTTCTCTTCAATTCACACTATTTTCTCCTACCCAATGCTTCAATACTATCACTTTTATTTAGGTTGGTGGTGGATTTGTCTGGACCATTTTAGGCAACTCTTCCTTAGCTTATACTTGATAGGTATCCTTCACCTTTCTATGGGTGTGCTTGTTTTGGTGTAACAACAGAATATTTTGCTGTTATTTCCTATCATTTGGAAAAGATTTTATTGTCCTTCTGTAGAAATGTGGCATGGTCAATAGCTTAAGATAAACAAGCGTACATATGCATACCCCTAGGAGAGAAAAGAATAGAAATTATAAGAAGTATTTGTTTATCTTATCGAGGTTCAACCAAAATTCTCTTTATTTTCTACAAATGGGGATCATATATATTTTTTATTAAAGAAATGTGACTGTGAGCATTGTTTCATCCCATTCAGGTTCCACCAATGCCATGTTCAATTACTGCAAATGAGGATCATTTTATATTTTTCATTTGTTATTGGCAACCTTGATACACCCTTTTTCATGCTTTCTATATATATATATATAAAAATAAAAAAAAAATTCTTTTGCTCAAAATAACATGGTGAGTAATAAGTCATAGCTCTTGGCAGGCGTGTTTTTGTCGGAGATGTAGTGCTTTTGAAGGATCCTGAGAAGTCAGATAATTTTCTTGTCAGAAGATTAGCTGCTATTGAAGGTTATGAAATGGCGTCTACTGATGAAAAAGATGAGCCATTTGTTCTTGACAAGGATGAATGTTGGGTATTGGCTGACAATGAGAAATTGAAAGCCAAGGTACATGCTACTTTGACATCATAAAAATAGGATCTACATAGGCTAATGGATTGTTCGATCTGTTCTGAATAGGATCTACATAGGTTGATGGATTGTTTGATCTGTTCTCTTATCACATCTTTTAACCAAAGTTAACTAATACTGAAATTTGCATATATATTTTTCCAAGGATGCCTAAACCATCAAGATAAGATTATTTCAAGTCATCTTTTGATGATTATTAAGTTCATCATATAAGGCTTTTAGCATGACCAAACTTGGTAGTTGGTATGGGTCTCATTGCTGACCAAGGAAACATTTAGACATATGGTTTTGCTTGTGATGGGATTGGATATTGATTTCACAAAAAGTTGAGGCTTCAAGAAACCTAGTCGTTATGTCATGAAGGATGCATTGCAATGTAGATATCTAAATTAACCTAATTTCCTTTTCATCATTGGAACACTATATGCCATAACTAGGACACTATATTACCAAATGGGATCAATAATATTTGGACAGTTCCTTCTTGTTGCATTTCATTCCAATTAAGACTGGGCTCTATTGGTATTAATTAGAATGTCGGGCAGTTTCCCAGTTAGCCGTTTATCACTAAGAGTGCCTTCTTATATTTTGTTAGTACTTCTTCTTAAATGTATCAAACTGAAGGATTCTTATATCTACTTTACCTTGTTTCACATTTGTTGTCAGTTTTTCTTCATCTATGCTCTATTTCCCCGGCTATTTTTTCTCTCTAGAGCATTTAGGTTTAGTTGTGACTTTTGGCCTGGAGATTGTATTTGATTCTTTTATGGCCTGAGATTGTTCTTTTCCTCTTTCATCATTTTTCTTTGGGGGGTCACAGGAAGCCAATGACAGTCGAAAATTTGGTCCAATATCCATGTCAAACATAGTTGGCCGAGTCATATACTGTCTGCAAACAGCTGTAGACCATGGTCCTGTACAGAACAGGTGAGCAGCTGAATGCTAGTTTATTGAAACCTTCCTTCTTCTTCCTTTTCTTTTGCAAATCTTTGATGATATTTGATTTAATTTATTATTTTTTTTTTTTTGCTCTCTTATGCCAGTCATTTCAGCTCGAGAAAAGACTCTCCAGTGCTGGAGGTGGAATTGGATGTTGAAGAGATGGCAAAACATCACAAAGCATAGACGGTGTCCACCAACACGCCGAATCATTTGGTTTGTACATGCATCAGTTTTTCTTTTCTGTTATCCACCGTGGATGTTTCTTCAGTTTTATCTGCTACGGGAGGGAAATGTGTTTACTGTGATTTTTGGCCAGGTGTGGCAATCGGATGACTGGGCCTTCCTTTGCAGCCTAAAAGCAGGAAGCCGGATTTTTTCAATTTGGAGTTTCTACTTTATTTGGTATTGCGGTGAACAGTTTTGTAATTTGAAAATCAGACCAAGGAAAGAAAATGGAATCTTACTCAGTTGCCTTTCAGGCTGCTTGTGTTGGGAGTCTTGTCTCGCAGGCTGCTTGTGTTGGGACTCCTGTCTCGCCTTCATTGCCACATATGTCGTTGCTCAGATCTGGTTCTGGGGCTTTAACAATTGGATAGTTTTTCTAACTTGAAATAAATTTTTGGCTGTTTATGGATATGTCTTCTTGCAGTCTCATTGCTTTTTACTATCATCACAAGTATATTGTAGAGATCATTTAACCTGTCTAGTGAATGAACTCTTGTCATTGACTTGAACTCTCCTGTTATGTCTGTTCGGCGTGGCAGTATAAGTGAATCCTTCCGCTTTGACGGCTCTACTCATCTGGCTCCTACATAACCTCTTGTTGATTATACAAGCGAGATGGTTTTCCAGCTCCCTGTCAACTGACCTGTGAAATCTTTTTGGAGTTTTTGTCCTCTACTTTAAGTTTTAGGAAGTGTTTTTTTTTTTTTTTGTGGTGGAGATTGTTTTTTATTTAAATTTATGATTTATAGATGTTTTTGATGGGTTAATGTTAAAAATTAAAAAAAAATAGAAATAATTACAAAAAAACCTTTCAAAATTGTTTTACTATTTTAGCTTTTTAATTATTTTTACAAATTTTATTTGCCTCACAATAGAGATATAAAATGTAATTTTTCAAATTAAAGTGAGAGAATAAAACATGAAACAAATCTTAAAAGGTTAATGTATTTATTCTAAAAAATATTAAAAAATTATTTTGATGTTTTTTTAATTAAAAATGCTTTAACAAAAACACCTTGCATTGTATCATTAAACATGTATTCAGGGGTTGTTTGAGGATTTGGTGTAATGTATTTCAAAAAAATTTTGAATTTTTTTGTTTAAAATTAATATTTTCTTATGTTTTTTTATTATTATTTTGATGTGCTGATATTAGAATTATTTTCTTAACCCGAGTGTCTTGTGTATTTGTTACTATGCATAATATTTTTAAAAGTATTTTTTAATTGAAAATATATTAAAATAATTTAATTTATTTTATTTTATTTTAATATTTATATATTAAAATCATCTAAAAACATTTTAAAAATATTAATTTAAAATCTTTTCACATGAAAAATAATTTTTTTAAAAAAATATGTTTTCATGTGTGTTTTGTATTATATAGGATATTTTAGAAAGTATTTTTCAATTGAAAATATGTTAAAATAATACTTTTTTTAGTTTTTAATATTCATATATCAAAATCATCTAAAAAAATTTAAAAAATATATATATTTTTTTACATGACAAATATTTTTAATGTTGCAATGAAAAAAAAAATCACCCATTCCATCAAATATCCGTCGTCAGCCAAACTGTGAAGAGTGTGTTTGGCAGTGTAGTAGCGGTTGCTTTTTAAATAGTTTTTTATGCCGAAATACATGCCAATGATTTTTTTTATTTTTAAAAAATTATTTTTGACATCAGCACATCAAAACGATCTAAAAAGTATAAACCAAACTCAATTTTAACAAAAAAAATTAAAATTTAATGAAATACTATTTAAAACGGAATGCCAAACGTTGTCCAAATCTTTTTGGAGTTTCTGACATCCACTTGAAGTTTAGAGTTTTACAACCCTCGAAGGAAACAAAGAATGAAAAAAAATCAGTGCCCGCAATTTAATAAGCTTCTTAAGCTCTGTTCGGCATTGCATTTTAAAAAGGATCAGGTAAAATTTAATTTTTTTGTTTGAATTTTATATATATATATATATATTTAGTTTGCTTTAATATTATGTTATTAAAAATATTTTTTTAAAAAAAATTATTTCAAAATATTTTCTGAACAAAAAAAAATTATAATGTTATTGGAAAAAATTTTGAAATTTTTTTTTTATTTTATTTTAAAATTATTTTTATGTGCTACACTGCTAATATAATAAAATATATTATTTTTATATATTTTTAAAAAATATTTTTTGATATTTCCCCAAACACCCCTAACTAAAGATATTTCAGCAGTTAAAACCTGCAATTTACTCCCTAGGGTTCAAAACTTCTGACGGTGTGCGGTTGGATTTGGGCCTTCGGGTTGCTCTGACTCTGCTGAACATGGCAGAAAGAAGGGCTGAGCCCCCGGGTAAATCGCAACTTGGCTGGAACAAAAGCCTCCATAGCAACCGATCCGTCTCCGAAGCAGACACTGAACCCGACACTTTGCCGCCTGCAGCATCATTTGACAACAAGCCAAGCCATGTCCACACCCACAATAACCCCTAAAGAAACAGCTTAATGCCGAGAAACTCCTTTATCAATGGCTACATAAATCTCAAACAAAACAGCAGAGAAAAATGTAAAGAAGACACGGAAAAGAGAAAATAATACAGTAAAATGCAAGAGCGGTACTGTTAGGCCAACAGCTCTCAACTAGTTCGTACAATGTCACAAGCAGCCCATCTTGTTACTAAGAACCTGGCTGGTACTCGGTTTATTTTGTCTCTCACTCCCTTTTACCTTTCCTTTCCTGCTTCAAGTTCATTAGCCCCTGTTTGGTTTCCGTGAAAACGAAAGAAAACTTGGTTTGGCCGAAATGGGTGTTTGAAGAACCTGTTTCTCAGTTATCTTTTCGTTTTCTTCATTTCGTTAGCTAGGGTTTTCGTTGGCACGCGCTTTTGCATCTTTGTTTTGAAAGCTGTTGCTAGTAAAGATTGCTGCTCACCATGTTTTTGATAGAATGACTTTTAGGTCTAACAAGTAAGGAGAGGGCTTCTCTGTTGCTCCTAGCTTGTTTTAACTACTGGGTTTCTTTTTCTTTTTTATCTCAAAACTGACTATTTACCTTTTTAAGTCGCTCTGTTGTTTCAGTTGTTTGCTTGTGTTTGGCTGGTTGGCTTTCTGGTAACCCCTTAACATGCCACTTTTTGCTTGCTTTTTTTTTTTAATAGCATTGTATAGGATCTCGAGTCTAGGTATTTGACGCCGATTGTTTTACATTGAAATGGTCTCTTGTATATGTTATGGTAGCTTTAATTTTTGAAAAAAACTATTTGCGAGCGACTTCTTAACTTTTATATGCTCCATAGTTTTCGACAAAGATATTGTCCCATAAGTTTTGTGTAACTTTCAGCATCATCAGGCACAATGCCATACCTTGCCCAGTTGCAAGGTCTTCCACGTGCACTGCAAGATTACTGTTGGTAAACAAAAGGTTCGCTTTTCAGCAGCACTGTAGGAAATGTGATATGAAGTTTGGTGGTGAATTTTTCTGGCCAGTATGTTTCTAAGGGCCAGGTTACTTAGGGTGTTCTTTATATGGATACTTCATATGAGACCACAATTAATGCGTCCCAATTTTGCATTTGATGACATGTGCATATGATGAAACCACACTCGTGATTGCAGAGCTGGAGTTTGAAATGTTTATGGTGTTGATGAGGTTAACTATGACGAGGTCCAAGTAGTTGGTTGGTGGTGAGTGGTGAATCCTGGCTGCTTGTGGGTGTGTTAGAGTTATAATCAAAGTACTGCTTGTTTGATGAGAAGATAGTTATGTCCAGATGCTCTGGATGGGAATAAACACGTTTAACATTCCGTACCCTTTGTGTTATTGCTCAAAATTGTATGACTTTAATAGATATAAGAATGCCTGGTCTGCCCTTTTTATTTTGTTACAGGTAATATGTTTGAATACGTCTTTGTTCTTTCATTTGCAAGGAGATTGATGGGAAGACACTTTTATGTCTGTTGTGCCAGTTTCATTCCAGCTCCTTGTTTGATTTTTGAGAGGAAAGATGTTGGGCTGGTGGTGCATTAGTGTGAATCTTTGTGGGTAGATTAGTTGTCTGGTGGCTGACTGTTACAGTGCATGAGAAACTATTATGTTCCTGATTCGTTTTCATAGAAATACTCCTGCTTTCGAAAGTAGTCTCTCATCATCATAAATGCGTTGTTAAACAAAGTGCTAAGAAAGGCAAAAATTCCATAATTCATGGAATCAAAAAATTGTGCTGGGTGATGCTGGAAGCACTTGGGAAAATTTATATGCATAAACATTTAAGTTAGTCACTGTCAAAGCAAGTATTATTTGTTGACTTCTCATAGCATCAATTTCATGATTAAAATCAAGATTCTCAACACATGTATAATTTCCTAAACTGTAAAACTAATTCTCCTTGTTTGTACGGATCTTTGCCATTTGTAGGTTATGGATCAACAGAAGGCAGGTGTCTCCTCTGCTCAGGAATTTATGGTAGAGCAGTTGTTGTATCTCCTTGTTCTTCACATTGTGTCCGCTATAATCATTCACAGGCCCAGTTTGGAAAGATGAAATGTTCTTTCAGGGCTTCATCCATTGTGTGCAAAAGCTCTGGTGGTCACAGGAGAAACCCAGACTTTTCTAGGCAAAACAAACAGGTTTCACGAAACCTTGATGAATCTGATTTGTTAACATCAAAGAACGGGTCACTACTCTCCTTCTCCGGTACCCCAAAGTTCCAAGCCACTGCTGCCCCTGGGCCTAGAGAGGAGGAGATTGTTGAGCTATTTAGGAAGGTACAGACTCAACTGCGTGAAAGAGCTGCAGCCAAAGAAGACAAAAAGTTTGAAGCTTCCCAAGGAAAAGGTAGAGAGAGCGAAACTGTGGATTCCCTCCTTAAGCTCCTTCGGAAACACTCAACTGAGCAAGGTAAGAAAAAAACCAGCAATGTCAGCAGTGGAAACTTCAATCTGGACCAGCCAGAGAATGGAGCATACAAGAAAGCTAAAGGCACAAGCTCCTTTAACTCAAGTAAGAAAGAAAGGAATGTCGCCCTAGAGCCCAACACCTCTTTTACCAGGCCACCATCAAATTTCCGACGGAAATCTCCAGTACCTCAAGTGAAATTCCAGCCCATTTATTCAAGTGAGGATCTTGTTAATTCCACATCTCATTTAAATTCAAATGGTGAGAAAAGGAATCAATTTGAGATACTCCCAGACACCTCCGAGGAGCTTGAATTGGACCCAGAAATAGAGCCAGAGGAGGAGCCCGAGTTGGATTCAGAGCAAGAGCCAGAGTCTGCTTTCCCTGGTGGGGATATGTTTGATGAGCTTTCTGAAGGTGAATCTTCAGATATTGAAAATGTTGATGAGGGTGGCGAAAAACATCAGCTAATTGAATACGAAGTTTTGAGTTCATTAAAGCTACCCGAGCTGAGGGTGCTTGCAAAGTCTCGGGGGGTGAAAGGGTTTTCTAAGATGAAAAAAAGAGAGCTGGTGGAATTGCTGAGTGGTAGTTCAGTGTGATCAGTGATACGGGGAAAAAAAAAGACAAAACAACAACACAAATTTAGATAAATTCCCTTTTGTTTTCATATAATTTTGTTCCTTGTCCTCTGTTTTTGACTTCATGCAAAGTAATATTTAGCTCTTCAAATCCCTCCATGATGCGTTCAACTATCAGAGATGAGGAGGGTTTTTTTATTCTTTTTGGACAGTATTTTTTTAATTATTTTTTAATATTTTTTAATTATTTTAATATTAAAAATAAATTTTAAAAAATATAAAATTATTATTTTGATATATTTTTAAATAAAAAATATTTTAAAATACATTCTTAAACCCAACTATTTTTTTTATTACAAGAAACTTGCTTTTCTTTTTTATTACATGAATACCTGCTTTATGAAATAGCTATAGCTGCGAACAAACATTCTCTCGTTCAGGACCTCGAGGGAGGCCGAAAAAGCGGAAGAAGCACGGTAATTACTCTTGCCGTGGCCGTTAATATGCATCTAGATTATTTGAATTAAAATATGAATGAAAAATTTTAAAATAAATTATTTTTTTAAATGAAAATATCCACAATTCCACACTCCTTTTTTTTACTGTAGAACGTATATATTACCTACTTTGCTAAAATAAATTGGGGTTTTACCCCCCCCCCCCCATTTACTTCATTTTTTATATAAATAATAAAGAAGCCCCTTTCTAAAAAAACAAATTCTACCCTCCATTGTTTAGTTTTTTTTTTAAAAAAAAAATATAATTTATTTTGATTTATATTTTTATAGTCTTATCATTGTCTCAAAAAAATATCTTAATATTTAGTTGTTTGTTAATTTTTTAAGCGTTTATATCAATTGAATCATTTTAAGTCTCTGTTTTTTTCAATTTTATTCTTAATATTTTGTGTATTTTGAATTTATTTTTATAATTTATTTTAGTTTGTTTTATATGAAGTTGTTACAATCTAAAATAAACATTCAAGTACTTAGTTGGAGCTTAATTTTGTAAGCTTTTATTTTTGTTATCATATCATTATGTAAAAAATTATTAAAAATAAAATGTTAAACTCAGTGAAACTCATGATTAAGATTATATTTTTGACGGGTTAAGATATCAAACCACATTTTTTATTTGTTATACAAGTTGTTTTTTTAACTCATCATGTCAATTAGAACATATTAGAACAACTTTTATATTGATTGATTTTAAACTCGAGCGAGGAAACAAATTTGATTGACAGATTTCAAGGTTAGCCCATTCAGTCATAACCCTTTTTTTCCTTTATTTTTTTACATTTCATCTTTCAATTTCTTTCTTTTTGTGAATGAATCTTTTTTTGGTTTTCAATGTCACTCTTCTTGGTTGATCTAGAATTTATCTTTTATAATTTGTTTTGATCTGGTTTTTATAAGATTGCTATAATTTGAAATAAATATCCTAATATTTTATTGATATTTAATTTTACAAATGTTTGTATTATTATAATATTAAATAAAAAATAGTTTTAAAAGAAAAATCAAATTTGTTAGAACTCAATGAAATTCATGATACAAATACGAAACCCGAATAAATCTATTATATAATTCTCTCAATATTAAAATAAAAAAAGAATCCACTTTAATTTTTGTTTTTAAACCATACCATATTTTATACTAATCACTTGTATTTTTTTTATAACGTTAAGTTATTGAATCATATCAAAATAAATCTCGCATAAATTAATTTTAAATTATATTTTTTTAGATAATTTTTGTTGTTATGATTTGAAAAAAATAAGTTTAAAAAAAATACAGTTAAACTGTGGTTAGTTTGATTTAGATATATGTTTGGTAAAAATTATAATTTAAGTTTATGTGTAGCAAAAAATATATATAAAATGTTTAGTAATTAAATTTAAAAGTGTGGTTGTAATTATTTTTAAAAGTATTTTTTACTTAAAAATACATCAAATAATTTATTTTTTTTATTTTTAAAAGATTATTTTTGATATCAACGTATTAAAATAATTTGAAAAATATAAAAAAATATTATTTTAAAACAAAAAAAATTAAAAAAACTTATTATTTTTTTAAAATACTACTAAAACATTACAAACTTTAATTAAAAAATATATAAAAACCTCTAAATAAAAACTATGTCTCAAACAGTTTTTTAACGGTCCCATAACATAAAATACAGTTCAAACATGTTGCGTTAATGGAAAAGCTAGCGGAAAACAAACGCAGTTGATCCTACCGGTGTTAACTGTTAATTAACTATGACCTCAATCCTTCGTTGCTAAGTTTTCTCCCTCTCTATATTAAACATTTCCTTTGCTTCTTAATCACCCTCTTGTATAAACTCTCTTTTATTTTGTTTCCTTTCTCTTCTCCAAAATCATGGGCCAAAGTCTTGATCCAATGACTCAAAAACAATCCAAAGACGAACTTCTGTATCAGCTGGCTATTGCCGGAAATGTGGACGCCGTTAAAGCTCTTTGTAGTGAAGGGGCTATCCTTGAGGTAAACAAAAATTACGAACCATATACTTCTTACTACTTAATACAATACTGGCCCTTCTCTACTTTTTCCATATCATGTTGATTCTGACGCTAACGCTAAAGCTACAAACTTGTTATGTTGTTAAAGCTTTACCTTCACTTGCTGCAACTTATACAAAAAAAATCTACTATTTTTTGGATGAATTATGCACAAAATTCTTGTGGGTATGGTTTTGGTTTTGTCTATATAGAGAACGTTGTTATCTTAGTTTGACTTTTGGGTTCAGTGGATTGACAGAGATGGAAAGACCCCTCTTATAGTGGCTTGTATGGATTCTGGATTGTATAATGTTGCCAAAGTTTTGATTGAAATGGGAGCCAATGTCAATGCTTATCGTCCAGGTAAGTTTCTGCAACCAGAAAGTTTTTGTTTCGTGCTATTTCCTACTAGTCATATATATACTGTGTGAATTAGTCAAATTCTTACTTCACATTTGTAATTGTTAGTCATTTATGAAGTTGAAAGTTTTGTGCTTCGTAAATAAGAAGGATGCAAAAGTGCATTTGTTATTGGCAGGGCGTCATGCGGGTACCCCTTTACATCATGCGGTGAAAAGAGGCCTAGAGCAGACTGTTAAGTTACTTCTCTCAAGTGGAGGTAAGTCTGAGTCATAAGTAGTGGAGAGGCACAAGTTTGTTAGCACAGTGCTGCGTGTTTGCTTCCAGTTTTATGGATTCTGGTTCTTTCTTCAATATTTCAGCGAATGCTTTAGTGAGAAATGATGATTGTCAAACTGTCCTTGATGTTGCTAGAATAAAGGGGAATATAAATATTGTGCGCACTATTGAGGTAAGCTTGAAAAGAATGCAGGTTTTAATTTATTAACTCGCCTCCATACATACTGAAAGATGGTTTAATTGCCTAGCTCTTATATTCACCTTTTTTTGTTTTTTTAGAGTCACATTTGCTATTTCACTGGCTGGCTGCGGGAGTTTTATGGTCCAGGATTTCTCAGAGCATTTGCTCCTCAATTTTTATCAAGAAAAATGTCTGTATAATGCCGAGTTACTTTGTTAATTCATTTATCTCATGCCTTCCCCTTATAATTGCTTCTCATTTGGTACAGTGCTGTTTATTTTATCATATGGCGGCATTACTTGAGTTTCTGTGATGCTAATTAGATTGTCGATATGATTTCCACCTCTTCTTTGAAGGCCTGGATAGTGTTATTTCT
Source organism: Populus tomentosa (assembly GCA_018804465.1). Lineage (NCBI taxonomy): Eukaryota > Viridiplantae > Streptophyta > Magnoliopsida > Malpighiales > Salicaceae > Populus > Populus tomentosa. The sequence goes on from CM031977.1 coordinate 18,134,998, forward strand.
GTTTTTACTTGCCAACGTATCAGGTTAATTTTCTGACCAAGGCTTATCACCTGCAGCTGGGCTGCTGTTATACCACAAGGTTCCAGCAATCCCATGACGCCGAAGAAGCTGGAGCTTGTGATATATCCTTCTTCACAGGTATGGTTACATTAACTATTTATACTGTTTGCTTATGATCTAGATGTCTATAGTAAACATCTGTTGTATTCCTATGTTTGCCTATGAGAATTATTCCTCAAAATGTTTTTAATACCAAGTTGATGATACGGCCTACCCATCTCTGTACTTCAGTCTTACTTTAAGAAGAGCTGTTTATATAGAAGGCATAGTCTATGTTATTTAAGATATCCCTCGACTTCATTTTCTAATTCTTGGGCTCAGTTTTAGCAATTGTTTAGGCAGTGGTCTCTTTTCTAAGGAGCCAGGTAGCTCCTTGGGGTCATTGTACCATACTACATGTGCCTGAGATCCTAGTTTCCATTACTACCTGTACCCACACCCTAAAGTTCACATGATAATTGAGGTTAACGGATTGACCCCCTCGAACCCTTTTAAATGACCCATTGCGAAAGATATTAAATGAGATATTCCTCTGAAAGGATGATGGTTTTCAAAAACCTCATAATTGTGCCATGAATTTTGTTTGCTGTTGATGGATATTGGTAGTACATATGTGCGAAAAAGATATCTAGGTACTGTTTTCTTGTGGTTCTTTGGAATCATCGACCAACAATGGCATCTTTTTGTTTATGATATGTCTCCTTTTGGGCATAAAATCAACAAGAATTGGTTTCCCCACCAATGTAGCAGCCACTTACATTGACTTCAATCTGGGAAGTCTAAATTCCATTCTAATAACCTTTCTGGGAAAATGCTGAAAACACATGAAATTTGTAGATTTCTCTGTTTTATTCATATTTGCATAAGCTGTCCTTATTTTCTAAACCTTTCAATATCACCACTGCTGAATCAACAGGATGTACAACCTCGTACAGTTATTGCTCTTTGGAATGCTGAAATTGAGGAACCTAACTTCAATAGACCAGATCCTGAGGTTACTATTTTTGACCAGTCAACTAGTAAGTCATATTCATGATTGTTGGTGGTGGCTATAATTTTTTTATTGTTCATAGAATCTTGCCATGGATGTGCATGCCTTCGAGTGTCACCTATGATATAGAAGTCTTGACAGTTTATGATATGTGAACAGCAGATAGATATTCCATTTAATATTCATAGTTTCCTAGTGTGTTTGTAGAACATTATTTACCTCACTTGTTATGTTTCCATTGTACTGAAGTGCTTTCTGTGGTTATTGCATTCTTCCAGAAACTCAATACAAACTTGCATCTGCCAACGAGGGTGATAAACAGCAGCTTCACTGTTTATATGATGCATGCAGCGGAGTTCCCCAGGTATGTTGGTTTTAGCTTTTGCAATGTTTATTTTTGTAGCTTAAATTCGCATGTATTAAATGAACTGTGTATCTTTGGAATCTTTTTGTATAGATGATTACAGAATTCAGAAAACAGGTGCTCTCATTTAGAAGTATGTATAGTCATTGAAATGTGACCTCTTTACTATTTTTTTATGAGA